>CM061920.1:93584678-93855235 GCA_031002005.1 Vandiemenella viatica
CTTTCAGTTTTTACTTAATTCTCCAATTTTTCCGGCCAACTATTCAAAATTTTCTTTCCCTAATAATCTTATTCGGAATATTACAAACAACTTTTTCTAAAAAAATTAGACAAATTATTCCATAGAAAAAATACACTTTCAGTTTTTCAAAATTTTCTTTATCTAAAATTTTTTTAAAAAATTTTTATATTGCAATGGAGCACAGGCTCCGGTGGCAATTTCCCTACTCACACATCTTCCCCCTATCCTGCAACCACCTACATTTGCCCTCTACAAATTTTATCTTTAAATTCTTTCAAAGTTTTCAGTAAATTATTCATAATTTCTCTTGGTAACTCATTCCAATCCCTGACACCCTTACCTAAAAAAGAGAATCTTCGCACTTTTCATACCTACTGCAATATCTTTCCATGCCTCATCGCCAGTATATGCCCTGTACACTCCCATGACCCTCCTCATCCTCCTCCTGTCTTGCAATGAATCCCATTCCAGCTCCTTTATCATATCCGACCTTATTCGGACTATTACGAACATTTTAAAAAAATAGCCAAATCGGTTCACAAACATTTACTTTAGGTTTTTCCGAGTTTTCCAATTTTCGGGGTAACTTTACCAAATTTCTTTCTCAACACCTTGTTCCAAACATTACGGTACTTTTTTAAAAAAAAAAAAAAAAAAAAAAAAAAGAAAACAAGCCAAATTGAGCATTAGAAAAATGTACTTTCAATTTTTCCTGAATTCTCCAATTTTACGGACAAATTTCCCAATTTTTCTTTCCCTAAAAACCTTATTCGGACTATTACAAATAACTTTTTACCATGTTTTTTTTTAATTATTACCATGTTTTTTTATTAACTCGCTTTGGGTTGTGTCTAGTGTCGCAAGTTGAAAAAAAATTTTTTTTCAGATTTTTGAAAAAACATGAAAAAAAACCTAGCACCCTAGTTTTTTTTCAGAAAACAATATATTATTTGATAAATTATAGTTTTATTTATGGAACTTGCATTTTACATGTGTGTTTTAAATCTTACTAAATCATATAATGTCTTACATAATGATTCATAAATGTATCTATATAGGTAACAATTTTATTCATCCTCTATGTCGGTACCACATTCACTCGTATCAGTACTACCAACACTAGTTCGGTCCGAGTCGGAATTTTCTGTCTGTCTCCTCTAGATCCATAACTTCAGAAATAGTTACGATTTCTTTTACTGGTTGTATTGTATGCAAAAGCTTTTGAGATTGCAATTTTAAATTGCAAAGTACACACTGTGCATGAAGACTGCGCCGATAGGTCTGTATTACGGTCTTTTAAGTTTGAATTTAAATCTACTATCATACAAAATAGGAGCTTTATTTGTTTTCAATCGTTGGTTTACGCCAATGGTCGCAAGGAAATGATTCATAATTATTGACAATGACTCAGTATCACTATACGCTGCGAGTTTAACAAGTATACGAATATAAGGAAAGCACAATAAGTAATAAAAAGAGGCAAAAACCGTAGTTAAGTTTCCTAATTTTTTTAAAAGATTCGTAGGTCTACAGATAAATTTGTAGGGCCTGGCAGCAATAGTTCAAATAGCGAGTATCAATCCAAACAATGGGGAACGGGGATTCCTTCTCACGCAACCTAGCCTTTTCGGGAAGTCCCCATTCATAAAAGAAAACTTCAGTCAATGTTGCCAATATTTTTGTAATTTTTTTTTTTCTACTGAACTAGAAAAATATAGTAGATTTAAAAGTAAGAAAAGTACTTAGTATAACACTAAAACAGTCAAATTAAACGATAAATTCCTTAAAAATTTGAAATTAGTAGTTATGAAAAAACATGTCCCAGGAAAAAAAAACATGATTTTTTTTCACAGTGCATTTATTTATAAACATTCTAGCCAAATACTCCGAGAATCTAACCAGAGCAAAGGTGCTGAGATCACGAAAAATATAATTAAAAATGTTCGTTATTCTTATTTGCTTACAAGCTTTTCCAGAATAAATTTCTACAGCGGGGAGATGACAGTCGTTTATTCATATGAGGGTAATAGAAGTCATGATTTTCGAACAGAAATAATAGTTTAGGTTGTGGTTAAGTTGACCAGAATCGCAACTGACACATTTTTTTAATTTTTTTTTTTTTTTTACAGCATAATTTACTCTGAAATCAGTTTTATTAACAAATTAAACAACTTTCATAAGCGCCATGTTACTGAAGTTAAATGTGGTTGGAAGTAGTTCTATATTTGCCATACTGAACTGTGCTTGGACCGGGAATAAAACGTATATTTCGTGGTATAGCCAAGGGTGTTGGGATTCCTAATTATTTTAATTTAATTGCTTCTATACTTAATCATCATTAATTCAGTAGGAGTTACAACTCTATTGTTATGTAAACTGCAAACGATCTATGTAAAACATTACAAACTCAAGGTTAAGCATTATATAATAATAATTTCTTATAATTAATCAAATGCACAGAAATGGATTGCCAGAATATTGCGGTAAACCCGTCATTTTTGACGGGCTTGAAGCTTGTCTTAAATAACTGGCATGGTGTATAAATGCATTTCTCGTAACTAATGTACATCATGATCGGATCCAGAGGGGAGATGCTAAGGGGCTCAAGCCCTCCCCTTCCCAAAGTATCTAGGTCCACCACGACATCGTAATTTTGAGACCGTTTTTTTTTTTTAGCTCTCCTGATCTTTCTTTTAAGGGGGGCAGCAATCCGAGGATACTCAAAATCCCTCCCCCAAAACCAAAGTTTACTCAACCCCCCCCCCCCCAAATCAAAATCCATTCTGGCTCTTCCAAAACAAAAACCCTGGATCCGCCCCTGTTGCACATATTATTTTGTGGTAGTGTATCCCTTGATGTATACATCTATTTTAACGTGTATTTTTTTGCTGTCATCAGTCTTTCGACTGGCTTGATGCAATCCTCAACATGTAATTATTTTGCTGTAAATTGATTCCTTTCTACATCCCACGGAGGTAGTATCTTATAATAGGATCTATGGAAACTGTATTGTATATTGTTTTGTAGATTGGTAACGTTAAGCTCCTTTATTTTTTAATTGCTGTTTTTTTTCTCATTTATTCAAAAATCAAAGTTGGGCAACAGCAGCCAACTAGAAGACACTGGAAACTGTCTGTTATGAACAGATCAATTTGTGTGTCCTTGTGGTTTTCCCGACAGAGAATGCGTTGGCCACACGACTTTTCCCCCTTGGCTTGCACTCTACACACAGAATACGAACACGGAAAGGAATTTTTGTGCCGGTTGTAAAATATTTCAGTCACTGTTGAAGATTCATTAACAAGTATTTTTAATGAGTTGTGCATTTGCACCTTTTTTCAGTGTTGGTTGGTTGTTTACTTTTAATAAAAAGAAGCCTCTTAATTTGTTACTGATGCTTTTTCATTTCTGTTGTTAATGTAATCTGATAGTAAATAAAGCTTTTCGTTATATACAGATGTAGTTAACTGTTTATGCACATAATGTTCTGAGTAGCCCTCAAGCACATTTACAGGTACCACGGCTATAGACGCTATTTTTTTTTTTTTTTTTTTGTATGTCTAATTAAAAATGGAGATTGCGAGGCAGAGGCAGGGGGTGGCGAGCAGGGCAATCGCCCGGCGACCTCGCTCAACAACCCGAGCAGGAAAAACTTTATATTTAAAACTATTTATTTTATTCTTAGCTATTGGTTACACTAATAAGCTTGGTTAATTCATAGTAAAGAATATATTAACAGTAATAGGCGACTGAATAAATCTAAATAATTTTTTTTATTCAGTCTCACATTCATATAAAAAGAAAGATAAACGATATCAAGATTAATTAATTAATCAGTGAATAATAGTAGTTTTGTATTTTGACTGTAAAACATAATTGAAAAATTCATTAATATTTGAATCTCGCGCCTCAATTTATGATTTACGCTCGGGGAATCCCCGTGTTTCATTTAGTTCGTCAACTCTTGTCACCTTACTTTATTTTGGCACCATCTAATGCGTTATAAAATCGTTTGTACTGCGTATGTCTTTCAGTAAGTAAATAAACATTAAATGGTATTAAATTTTAGTGATTATACCTCATCAACAATACTTATAGTAAACAGTGGCGTAGCTAGGTCAACAAGGGTCCCAGTGCAAAAAAATATTTTGGGCCCTCAGGCCAGATGGGCGACCTTTTTTTGCTTTGTGTTGCTGGTATGGGCCCCCTGAGCTGAGGCTGGGGGCCCCTGTAAAGTGTTTGGGGGCCCCCTGATTAGTGGTTGGGGTTCCTCTGAGCAGTGAGGGCCCTTTGTGAGGGGCTCCCTGTGTCTCAGGGGCCCCCTTAGACGACGGTAGAGCTTAAAAAAAACAGGTCGCCAGTTTGCCGTGAAGGGGAGTGAGCCCTCTGAACTGCGCTTGGGGGCCCCCTGTGGTATGCTTGGAGCCCCCTGAGGTATGATTGGGGGCCCCCTGAGCGTAGGGGCCCCGGTGCACTGCACCGCTTAGCTCCATAGTAGCTACGCCCTGATAGTAAAGCGTAAATTGTTTTAAAAAACATGTGTGAAACTACCTGTAAATTATTTTTGAATATCGCTGCCACCTAGTAACAATAGCGAGGATAATGAGTCAACAACATCATTGTGCATTATACCGCCTCCGCCGTTAGCACTATCCAGCCAAGAATACGTAGCTGAGTCTATATCTACATCCTTGATTGGCGGAATTGAAAATCTGAATCCTCAAAATGCCTAGGTTTATGGATGGCTCTTAACAATTACTAATGTAAACCGAACTGAGATTGTGTTAAAAGGTCCAATCCGTAAATGATAATGAACGGAGATTCAGCGAATATCATTACAGTAAAGTATTAACTAATGGTGAAAAGATTGACAGGCGATGGGTGGTTTGTTCACAAAGCATGCCATGTCTAGTGTTCGGACTAGAAAATACAAGAATTGGATCCAGTGAAGGAATGTGTGATTGATGATTACCTAACGTCTCAGGAATCTAGCCGACATCACAAAGATTTTATGTTGAAATGGTCAAATTTAGAGATGGGGTAAAAAAGCTGAGGCGCTATTCACTCTTTAGTCCAGACTCAAATTGAATAAGAAAGGCAGCGTTGGAGAAATATTTTAGAAAGACCACTGGCAATTATAAGTTTTTCAGCATCTCACAATTTGGCCTTCAGAGGTTCAGAAAAATTAATATTTGACTCAGATTCAAGTGAGACTGACGGCAACTTTATTGATTTTGTAAAGTTAATAGCCTAATTTGATCCAATGTTGCAACTTCTCCTAACACAGGTAACAGACAAGACGATTAATGGCCATATCAGAAAAAACATTCAAAATAAGCTTCTATAATTAACGTCAAGTCACGTGAAGACTCAAATTGTAGACAAAATAATAAAGAATAGATATTACTCGATTATTCTTGATTGTACCCGTGATGTTTCACGCAACTGTAAATTATAAGATTATATTATGTAATCATAGAGCTATAACAGCTGGGTATATCATTGCGAAACTGCAGAGGCCAAGGATTTAATAATGGAGCCATTATCCATGGAAAAAAAGTGTGGTGTCCAGAAACTTATACTTGAAATTAAACTTGCTTATTTTTTACCTGCATTCGGGATGACGCGGGTTCGAATCCCCGTCCGGGAAAATAGATCTGGCTTTTCCATGGAATTGGTCGAAGTGATCACTCCAGGCGAATGGCGGGATGTTTCCTACAAAAGGTCGTGGCCAAATTCCTTTACGTTTCTTGTCCCCTGTTCTATCCCGCCTCTAATAACCTTGACGTCGACGAGGCGTAAAGCCATAAGCAAAAAAATAAAAATTTATCTTGTGGGAGTCAATCTGAAATCTCAACATAGGAGACGCATGATCGTTTTGTGTTCAAGTAAAATCTTTTTCTGGTATCCTACAAAGATTGTAATGTACACTCTGTTTTATGGCTCGAGTCAGAGGTGGGTTATTTTAAAAGCACATATTAATCCCTTATCGTTAAAACCACTTTCCGAAAGTAGATGGCAATGTAGAGTTGAATCGGTGAAGGCCGTTAAATACGAACTAAGCGATGTATGTGATGCTTTGAGTGATTTAGCAGAAAATACAGCAGATTGTCTGTGCCATTCTATAGAAAATGAACGAAGTTGTAGTTGCTCTCATTGTATGGTGTGACATTCTTACAAAAATAAATGTTATAAGTGAAATATAGCAGAACGAAAAAATTCAGCTAGATGCAACTATACAACACCTAGATGTATTTACATATTGGGTTTGTAATTATCATGAAAATGGTTTCCAATTATTCTTGCTAACATCGAGAGAAATATCTTAGGAAAATGATACTTACAGAAAGTTTAAAGTCGTGAGAAGAAAACGAAAAAGAACGGATTTGATTATAAAGGGGAAGATGAAGCTCTTGAATTGCCTGCGGAAGAGATTTTCAAAATAAACTATGTTTATATCATTGCCGACAATGTGCGCGTAAGCTGCCAACCTAGATTTGAAGCAAAGAAGTTTGAATATCAGATACTAGAAGGAGCAAAGGCGCCAGAGTTCCTTTGCAAATTGAACGTTGCGCCTGCCGACATAGAGGCAACCGGTAGCTTTCAGTGTATTCTTTTGTGCAGTTGAGACGCGTCGAAGTGATCAAATGCTCGTGTTTTTTTTTATGCTTACGTTTTTTCTACAATGTTTAAGTCTTGCTCTGCATATAACTGTTACAACAGGCACAAATTTATCGTTTCACAAGTAAGTATACATTTAAATAAATTTCTAATCGTCTACTATCTTAAACTCTGCATATGATCTGACCGTGTTAGTCACATGTTTAATATTTTCTTTCGGTACAGATTTCCGCTCCGAGATTTAAAATTTTTAAATAAATTAATGCAGTGGTTGACTAAAATACACCGGGACAGTTTTACTCCCTCGCAACATAGTGTTATCAAGGCCGGCGTTAGGGGGGGGGGGGGGTAAACGGGTCAAATGTACCGGGGCCCGACCGTTTGATGGGGGGCCCGGCCACCGGCTGTAGGGACCCTCCACTCGACAAGATGTTGTAGAACTAAAAAAAAGAGGTCGCCGATTTGGTCTGAGGGAGGGCCCTAACCGATGAATTGGCCGAGGGCTCCCAACTGGTTACGTGACTGCTAAGAACGCTTACCCCGGGCCCCAGACTCCTAGCGCCGGCCTTGAGTGTTATATGTCCCAGCATTTCGAGAAAGAATGTTTCTGGAAAAATGGAAATAGAAAGATCGTGAAACCTTTTGCGGTATCAATTATTTTCTGCTTTCCAGACAATATAAGGACTATAAGCTTTGCAATAATGTATATACAAAATACTGTAATACCGGTATTCTTAGAATCTAATCTTTATTATATTAGATGCTTCATATGTAAAAGTATACAGTATTTGCTAACAAATATCTGAGGAAATTGTTCCTTGTTTTCTAAATTACTACCATGCTATAGGAAATGTATATTATTAACAGTACGCAATATTTTTCTGAAGACTGTTGCTCGACCTCCTCCAAAAGAAAGAAATATGCCAGTTCTTTCTGAAAATGTTTTGTGAGGAAGACAGAAAGCAAGAAGACAATGTGCAGCATGACCACACTAATGACATAGAAAAATCTGTAAAATATGTGAAGTATGAAGCAATGATTGACAAAAAAAAATACAGTATTGCAAAGTACAAGAACAGATATGAAAAGGAAGTGGCCAGGAACATAACTAAATGCAAGAAAATCGAATCTATGTCTCTGCTGATACAAAATGGAAGATGTAACTTCTTTGATAGAATCCCCAAGGAAGGTTTCTGTTTTAGGATTTCTAAGTCTCATTCATATAATTAGCGGCCTGTTTCAAGATTTAATGCAGAGCAAGAAACTGTTATATGTTCCCATGCACAAAATGAGTCAGGATGTCACAACGATATGGCGTTTGTAATGCAAAATAAATAGGTTAGCATTAATATTTTTTTTTTTTTTTTTTGTTTGTTCTGTTCAAAGATCCTCTCATACCAACAACATTTAACCGTGACTGGAATATTCTTGAATTAAGTTCGTTCCGAAAGATTAGCAGGTTCTTTTCTAAGCAAGATCTATCAAATTTTCTCTCCGCAGCTATTATTTCCAAACTTCTCACTATACAACTATTATTATTTCAAAACTTAATCCTCTGCTCGATTATCCTGTCTTACTCGCTCGCCATGATATCTACCAACAATCCCCTTCACTTCTTCTTATTTCAGAGATCCTATGTTTACAGACATATCAAAGCAAACAATATCTGTTAGACTTGCTATTCTTTTTATTAATTCCTTAAACTTTTATTTTACCAATATTATGGCCTTTATCTGTCTAAATATGTAAATTAATTTATTTTAATGAATTGCTATGTTACAACCACTCCAAAAATATTCCTTTGATCGATTGGAAATGACCAAAAAATTAAGAAAATTTTCGTAATGTCATTATTGTTGTTGGTATTGAGGTTATTTCATAGTGATATTGTACAAGTTTTTTGCTGATATAAAGTTAACAAAACATGAATCTGTCACTAAAAAAAATAAAAAAATAAACAAAACATAATTTATGAAAATAAAGTACTTTCTAAAGTGGGTTCGCTGACTCCCGCGGTCGTTGTTGATGTAATCTTGGTTTTCCAGGTTGAACCGCGTCAATTTGTCGAAACCTAACGTTTCGGCCATCATTTTGTGGCCTTCTTCAGAGTACTGTCACGGCTGGAACTGCTGCCGCCTATATATAGCTCCCGAAGATCCCGCTAACCGTTTGGAGTGAAGTCACTCAAACTACCATCACTCAAACTACGTCCAATCACCTGACACCACGACTGTACTGCCTGCCCATGATACACAAAGAGGGGGTCCCTCTACGGCCCATTGTGAGCGCATTTCAATCTCCGACACATCCGCTGGCAAGATATCTGGCGGATAAGCTAAAGAATCTGACTAGCTCTACTTTTAAAGTTCGAAATTCTTCTGATTTTATAAACAGGATCAAGGACAGGCGTCTGGAAGACAGCGACTTACTAGTTAGCTTAGACACCACGTTCACAAACGTGCTAATTGATGAAGCCATCAATATAATCAGGGAACGACTAGGATATCTCAGTCTGCCAGAAGAATTCTGACTGAATTCTGTCTTAGGATAGGGTTACCAGAATTTTTTCTCCAAATCCGGGGACGCTTCACAACTTTTTCACCAAAATCCGGGGACGCTTTCGGCATTTGTCCTAATTACGCGTTGTACTTTTATAAGTTATATGATTAAAGGTTGGGTTAACTTAAAAGCCACATATTGTTTATATTTTGTATTTTAAATGAGGATCACAGACAGCCATATTGCACACAGCAAGGAGACTTGATTTTCCAAAGCTGTTGTGTCCAAGACGCAGTTTCCTTGTAATTTTCTTTTAATCCTAGGCACGTACAAGGAAAGAAGTGCGCTTCATATCTCTTGCTTTAAACTAATGCATTAGCAAATCAGGGCTTATAAAGAATTCTCGCTTGATTAAAAAAATAATACATTCTGAGGACAACAGTAAAAATCCGGGGACATTGCGGGGACGAAATCTGTCCGGGGACAGAGAGCTAACTACGGGGACTGTCCCCGGTAAACTGGGACGTCTGGTAACCCTATCTTAGGACCACCTTCTTTCAATACAAAGGAGACTTCTACCAGCAGAATGAGGGAGCAGCGATGGGTTTCCCACTGTCTCCAATTGTGGCCGACGTGTTTATGGAGACGTTTGAGGCTGAAGTGGTCAACAATTACATTCTGAAACCTTCTTTGTGGCTGCGTTATGTGGACGACACATTTATTATCTGGCCTCACGGGCGAGAATCCCTCCAGGCTTTTTTCCAACACTTAAATAGTGCCCACGACAAAATTAAATTCACCATGGAAGTTGAGGTGGACATACAACTTCCTTTTACGGACGTGATCGTGAAACGGAAGGAAGACGGCTCCCTAGGGCACGGAGTTTACGGCAATCCCACGCACACGAATCGCTACTTGCATGGAGACTCTCACCACCATCCAGCAGTGAAACGCGGAATTTTAAAAACATTAACCGTCCGTGCTTCCATAGTCAGCGACGAAGCGGGCATAGCCACTGAAAGGGAAATTTTAAAGGAGACGTTTCTGGCCAACGGCTACAGCCTTGACGTCATCAATAAGGCCACCGCAAGACTTGCACCTCGAGCATCACCCTGTGTTCCGACACCGGAAGTTGAAGCCAGAAGACGAACAGACGGACCCACGGCAGTATTAACCCACATCCACGGGGTGACGGATAAAATCGGCCGTCTTTTAAAGAAGAAAAATATCCGTCCAATATACAGAGCGCCTAGGAAGATTTCTGATGTGCTTTTAAAAGTTAAAGACCAGAGGGAGAAGTTGCAGACAGCGGGCGTATACCAGATACCCTGTAGCTGTGGTCAAGTGTATATCGGCAGGGCCCGCTCTAGGGGGGGGCAAACCGGACATTTGCCCGGGGCGCTAAAATTTAGGGGCGCCATTTCGGCTGTAAGTGTGAGAAAAAATTAATAATATTAATGGGTTAAATACCCAATTAATAAAAAAAATCCACATACCTATTTTTCGTTCGTTAAAAACTTACAGTTCTTAGCTATTTGGATGCGCCCCTAGAAACTTCGAAGAGATGGGGCGCGGACCTCAAATGGGCGCGTAGTTGCCTCGCCGCCTATGTGTGAATTCCGCCATAGGAGCAACATCAAAATGCGCCGCGTCCGCGCCATGTCTCAGCCCGAAGTCCGCGCCACGTCTCTTCTGTGTGAATAGGGCCTTAGCACTCGAGTAGAACGCGTTGTTGTCTCAATTTGCTTATTATTGCTAATTACAAAAGTGGTTTCATTACACAACATCATTAGTCTTACTATGACGATATTAGTTGATAAGTGGAAGTTCATAAAATTTACTTCAGGATTTCATAATTTCTAAAGGTAAGTACATCTATGATTAAACTGTTATTTAGTTGGATATACGATATAAACGCACAACGACAAAAGCACACAACAGAAGCCCAGTAGGTGGGGGCTGTTACACCTGCCCTCGGCTACCTGCACTGATTCCGACGTTATACTGCCCACAAGTTACTAGACACGGTGAAAAGGAGTGTTTTTCGCAATTGCAGCTAGGCTCTAATACATGGAATCGATAGTGCTTGGCGGGAGATGCTGAGTATTTATTTTATTGAATTGATGAACCAAATCAATATGGATCTTAGTTATTGGAAATCGAAGTGGAATAATTTGCATAATAATTTCTTCTCGTAATCCGAGCCCAACAGATTTGTTGTACAAATTAGATACAGGCATTGTAAGTGTTTTGGTTGGGTTAAATTACATACGCTAGCTTTGATCGCTTATGAAAAAACTGTAGTTCTAAAACTTTGTGGCCAAGAATTTTATGAGACGCCGTAAGAAGTTTTTTGGAAGGCAAGGTCCACCTAAACTATTGCAAAATTACAAATTTCCTTCCACAGATCGACGTTTTAGCGCAAAATATAATGCACGAATTTTCAGCAACGGAGAGCAAATATTGCGAGATTAGCTACTGCGTTTACTGCTTCTGTTGAAAAATTTTCAGGTGTTTAGTTAGTTCTCTCTCATAGGAGGGTTTTAAAAATTGGAAGCACCTCGACGAAACTTTAAAAGAGCATGAAATTTCGAAAAATCATATTCAGGCAAAAAAGATTAAATTGTTGTAAAACTGTAGATGCTGCCACTCAAAGAGTTATTAATGCCGAAATAATTCATTGAAATGATGTGCTTCTAAGAATCGTTGCAATTACCAAAATGCTTGGTAAAAGTTGATTGGTTTTTCAAGGTACAAGCGACAAGTTGTTTGAGCATAATACCGGAAATTTCTTAGAAATAGTTGAGTTACTGTCTGAATACGATCCCATTATGGAAGAGCACGTCCGTTGAGTGCTCTAAAAAGTAGAAACTAAAGCTCAATATCTTGGGAAAAATATACAAACCTGGATAGTAGATCTGCTGCATCAAAGTGTAAAGTCTCATGTTATTAATGAAATAAAAAAATTCAAATGTTTTTCCATGATTTTAAACTGTACCCCTGACTTAAGTAAGATACAGCAAATTACTCTTGTAATCAGATATGTTTCAACCAATAAATTTAATCCAGATGTTGAAATTAAAAATAATGAAAGCTTTTAAGGCTTCTTACCAGTCGAAAGATCCACAGTAAAACAAATGTCTGACATTATAGTTGGAGAACTTAATGACTTGTGTTTAAATTTGCAGGATATAAGAGGACAGGGACTGACAACGGGTCCAATATGAGGGGCAATAAAGCAGGAGTGCAATTTAGAATTAAACAATATAATTCGCGAGCATTCAATGTTCCGTGTAGTAGCCATTCTCTCAATCTTGTTATTAATGGCAAAAGCATCCTTGGAAGCCGCTAATTTCTTCAACATGGTCCAAAAATATATTTATTCTTTTTGGCATCTACTTTTCGATGGGCAATACTTTTAAAGCAAGCTAGGGTTCAACTTTGAAAACATGGAGTGACACTAGATGGGAGAGTAGGATAGAGAGGATAGAGGCATTGAAACCTTTAAAATTTCATTTTGGCGACGTATACGACGCCTTGTTAAGCATTTACGAAAACCAAGAAATTGATAATTTAATGACTTAGCCATTTTGGCAATTGAGTATGAAATTGCTGATGAAGTAAATTTTAAGATGTAACAAAAAATTCGCAACCTGAAAGTAAGAAAAAAAAGTTTTTTTTGTGATTTTAGCGTATTTGATATAATCTCGTTTTATTTTCAAAATAATGGCATTTAGATTGTTTGTGTGACAATATCCTTCTGTAATAGCATTTAAAAACGTAAAAGTATGGTTAATTTGTGGCTATGTACAGATATTTCATAATTAATTTCTCTATTTTGTGACGCTAGATCAAAATTCAGTAAGTTTAATTATGATACGATTTTATTAAAATTTAAAATTAAATTTTTTATTCGATTACAAATTAATTTTTTTTTAAATATATAATTCTACATAATCTCAAGGGGCGGCAATTTGTCTATTTGTCCGGGGTGGCAATACCGCTAGAGCGGGCCCTGATATCGGCGAAACTGGACGGACAGTCAAGGAAAGGCTGTGTGAACACATAAGACATCTTAAAAATAACGACTTCAGCAAATCAACTGTAGCACAACATTCTGCTGACAGTGGGCACGCAATTTTATTCAGTGACACTAGTATATTGGTTCAAGAAAGCAGATGGTGGCCCCGGCGTGTCAGACAAGCGTTGGAAATAAAAAAAAGACCAGATAATATGAATGCAGACGGCGGGCTACAACTTGACCAAATATGGTCCTGCTTGATTAGGAAAACACGGGACGCAGGCCCCCATCGGACCAGCCACGCTGGCGGCGGTAGTTTGAGTGACGTCACTCCAAACGGTTAGCGCGTTCTTCGGGAGCTACATATAGGCGGCAGCAGTTCCAGCCGTGACAGTACTCTGAAGAAGGCCACAAAATGATGGCCGAAACGTTAGGTTTCGACAAATTGACGTGGTTCAACCCGGACAACCAAGATTACTTTCTAAAGTCCTGTCATGTCGTCACATTGTTCATTGGCTTAAAATAACACCTTTAAGAGGCTCAATTAATGATGACATATGAGGACAAAAAATACTCAATGGCCTAAGCTGCACCACTTCAAATATAGACCTAACCAAACTCGTTGATCTTTAAAGTTTAGATATTAATGCACGCTTTTTCGATTCATGGTGTGTGATGTCGAAAAGGTGGCACTCACAGTCCGTAAACATAAAAAAAAAACTAATCTTTGTGATGTTTGCGGCTCGACTAATTCAAGCGTCAAGCACAAGGCCACGCAGCCAAACATCACCTAGCCCACCATCGCTCTTGCGGCCCATTCACAGTCCAACTTGGAGGACCTACGATGACCCGATTTTCGTATGAAGGACTTGTTGGCCGCGAAAGGGGTTACAGGATTACATGTAGGATGTGTTGGATGTTGTTGGACTCCCAGACAACCAACACGGGCCCTTGCCAGTCAACAACCTATGGCGTTGAATCATGATTGGAGGAAATATCCTACGAGTGTGCGATATTAGGACACGTGTGCCGCGAGAAAGTACGAGTGGAAAGGACTGCTTCGAACATTTTGTTGGACCCCTTCTAGTAGCGAGAAAAGGTGAGCGGTTTCTGTGAGAGTTCTAAACGGATGTCCTATAAGCTGGAAGGCGAATAGGTCGCTTTACTTTACATGCAAGTTCGAACTTGCAAATTCGTCGCTTAGTTCAGTTCAGTTCATTGTTACTATTATTGCAAGACCGTAAGGGGGGATAAAAAACAACCAAGTTGTTAGCTAAGCGACCATGGGCAGAATATTATATAAAGATAAAAGAATAATATATATTACAATGCAAACAAAATCTCCCTTAAAAATTCGCATTAAAAAATGCGGAAGCTGATGCAGGATTTTACGCGAAAGTATCGTACTTGCGGATGCGGAACTCCGTTACATCCCAAGAAACTATCACTTGGGCGTTAGCTCCACCGGAATCTATTATTAATAATAACATTGCACCTGTGTGTTGAAAAGTTTTGACGATTGAGAATTGCAAAATGATATAGTAAATGTCTTTCTAGACTTTTCTACTGTTACAGCATTTTGATTTTGAAAAACGTGAAAACTATTTGGCTCATGTGATTTTAGCAGGTAAAAATAAAACGTGCCTAGCAGGTAATGAGATGAACGACAACTTTGAGATCCGTACACGAGTACCATACTTTTAAATTTACCGGCAGTGTATGTTTTTTAGACTTGTCTCACTAATCAGTTTAAAGGCGTCTGCTAGTACATGCGCAGTTGTATAGTGGTTACTTGTCAAAATATGACACAATTTATTTTATAGATGTTTGTTTTCTGTGAGATTTGGCTCTTGTTTTTGTGTCGGCCGGATAAGGAACAAGATTTTAAGGAGTAGCAAGAATTTATACTTCGCAAAATTATTTAAAGACTGCACAAGACGAGTATTGTTCTTCGAATGTCTGTTTGACAGTGCATTGTGGGAAAGAATCCGGTGTATTTTGCAACTGTCTGTTGGTGCTACCTTTCCATGGATTTAATGATTATTAGGTTCGTATACATTTTACATGTTCTTGATTATCAACCACCGTTTTATAAATTTGAACTAAAACTCACTCATAGAATTTGTGCGTTATTTTTTTTATGTTCGCGCAGTGAAATGTCATTGTTGTTGTTTGTGTAGTTTTCTCAAGCACTGAATTATCCCGATTTTCATTCAGTATTATGCTGCTGTGGTGGTTTTATTGTACTTGCAAGTGATTAATGTCAAATCCAGATTACCTAATATGATTCAGTTTTAATTTTTTGTTTTTACAACTACTCGAGAAGGATTTTATTTCAATATATCTTGTTATTGTTCTGTTCTTCATTCGTTGAAAAGTTTGTTTAGGTGAATTTGATCTTTTTAACAACTCGACCAGCTTCCATGTCTCAGCTGGTCAACGTTTGGAGGTTATGGTTATAATTTGTCAGTGTTTAATTCCATAATTTGCTGCTGTGACAGGGTCGCCGTATGAAATAGATGTTAGTTGATTTTTAGCCATTACTTACATTTACTTTGTTTTTCGTGTAATATAAAAGTCATATGTATGTATTTTTGTAACTTAACCAATATTCTTTTTTGTCATTAGAGACACTTGTATCTAACACTGAATTACTTTACTGACGATTTATTCAAAACTATTACCTCCCCTTTTTTTAGTTGTAAAGATCTTGCTACGTTTCGAGTAGAAGTTTCTTGATGTTTGGCCCAGAATTTGTAACACAGGTATTAGTTATTTTCAGAATGATTCAACAGTTGTTTTCTTTAGAGGTGATATACTTTTAATAAGAACTGCATACTGAAATATTCCAATGCTATGCCGAAAAATTTCGGTTCATTTGGGGTTTACAATACCAGTAGAACTGCTTTTTTTCACTGTAGATATTGATGTAATCGATTAGATAAATGTGTTATTTGTCTCAGATCTATTGTTCAAATTAAATTAGAAAGTAGTAGTAATATATGTGAAGCTGTACTATTTGATGTAATAGAATATAGGTTGATATGATCCCTAGATATTCCTAGCAATTACTATATGAAAACATATAGTAATTGCTATATTGAAAATAATTCCATGCAAGCAGTGCCTTTTGATCTTGATGAGATTCGCTAAGGTATAGAATTATTATATTTATTTTGTTCACTTGGTTTAGAAGTAAATAGGCCTAGCTGTTTGATTTGTTTTTAGTAGTGGTAACATGGAATTTCTGAGCATTTCTTTGAAGAAATTTCAGGATTATTAGACATTGGGTTTCTGCAAGGAATTGGCATCATAATACTGAAATAGCCAAATGCAGACACCACTAGAAATACTTTTCAAAGTGCTATATTTAACAGTGTCTTGCTGGTCCAGGGTGTATTTCAACCTAATTTCTGCTTGAAAATAATGGTCCAGGCGATATTACAACCGAATTAATGCTTGAAAATAATACATCTTGCGATTGTGTACAACAGTATTGCAATGTCATTAATGATAGTTGTTGTAGTGGAATCACGATCTCCAGTCGATCCGAAATTTCAATGATTTTATGGTTAGAAATCCTAGATTACGAGGTTTATTATGCTGTCACAGGCTTAATAAAGCTAAATTATTAATGTAGTGTTAGATGTTCCCAATCTTAGTGAAATTTCTGAATACCAGCTTACCATATTTATGGAATAATTACAATACAGATCTTTCGCATCACATCATTCTATTTATCTTATTAATTAACTGTAATTAATAATATTATTGCTGTAATTATGCAAAATAGTATAAATATCAATTTTTGTAAAAAAAAAAAAAAATTCTCTTAATTCATCTTACTTTCATGAGAGGGTCTTGTTTGCATTATTTCTTCAGTTGTATCTTCATCTTTACTTTTGGCAAGTTCTGTGTGTTGTCTCCATGTATCATTGTTGAAGATTTCTTTTGAAGAAATATGAGCAGTGAAAACTAGCAGTCAAATTACTTATTGCAGGACTTTTTATTTGCATATTACAGGTTACTGTGCTGCAACTGGGTGGCAGTGCTTTGTTTGTCCTCAAGGCTAATTTAATGTTGGACGGTCCAGAACTTGAACAGTAATATAGAAAGAAAACACACCATTTGCTAGAGTTAAAGGATGGAAGGGATTTTTGTAGGTTTTTTTATAAATCTATTTTTATATCAAATTCGTCTAATAGAGTGACATATCAAGCAGACATAGAATTGGCCATCAAGATTTGTTTCACATGCTCATTTGGCTAAAGTTTCACCCAAAATATTATTTTTTTTTACTGTTGAATCGTCCTGCTCTTACCTCAGAAAAGTGTTATATTTACTCGTTCTGTATTTTCCTAATTCACTTTCCTTTTAACATTATTTTGTGTTCCATTAATACAAAATCAGCATCAAATCTCATTGGCCTTGACTAGACTGTTCTATCCATTATATATTGTAATAATAAATACATTTTTTAATGTTGTGTAATGTATATATTTTTTGTAGAGTGGGGATAGTTTCGCTGTAACATCATGGACTATGGTGGAACTTTGCACATCACCCACTTAACATGATTAATATCTTGCTGTTAACAATACATGACTGATTAGTTTAGTAAATGTATGCATTGTTTATAACAGTTTAGTTGCACTTGAATTATTGGCTGCAAATAAAGTGTTTAAATGATAAATTTAAGAGTATACTTATCGTATGATACCACCTTATTGTATTTATACATTTCAAGAACTAACAGGAATTTCAGACATATCTGAGTGTGTCACTAATGAATTTCGTTTGTGGGGGCGTTATATTTTTATATATAAAATTTCCAACATTTTCACTTGACAAAAAAATGATGGCATGGCTAACATTCTATATTTAGTGCTTATTGTTACCAAAACACATGTGAAAAGGTGATTTAAAATTAATTGCATAGCATGAATGTTTTACTTTTATATCTTTCATACCGCTACAATGATAAAAAAATTCTTGACTACACGTAGCAAAAATTAAGTGTGTGTTATTATGTGATTCACAACACTACTTTTTGTATTTACTTTTGTAATCGTCTATCAAGAATGAAATACAACAAATCTAATATTCCACTTTCTTTTTATATTTATTTAACTTGGGTTTGATAGTAATGTTGGTGCTGATGTGTAGACAGGTGATAACAAATTATAAAGCTATTTACACTGCAATTGTGGAATAGTTCTGGAAATATCTCTCTGACAGTATATGAATCAGAGTTACGTCATTGGAATTATAAATTTTTAGGGTCAACTGATAAAACAAAAGCAGCTGTAGTGTTGCTATCCTCATTTTAAGAGCAGTTTGCATTTATCTGGGACTAATTAATAACCTACTAGGGAATAATATACTATTAGCTGATAAAAACAAGGACAATAAGGCCATAACTCATGACAGATGAATGCAGAAATTTAGTGGGAAGGGTGGGACTGAGCGTGTTGGGTGAGTGGTAATCCTCTGCCTTTATATTTGGGAGGACGCAGGTTCGAATCTCTGTATGGCCATCCAGATTTGGGTTATTCATCGTTTCTGCAAATCACTCCAGGGGAATGTTGGAATGGTTACTTAAAAGGTCAAGGCTGAATTCCTTCCCATTCTTTGTCCCCAGTTCTTTCCAGCTTCATCTTGAGTACATTGTATAAATTTAGCAGTCAAAAAACGCTTTTCAGTAATCATTACCTTCCAGAACAATTTTGAGCTGTGTGCAGGTCTGCTGTGATCACAGTCCTCTAGAGTATCTCCTGTCCTTCCATTATTTCTTCACTTCTGCTCCAGTCCAGTTTGCTGTTCTGTCTTGCACACTCTTTTCTATTCCCTTAATCCGTCTATCACATGATCTTCCTTGAAGACTCATCCCCTCCAGTTTGAGATATTGCATTTTCTTTAGCATACTTTTATCACGCATCCTCTTCATGTGTCTGTACTAATGAGGTCTTGATCTGTCAGTTCTGTTCTGTAAAGGTTTCACTTAAACAGCCTTATGCACATGCTCATTTCATGACTTGTCTAGTCTCATTGCACCTATCTTACCCCACTGAAACCTTTACTCTGTGGCCTGAATTGTAGTAATATCTCATCCTTTCATCAACCATGTTTCAGATCCAAATGTTAGTATTGGCACAAAATGTTCTTTATCTCCTTAATGGCCCTACTTGGATAATATATCTCTTTGATTTCATAAGACAACTGTATTTGGGATAGGGAGGTGTAATATGACTCTTCTGCATTTTAAAACAAACAAAAATTATACCGATAAGTATTTTAAGCAGCTAAAAATACTTCAACCACATATACATTTAACTATTATCCATTATTACTGTTAATTACATCATTTTGTTTAATTCCATCATTATGTTTATAACTTCTATAGAACCCTAACTCATAGGATTTTTGTATTCCTAAACTAATAATAATAAGATAGGATAGGGAAAATAAACAGTTACCCGTCACTTACCACAGATGAAGGCAGGAGGGCGAGACACGTAAAAACACAAAAACAAAAGAATTACACAATATTTCGACTTTTTAGTCTTCCTCATGTAGGAGGCGAGACATATGGCAGGGGGAAAGATGTGGTCACATCCGAGCCTGCCACATGAATGAAGCACAGGCGGAAAACGCATGGTAGTGGAAGAATTGCCGGGAGGGGTGGGGGGGGGGGGAGGGTAGGGAATAGGCTTGACCAGCGATAAAAGTGAAACAAATGAATATAATGTCTGTGTAGCTTAGTTCAAAAAGTTATAATTGAAAATAAAGGGAGATAGAATAATTTAAAATATATATATATACAAAAAATAAAAAATAATAAAATAAATAAATAAAGAGGAATATATATATATAACAAAAAAAAATATATATATACATAAATAACCGACTGTAAAATGAAATGAGAGATAGCAAGTGACAGGTTTAACGTAGGTTTAGGCCAGGGGTGTGTCTGGTGTCAAGGATATGTTGATAGGCTAGTTCCCATCTGCGGAGTTCTGAAGGGGTGGTGGTATTTGGAAAAACTCTAATAGCTCTGACTGTGAAACAGGTGTTGAGGTTGTTTGAATTATGGAAGTTCGCATGAATTGCCACGGGATGGTCTGGGTTGGAAGTATAAACTGTTTGCCTGTGGCCATTCATTCTGTAGGAAAGTTGTTGAGTGGTGAGACCAATGTAAGAGGCAGTGCAGTGGATGCAGGTGAGTTGGTAAATAAGGTGAGTGGTAGCACATGTGGCATGTCCAATTATAGGGAAAGATTCGCCTGTGACAGGATTAGAGTAAGTAGTGGTGGCAGGGTGCATGCTGCAAGTTTAACAGCGGGGTCTGTTACACGGGAAAGATCCCTGTGGAGGTCTAGGGGAGTCGGCAGGTAAATACTTGTGGACCAAGATGTTGTAAAGATTGGGCGGTCTGCTGAAGCAAGTGCGGGGAGCAGTGGGTAGGATTTTGGGAAGGAGGAGACGCATTTCAGGGAAGGAACGTAAGAAATCATGCCCACGGCGGAGTATCTGGTTGACAGATTCCAGGCCAGGAAAGAACTGGGTGACAAGTGTTGGACCACGGTCAGCTTTAGGAGGTGCAGAACGAGGGTTGTGGGTGATGGCACGGGAAATTTGTTTTTCCACCAGATCATGGGGGTATTGGCGGGAAACAAGGGCTTGGGATAGTTTTTTGGAGTATATATATATATTTTAAATTATTCTATCTCCCTTTATTTTCAATTATAACTTTTTGAACTAAGCTACACAGACATTATATTCATTTGTTTAACTTTTATCGCTGGTCAAGCCTATTCCCTACCCCCCCCCCCACCCCTCCCGGCAATTCTTCCACTACCACGCGTTTTCCGCCTGTGCTTCATTCATGTGGCAGGCTCGGATGTGACCACATCTTTCCCCCTGCCATATGTCTCGCCTCCTACATGAGGAAGACTAAAAAGTCGAAATATTGTGTAATTCTTTTGTTTTTGTGTTTTTACGTGTCTCGCCCTCCTGCCTTCATCTGTGGTAAGAGACGGGTAACTGTTTATTTTCCCTATCCTATCTTATTTTCAGTGCCTCGCGGCAGTTTCTTTGTTTCCTTTATCCTAAACTAATAATAATTAATTTAGGGAGCTGCCAGTGTGGTTCAGTACAATTAAGGCACCTCACAGTGGATCGGGGAGAAACAGTGAGCCAGGTTCGAGTCTTGGCACTTGCATATGGACTGTCTTATTTGTGGATTTTTGGTAGATCCCCCAGTCATCTAGGCGATAGCTGGTATGATCTCCAATCTCCATCTTATAAACCACTCATTTCTAAACAAAAATATACTTATCATACAGATCATAAGAATATGTTTTGCAGCTGGTGGTGATCGACTTTTCTCCAGGTCTAACAAACCCACTATGAATTCAGACAGTCCTTCTCTTTAGACCAATTGCTCTCAGATCAGCTTCAACAGACATTAATTTTAATGATAATGTTACAAAACTAAGTTTTTGTAACTGAATATTGGTTCTTGTTAGATTGTTAACTATGTTTCATGTGGCAACTTGTCTGTATGGCAAGTCTTTGGTGGTAATACTTATTTAGTATACATTTCGATAACACACATTGCAAGAAATAGTTAGCTCTGTATTAGACATGACTTACAGCATTCCTTTCCCAAAATGATCATTTTTCTAATTAAAGTACAGCCCACTTGCCCCTGCACATGCTTCACAGTACCCAATCTCAAGAATATCTCTGTACACCAATATTCACCTTCCATTCTCTTCCTTTCCCGCGCAATAGACCTCACTGCAAAACTATCAGCATACATGCATCCACTACTATCTATTCCATTCCCTCCACAGGGGAAGATCATTGAATATACCACAGGCACATCACACCTCGTGTACCAAACTACTTGACTCTTCTAAACTATTTTATATATGAGCCAACTGACCATCAGATGAATGGCTGTAGGCAAAATGTTTAAACAAGCACCCTATCCCATCCAGAGGTAGCTCATCCAGTTTGAGAACACCCTCAACAGTTATTTTATAGTGAGAGCTGTTAAAATCTTGTCAGAAACTAGCTGTATAGTAAAATAATGATAATAATTCTGTGTGGCTGTAATAAATTAGTTTCTATTGGCTGCACATTCCCCCCTGTTGTTGCCGACTTAATCTGGCAATCCTACTTTGTACAAGGGGCCTACAGTTTAAGATGGAATCCGAACCACGGAAGCATTCTGGCGTACTTTGTGTTACGAAACTAGCTGTGCTAGAGGTAAAGGTCGGGTTGAGAGCCTACAAAAATCTCCACCGAGCCAGGGATTCGAACCAGAGACCTTTTGATCTCCAGTCATATGTCTTAACCACTGAGCCTCCAGTCCACTGTTTTGAATTCCATAGATTTATTAATTCATGATTTATTAATTCATGATTTATTAATTCTTGCCAGAAGTGAGACACCAGGCAGAGCCAGATGTGCTCATGCCGACAGCTGTCTGGTGAATAATGGCTGAACAGCATGTCCAGCGTAAATAATGGTACAGGAGAGGGGAGAAGCGTAAATACTAAATCGATAATGTGAACTTATATTACCTTTGGAAATTGGAGAACATAATTACTGAGCGAGGACACAAATCTAAATATTATATAACTTATAAAAAAACTAAGTAGGAAAAATAAAATATAAGCTGAGTCTAGTGGGATGGATATATTGGAGGATGTCTGGTGTCAAGGAAATTCTGGTAGGCTAGTTCCCATCTGTAAGATGGGACGTTTTCTCGGCATTGAATATGAATAAAATCTTCTTGGTTAACTAGCCAAGTTAGTCCATCGATAAAAGATGTTTTAGTGGTCGTTATGTATTTACGTATTTATCAATCTTGTTTCATGGATCCCTACTGAGGAAGGACCTCTGGGATGTGAAACATGTGATCCTTAATACACATACATACAATATGAGTAATAATCATAATGAAAACAATCATATGTTACAAAGACAAATGAAGAGAATAAAAATAAACATTAACTGAGTTTTGAAAAAGGTCATATTGAATACAATTAATTAATTTGTTCAAATTCTTGAATGGAGTAGAAGGAGCTGCCAGTAAGATAATTTCTCAGTTTGTCTTTAAATACATCTTTATTATGTGCAAACTGTTTTATACTCTTGGGAAGTTTATTAAACAGATGTATCCCAGAATAATTAACTCCTCTTTGTACTAATGTGTTTTGCGCAAGTTATTTCTGTTTCTTGTATTGAAATTGTATAACTGTGAATTAAATATACACAGGTTGAAAAGTTCTATGACAAAGCACATGAGAGAATATATATATTCAGAAGTCATTGTAAGAATATTGAGTTTTTTAAAAAGTTGTCAGCAAGAAGTTCTTGGTTTTACCCTATATAGCATCCTAACAGCTCTTTTCTGTGCTCTGAAAACTTTTTTACTGTGTGAAGAGTTTCCCCAAAAAATTATGCCATATGACATCACTGAATGGAAATTCTAGATCTGCTGTTAAAGAAAGTGTTCATATTGCAAAGGTGGCACTACTTCTTCAGCAGTGAAGTGATATGTTTGTGCCAACTGAGTTTCTCATCTATTTCAATACCAAGGAATTTTATACTCTTTGTTTCTAAGATTGTGTTATTTTATTATAACTTACTTGTAAATCCGGCTGTGCATAATTTTTTGTTTTAAACCTAATATTATATTTAATTTTAATGAATTTGTATTAAACCAATTTACTACTTCACTAAGTACTTCATTTACACTAAATTCTAGATTACTATTTGGTGTTTTTCCGGTTAGTGTCTTCTGCAAATAAAACACTCTTAACTATGTCGGATAAGTTTCCAGGAAGGTCATTGATGTATAACAAAAAGAGGAGGGGTCCTAGGTCATAGCCTTGTAAAATTCCATGTTTTATTTTCTCGCAGTCAGATGAGGCATCTTTACTTATTTTAGAATCAAAAATGGAAACGATTTGCATTCAACTTTCCATGTATGATTTAAACCATTTATCTGTGTGGTTCCATAAATACCATAGTATTCCATTTTTTTCAAAAGTAATTAATGATTTACACAGTCAAGTGCTTTTGCAAGATCACAAAATATTCCTACAGGGCTCATTTTATTATTCAGTTCCTCAAATTTGTTATTTAAAAATGAATATATAGCCATTTCTATGGATGATACTTTTTGGAACACAAATTGTGAATTAGTGAGGATACTATATTGTGTAACATGTTTCATTGCTCTACGATACATGACTTTTTGAAAAATATTTGAGAATTTGGAAAGTAATGAAATGGGACGACAGTTATCTACACACGTTGCTTCTCAATTTTAAGCAACGGTTTTACAACTGCATATTTTAGTCTATTTGGAAACAAACCTTGCATTAAGGATTCATTACAAATGTGGGCAAGTACATGATTAATACAATCTGAACATCTTTTCAGTAATTTACTTGAAACATTGTCATAGCTGGAAGAATTTTTAGGTTTTAATTGTTTCGTGAGTTTATTTATTTCTGAGGCTGCTACTGGTGGCAATTGCATTGCCACAAATCTTTTTGCGAAAGCAGTCTGAAGAAACCCTAGGGCACTTCGTGGGGATTGCTTTTCTATGCCTAATTTAGATACAACCGAAGTAAAATGTTTGTTAAATATTTTCACAAACTTCCCCTTCTTTACTTCATAATGCACAGATCCATTTTGTTCTATTTTTATGTCTTTAGAGTGATTTACAAATTTTCCTGTTTCCGTTTTTATTATACATATAGTTTTCATCTTATTGCCAAAATTCTCTATTTTCTCTGATATATACTTGTTCTTGGCATTTCTTATTTATAATGAGCTTTCAGCGTATAGTTATCTGATTCTCTTACTTTTAAGTAAAGGTACCTGTTTGTTTTACTCGATACTCTAATACCCTTTCTTATCCATCCCTTACTCAATTCACTGTTTGGAGTGTTGAAAACTTTCCTTTTATTGAAACTTCCTTTGAAAAGTGTTAGAAATATATTAAGAAAGGAATCAAATTTTACATTAACACCCTGTGCAGTGTACACTTCTGACCAGTGTTCATTATTTAAGGAATCTATGAAATGCTTTATATTGTTTTTGTTAATATTTTTCTATATAACCAGCATTTCTTTATGTGTTTAACAGTGTTTCTGTTTGACTTGATGCATAACAGGCGGGAATCATGATCTGAGATACCATTTATTACTGGGAGTATGTTGTAATTGCTGTACTTAGAAAGATCCATAAAAAAAATTATCAATTGCAATCCTGTTATTATTTTGTATTCTTGTAGGGAAATTTACAAGTGCCGTTAAGTTAAAAGCCAACATCAAGGTTTCAATATCTAACCTCTCATTGCTGTGATTAAAATCTCCACATAAAACTATTTGTTTGTTATTTGTGAAACATAGCAGCAAAGACTCTAACTGAGATAAAAACAGTCTCAAATATTCTGAGGTGATCCTGTAAATTGCTATTACTATGAGCTCTTCCATACCATATTCCAGTTTTGTAACACAGCATTAAAAGTGTTGTTTTACACAATACTTACTTACACCTACACTGTTGCATTGAATATTATTTTTAACAAAAATGGCAACTCCCCCTTTCTCCATTTTACATCTACAGAAATGAGATCTTAGTTTATAATTTGGGATGGACAGCTGAGATATTCCTGTGTCAAGGAAATGATGTTCAGATTTGCACGAAACATCTACATTGCAATTTCTGGAATTTTGAATCTCTTCTAGGCATAAGGTAATGTCAACAATTTTAATAAATATTCCTCTTATATTTTGATCGAGAATAGTGGTCTGAACACTTTGATTCAATTTTTTTGAATTGTTTAATTTGTTAGTACATACTGGTATGTCAGTTGGAATTTCTGATTTCAATAAGTTTTTATCAGCAGAGATGTTAATTTCTTTTAGACATCTTAATACATCTATTTTATTTGCCCTTAAAGAAGGCCGCGACTTAACACCACTTATAACAGGAATACCCTTTTAACTCACCTGGCATTCCCTGATCTCATCAGCAATAAGAAACCGAGGGTGGTGGTGTAACAGTTAGCACTCTCGCCTCGCATTTGGGAGGACGCCGGTTCGAATCCCCGTCCGGGCATCCAGATTTGGGTTTTCCATGGTTTCCCAAATCACTCCAGGCAAATGCCGGGATGCTTCCTTCAAAAGGCCATGGCCGAATTCCTTCCCATTCCTTGTTCCCCATCCTTTCCCGTCTCTAAAGACCTCGCTGTTAAGCAGTAAAAAAAAAAAGCCAATAAGACGTGAAAGCTTTCTCTGAAATTCAGATGGAGTCCATGGCGAGTATAATGCAGGCCACATCTATCAAACCAGTGTGTGGATTTGCTGGCTGCCAGAGAACCCTTTTCAATGATGAATTTGTATGCCTAATGTTATTCCACATCCAGGGTTTATCATAATGCTCAAACAAACCCACAAATCCCACGTTTGTCTGACGTGTGTTCCTGGAAATGTGAGCAATGCCTTCCTCACTTGATTAATTGCGGTCCTTATCAAGACTATTTCCTGGTCCCCCTACAATTAAAATACAATCTTCCTGTGAAAAATCTTTCCATAGGTCTTCAACATTTGCTACAACACTTCCAAGATCTGCATTTGGTTTGAAAATACTGCAGAGTTCATAATCTGGCCCCAAGTCAGCCTGAACCATCTCACCTATTCCCCTCCCATGACTGCTTCCAAGTAACAGTACCTTCCTGCGTTTAGATACCCCCTGAAAAGATCTCGCTTTTACTTTACAAGATCCCAGATTGTTCAGTCCAACCTGGAGATTCCAAAGTCACCATCTACAGTAGATCCTCCAATGGCCGAAACAAATTGAATGTCTCCAGCTGGAAACCATCAGACAGACAGCGTCTCCTACCTTTCCTGCCAGAGCTGACTTTTTTCCACTCACTGTTTTGCCTAAGCCTAAGAACAGAGTTTTCTGCCTTCAGGGGTTTTAAATCCCTCTCTGCAGATGCCAGATCTGACTGGAGCTTCAGAATCTGCTGCTCCTGATCATTAATTCTGCAGGAGTGACAGTTCCAGGCAATATTGACACAAGAGTCACTGTTAGAAACATCGCTGCACCCCTGTGAAACCAGCACCCGCAGTCCCGGCAAGTCACTCCTTCTCTTACAAATCTTCGGCAATTTCCATACTTGGTATCTATTATGATACTTTTAGAAAACTTAAGAACTTAGAAGAGAAAAAACCTTAAAAAGTTTACTTTTTAAACTACTTTAAAACTTAGGAGGAAAGCAACTTTAAAACATTACTTCTTTTATTAACTACTTGTATGTCAGTTGCCAAAGAAAAGAAAAAGTAGGATTCTAAGAAAAAAGCTAAAAAATACTATGTAAATCACTCGAAACTTTTCGGAAATGTGAATTACAACACTTATCAACTACAAGACTTACAACAAAACAACACAAATGATTTCAAAAGAACTTCTTAAACAATTACAATGAAATTTAACACCCTAGAACTCTATTTCAGACCTAACCTCAAATGTAAACAAATAAAAACTTGGTTTACACTATATTGATTTCCTGTTAACTAAAAACTGTTCACTATCACTTAAGAACCTCACAGATTTACTTCAAAACAAAATTAATGCTGTCAAAACAAACTTACAATGAAATTATGTTACTCTATAACAAGAATATTGTTACTAGACGTTACTCCCGGATCTAAACAAAAGCCACCGAAAACTGAATCTACAATTTACGGATTTATAATCATTAAAACGGATCACTAACACTCATATTACTAGAATATGATATTCTTCAACACTTTAAGATAAACTTTAGCAAATTTAACTACAAAAACACGAATTATTACTGCACGACATGAAAGAAAGTGCGCGCAGTCAAGTTCCAAAGATACTCACTAAAATTCAGATTCTGAAAATAAAAATTATCTCTGCTGCCATTGTCAACTAACACATCTACGCAGTGCAGAGGAGGTTGTGGTGTCTGGGGAAACTCTGATCACTGTAACTGAGGAACATTTGTTGAGATTGTGGGAACTGGAATGTTTTGCCACCAGATGGGCTTCATTGCTAGTATACACTGTCTGCCTTGGCCATTCATTCTGATGGCAAGTGGGTTAGTAGTGAGGCCTATTTACGAGCTGGTGCAGTGGAGACATGTAAGTTGATATATGCGGTATGTTGTGGTACAAGTAGCATTTCCAGTGATGGGGAATGTTTCACCTGTGGTCGGATTGGAGTAGGTGGTGGTTGCAGGGTGCATGCTGCATGTTTTACAGGGGGTCTATTAAATGGGAATGATTCCTATGGTAGTATTGGAGACTTAAAGGGTGAGTACTTATGAACCAAGATATTTTTGAGATTAAGTGGTCTGCTAAAACATGTGCATGAGACAGACTCCGTCTGTTGTCTCACTTCTGGTAAGAATAAGGCTAACCGCTGAAATATTGCATCTCTTGTGTTGTCTTTTTGGGTTCATCATTCCGAGCTATCATCTGTGAAAAGTGTTGGGTCTTATTTCCCTACCCTTCCATAGTTTTATATAATATAAATTTAAACAATCCTAAATTATTTCCTACATATGTTTATGTATTATTATCATAGGAAAGACAAAATACACACTCACTAAAGTTAAAGGGAGGACAGCAGCAATATCAAAACAGACACTACACAAACACAAAAACCATAATATTTTGGCGATTTTTACTCATGAATGTAGGAATATGTGACTGAGCTGGCATGGGCATCTGTGGACAACATCGCCAAATGAATGATGCTTTTGACCTTTTTAATCATAGTGGAGGTGGTGGAGGAGCAAACCCAATATCATTGGAAATGTTAATTGCGGGTATGAAATTTATCAAAATAAAATAAAAAGAGAGATATGTAAAAGAGATGAAAAGTATTAAAAATTTGATCAATAAACAAAAAGTAACAAAACAAAATTTTGAAATAAAATTGCATGTGATGAGTATACGACGGTGAGGAAGTTTAGTATTTTCTAAGATTGAGGCATGGGAAGTTTCTGGTATTCAGAATGTGTTGACAGGCCACTCCTAAAATCTAGACCACCTTGTTACTGCCCATGCTCTACTCTCATGAACTTAATAGCTACTGATACTCCATCTGATACCCCATCTGAAATCCAGAGAAGAGAGTTTGGCTATCGACACAGTCAGGACACACTTTCAGTCTCAGATCAGACACACATTACTTAACTTGGTATACCCATCACATGCAAATATAATTAATTTATATATTCTATTTCAAACATTTTGTTTATCTTATATGCCTTTTTATAATTATTCAGCTCTTTTACATGTGTACTTTTTTGTTTCATTTCTTTCCCATGATTAGCATTTCCAGTGGTATTGGTGTTGCTCCCCTACCATCTTCAATCCAATTAATGGTCAAACTATTCATGTGTCTGTGGTGTCTGTGGACTCTTTTGCAAGCTCACTCACATGTTTCTACTTTCATAAATAAGGGCCACAGTACTTTTTGTGTTTATGAAGTGTTTTATGTCACTGCTGGCCTCCTCCCTTTAACTTTGGTGAGTAGCGAGAGTATTTTATCTTTCCATATTAATATCCCCTTATGGAATGTATTCCTACTCAATTATTTTTCATCTTATTTTTATTACTATTATCCCATTTTAACACTTTCTCAAGTTTATCAATTGTTTGCTTCACAGTTTCTTCACTCCATTGCAACACTTGACCTGTCTGCAAAATCCAACTGAATTTAGTCATACAGTGTCTGATCCTCTCAATGTTTCTCATTTTCTGGATGAGTAATGCTTTGTAATGAAACATTGAAATTTTATTTATCTTTTTGTATTTGTCACTGCCCTGCTGCCTTTATCTTTAGTAAGTCATGGGGATACTTTCCCCATCCTTTCTTATAGTCATTACCTAAAAGCATTTTGCTTCTGATTATTATCATGACAGCTTTACTTTCTTAGTGTATTGTAACAACAATCATATAAACAATATTTTATTTAAGAGTGAAGACAGATGTTAGAATAAGGTTAGTGAGGTATGAATAGCTTATATTACACATGAGGTCAGATCTGGAATAATCTAGAGATATGTGGATTCTATATCAGAATGGAATCATTGAAGATTCAAACAAAGGAAGCACATTTTGTGATTAGGTTCTATGAACAAATACAACAATTAACAAGTTGCAAACAATAAATTATTATTGCACAAGGATTTTACTTGTGATCTCCACTCTCAGTTTAAACCTCAGTGAACTTAGGATCTCCAATGTGAACATTCAGGTAGCTCAGAGGTTAAGGCATGTGACTGGAAATTGAAAGTTCCCCTGCTCAAATCATGTTCTTGGTTGGGATTCTCAAAGGACCTTAATCTAATGTTGAGATGACTTCCATGGTGTGGATTAGGTTTGGCAGCTACGATAATGACAGATTACACAGCCGTTGAGAAATCCTGTCTCCAGGTCATTGCAACCACATAAGATTACTTATCACCAATTTTTTTGATCGTTTGCTTGATGAAGATAAGATTCCACAAATTAGATGGATGCAGTTGGTGTTCAGAAGCAGTGGTTAAAAGCAGCTGTCAGTTCAACTATTGAAACATGTCGGTGTTTATACATTGATGTGTTATGAATGATAAATTAATTTTGTTTTTCATCCACTTTTCATCATTTTACCTTTGAAAGTGATAACTGTAGAACATAGCTTTGCATGTATGAGTTGAAGTAAAAGCAAAGAAGATTTGAAGTATATGGTGATACAGTTGAGGTATTTGGCAATATATGAAATCACCAGCCGTACTGGAGCACCCATCCAACTCACTTGATCTTGCTTTATGTCATGTCATCTTTGTCTCCAAGAGCAAATAGCTATTGAAAGGAACCTGTTTTGAGTCTGTTGATTCAATGAAGCGAAAAGTGATGGAAGTCATAATAAACCTGTCAGAAGATCACATGCAGCCCTGCTTCCTACAAGAAAAATTCGTCTGGAACAGTTCCTAATCGCACCTTGTATCTTTAAATATTATTCATGATTGGCATGGTAAGAAGATGAGTTTCACTTTCTGTGTTTTGGATATTACCATGGGCTTACGTGATTGTTCCAGCATTCAGTTAAACATTACAAAAAATTGCCTTAATATGGATTCATGTTGTACCATGATAAAACCCTGGAGCAAATATCTGGATGACAACTGTATACAAAGAAAATGAGATCGTGCTACCTTCCCAATTGCTGTCTTTCAAGAGTAGTCAGTCTTCCGTTAAAGTTTTATTGTATTATCTATGTGAAACACTGCAACATATTGACAATGAACTTCTCTGATATGATGCATTTGTGTCAGCTAGTTCAAACTTAATCAAAAGAAACTTACTGCAAAATTACAAACATACTTGTTAGATCCCTTCTATCTCACCTATATTGAAAAAAGGTTGTCACATCATCCATGATATCAAACACTGAAAAGAGAAACTTGAAAAATTAGTACTATCTTTTTATATTTATAAACTGTGGATATAAATGATACGGTGTTTATGATCTAGACTCGTAGCACTGCCGAAAGGGCTCTCTCAAAGGAAAGAAACCTTTCACTTTTAAATATTCACCTAACACTTTTAGAGGACTTTCTGATACAGTATATTTGAAGCGTTTTTTTATGGACGCGGAATAGCAGAAAGAAGGAAATTTGACATATGGGCTAAGTCGTAGTAAAGATGGCATGTGTTGCGTTTTGGTTTGCCAGTCTTATGGAACTAAGTAGGTTGCGAAGCCGTGTTTGTATCTCGACTTTTGGTTCTTGCTCTTCGCTGCATTTTCGCTTATTTTTCATCTGTTCCATCGTTGGTGTTTATTTACCAACCTACAAATAGACGCTTTTCAGCTACATTCGCGTTCTGAGTTTTCAAATATCAGACTGAAAATTTTGTTGATGGCAAAGTATGCGTGGCATTGCTTTTAACAAACCAGTACTTTGAACATCTAAGCGATCTTGCTGCCTGAGACGAATTTTGTTTAACCTTCCTGTTACTACACAGAAACGTGCATGAAAACGAATAAGAGAATACAGTTGCAGTAGATATGAAGTCACGGTCTGAGCTCACTCCACAGTGGTTGGAATGTCTTTCTGCCTTCTCGCCTTTGTCTTTAATTGGCTCGCGCTGCCTGAACTGTCGCTCAGGTTGGCAAGACTTTCTCATTCAACCATCAGCTTTGGAACAGGTGCGAAAACTTTTGTTCATATTCAAGTTCTCCTATAAACTGAAATATTATTTTAAATCTTCTGCTACAGAACTTTGCTTTCTAGCCTTGCGATTTAGCAGTAACGCTTCAGGAAAAACATGCGAATGGAATATGTCTCGACGAGTTGGTGAATACCTTCATTTGCTTTTTACACATCAATCTACGAACAGTAGCAACTATCTATTCGCTGCAGAACCTTCTCACCCGAAAATCATGTAATAACATCCTTAACATTACAGAAGCGGGCAGTTTAGGATTAAGATCCTAGTAGATAATTTGTCGCTGCTTGAAAGTCGTTGGTGTCTAGTGGATGTAGCGTAGAGTTTGTAACGTCTGCTTTCAGGGACAGTGATTTCTGGATCATACTGTTTCATTAATCAAGTTGGAATATCAAACTAATAATTAATTTTCAGCTAACCACATGAAATATTATTGGAATTAATAGGAGAACTAAAAGTGGGTGTACAATTTATTACAATTGATCATTGTGAAATTATGCAAACATGAAGTTTGTTTTTATTCTGATATAAACAATTACATATCATTGAATGTCTTTAAAGTTAGAGAAAAATCTCAGGGTCAGTTTACTGGGTGGAACGATTGCATTAGTTTCCGTCGTGATCGAGCATTTTACCGTTGTTCACGGGCCAGGTCAGCACCCAGGCACGAATAGCGCCACATGGGGTCGTCCAGCTTTCTCGACCGACTCAGCGTGGTGGCAGTGTCCCCAGCCCCCGGCTCGTCCAGTGCTCCGGCGTCGGCGAAGGTCACTTTCGGCTGTATCAGATGAGGATCCGAACCAGAGTGTGTCTTCGTCCGTTTTTCAGCTCCAAGCAAGACTCTGTACATCTCGCAATGCGATGTCTCGTCCGGTCCTTGGCGAATCAGGACTCCCGCGCCAAAGTACCAGCAATTCATTGGCCCCAAAACAAACAAGAAAAAACACCAACACGTCAAAATTTAGGCGGCTTCTCTATTGGCTGGATCATCTTCCACCCCTCTCAGAAAATGCTTCTTTACGAGGAAACGGCACTAAGGTATATTTTCACTCGTCGGCACCAGTTTTCGGCGGGTATTTTCCGAAACGTGCGAAAATAGAAAGCGGGCCTTAGTTATTTATGGTGGCTATAAATCCCCTTAATGTCAAGTTGGCTAGAACGTTGTCAGTCCCCCATGGTGCGTGTAAATCTGGACGCTTTTGTTCCGTCACGTATCTGTTCGGTTGGGCACGCCGCACCGCCAACATTCTCACATACCGTGGGATCAATTGGTGCCTAATAACACTGTACCTTTTAATTAATTACAAGTTCAATATATACACGCTTTTTGTCTTTATTAGAGACGTTAAATATGGGATTTTCAGATCTGGCATTTTATTCCATACAAGCTTCTACATGGACAGAGACCACAGGTACAGTACAGAGTCTAGTGAGCGAGCCTGGCACCCGGGAGGACGCAGGCTCAAATCCCCTTCCGGCCATCCTGTTTGTTTTCTGTGATTTACCAAAAACAATCCGCGAAGATTGCTTCAAAAGGCAATGGCCGAAATTCTTCCCGCTCTATGTGCGCCTGTCCTCTCCCGCCTTAGTAACTTTAGACGTCGATGAGGGCAATAGTGGCTCTACTATAATTTGAGTATTAAGAATTCCTTTTTCAGGAAAAACAACGAATAGAATGAATTCAGAGTCCTCATATTGGTGCTTCGGTGGGTTATGTTTATAGTACAGAGATTGTTTTTCACTGTCATTTACTGTTAGGTTCAATATTCTGCACTTTTAAAGCTTACAGGGGTCGTGTAAGCTAGCAAACGAGCTGATTTCTGATTAATTCTTCGGCGGATTTACTTCTGTTGGTAACTCATTTAAACTCGTATGCAGGGTAACTGCACGGGTTAACATTAATTTCGCTAGAATTTTAAGATTTTCATCACATACCGATTGTTTGTATGCCAAAAATGGAATTTTCTTTTTGGTAGCTAAGCGCTCAAGTTCGACTCTTTTGTTCACAAAACCCACTTCCAGACGAGTTTAAAATGCTTATAGACATTTGGTGATTATTTCAGTTGCGTCTTCTGTTGGTACCATCTTCCATATATATTCAATTTAAAGCACTTAATCACGCGTGATTCCTTCACGTAGAGCTTCTAATAGCATAATGCTCCAGAGAATAATTTCTCTTTCTGCACAACTGATAATGACTTGTAATCTTTTTGGATGTCAGTATTAAATGTCTCAGATTTTTTGTTTCAAAATATACAGACGACTTCATTTCTGTATCAGTTATTCTTGCTACCATCCTCAATGTGAGCAGTGCATGACCAAGTCTTTGAATATGTTGGTCATAATTCGTATGTATACATCCAGGAAATTTATAAATCTGCTTTTCTCCGTTAAGTAATAATTTAATTGCAATGAACCACCTGTTTATTTTATTCAGAGTTTCCTTTTAAGATATCTTACCTAGAGGTCTTTTAAGTACCTACAAAGATCAAAATATAATAATTATCACCTTGTGTGAGATCTATATGTATACTAGAAAGAAAAAAATACACTAAGCTCCAGGGTAGATGGGTCCGATCAACGGGTGCACCGAAATTAACATTTATCGGGCCTAACGGATCCCCCCCATCCATCCACCACCTCAGGAAGTGGGCTCTTCTGAACTACCCGCCATTACAGCGGGGATGGTGAGGCTAGGCACACTTCGCCACCCAAGTGGGTGCCCGCGGGGAGCGAACGGGGTCGCGGCGCCTGCCACGGACCAGGTCGAAGAGGAAACCTGACCGCATAGCTACAGCCATCTCCGCGAGTCCAGCGAACGCCCGACCCCACCCGTACCCGCAGGGGACAAGGCGGAAGCCGTACCGGACCTACCCTTTTCGCGCGTTCCACCGCATTCGCCGCCAGCGCAAGCACCAGCGACAGGCATCAGGTTCACACGCTATAGGGTACGCTCCAAGTGAAACGTTCCGCCGCACCCGACCGGCACTCCTATGTGGATGCCTCTGACGAGTACGACTTCCCGCTCTTGTTCAAGCTCGCAGAGCACCATCGTAGTGCGCATCACACCTCAGCATAAAGCCTTGGCGTACGGGTGTCGCTGCCCCACCCGGGTCAAAGACCACAACAAGAATACAGGGGCGTAGCTACTATGGGTTTAGGTGGTGCAGTGCACCGGGACCCCCAAGCGTACCCCCAAGAGCACCTCTGGGGACCCCCAAGCGCAGTTCAGAGGGCCCACGGGCCATCACAGCAAACTGGCGACCTTTTTTTTATTTTTTTTTTAGCTCTACCGTCGTCTAAGGGAGCCCCTGAGACACAGGGAGCTCCCTCACTAAGAGGCCCTCACTGCTCAGGGGGGGCCCCAAGAACAAGTCAGGAGCCCACAGCCTCAGCTCAGGGGACCCCTACCAGCAACGCAAAGCAAAAAAAAAAAAAAGGGTCGCCCATCTGGCCTGAGGGCCCAAAATAATTTTTTTGCACCGGGGCCCTTATTGACCTACCTACGCCACTGCAAGAATAACATTATATTCTGGCTATCACAAAAGATTGCAAATGTTTTACCAATCGTTCAGAGTAATTTTACAAGTTTTACAAACCGAGTGTGGTGAATGAGTGGTAACGCTCTGGCTTTTAATTCGAGAGGACGCTGGTTCGAATCCTCATCCGGCCATTCAGATGTAGATTTTCCTTTGTTTTTCGAAATCACTCGAGACGAATGCCGTAATGGTTCATTTAGAAAGGCTGTTGCTGAATTCATTCCCATTGTTACAGCTTTTTCCGTTTGCAAAAGCAGTATTGAATTTGCGATCGCGTTATGTGGGTGGGAATCTGTGATGATGCCACTGCGTACTCGATCACCTGGACCTGCCCACCTGATGGCGATTGTTTTCCTCTTTCGAGATTTTGTGTGGCATGCCTACGTCTCGTCTTCTCGCCGCCAGTCTGAGTACTAACTTATATTTCTCCACAAATTTACTTACCTATTAATTAATCACAATTGCCGTAGTTACATGGCATTAATATCTTTTTAGTAACCCAGTAGCTCGGTTATTAAAACCCCTTCAATTGATCAAATAATTGTTATAAATATTTTTACCATAGATAAATAATATGCTAAATTGATTAAACGCTATATTTTTTTGATTAAATAGTAATTCTGATTAAAACCGCTAGATTGTTTTGTTATTCAATTATTGCGTAATCGAACACCGAGTGTGTATTTAACCCCAAAATGGTTATTAATTAGAATGATTCAGCTAATTTCATATCTTAATAATTTGATTTTACATAATCTCCGACTGATTAATCCGTCTAAATGTTACAGCGAGAAAATACACCCGTGCATGTTAAAACATTATTTAACTGGTTACTAACAGGTCCGCTAGAGGATTCAGTTAACCAGCAGCCAAAAAATGAAGGGGGAAATAGGTGCAATTATAAAAAGGCACAAATTTCGAATTTGAAGAAATATTTAAGAGAACGTTTCAGCAATTTTTTTTTTTTTAACTGCTTTACGTCTCTTTTTAACATCGAGGTCTTTAGAGACGGGAAAGGATGGGGGGCAAGGATGGGGCAAGGAATGGGAAGGAATTCGGCCATGGCCTTTTTGAAGGAAGCATCCCGGTATTTGCCTGGAGTGATTTGGGGAAACCATGGAAAACCCAAATCTGGATGCCCGGACGGGGATTCGAACCGCCGACCTCCCGAATGCGAGGCGAGAACGCTAACCGTTACACCGCCCCGCTCGGTGTTTCAGCAAATGGAAGGAAGGCACTAGTACAGTAGAGCCAAGGTGGGAAGAGTTCAAGGAGATAATAAGAAAGGGGAAAGAAAAATTTATTCCAAAACAGAAAATAAAGAGAAGTAGAGAACCTTGTATTATTATAGGGAGGTGAGGAGGCAAAAGTGGTTGGTAAGAAGAGAACATAACTGAGTTAAGAGACAGCAGGGTAGTAGGGAATGTTTAAAACAACTAAACAAGGACTTAATAACAGCAAAGAAGGTGGATAAAGATGGGTTTATGAAGAGTATTGTCAGTGCAAGGGGATCATTGACTGATGCATCTAGAAATTTTTACGTCTATGTTGGAAAACTGAGGGGAAGGGAGGGTGCTGAGTCGCTTATAGGTAAGGATGGAGAAAAAGTTACTGAGTATTTGAAAAAAGGCAGAGATTTTAAGTAACTGGTTTAGTGAGAGCATTAGGGACAATGAATCAGAAACGGGAGGATGAACTCGAAGATGACACAATTAGAAATAAACAGACCAAAAAATTTGAAATTCGTCTTGAGGATATCATGAAGGAAATAAGAAAGCTGAAAAAACATAAAGGGGCTGGTGTAGATAACATTACTACAGATATCTTAAAGGTAGCCGGATGTGACATTGTACCTTATCTTGAAATATTATTTAAATTTAGTCTGGATACTTCCTGCTTACCACAGGACTGGAAAAGTGCAATAGTAGTACCGGTACATAAATGAGGAGTGAGAAATAGAGTCGAAAATTACAGGCCGATCAGTTGACATGTGGTAGGTAAATTAATGGAGAGATTGATATGCAACCACATCAGAAATATATGTGAGTAACGTAAGTGGTTTTCAAGTAGGCAAGATGGCTATAGGCATGGATATTCATGCGAATCTCAGTTGGTGAGATATATGCAAGATATTTCAGGTGAAATGGACAAGGGAGGCTAAATTGATAGTGTAGCACTAGATCTTTCAAAGGCTTTTGACAGAGTGAGCCATAAAATGGTATAAAATAAGGTAAAAACTATTGGAGTGGATGAGAAAGTGATTTACTGGGTAGAAGAATTTTTAAAAGGTGTAAAATAGTTAGGGTAGGAAATGCAGTATCAAAAGAAGTGGAAGTAAAAATGGGAGTGCCACAGGGTAGCGTATTGGACCATTGCTATTCATTATTGTAATGAATAATTGTGTTAGTTGTTTACTATCAGAAATTAGATGGTTTGCAGATGATATAATGCTGTATAAAAGGATCAAAACGATAGAGGACTGTTAACAGTTTCAGGGTGATCTGGACATGATAGTTTAATTGTTTTACTTGTATATAAAAGTAAACATGGGATGAAGCTAAATGCAAAGAAGAGTCAACTTATTACATACGCAAATAAAAAACTAAATCTTGATTACGATTATAAGGTGGGGAAAGAATTGCTTGTTGAAGACTTGAAATGTAAATATCTTGGCATTACATTTGATAACAAGCTTAACTGGGCTTTGCAGAGGACAAATGTAGGTGGGTGCAGGAGAGGTAGAAGGTTTGTAGGGAAATTGCCACCGGGGCGTGCGCTCTATCGCAATTTAATTAAATATTAATATTATAATGTGACGCCAGCTCGCAGCAATGCATGCCTTAGCGCTTCGGCGTAAGGAATCACGTCCTATTTGAAACAGTCTTGGTTGGTCCTGTACGTCTTCAGTGCATGTCATCACGTTTGATAAATTTTTCAATAGGTTCCTTCGTCATTTAATCTAGTCCTCGGCATCCATTCCTACAACAGAAAATTTTCCCACCCCTTATGCATGAAATCGAATGCTAGCATGTGTCCATCGTCGTCTACTCCTAATTCTTTGACAAGTATCCCTCTTATAGTGACAGCTTAACAGCTTACCTGGGTGATTGTGTATGACCGCTGGATATGGTTTGTTCGGGACAGGAAGGTAAAATTTAGCCGATGACAAGCAGTGTGTCTTTATAACTTGCAGCGTACTGCCAGATTTCGGAAACAGGTGCTTGGTTTGTAACATGGTATTTGACAATGATTGTTTAGTGTGAAAGAATGTACGATTGACCTTGTTTCAATAATTGTTCTATGAGTGGTGAGCGGAGGTTGAAACTGATACTTATACATAAAAGTAAAATTTTCCATATATATTTAATTACATTGTACCTCATGTGTAGTGTTTGAGAAAGTTTGATAGTTTTGAGCTATCATGGTTTGTTTCAGCAACAAATACAGAATCGCTCGAATTTTTTTCCTTTTTTTTTTCCTCGTCATTGCTGCGTAAATTAGAAATTAGCTGAGATCCATTCAAATGTCAATTTCAAAGTTAATTTGGTAATCCTAACAGATCTGAATCCGAGTGAGTTAGTTTGTTGACTCTGTTCCAGAAAACTTACTCTGTACAGCACTTTTTCATTCCCTCCCTTATATTGATTACATCGTTATATATTATTAACCGACCTTGATTCCAATTTCAGCTAAGCAGCATACGAGTGTTTCATATTACGTAATGCTGACACTGCACGGTTTGAGTCAGTTATCTGGTACATGTGCTGCGAACGACGTAGTGACAGGTTTGTCATCGACAGTGAAGGCCTTATTCCTCTTGTAAGGTTGCCGCTAAGCCTGTTGGCTAAGAATAGTTCGGCGTGTGCGCCGTTTGCTGTTAATGGAAGAACGTGGAGGATACGCACTTGTGTTGTGAGTTGTCTCCATAAATCACGCACCCCCCACACCTTCTTGCTTTGAAGATTAAGTATTCGATTGAACACTATCGTTGCAAATAAACATTTGTTAGTCGTGACATACTTTGAGATAGTTCGCCGAATTTAATTCTAAAATATCGCACGTCTGGAAGGTGTACGTTATGAAAGCATTCATCCGCAGAGTTGTTGTTTCTGGTATAACTATTTTTTTAAGGCTTTAGTACAAGCTTTTAACATATTGCCAAAATTTACTTAAAAAGCACGATGATTTACTTTACTACCGTATAGGGTTCTCACAAACTTGGTTTCCAGATGCACGCCGGTAGATTCTGGCCGTGCTATTTGTTTGAGGTGTTGCGGCCGTAATGAGCACGATGTGGACGCCTTGCTGGGGGCTTGCCCAGGTCAGCAGGCATCGATCCGACCCGGCGCGACCCCACCAGCCCACCTTCTGTCTTGCCAACACATCACCGTTATCGGTTCTCGCACGAGATGACAAGCGTCGCCCTTCACACAGCTATTTGCTCCAAGTATTCCGTTTTACGCCTCAGCACCTCCAAGGCGGCTAATCCATTCCAAAATTGAAAGCGTCCCATTCAAACTTTAAGCCCCGCACTAAAGCGATTTGAACTATTTAAGACTGCTTCGCTTGTAACGCACATCTGTTACTAAATTACAGGTAATTCAGATTTAGAGTGATGTGATTATTGTCATTATTCTTCAGATCAAAATTGTTCATGCAAACCGAGAGTGGTGGTGTAACGGCTAGCGTTCTGGCCTCGCATTCGGGAGGACGGCGGTTCAAATCCCCGTCCGGGCATCCACATTTGGGTTTTCCATGGTTTCCCAAATCACTCCAGGCAAATGCCGGGATGCTTCCTTCAAAAGGCCATGGCCTAATTCCTTCCCATTCCATGCCCCCCATCCTTTCCCGTCTCTAAAGACCTCGCTGTTAGAGAGACGTTAAACAGATAAAAAAAAAGTTCATGCAATACAAGTACGCTAACCTCATATCCTACTATAAGAATGGAGCGTAGCTTTTATATTTTCCTTGAAATTCACCAATCGCCAAAAACAAACCTTCCATTTATGTCTCTACCATACGAGTATTTAGAAGAAAAATAGGTAGGAAATATTTTAACATAACGCGTTTTCACATTTATTGTGAAGAATATTACGGCGAATGTAGAATAATTATGAGTGCTGTAGCAAACTTCTATTTGCCATGTAGGACGTAATTTTTATTCTCTTTATCAATATTTTTTTTTTATGTAGTGAGTCTCTTTATTCAATTTTTATGAATAACTAGCAGTTACCCGCGACTTCGTCCGCGTTGAAAAGTGTTGTAATATGAGATTTTCTTGAGAGGTCTGGTTGCTCAGTGGTTAGGGCGTCCAACTGGAGATGGAAAAGTCCCCAGCTTGAATTCCAGTCTTGGCGAGGATATTCAAAGGTCCCTAGCTCGACCTTCACCTCTGGCATAGGTTGGTGTGTGATGTGAATTACGCCAGAATACTCACTTTGTTCTGATTCCGTGTTGAACTGTGGGTCCTCTATGTCCGGTAGGATTACTGGGTTACGTTAAGAGGCTACGAAAGGGATGATTCCGGAGACGTAAAGAAGTCTTGTCACCAGGTCAATACGACCATACAGTTTATTTAAGAGCTATTTTTATTAGTAATAGTAGTAATAAATGTTGCAATAAAATAACAAAAATCTATTTATGTTCCACAACTACTTCACTGAATTGATAAAGCAGTAAAAATATTCAGTTTGTAAGGAGTATTTTCAGTTTAATATATCCGTATATACAATATTGAGGATTTGTCTCCTAGGTTTTGGCTATTTTCATAGCCCTCGTTTTCTTAAATTTCTTGGAAATATTTGAATTTCGTTTACCCAACATCTCTTAAAATTACTAATTTCATCACGCGAATAAAAATGAATATAGTTTTAATTAATGGAAGCTCAAAACGTCAAAATATTAGCAATACATTGATGGAATAGACTAAATATCAACAACAAAAAAATACTAACATCCAAACAGCAAATAAATACTTAAGTGGCCCAAGGATGTTCATTTCCATTAGTAAAATTGCGATACTAAAAATGAATATTTTGATTTGCATTGAGTACTGAAAAAAAATCTTTAAAAAAGAAGAACTTAATTTCCTCTTTGAATATTTTTTTTTTTTTTTTTAGGATATATTGGTTCCATCAACAGAAATTTACATATTATAGTAGTAAGTATAGTAGTAATTGATTCTTTTATCCATAATAATCAGAGGTATTGCGGTAATGGTTTCTCTATCTCTGGAAACAACTGAATTGCCTATATACCAGTTTACTATAGTTCATTTGTTTCGATCCATTAATTCTGCGCTAAAATATAAATTTCAATATTAAAGTAGTAATAGATTGTTTCTTCATATTCGGTTTCTTATTCTGCATACAGAATATAATGACTACCGGCGAATTACCACTCCGCTTTTCCGCCACTCCACTACGGTATCTGAATAAAACATTGATAAATTTAAAAAATTTACTTCGGGCAACGCCGCATGGTTCTGCTAAATCGTCCAAGCTTAATATAGATCTTTTGATACAATATCGGTACAAAGCGATACATGATGTCACTAAAATGGCGCTCATGAAAGAAGCTGAATAACTAATAATGTTTCAGTTCTCATTCTGGCACAGGCTGCGTTTTAAAATTACCGCTAGAAAATCAAAGCTTCTATCACTCGCACATTAATACATTCACTATATTGTATGTTAGTGACGTCATGAATAGCGAAATAAACTTTACTTATTATTAACGCAGTAAATTAAATACTGAATACGTCTAAAACTACATTCAGCCGCATGAACTATGTCGTCAGCTTCATGACAGTTATTGAGGTAACGTAATTAAAAAATTTATGCTAAAATGCTTTTAACTTACAGTGTACAACGGAAAGTCCACAATTCTCTACGATCGTTAATATTGCAGGTCAAATGTACATCGCGATAAAGTTAATTTATTGCTCGTGATTTAGTAAGGTGTATAATGAAATTAATTGTCATAGTAATTTATGATATACTAATTAGGAATTTTGATACAGAAAATTCTGTTACCACTCGAAATGTAGGTCCAGAGCATTTAATGTGTTGAGATGTGTTCGTATCGTTTGATTTTGTAGCGGCAGTATTAGCAGAAATGTGGTTTGGTTGAAATGCTGCCTGGACCAGAATGGTTTTTGTTACAGCAGATGGCAGAAGGAATTTAGTTGTTATGCTCCCTGCAAATGAGGTGTATTGTGTTGTAAACGACTTCCAGTGTTACTTCATGAAACAATAAGTTTCTACATTAGCCCATTGAATACATTCGTTTTAAGTGTAGCGTTCGATAGATATTTGCAGAATATTGAACAATAATAAGCAGTACTATTCGTACAAACATTCTTAACAAAAAATAAAAAGGGTTAGTTAAGTTTTAAATTTCGGCAAAAATAATTTGTAATACACAGACTGTATAGTAACAAAAAAGAAACAGGAAATAACCGAGATAGAATGGAATCCTTTACATTTTTATAAATACCGTACGACATTTGGGGCACGACCATTTTGCACTTTCAGTGAACCGACTTTCGTGCTGGTATACTCATAGCATTTTACTTTTTTTTTTTTTCCAAGCTTTGATTTTTTATATTTATTATAACGCATATATTACGAACGAAATTATGGTTAATATTTGATATGTCATAGTATTTTATGTACGCAAATGAAAACATCTCTTTGCGAACTTGACAATACCTACCTTTCTTTTTTTAATTTAAGGTTAAGAACAGATTTATATTTCCTGCTTGTCAAGTGCGTCAGTTTTATGGCTTTTAAACTAAACACAAACTTGCATATGTAAGTAGGTTTTTGCTATTATTTCTGACTTTGAGAAGTAGTGTTTGCGATTTACTTAAAAAGCAAAGAGTAAACGTGGCACGGCTATCTACGGAGTAGGAAACTCTTTGTTGCTTCCGAATTGATATTAATGGCAATTTCTAAAAGAACTATGCGTTTTTGCGGGATAAAATCTATCCTATTGCACTTCGCACGCAATTAACTGACTTCATGCCAAATTTCATTCAAATATGTTGAGTTATTAAGGCGTGATTGACTGCCAACGTACATCCAAACACACATCCGAACTTTCTCATTTTCTCATTTATAGATATATAGATTGTCACGCCAGTGCAATTGCATTTGTTGTTTATTTCCCGAACGCGTTTCACTTCTTTTTCTGAAGCATCTTCAGCCGTAATCTTTGCCCATCTGCAGTCCTGTTACTTCATCTGTTCTGATTCAAATTAATAAAATCTGCATGTCTTAAAATGTAACCCACCAACCTGTCTCTTATTTCTGTGAAACACACAAACTGCTTCGCTCAACACAATATCCTTTACAACATCCTTGACTCCTTTCATAAGTGCTGTGCTCCAGAAATATTTTTATTTGTGAGTGCCAGCTCAGTGTTAATTGATAAAATACTTCCCTTTCTGAAGAAGGCTCCTTTCGCTAGTGTTATTCTGCTTTTGAGATCTGCTACAAATTGTAATTTAACTTCCCACATAACAGAATTATTATTCTCCTGATCCTGTTATTACTTTTAACCTACTTGGATCATAACCTTTACTGACACCTTCCCAATGTGATTCTTATATAGGTATTACCTCAATACTTTTGATTTCCTTGAAACTTTGACCGTCTTGGCAACTAACAATATAAAGTTTTTTTTTTCTAGTCCGCATCTGCTATAAAAGTGTCGTTTGGTTCGTGATACATCCTTACAGTGATAATTTTGAGAACAGGATTGCGTCCCTTTTTTTTGTATATTATTGTAGTTCGAAAGGGAGCGTCCATAAACTACGTGTTCGGTCTAGGGGAGAGGAGTTGGCTAGAAAAGCTACGCTGGGTTGCATGGGGGGGGGGGGGGGGAGGTTTTGGAGCCAGGCCACGTAGATTTTCATACACATTATTTGTCACAGTTAAAGTAAGATACAGAACACACAACAGCATGTGAATATTTATTTCCGTCAATTAATTATCTCCTTATGTAATTTACGACAGTCTGACAAGAGAAAACAGTACAAAATGTCTTCTGGAATCAATGGGAAAAAGCTACGCGGGTAGGGGAGGCTCTGATATTTCAGAGGATGCCAAAATGGAGCTGCGTTATTTATGGACGCTCCGTAATTTGTAAGCATATGATGTGAGACTGATAATGCGATAGACTTCACATTTGTCAGCTGGTGCTTTTCTCGGAAAAGTAAACCTCACTTGTGTGATATTTTTTTTCGATATCACTTTGAACCATCTTTTGATTCCTTCTCCTACAAATTTTAGCAGTTTGGCTGGAATTCTCATCAATTCCTACTGCAATATTTGAGTACATATGTTTCAAATCTCGGTCAAATTCTATTAGAAAGACAGAATCCGGTACATTAGCTGTGTCAGAATTTTCCTCTCCAAACGTTATTCAGTCCATTCCAATCGTACAGTTCCCCTGTCTACTCCTTCCATCTGTTAACTCTTTCTGCTGAGCTTAAATCAGGCTTTCCATCAGCAGTTTTTTACTGTTTTACACGTTTTATTCATTTCTCCAAAACTCTTATTTGATCCTTAACTACGATGCTTTAATTGCAGTAATTTCCTTTTCTACTTCATCACATTTTCTTGCATCCATTTCTCCGTCTTACTTGTATTTATTGTTTATCTGATATTGAAATAAGAGTACTTCTGTCTACTGCTTCATCTTGAACATTTATGCATCTCCTTCTCTGACCAGTCCTGCGTACTTGATCCAAGCTTTATGCCCAGCTTATTTCTTTATGCCGAATATTTCTTTATCGGCTTTGATTATCTCTTTCTTGAATGTATTTCATTCTTCTTCAATTGAATTACAGTAATTAATAAGATCCACATTTTCAGTCTGAGAATTTTTGTTTCGAACGTAAAAATGCTACTGAATCAAGGACGCCTTTCCGCTGGATGCGTATAAGTAGGTCATTAGCATTTGAAGTTTAATATTTTTAGCATACATTTGCTTAACTGATATTTGTACATAAATTTAAGAAATGTGGGCAAATTTAACATAATTGAGGAAACGTGCAAGAATGTAAGATAATTGGAACACATATGTCAGTATACCAAAGCCGCTATTGTCTGAGACATTCTAAATTTTTACCCTCAGGTTATTTGTTAATCACCGTAAGGAAGGGGACGAAAAACGCTGATCAGCCAGAACATTATCACCTCCTGCCTAATAGCCGGTATGTCTGCCTTTGGTACAGACGCGTCTTGGCATGGAAGCAATGAGGCTTTGGTAAGTTGCTGGCTAGATTTGGCACCACATCTGTGCAAACAAGTCACCTAATTCCCGTAAATTCCAGGGAGGGGGGCGATGAGCTCTGATGCCATGTTCAATCACATCCCAGATGTCTTCTATCGGGCTTAGATCTGGCGAGTTGGGAGGCCAGCCCATCAATTGAAATTAGCCACTGTGTTCCTCCAACCACTCCATCACACTCCTGCCTTATCACATGGCACTTTTTCTTGTTAAAAGATGCCACTGCCATTGGGAAACATGGTCGTCATGAAGGGGTGTACGTGACTAGTGTACGATACTTATTGGCCATCATGATGCATTGCACGAGCTCCACTTGATCCATGGATGCCCACGTGAATGTTCCCCAGAGCATAATTAAGCCGCCGCCAGCTTGTCTCCGTCTCGCAGCACAGGTGTCAAGAAGCTGTTCCCCTGGGAAACAACGGATTCGCACCCTCCCATCGGCAGGATGAAGAAGGTATCGGGATTCATCATATAATGTAACGCCCTGCCACTGCGCCAACGTCCAGTGACGATGGCCGCGTGTCCATTTCAGATGTAGTTGCCAATTTCATGGTGTTAACATTGGCATAAGCATGGATCGTCGGCTGCGGAGGCCCATCGTTAGGAGTATTCTGTGCTCTGTGTGTTCAGACACACTTGTACTCTGCCCAGCATTAATTACGAGGGTGAGTCTAATAAAAACCTTAAATTTGTAATAAAAAATCAAAATTTTGTGCCGTTATCCTGTAAGTTGGTAAGCGTGCTACAAGCAGCGTACAGAATGGCCTGTAGGTGGCAGCATAGTGCAGATGCACAAATACCGTCGCAGTATCAGTATAAAGATGGCTGCTCCACTTGAGACTTGCACCAGGGAAGAACAGCGTTCTGTTATTCGGTTTTTGAGTAGTGAAGGTGTGAAACCTATTGAAATTCATCGAAGAATGAAGGTTCAGTATGGTGATGCATGTTTGTCACAGCAGCAAGTCTACGAATGGAGTAGGAAGTTCGCAAATGGTGTGACTTCAGTGGAAGATGCTCCTCGTCCGGGTCAGGTACAACTAGTTGTGACTCCACAGAACATTGCAGCAGTTGAAGCCATAGTGATGGAAAATCGCCGAATGACACTGAATGACATTGCAGCATGTTGGGGTCATTAAAGCTGTAGCTAGACGATGCATTCCTAGAGGATATCGCAAAGAGTATATCTCTGGTTGGAGCCCAGAGAGTGAGAATTTATTAATGAAATAAGAGGAACATCCAACCTCTGATAATGCAACATGCCTCCTTCAATCACTAGATGAGGGTCGTAGAAGTATCTGGCATCGCACAGTAGAATCCTTGGATTACACCCACTCTAGCAGAGAAGCCTGGTCAGTCATTAGAAAATTAGACTGCTCAATCCCTGTGATCAGAAGATCAAAAACTGCCATCAATCTGAATGATTTTGCCAAACACCTAGTTCGGTTTCTAAGAACACAAAGGATAAGCAAACCAAAAGAGATATCAGATTAAAATTACGCAACAAGAAAAAAGCAGCCACACAATCTTCTGAATTTTCCATTCCAAGAAGAAGAAACCAAAGGTGCAATCAAACAAATGAAACTGGGAAAAGCAGCTGGATTTGATGGACCAGCTACAGTAAGATGGCTTACCAACTTCTTCTCAAATATCCTACAAACTGGAAACCTTCTACCGTTAATGAAGAAAACAAAAATATTAGCCATATTGAAACCAAATAAGGACCCCACAAAAGTGGCAAATTATCGACCAATAGCACTTCTAAGTGTAACATACAAACTCCTTGAGTGCCTGATCTACAATAGAATTTCTGAAGTAACCAATAACCATATTCCCATAGAACAAGCAGGATTTAGGCCAGGGAGAAGTTGTAATGACCAGGTTTTCACTCCCACCTCCCATATTGAAAATGGGTTTGAGAAGAAATCAGTAAGTGTGGTTGCCTTTTTGAATCTGTCAGCTGCCTATGACACTGTTTGGCGAGAAGGACTTCTTCTGAAATTTGTATTATCCCATGTCGAAAACTTACGGAACTACTTAACAACATGTTGAGCAATAGATACTTTCAGGTATACTCTGATAATGACAGAAGCAGAATATTTATACTAATTGATTGTTTACCCCAAGGATCTGTTTTAGCGCCCCTCCTATTCAATTTGTATACTCATGATTTACCGGAAACATCTTTAAGAAAATTTACTTACACTGATGACATTTGTTTGGTGAACCAGAACCCCATTTTTTTCTGATGCAGAAACAACTTTATCAGCTGATCTGGAAAAGTTAGATAACTACTTCAAGAAACGGTGCCTCTATCTAAATCCTCAGAAAACAGTTATTTCAACATTTCATTTACGCAACAGACAAGCACACTATAAACCAGAAGTTAAATTCAGAGGCCAAGTCTTGCCGTATTGCGGCACACCAACATATCTGGGTATAACACTGGGCAGAACTCTTATCTTTCAAACAGCATCTCTTAAATGTGGCTGCCAAAGTCAAAACGAGAAATAATGTTCTCCAAAAGCTTGCAGGTACTTCATGGGGAGCCAGTGCTCACATTCTAAGATCCACAGCCTTGGCTCTGTCATACTCTGTTGCTGAATACTGCTGCCCATCCTGGATCAATAGTGCCCATACAAAGAAGATAGATGTGCAACTCAATCAGGCAATGAGAATAATTACGGGATGTATTCACAGCACGAACACCATATGGTTTCCAGTGCTATGCAACATCTTACACCCATCACTAAGAAGATCAGAAGCTCTCTTAAAAATCTGGAAAAATATCCTGAAGAACCCTCCGCTGCCTATACATCAAGATATGATTCAAGCAAAACATCAACGCTTGAAATCAAGAAAACCACCATGGCGCACAGCAATCAACCTTACAGAGTCCTCTTTTAACATCAATAAGCTGTGGACAACTCAATGGGAGCAGTCATCAGTAGCCAATAAAAATCTAGTTGAGGATCCCTCAGTAAGGTTACAAGGTTTCATCAATCAAATTCGAACAGGACAAGGCAGATGCGCCTACTTACTATACAAATGGGGCTGGGTAGATTCTGCAAATTGTGACTGTGGAGCCACCTTACAGACAATCAATCACATCGTTTCTGACTGTCCTCTTCGGGCCTACAAGGGAACAATGGCGTAATTACATGATGCGTCGATCAGTGCAGTTGACTGGATTAAAACATTACATCTCGAGATATGAAATTGTACAAGCTTGTGATATGTACATTTCCTGTTGTGTACCTTGTTAATCATACGATAAATAAATAAATGTTTAAAGATTAGTCATGGTTCAGCACACCACATTGTGCATGATGTGCTCCAGTTTCACAAAGTGTCTGCAAGATGGGTGTCACGGGAGCTGACTCCTGAATTGAGAGAACGACGTGTTGATGCTTGTGAAGAACTTCTTCGGCGCTTTGAACGAGAAGGTGATGGCTTCCTTGCAAGAATCGTTACTGTTGCAACAATCACAGACCTGCATTTTGAGTGTCTTCCTCATCCACCATACTCACCAGACCTTGCCTCAAGTCATTTCCATATGTTTGGACCACTCAAAGAAGCAATGGAAGGATAGAGAGGTACGCCACGCGGTGCACGAGTGGTTGCGCGGACTACCAAGAGAATTTTTTTCTAAAGGAATTTATGCACTTTTTAAGCGCTGGAGGACTTGCATTGAGCGTGGGGGAGATTATGTTGAAAAGTGATACAGCTTTGTATCACTTCTGCACAATAAATAATATCACAATCTGCCCTCGGTCAAACTTAGATAGATCGCGTGTCTTCCCCATTCTAAATACGGATAGCACAATCACTGATACTACATGCACCGTACGTGTGTCTCACTAGCAGTCATTCGTCGTCAGGTGACGCTGTTATCGCCTGGACGGGTTTATATCGGTAGCAGGCAGGTGGCCCTAATGTTCTGGCTGATCAGTGTACATACAGTTGTGTTTTTAAGCAAAAGTCTCCTTTTTCGTGTTTTGCTGTTTTGGTCGGGAGTCTTGCGCGCACACCATTCCAAATTGTGTGGGGGTAACTCTTGTCAACAAGTTAGGGGATTGTTTTCAGATTGCAGCTTCGTGTAAACTATGTAGACTCGATGGCTGGCTAGAACTGAGTTTCTCTGAGGCTTAGGGACCCTTTGATTTTTAGATTTACAAGTTTTGCCGTGTATAAGGCACGTTTTCTATTTCAGTGTTGAAGGTGTTATGGTCGTGAAAGCCATCAAATTTTTGGAAAATCACATTTCTCACAATTTTTTCCGACTGCATTGTCACCTGTAGTCGGGGCTAACGCTACATTTTGAAAGTACTCTCTGCACCCTTCTTGCCTTCGTCACAAAGATTTATCATATTGCTGAAGGAACCTGCACCCGTCACATTTGACGTACGAGTAAATAATACCGTGTTTTAAATAACAGGGAACAGTGTCAGATGTTGCAGGAATTGTAATTGTCAGTAATCTGCAACGTAAGCTGGTGAGGGAGCAATCTGACCTTCGAGAGGGCGCGGGTTCCATCTCTGGTGATACCATCCAAATTTCGGTTTTCTGAAAACACTCCACGCGAAAACTGTGATGGCCATGCATGAATCTTTTTCTCCTTCAGGGCTTTAATGACCAAGACGTCAAAGAACAGTAAATCCTTAACCAATAAAAACAAATATTGACCGACATCTTGTAAGTCCTATTTCAGGATAGCATGCTGGCCGTCAAACAGTCTTACTTCATGTGATCAATATCCAGGATTTAACGAAGGTCTAATCCGCAGCATTTCATGTTTAAAAAGTACGTTGATTTGGAAGTGGTTACAACGTGTTATATTTTCTAAAGAGAGAGAGATAGAGACAGAAAGAAACAAAGTACAACAATTTGAAAAATAAACCTATAAGGTTTGTGCGTGTCTCAATTTTCTGTTTGTACTACCATGCTCATATGTATCCAGACGACGCGAATCGCTCCTCGCTGAATTTCTTCCTGAAGCTTATTCAGTCAATTATACATAGCTACGAATACAGTATTATATGCTGTAGGTTGTATAGTCAGTCGACTATCCAAAACTGACATTGGTCAAACTCACAGAAAACTGAATTTATAACGAATTGTTCAGTTGAACAGAACTACGTGATTACAGTCAGTATTTCAAAAAATTCTGACACTCTGTTAGGGCCCAGTTTAACTTACACCTTCAATTAAGTCGCGTCACTTGTTCAAATTTTTGTTTTATGAGAAGGCATGCGGTAACTCTTAAATGTTTTAAAAGCTGGAAGGGAATACGTTCATTAATTATGCAAGACAGATTTTGCCGAAATATAATAAATAGCGTAACTACTGGGTTAACAAATAACGATTACTGCAGTTTAAAGAATGGAATGGCATTTCGTTTATTATTATTACAACTGTCAGCAGCAAGAAAACTTCTATTTTATCTACTATGTAATGGCTTTTGCAGCAGATTTTCATGCCTTTGAGGACAATCATTTTCTACAGTTTTTTTAATGTTGCTGAAGAGGGATTTTTGTAAGGTATATGATGAAGATAAAAACGAGTACCTGTAGTAGTATGAACATAAACCACACGAAAAAAATTAAGAGAAGAAATGTATCCTCTTCTTGCAATGGTCAGAATGATTGTACCCTAGGACGGTATATGCTTCCAGAAACTTCTCAAAGTATATAACACCATGAACTTCCGTACGGCGTACAATGGCCCTGTGAGCTGGATAAATTGTAGTATATTTGTAAATAATAGTCAAGAATTATTTTCCTCCACAATCGTGTTATGACTTAAGCGTAGTGGAGAGATCACTGAGAACATAAAACTCAATTATCTCTCATTAATAGCTACGAAAGGTATATTTATTTGTAATGAACATTGTTCTCTTGCAGTTAAAAACTTTTAACAGAAGCGGATAGCAGCGATCAGTTATAGTACGCTTTTTAAGAATAAGTTTTTTTCTCATGTCGAAAATTATAAAATGTTTATTGAACTGTAATCCCTCTATATGATAAACGTTAATTCCTAGTAGACTACAGAAAGAAAAAAGAAAAAATCGCTTGTATTTCAAGAAACAATAAACATTCCATATTTCATTCGAACTTGGCGTGTATAAATTGTGACGCCTCTATCTGAATTACCAGAAATTCTTTCTTTCATAAGTTTAAATATTAAGAAGTCTGGAAGCATTGTGTTAGAATATTGTGAGCGGAACACTGAGCCTAGAGACCGAAGGTTAGTGGCGTACAGGGAAAACCGTATTAAACGCTTTTGTAGACACTGATGTTTCCTTCTATTACCATGTTTCTGATTTAGACTCATAAAGATTAGCAGAACCGATTTATAAAATTTTGTAACAAATCGCAGTGTTGTTGCTCAGTAGATCTTAATTATAGCTAACTCTTAATCTTTACTGAAAGACGTCGTTGATAAAGTTTCGGAACATCATATGAAATTAGTTCCATCATTTCTTTCAGGATTTGACATTCGATAACACATATGCGAAATATATGCCTCCACTTTTAGGCGTACTTCTTTTCTTGGGAAAAACAGATTTCTATGAAAAAATGTAAATTTCCACATTTGGTGATTAGTTCTGCTTTTCAATTTTGCTTTAACATTACTTCAGTTCACAACGGAATCAGTATAACAAACAACATCTCTAGATAAGAGGGGACTTAAATACAATTTAGAGATGAGGGGTGCTAAAATAAAAAAAGTTTAAATTGCGTTTTTTATTTGAAAAATTGTTATTTGAAACCTGCTTTTCCATTAAATCATCCCACTTCTACGATTATGTGTTCAGTAACGATTTCGAACTTTGTTTTAAGCAGATTTTTCAATAATTTTATAGATGCCATCGTAGAAAATGAGTTAAGAGCTAAAACTATTGAGTAACTGGTAACATTAGGCAATTTCATTAGAGAGAGTAGCTTACACAGTTTAAATTCACCCTTCAAGATTTTTGTTTTCAAAATATTCCCTCAATAACTTCAGGAGAATAGGGAACGATTACTTCTTATAAATTGTGGCTAAATTCCTTTTCTCTCTTAGTCAAATAATCTTATCAATGTTTTTACGAAATATTGTTATTATCGCTGGGGACCATCTCCAGTTTCCCGGGTATGGTTTACGAGATTTTATGTGTTTCCCTCTTGGTTGTTATAGACGATCGTTTTCCACTATCTCCTGCCTAGAAAAGTTTCCTTATCCGTAATAGATTCCAAGTTCCAGCCTCTTCTCTCTATGTCTTCCTTAGTTGGTCTATCCATCTTCTTCTTGGTCTTCCCACTGGTCTTTTGCCCGCTATCCTTTTTTCCAAATAAGCTTTTGGTATTCTTTGTGAAATATACCACACTTAATAATATCTCAACTGAAAAATAACAGAAAAGCAATTTGCTTATTTAAGCTATAAAGCAGTTACTCTGTTGTTTAAGAATCTTGGTCGCTACAAGAAGAAAATAACTCTTTATTAAAATTACTTATGTACGATGTGGGACTCGAAGCGTCTACCTTCAGAGAGCAGGAGCTAGGCGCTGACTACTCTTCATCCGGGTCCGCATCTGCGACCTCTGACCGTACTCTGAAAGCGCCAACACGTGTGAACTGCCAAAGATGGCCGCTAACAACCACACGTTTTGTTGTACAATATTAAGCTTTCCTCATTCATAAATTTCCTGTTTATTCTTTCGAAGTTTAAGTCGCGTTACATTAAGAAATAACGTAAAAAATTGACATGAATAATAGCTTGCTTTAGAAACAGCTTGTTTAATATCCGCAATCCGTTATTTATGCATAACTTTTCATTTAGTGTTCCAGTTTATTATGTGACAGCAAAAGAATTTTATCGCTTTGTACTATAATAATTCCGTGTGGTCGTAATGACCTGAAGACAGGGTTTTTATTGGCTGCGCATTCCGCCCCTATCGTAGCCGCCTTAACCTAACCCGACAAACCTGCCGGGTACATGGGACCTACAGTTTAACGTGGAATCCGAACCACGGAAGCGTTCTGGTGTACTTCACTTTACACAGCAAGCTTTACCAGAGGTGAAGGTCTGGTTTCTCGCCTTTGAAAATCCCCGCCGAGACAGGGATCCGAACCGGGGACCTTTCGGTCTCCAGTCAGACGCTTAACCACTGAGCCACCAGACCGCTCGCTTTGTACTTAGCAAATCCTTTGTGAACTTGCTGATGGTAGACCTCGTCGTAAATAAAAGGATAAGATGTTGGTCCACAAATATGATTCAATGCCATGAATGACGCAAACTTTGCGAAATGCATCAGTAATATTAGCAAGCACTTTGATGAGATTTATTTCTTTTCTAATCCAAATCTTGAATTCCTATATCTATGGAACACCAAACTATAAACGTCTCATCCCAGTTAAAATCAACGACTTTTATGACAATAGGTATAAAATCAAAACTCTAAACAAAATTCAGTGCATATGCAAATACATATCCTATTTTTGACACCGGACTTAAACCCATCACTTGCAGTTGTTGCCTGAAATGAGCTGGCACAACATTATAACCTGTCTTTAAATCCTCTTTAAACCACACAGGAGACTGCCCTGCATGAAGCTCTTTAGAGCCTTTATGAGCTACTAAACAGTGGTTTTTCTTAGAACACAAGGTGTGGCCCGTCGGGAAGAAAATATTAAGATACGTTTACAATTACAGAACGGGATTTCAAGCGAATTATAAATGCCGAGATATATTCCACGTTTTTCAGGTAATATGTACTCCAAACAAGCGAAAATACTCTGTTGAGTTCAGATTTATTTGATTAATTTACAAATGCTAAGCTCTAAGTGTTGTTTATTGATAAACGTTTCTCAGGAAACAAACCGAGTGGTGTTGTTATTAATGCACAATATTTAGGCGACTTTATTCTCCGTCGCCATCTTCAGGTGCAGTTGCAAGTCTTGAAGTCTGCCTTGAAGTCAGCCTTGAGCGTGTTGTTTGTAAACTGGCATGCAACTGCACCTGAAGATGGCGACGGAGTATAAAGTCGCCGAAATATTGTGCATTAATAACAACATCACTCGGTTTGTTTCCCGAGAAACGTTTATAAATAAACAACGCCGAGAAAGATTACATTCATTCTAAGTGTTGTTGATTTTTTTTTTTTTTTTAATTGAGTTCGGAACGGGTGATCTATAGAGTTACTACATTCCAGATTTTTTTTCAATTAAGATATCCTTCTCGTCATTTGAAACAGACGAAAACAACAGATTGCGTCATTGAATACGTAATATTTACATAATAAGTGTGATGTCATCTAACGTGATAGGTGGAAGTCCTGGTTGCGTAGTGGTGTGATGTCATAGACGCCGGTGAGACCGCTTTGCGTCACTCACTCAGTAGCCACTGTTCCGTACGGGAGATTCGCCCGCGGTATGTGATGCGTTTAAAAGCGGCGTTATGTCACTACATTACATTCACATCACCGTAAGCTGGTATTCTTCAAGTATGTTCTATGTTTGTAGCGGAGCAAGTAACTTGATTTTACTTTGAAATTTCAATTTCGGAGGCTTTTCCGCTTTGATGTTACTACAAGTCTCTGCAGTTACCTTAACGCTGATAGATGGTGCCGTTGATCCGAGCGACATGTTGACCGCTAAATACCATCTAAACGCTTATCTTTGGCACCTTATCATAATTAAGATAACACGTTTTCGAAAGCTGCTGGTTAGTTAGTTAACCTTATACTGGGCGACAAGGAGACGGGGAATACCATTTACTAAGATTCCGACAAGTAAGAGACGTCCCTAATGTTGACATTTTGAAACTTCGACTCATTAGTTTTTTTTTTATTTTTTTGTATTCTACACCGTAACATGTTAATTAGTTCTACTTGCATGAAGCCATGCTTATAAAATAAGTTACTTCATACTGAAACATTAGTCCTCTGATACCTTGCAAGCGATAATGAATTCTTTTGCTATAGACTTATGCCAGGAAGTAGACAGACGAAGAGGGACTCCAACGCATCGACGTAATCTGGTTAAAAGTCCCCTAAAAACCTTTTAGGTAAATCATTTCGTTTTACTTATATATATTAAATTGCAATGGAGCGTGCGCTCCGATGGCTATTTTCCTACCACCCATCTTCCCCTTTCCCTGCACCCACCTACATTTGCTCTCGGCAAATTTTAAGTTTAAATTCTTTCAACGTTTTTATAAATTATTCTTCATTTCTCTTGGTAACTTATTCTAATCCCTGTGAAGATTCGCAGCTATAATTTTCAAATATCGACGGAAACGGTTACCGAATTGGACTTACTCGGCAGAGATTTATACCGAATGGTAGATCTATCTGAAAAAAATATCTTATCAAATGTGGGTTACTTGCCTTCCACCCTCTGTAAATAATTTGGCAGCTCGGTGTGATGTAGTGATCGCAAGATTTGAATTCTTTTTTAACTGCACAGGTACCGAAATAATAGATGGAATATCAGTGTGTTTGAAATGTATACTTTTCTCCAGCCTCGTCAATACATCTAAGTTAAATGAACTTAAATTTTGACTGTGTTGACAGTTAAAGCAAATTTTTTCATAAGAGAAGACCGTGTCAAATAGTTTAAACATCGATGTCAAGTGACGAACTGGAATAATATGCCTTTTTTTTTGCCCAGATCTGATATATTTGTGTGGGTGTTGTGACATAATGCCACAGTTCTCCTCCCCCCCCCCCCCCCCCGGCCCCTTTTAACTCTGTTTACTAATATTTTAATCTTGTCATTAAATTTAAAGTAACTTCTTGGGTCTCCTATATTATTGCATTCAGTATTAATAATGAAGCATTGTTTGGGTTGCTCAGCATGTGGGAATGCATGGGTGCCAACTTAGGGGTTTTCCCCCTAAATTTAGGGGGTATACAAGCGTGATGGGATTTTTTAAGGGGCTTTATAATTTTAGGGTAATTTTTAGGGGTAATTTTTTAGATACTTTATGATTTCTTTATTTATTTGTTGAATATTTAAATAGCGATACATATCTGATACATATATTTTTTTTTTTTTTTTTTTTTTTTTTTAAAAAAGCAAGCGTAGATTAAGCTTTTAATGATTACCAGAGACATATAATTGTTTCGGTTCCCTATGGAAAGACTTTGGTTGTTGCGGCAACAACCAACGTGCAACAATGTAGCCGTTATTATTTGGTTATTTCTGGTCGAATTAACTGTGCTGTATGTAATCGAAATACACAGTGTCACAGTCAGTATGTGATGGTAATGGCGTAAGATAGAATGGTTGAGCCTTAGCTAGATTGAATGGACAGTATGAGAGTTGTAACGGTATAATATTTAATTTCAAGGACTTAACTAATAAGAAAAATGTTTGTAAAGATTTTCGTGTTTTCATTACTGCAAGATGCAGAATAAATTCGAGGATCTATATATTATCACCTGGTAGTAATAGCAAATGTCATTCGAACTGAAGCACTCTAAAAGTATTTAAATTATAAAGTACATTGGAAGAGTGAAGGAGTAGGAATGTAACATACCGACTATATGGTTGAAATACATGAGAACTGTCTGTCCAGTAGCATCAGGTACAGTGTATAAGTTCTGTTGTGAACCTAATCTCACTTGAGCAGATCGTCCCAGGTCAAGCACCACGTGGCATACAACCAGTGGCTTAGCTAGGTTAACAAGGGCGCCGGTGCAAAAATAATAATAATAATAATAATTTTGAGCCCACAGACCAGATGGGCGACTTTATTTAAAAAAAAGCTCTACCAAGTCCAGGTCTTGTGAGGTATGCTGGCGGGGACTCCCTGAGCTGAGCGTGGGCCCACGGAGCTGCGCTTGGGGGCCCCCTGAGCTTGAGGGCCCCGGTGCACGGCACCGCCTAACCCTCCGATAGCTACGCCCCTGCATACAACTTTAAAAATTCGAGACTATATTCACTGAGGTCTGTGCAGCAACTGGAATAACAGTGACGTGCGCAGACAATCATTTAAATGCAATTATTTTGAGCAAGACTGTTTCACGGTGATTGCCAAGGTTGTTGACCGCAATCCAGTAGCCTAGTAGGCTATATCGGCTGAAATTTCTGAGAATCATTTGAAACGCTCTGGATTAGAAGATTTATTTTTGCTGCACATTCTCACATGTGATAATTATGTGTTCAGTACGGAATGACGTGGAAACGCGAAAGCTGCTTCGGTGAAGGCTAAAACCCAATTGTATGCTGTCGAGCTTCTCATGATCGTATTTTGGAAACTAAACATGTTGTGTACGTGGGTTTTCTGCTTTATGACGAAGTGTCAACGACGAATACTTTTCTGCTTTCTCGGACAAGGTTAGATATACCTATATGTTAAAAACCCAGAGAGATTCCGTTCAGAAACATCCTGATAACACTAAGACCCACACTACAACTGCTACGCACACGAAATTGGAAGAACTACACTCAACATTTTTGGATCATCCCTCATAATGCAGATTTGTCACCACTTGAGTATTGTCTCTGAGGAAACTTAAAAAAAAAAAGATGAAAAGAAATTTTTGGATGACAGGCAGGTACAATACTTTGTGCGCACAACAGATTTTTTTATGACGATGAAATTAAAATCCAAGTACGAATCTAGCATCGCGCGATTAGGGTTCTTTTTCTAATTAACTTGAGAGATATGGGTGTGGTAGGCCAGACGGCAGTAGTTCCACGCCTCTCAACGCATCTGGCGCAATCATTCAGGTTAGGTGCCCACACAGATTTCGGAATGTGCAATGATGTCATTTATATTTAGCGAATCGACATCCTACTTGGTCGTTATGATTTAAGATCAGCTGGACAATCGGAAATTAGCAACCGATGAAGAAACAGCAGCGCTCAACCATACTAGGGGCTTGGTATGTTCTTTCTGGTGAAAAGGACGATTCCCTGTAAATGGGTTTATAAAATAAAATGCTGATGGATGAATTGACAAGTTCAAAAATAGATTGGTACTCAATGGCTTTTATGAAGAGAAGGGAGTTGATTATGATAACTCATATAACAAGAATATTGATCATTGCGACATTAGTTAGTTTTTCAGTCCGTGAGGACTCACACTTGTTCAGGTGTGCCTATCGCTTTTATTTATGCTGTCTTATGAGAAGCCGTATTAGTGAAAAAGTCTGATGGATATAGGATGGTTTTGGTAAAGAGTTCCTTACAGACAAACGGTTGGAGCTGTGATGTTTTCGATAAAGCCTATGCTGTTGGTATAGCATACAGAATTCTTGATAAACCAACAGAAAATAATGGGATCAGTATCCACAATAACAATAATCAGTCCAAGAGGCTATAACGACCACGCACGGATTCACAATAATTTGGTCCATAAAATTATCTTAGAATAGTACAGCAAGGACGATCGTGCGAATTATGTTCATTTTTTGGGAGTGGTTTTGGTCATTTTAGTTGTGTATATTTCCATATTTTTGTGTGACATGTTTTTTCTTACGTAAGTCGAGCATTGATGATCAACATTTAATTGTGTCTGCTCCTAGCTAAACTTCCGCACCTGTTTTAACTTTTAATCAACTCTTGTTGCACGAATTTAGAGTGAAAAATATGCACATAATTTAGTTAATAATTATGGCCTAAATGTCATGCATGTACGTATACACCATGCAGGAGAGTTATAGTTTGTTGTGGAAGCTTTTTTTTGTGCGCGCGGGAAGTTAGTTACCAATAAGTGAGTCCTGTTTAGCGTATGCCTAGACGTATTTCCGCCTCGTGCTCGTAAACTGGGTGTCGCTTTCTTTCTGACTTGTGTAATGCTTCTGCCGGACTGTAGTCCCGTGTCGATAAGGCGGAATCAGCCGGCGGCTGGCACAGCCTCTGTGTCCGATATCGATTTTACGATACTAGCAAAGTAACTGCAGTTAATTAGTGAAAATGCTGTTTTGGCTTCGAAAGCAAATCCTCCGATTTCCCGTGTTTCCATATGAATCGTTTGTCTTACAAGAAACTGTTATTTAAAATTCCGCTGCAACTGTTAATTAAAAGTTTTACCGGTTTACTTCTCGTCTACGTATCATCAGCGATAAATTTTACACATTTTGTACAGCTCTGCTCAGTAATATATTTTTTTAAACATAGGCCTATTGATAAATATTTATATGTTTCGGAAGAAGTTAATGACAAGTGGGACAAGCCGAGACGAACAATCCAATGGAAGACGCGGTACACTCTGGACAGAGGAGCGCAAACAGGCGCATTCAAAACGAATGAAGGAGTTCTGGGACCAAAAGAAGAAGAAACTCGCTGCCAAATGCACAAAGGCTTAACGTGGTCCTAGTTGGCCTCAACGAATAAATAAATATATATATTTATATATGCCGACTGCTCTGTACTAATTTTTTGTATTGATGTCGGAAGGTTCGTTAGTTGAGCTTTCTGCTTCTCTCAACGTGTTCCAGCGTAACTTTGGGAAAAAATTTAGTCAAATTAGACTTGCCTTTTTTTTTTTTTTTAAATTTTAACTGCTTTACGTTTCGTGGACGGCTAAGGTCATTAGAGGCGGGATGGGACTGTGGTCAAGGAAGGGGAAGGAATTCGGCCACGGCCTTTTTGAAAGAAGCATCCCGGCATTCGCCTGGAGTGATTTGGGGAAACCATGGAAAACCCAAATCTGGATGCCTGGACGGGGATTCGAACCCACGTCCTCCTGAATGCGAGGCCAGAGCGCTAACCGCTCACCCACCACGTTCGGTTTGCCTTTGTTGTTCTGTTGTTTACTATTAACGTCTTACTCGTAATTGCGACAGAAATGAAAGCGCTAATTTGGAATTTGCTTGAATAGCCATGAAAATTTTTATCGGTTCGCTTTTTGTTCTGTTTTTAGTGTACTTTTAGAGCAATTGGATCATTTATTGAGAGAAGCAGAAACTTTCTAACGTCAACGTAAAAGTGGCTGGATGGCAACAACATACGTAAATATTCGTCTGTTTATTTTTTAAATATGTAAGACATATATAATGATTATGATCTTGTCATCAACTAAATCTATAACAGTTGGATTATCGTTAATAAGAGTTCAGTTCAGCAAGCAGTTTCTGCATAAGAGATACGCGACAACTCTGTGTTGTTCAAGTTCTTCAAAGTATAGCTGTTGCATTAGAGGGCCTCATCAAAATCTGTAACGAGAAACGATAATTGTGGCGTTGCTGATGTTTGGTATTTTCAGAGCACAGAGCCCGATTAGCCGAATTGAACCCAGTCTCCTGACAATGTACAAGGTTCTTGCAAAAATAGTGTTTTACTCGTTTCCACAATGATTGGTACTTTCTGTTGATTATAAATCTCGTATGATTTCCTTTTGTACTACTAAGTTTCTGTATTTCCATCTAAAAATTTGAATGACAGCCTCTTTATCACAAATTTGGGACTAGAAGTCAGCTACATAAGAACGAAGTTTTTCTCGACGTTGAGAATTTATAAAATGCTCTCGGGTAATTAGCCGAGTTAACGAAGTGTTATCACATGATATTTCGGCGATCACATACAATGTCGCTATCTTCTGATGAAGTAAGTAGTCGCTGTGGTGTCTTTTCTGTTTCTGAAGTACTGCTGACCGTTGGCTAGGTGGTTCTTAGTGTACCCGTCTTGTGCTGAAGTGGTTGGTATTATTCGCACTCGGCGACTGTAGAAAGTGTTACAATTGGAGGATGAGACAAGACGATTATAGATACTCTACTGCTGGCGAAATTTATATCTCATATCGGCTGAGTGTTGAGGGCGCAAATCAGTCTGTTCTTTTATGTGCTTGGTGACGTTTAGTGGGCAGCGTTGAACATTTGATCTAGATTTTCCGTCTCCCTCAACCATTCCAAGCGAATCGCCTGAAACAAGTCTGTTTAGATTACTATGTTCCTCATGCACCGTCGACTTAGGCTATTAGTTGGCAGAACACCATATTGGGAGACATTCCCGTCTGATGAGTTAACCGCAGTAGCTCAGTCGTAATCATGGTTTTAATTTTTGTTTAATCTTTGTTTCTAACATTTACCTGGATTAACTTAATGTATTACTCAATATTTTCTTATTTTGAGATAATGTCTGCATTTCAACTAACCAGTTATCACCTGCGTTATACCCATTTCCTTCAAACACAGGGTGCGGCAGCATAACTTCCTTTTTTCAAAACTTAATAAAACCCATTGTATGAATCAGAAAATTTTTGTTTTTTGTAATGTAAGCACATACATAAAGTTTTGTTTTACGTAGTTTTGCAGAACAAATCAGGTAGGTGATGTCCCCCATTCTGCACACACTGAGTAAACCTATTTCTGGTCTTTGTCATGACTCCTGCCAGCGTAGCAGGCGTTATGTTGGCAATTTCTTCCTGGATGTTGGTCTTCAAATCTTGTAGAGTCCTTGGACGGTTCACATAAACACAGGATATCAAAAAACTCTATAGAAAAAAATCACAAGGGGTCAAATCGGGAGAGCAGGCCGGCCACTCCAAATCGCCCCTAATTGAGCTGAAGTGTTCCCTCAGAACAGCCATCGATGCTCTTAAAATGTGTGTCGTTGTCCCCTAAGTCCAACTCATCTAGCCGTGGGAAAAAAAAATCCTGTAACAGGTTTACATATCGGTCCGAATTCACTGTCACTGTGACTTCATTTTCCTCAGGGAACCAGGGACCAATAATTCCACCTGAGGAAATTGCACACAACACTGTGACTTTAGGTGAATACAAAGGCCTTTGATGTAATTGTCGAGGATTGATGTCAGACCAGTAGCGCATGTTTTGTTTGTTGATGGATCTACACAAATGAAAATGGGTTTCATCACAAAAAAAAAAGTAGCGTCCTCAGGAACGTCTTCCAGCAGAACCTCACACGCCTTCCTCCGAGAGTTGAAGTCACGTTCAGAAAGTTCCTGCACAATCGCCATCTTGTATGGAAATGAAGATTATCATGAAGAATTCTCCTCACAGAACGATCAGAAATTCCAAGGGCAGACGCACGTTTGCGCGCAGAATGCCTTGGTAGTCGCAACATTGAAGCTCTCACTGCCTCAATGTTCTCAGATCATCTAATGGGCCTCCAGTGCTTCGTCTTGTCGCACTTGCAGTTTGTCTGAACGTAGTGACCCACGTAACAATTGATTTCCGGTCCGGGACAGGGGCCAAGCGATTCCGAAAAGCGCGCTACGTTGCGATCACAGAAGATTCGCTCGAAAAGTAGGCCTCAACGGAAAATGCATGCTCCTCACTGTTCCAACGCATGATGGCGACTGAACTGTGTCGGGACAAAACTTTATAGTCACGCCTCTCGAACGAGACCACTAGCGCTGCGATACGATATCAACCGACTGAATGGCGAGCATTTAAAAAAAGGAAGTTATGCTGCCGCACCCTTTATTCCCTTAAGGCAGTGAGAGTGAATGCTTATACTGCTGACATACATATTATGTGAACGAGGCGAGATAAGAATAGTATTGTATCTGCTGAGTTGTTTTACTGTGTGTTAACCAAAATACACACTACGAGTAAACTGCTCAAATAATTCTGGGCATTACAACTTTTAGGCCTGTTGAGTAGTACCTGTCACACCCAACAGTACATTACGTTCACCAAATCACATCTCTCCGGAGGCAGCTTTTAGATTCACTTACAAAACAGACTTTTCACTCCGCTTGCCAGAGAGCAAGGAAGGCGACTCGTCTGTCTCCAATTCGTAACGTATTATCCCTATTAACTAAGATTATCTCGGCTGGATCGACTCTGCTTTCCCGCCAATGTCTGTTCGTGGCCGAGCAGGTCGTCGGCCCTTGTGTCCGCACAAAGAGCACTAGCGGTCCACTCCCTGGAAGCTGCGCTGGCTACCTGTCACCAGCATGGTTGCCTGGTTCTTTGCAGTTTGAACATGTTATATTAAAATATAATATTGGCGTCAGTAGCTAGAGTCAGAGGGGCAGCCGTACCTCATCTTCCCGCTCACCTGAGCCGACTGCTGTCAAATATTTAGATAGATCCGGGGCTGCATGGGGCGCTAACGCGACACTTGTTAAACAGACACTGAACAGAAAGTCAAGATCGGTTATGAGAGGATGTAGGCTGCTGTAGAGGATCCGCGAAATGCGTTGTAGGCTAGCAACACACCTAGGATGCAATGACATACAGATCCCAGAACAAAGTCATGGACAGTCAGTGACGTACTTCACTCATTGTGATTTCCTTAGAAGCCGTACAGTGTGGGTTGCCTGGTAAAGCAGAAAGGTCTTCTCCGCGACGAACTTATCATTTACCAAGATGAGATAATTTTTCTGAATGGGCAGTGAAAAAAGGAATAAACGAGATTTACCTCATTTATTCAAAAGTTGTTCTACAATGTATAGTGCCATCCGAGGTCTTCCAAAAAGCTTCTTTCCATGATCATTATTTAAAGAAGATTGTCGTCTTAATTTTTCCTTTCTTTCGACGTCCAGGTCATTAGAGGCGGGAAGGAATGGGGGCAAGTAACGGGAAGGAATTCGGCCATGGCCTTTCAAAGGAAGCATCTCGGCATTCGCCTGAAATGATTTGGGGAAACTATGAAAAACTCAAATCTGGATGGCCGGACGAGGATTCGAACGGACGTCCTTCCGAATGCGAGGCCAGAGCGTTACATCTCACCCACCACGCTCGGTTTAAATTTTCCTCTTTGTGGATATGACAAAGTGCTAGTTTCAATTCCATAAAGTTCTATCCTGCGTACGTACAGTATTAGAAAGTTCTTTCTGAATCCTAGCTCATTGTTTCCTAAGAGCTACTTTGTTTTTGAGATCGTTTTTGCTCCTGCTTTTACTTCATAAATAAAAAGAACCGCTTACTTCTTCGACTGTATCTGATCCTGTTTTACTCGTATATTCAGGTGAAGTTCTTGTACCAATATTTTGTTGATACAGTACTAGTAAAAAATTTCTCAATCACCTCACTCCTACTTGTCAACAGGATGGTGTCGTCAGCAGTTTGTGGCATACTAAGTTGGTCTGCTTTGTCCTTTATGACACTTCTTTCACTTCATTTCTTACTTCCTCTAGATAAAAGTTGAATTTTAATGTGGGTAGACTATAACGTTTTCTTACTCGATTTTTAATTTTCTGATTCCTGTATGGAAAGCTGCGGAGTTCAAGCGGGAGAGCGTCTGATTTCTGCCTGGCCATCGGAGGTTCGATCTCCATTGGAAGTCCGGAACGGTGCTTCATGCGCACTAAGCCTGCTGTTAAATGAGTAGCATGGAGGAAACTTCGCGTGGAAGGTAAAGTGGGTCGAAGCGTGGGGCTGTGCCCATCACTTCCACCTTTAGTGCTGCATGTCGAAGGTAGGATTCGTATCCCACCACGTAGTCCTCGGCGCCGGATCGCGACCTTCGTCTTTTTTTTTTTTAATTCCTATAAATATTACAAATTATTCTCCTATTTCGATGTTTTAGAACTGATTCACATTTTTAAACAATCCACAGCTTTTGATTTATCATTCTCAAAAGCTTTTTCAGAATGTCCACAGACGTCATTAAATGTGTATTTGTGTTTTTCTTTATGACCTTCAAATATTAATCTTGCCGATAAGATTGTTTCTCTTGTACACTGTTCTGTCCTAATATCTGTTCCACTTTTGTTTCTGTTCATCTCTTCTTATAACATGTAATTCAGAAGCATGTACTATGCTTTCAGAAAAGTTCTAGGCCTCGACAATAGCTGGGAACACCTTATTTTTTATTTTAATTCCTATTCAAAAATTCAAAAATGTCTCGGGAAATTTTGTTTGTAAGAGATTGATGGTCACTGTATCTTTGTGAAATTCGTAATTTGGCGATAGCATCGCCGTCTAAGGTTGAAGCAGAGTACATTTTTCCACATTTGTCTTCTAGAGTCATACTTTTTCTACAATTTGACAATATGAAGCACAATATAAAAGGATCATAACTGACAGATTCATATTTAATCGTATTTCTGTAAAGAGATCGTAATAAAACCCTGAAGTACACGTGGCTGTGACACAGGGTTAGGGTGTCAATAAACTGCCTTTCGGAATGTCCCGTCCAAAAATAGCTTATGCGTTTTATTTTTCCAGACCACACTGTTTTAACAGAGGAAAATTTGCGATGGATTTACCTCTCATACAAAGTTTCATAAAGCGAAATTTGTTCAGTACTATGTAATTGGAGCCAGTCAACTAGGTATGCCTTACTGAGGTAAGCAAGGTATCGGCATTTGCTGCGGTAAGCTGACATCAGCCACAGGAAACAAAGATGGTTGGCGAGTGATATGTCAGTTTGTCAGAGCTTCTTATATGATTTTATTATTTTTTATCGCCGTCCATGTTCTTAGTTTGGTTTATTAGCTTAGTGGTTAAGGCGTCGATGTCCCAGGTTCGTATTCCGGTGGGACAGCTAATTTTTGTGAGCTTTGCTTTGATTATGTGAGACACGATACACCACTTCGTATTTCGAATTACAGTTTAAACTGTGGCTCGTGGAAAGAAGGAACTGGCCTAACTACACTTGAAATAGTAGCTTGGTAAGCCTCACAGTGGTTTATGAACTAAGCGTAGTTTAGTTACATGGTACTCACCCAGTACTCTCATACACATTTTTACGGGTTTGAATTATTCATCGTCGGAGCACGGCCCTGTATCTAATGAAGCAATACTCTGTCATTAAAAACAACTTTGCTTCGACGTCTGCAGTGTTATCGCTGACTTGAAGAACTACTATTACGTAAACAGACCTTAGCAACGACCAAATTGTCTTCTGGGTTTTGTTAAGCAATAAGGAAAAGAATACAATGGTTGGTGTTATATAACATGGGAACATCGGGTGACGTTAAGTTTTAATTCGTAATGAAAGGTAAAGTTGTTGAAGTTTTTATTGACCCGTTCCCTACAACCGGACAGAAATGCGCAGAGTTGCATATTACCTGTCCGTGTCCACATGATGTCCGGTCTGGCCTCGCTCTTTTCACAGTTATCACTCTATTGACTTGCAGCTTGTTAATGGAATTGCCCTTGTCAGAAATTACGTTAATTGGGGCTTTGTAAATGCAGGGCTATAATCGAAAAAGTGTAGTATATGTAAAAGTAAACTTGTTTGGCTAAGAAAGGATTGAATGTGACCATTAACGTTGAGGAAGGATTAACTTGAAACAGTACGGTGATAATTTTTTCATATCAGTGATCAGTTGTGCGTTTCCAGGATTGAATGACGTGGCCTGGTGGGTGAACACTTAACGTTTTTAGAACTGCAGCAAAAAGGGTACGAAAATTTAGTTGATCCCTGAAAAACAACAACTGCCGATATTCAAATGGAAAAGAATTAACCGAAGTTAAATCAGAAGTGCCGGCTTGGACACTCCAGCAACACTATACGTACAAATTGTAGAACTCTTATAGTTTTAATACTTCAAACGTAACAGCTATAGCGCAGAGCTAAATGTGACTCAGTTGGTGTAATTAGAACGCCTTTCCCTGAGGCAAGAGGTGGTATTAGGCTGACGGAGAGAGCTGAGCCAACATTGTTTCAGTTGATACAAGCGCGCAGCTGTCATTCTGACGTTTACCATGCGTGTGAAACTTAAATTGTGTGCGTGTGGATTACCTGCTATACAAGCTCTCTGTAACCACCTTATCTCGTTATGGGGCGGCGTCTGCTGGTGATAACCCGTGGGACGCGTGTGTGTGGCCCATGCGCCTCATCTGAAGAGTATTTATAATTATTTCCGTCATGTACAGCAGTGAATTAATAGTCATATTATTTTACAAAATGTAGAAAATGAACAGTTTTTGTAGTAGTAAATCAGCGGTTCCCAACGTTTTTCGTAACACGTCTCCCTTCCGTCAATTGAATTCTTCCTATGCACCCCCTCCCCTCCCACCCTGTTCCAGTTTTGTTATTAAAAATGTAAATGTCTACTTTTCAGTATTAACAATGACATATCAGAGGAAAATCGCTAAGTATGTGATGTTAGAATAAAGGCTTTCAACTCTAACAAGGGACACCTTGACCTTGAACGCTCGAAACCGCACGAAAACATGCTTAACTAGCGATCATAAACATTTCCACGTGAAACGTTGCATTCTATCTCAAGTAACATTTTAATAGAGAGAAACAAAGTAATAAGAGATCAATACCATATGAAGGAAATTATACGTAATTCAATGACGTCAGTTTATCGTTACATTTTCAATTGGCTCTGCTGCTTACAGATTAAATTCGTTAAAAATCCGTGAACCCAGTGCCTGGTGTTCTTGTCAGATTTTTATTGTCATTGTACATTTTGTGTTTCATGAACACATGGATATCACCAGATTGGCAACATGAATTTATGTCTAATAATCGTAGTTCAGCAGAGTTGCTGCGGCTTCTGCTGACGTCACTCGGTGGATATAGTGAAAGGCGTACTGTGGGCTGATTCTTTCTTCCTTCCCCCTTTCCAGCTTATTATACAACCAGCTGGCGGTGTATGTTTCATTTCAAAATGATATGTGGATCAATGGATCATTCTGAAAGAAAAGTGCGGTGACATAAAGATACGTTTTGTTCTGCTGTATTCCGTAACTTTAGACTTTTCACTAAACCGGATTTCCGAAGGACGTTTTGTTTAGCCAGCGAAGGAAGTTTAACATCCCTTTACATTTAAACCGATATTTTTCTATTCTCGCTTAAATTCTGTAGCCGCCTCTTAGTACTTGCCGAGAACTTATCCGTGATGCCCTGGCCAATAAGATCGTGGTTTTTCGATTTATAATTCTCGAATTTTCAGTTGAATCATTGAACTTACTTTTTATCTTTCACTCTTGATATCTGCATCGTATTTCGGCTCTTTCTTCAACAGTCGTGTTTCAGTGACACCCGGAATCAGCTGGTTATTCAGTTCTGAGCGCCGACAACGTAATATGTATTTCGAGATAGTCTCAACGGGACAGATCCTGAAAGAGCTACCGTTTCGGTGCATCGGATCTAACTGAAGAAGCAACTCCTACAATTTACGTACCTTTTTGCATTCGAATTTCTACAAGGTATTATGGAAGATTTTCTAATTTATTGTCAGTTAAACGTTAGCTTGTTGGAAGAAGCTAGCTATATGAGAGGTTGTTAACTATTAGTAAAATTGTAAGGTAACATTACATTATAAAGATCCTGCTTCGAATAAAGAGATGGAAGATCCTCAGGTTTGGTTTGAATGAATGAGAGCCGTCTACTGGTAGTGAGTCCCGACCAGCGGGTGAGAGGACTAAGCCGCCGGTGGCATGTACAGGTATATCCGGCGGTTTTAGTAAATGCCAATTTGTACTTCATACATTATTTGTTTCAATCGCTCTATGAAATTTTGCGTACAACTGTATAATTAGTTACCTTGATGTTATATGTGTTATATGTTAGCATCATGCGATTAACTGCAAGATGTAACCTTCATCTGATCTTCCATGTAAATTAATTTGCTTGAATGGCTTGGGAAATATTCGGTGTCGATAAACTCCCATTATTTAGCGAAAAGATTAGACTGGACTTAGCTAAACTACGGGACAGTGTGGGAATAATTTTTTAGGTTAATTAGATCTTGCTTTTTCGCATTTGATTTTTGATTTTTTTTTTTGTATAAACTGTTATCTCTGTCCTATCGCTGGTGCAGAAGCTGCCACTCTTCAATGGGATTCATCCTCTTAGCACACGGCACAAGCCGGTATTCAGGAGGACTCTGGTAGTTGGTAGAATCGATGTTTGTATAGAGGGCAGTAGATGCGTTGTAGTGTACGGCCTTGGCTAGCAGATGGCGTTGGCGATTCTGTGGCGCCTGGCGGCTATACTCGACCGCGTCTCGTGCCGTCTGGCCGTAATATTTACGGCGGCCATAGCACTACCTAGATCGTCCGCTCGCTCGCTCGACCCATTCATAATCGTAAACGTGGAAGACACGGCAAGGTGGTCGGCGCTAAAAATATCGCGACCAGCGTCTTTATTCGGGAAGCAGAGTAGGATGAATATTGCCGACGTATTTCCATTTTGCCGAGATGGGTGCGGCTTTAAATCATAGGAGTGAGTATGATATGTGACCGTCAGTTGTGGCAGAGTGACCTATCAGATTCGGGCTAAAATATCTTTTCCGTGACTGTCATGTTTGCGAAAGCCTCGCATAAAATTCGTCAGAATAATGTGCGGAGGTCGTAGAATGCTCCTACCGTAGAGATTACGCGCTGGATTCGAGCTACATCTCTTGCTCTCGGCTGAAAGTTTCGACAAGCCAATTTATCTTTGTTCGTTCGGTTAATAACGTTACAAAAGTTCCGTTTCGACCAAGAAATCAATGCGGGTGGTTGGGTCCTATTCGTGTGGGGAGCAGCAATGCTTAGATACTCAACCGCCGTTTTAATGCCAGAATCTTTTGTTATACACTAGTTCAAAAGCCTACCAAAAATGAAGACTGCATGCTTCTTTACACTCTGTTAACAAAAATAACACTTTGTAAGATAACTGTTTAGTTAATGGTGATAATATATGTGAGACATAGTTCTTGATTACTGCAAGTCCAAACTTCGTGCTTACTAAAGTTCTTAAATTACTGACACACAGCACTAGAAGCCGGATAATTGAGTTTTGATGAGTTCGTAGTCACCGTCGGTCGCCAGTCCGATACAAGTGGGAGGATAACTAACTAAGGAAAGTCTTCAAGTATAAGATAATGAAAATAAGTTCTCCACACATTTATTGAAATAAAGTACACATCGAACCGGTTGGCCACTATCAAAATTTGATGATAAAGCTATCGAGACTTCGTAAACCGTCGATTGCCAGATTCTTGGATAAAAGGAAAGTTAATAATCCAAATCAGTTCACATTAAATTACTTCCGATGCCACACTTTACTGTTCTGATATCTCAATACACTGTTCAAATCTATGTGAAACACACGCTAGCAATGGTTAAACCAACTCAGTCTTCTTCTTAATTCTTGCTACACCGCACAGTTGATATAGCGTCTCACATTACGGGACGCGAGCCGTCCGCTACCATACCTCGATAACGACTGACTTTAAACAATGTATTCATACGCTCATTTCGGCGCTACTTGCGGGTCGGCGGAATGCTACTGTTATGTTACAACTTCTTTGACATTCTTATTGATGTATTTCGTGAAATGAGTAAACATTCTCGGATTATTTACGGCTACATGTAAGAACAGAGAATAGAGCGAAAACGCCTTAGGCTAGTCGAACATGCCCAAGCAGCGCGACAGAAATCGTTACCAAATTAACCTTTTACTTTATTTGATAGGAAGTATTGGTGAGTAATTCTGCTAACATACAGTATCGGAATATACTCCGGGTGCGTAATAATCTTTTTGAAAGTTGCTATTCAGTACAATTATTTATATTTTTGAATGGAAGACATTCTATAGAAGACTGTAGCAAACCAACACAATGTAATTTTGAGAGATAATTTCAATAAACGCGAAATCTGGATTCATATTTTAGGAGCGAAAAGGATATAAAAGAGTTTGATGCATTTTTACAACACTACACCGATCCTAGTCTGTTATATACCGTTCATTCTGTTAATAATGCAGTCTTTCGGTAATGGCTGTAGCAAACAGCTCGTCCTTGAGCATTTTTTTAAATTAAGTATTCTTTTGTTTTGACCCTCCTGTAAATAGATCGGATTAGGATTTGCGTAGACATTTATTTCAGACTTCTGTTTACGATTAATGAATCAATCCGCACAGTTAATGCTACATGTTAGGCCCATTTCAGACAATGCTCGCCCACAAAGTCACTTTTCTGAGTCTGTGTTTGATGAAGGATGACGTGTTCACGCCTTTTAAAGTTGTGACGCAATTACGCGATTCTAGTTTCAATAGTATTCTCATCAGACTGGAGGCTTTAACAGATATATATGGTATTATTTCTTTGTGGATTTATTCTAAGCAAAAACCCTCATGCCTGCCGTTTGCAATTATGCGTACAGTTAGCATCAGAGCTGTATTTAGGATTAGTATGCCCCTATGTATCTGTGGTGCGGGTCTTCTGGATAAAATAATAAAGCAAATATTCGTTAATATAGATTACTTATTAATCGATTAATAAACCTTTTGATAAAAAATATTGAATAATGTAATTGTAAAAATCACGGGAATAATGTACTGAATAGAAAGTTTGAAACCTGCTCTCTGAATCTTTTCTGAGACTGAAGTGAACGCGAGTACCAACAGATTCTGCCTGTATTAGTTGTAGCGTTGCAACCAAACACCTTCTCCTCTGATCCACCAGCTCCAAAATTTCTTCTGTGATGCAAGGTTTTCGGGCAACTTGTTCTCTAAAGCCTAATGTTTCTTTACCAGCTTTCATTATTTCCTCTTCAATGCATTCCATTCGTCCTCGGTTGAGCTCCTTTCAGAGTTACTTCTTAGACCCAAGTCTACCATTACTGCAAATTTTTCTCTCGTGTTAGATTGTTTCAGTTTATTCACTTCCAGTCTATTCTGCTTATGTTGTTTCTTTATTTGCTTGAATTTCAGCCTGCACTTCATTACTATCAAATTATGGTCAGAGTCTATGTCTGCTTCTGGGTACGCTTTACAGTCCAGAACTTGATTCCTGAATCTCTGTTTGATCATGATATAGTCTAGCTAATATCTGCCTGTATCCCCAGGATGTTTCCAAGTGTATATCCTTCTTACATGGTTCTTAACCACTGTGTTTACCACAACAAGCTTATATCTTTCTCAAAACTCTAACTACCTACTTCCTCGCTCATTTCCTTCTCCTAGACCAAAACTTCCTACAGTATTCCCCTCTTTTCCTTCTCCCACTATCGCATTCCAATCACCCATGATTATTAGATTTTCTTCCCCTCCACATATTGAATTAAATTCTTAATTTTGGCGTATATTTTATCTATTTCTTCGTCAGCTTCCTGTTACGTTGGCATATACGAGTACAGTTGTACAAACGTGGTTGGGGCGGGCATAGTTTCTAACCTAATCAAAATAATCCTGTCACTAAACTGTTCACAATAACTCACCCGTTTCCCTAATTTCTGATTCATTACAAAACCTACACCAGCGACTCCATTGACAGCTTGTGTGCTAATTATCCTGTGTTCCCCACATCAGAAATCCTGTTCGTTCTTCCATTTAATCTCACTAATCCCAACAACATCTAACTTAAATTGTTCCATCTCCCATTTTAAGTTTTCTAACCTACCTACCGTATTCAGACTTCTGACATTCCACGCTCCGACTCGTATAATGTTTCTATCCATTCTGGTGACTCCTCCCTGAGTAGTCCCCGCCCGGAGATCGAAATGGGGGACTATTTTGTCTCCCGAATATTTTACCCAGGAAAAATCCATCATGATATATGTAATTTGAGAGGATTACATGTCCTCGGGATACCCTTTGGGTCTTTAATGCAGTAGTTTGCTGTTGCCTTCTGCATCCTCATGTCGTTGATCATTTCTGATTCATCCACCTTTAGAGGCCGTTTCTAGCCCTAAGGGCAAGAGGGTGCCCTGGACCACTCCCCGCTCTCCTTTCGGAGACCGTTGGCAAGCAGTGGGTGACTCCTTATACCGGGAACCTTTCATTCGCCAGAGCCTCGTCCGTGCAAACAGGGTGCACCACGTGAAGGAGATGTTGAGAATTGGTTGGAAAAGGCTAGTATAGTCTCTCCGAAACACTTACTCCCCGTCTTATTATACAGGTGTTAAAAGTCCTCATCGTTGTGCTGCAGAGGTGTTACGTTTCGGTATAAGTGTACTGAAATGTTGAATTACAATACACCTGTCCTTCAGAGGATTGAACTGCACATGAGCGAACACTTTTTTCGGTTTTCATGAGCATTTCAGAACTTTCGGTACCAAAACCGCTTTAATAATGGGTTACTTTGTTTGCACATGTTTGATTTTTATTATTATTATTATTTCTTTCGCATGTGGTGCGGGTCCACAGGCTATAGCCTAGGTATTCTTTGCCTGAATACAGCCCTGGTAATAACATCTCTTGAATCCAGCTTGATGTTCAGTAGTTTTGACTTTGAAGTGTCCGACATCGTACAGTTTAAGTTGTTCGTTTATCTGTAGCTAACGTAATTTCTGCCACAGCCATCAAGCGAGATCTACTAGTAACATGAATTTCTAATCTCGCATATAGAAATCAAATTGTCAAGAAAATCGTCGGAACCAGTACTTAGTTCTTCTGTTCATAACGCCAGGCTTACCTTCTGTAACATCTTGTATATTTCCAACCACGATGATACATATTATACGTGTCTAACTTAGGTTAGTAAAAAGTTTTTGCGCGCTTCTATAGAGCAGATTCTTTTAATTAATTCAGTAAAGCTGCAAGGCAAGGTTCTCAGCAGACTCTGCTACGGATGCATTATTAAGACAAGAATTTAACGGACAAGCTTCTCCTTTCGTGGCGAGATCCTACAACTTCGTCTAAACATGGTTACAAAACACGAATACCGGTGAGCGTTTCGAAACATAGCGAGGAAACAGTCGTTTACAGTCCACTTGGAAGGCTAGCGCAACAAGCTAGTGCATGTAACACCAGAGCAGTGTTTATACGGAAAGAACTGATAGGTGTCGGAATAATATTCCGTCAGGTTTTTATCAGAAGAAGATAATTCTTCTTCAAGAGAACAATAAAACTAGCGCCATTAGTTTTTGGTTTTCTGTTTTTGATGTGGTTCCAGTTATGTTTTGATATTACTGCCATTCGGCTCACCGTGGTCTCCTCAGTAGTCATTGCTCTGATATTGCATTATATGTTAACAGTATCAGAAACTTATCTTTCTATCCGAACTGCAACATCAGGTAAAGATTTTTTTTTTTCTTTGACGGGATGTGAAAGTATATTAATCAAATAAACTCCCTCATTTCAAGTATTCCGTAGTTCTTTTCGTTTTGGATTTTTGCTTGGCTGCATATCTGCTTATTAAAGACACTAATCCAGACATTAATGAGGTTTTCTATTTAGCTGCATTATTTCTCGAGTTTTTGTCTTGCCAGTTGTTTTTTATGTAGACATTTATGTTACATACGACTGCTTTAGTGACTCTAGTAGAGGATCGTGGGATTACTGCCTCTTAATAACAGCCCTACAGTTGATGCAGATCGTTATGCTGCGAGGCAGCAGTGACTGCCTTTCCTATCTTCCCTTTTTTCTTAAGAAAGAAGTAGTGCTGTTCACATCTTCAACGTAATTATAGTAACGTCTCCATGTGGAATTACAGATCTAAAGCGAATCCCATTGATCTTAGGAAATAGAGCTTTGAACGATACCAGCCGTCATTACCGATGACAGCTTTGAAGACAATCGAAAGAAAGTGAAATATTTTAACATGTGTGTAACAGTGGTTATCGACGAAAAAAGTCTGCTGACGCTTAATGTGTGAAGTTAGAATTGGAACTAAGGTCTCATTTTACACCTTCTGTACATCGCGTACAAGATCAAGAAATTAAAACGTTATTTGAAACTGATAGTTTCAACAGCTGGGTAAACTAGATAATTATGTCGTGTCAAGTTACGGGAAAAAATGATAATTCTCTGCAACATTGTATTACACCACTTACTGAGGTAAATTGTATTTTAAACTTCTGAAAAATGATTCACAAATTCATATGTAGACGAAAAGCTGCCTCTTGGCGGTTCGTATATAAACATGGCTTAACTTCTAACTCTGACCGTGAGATTAGTCTTGCAGCCGATACCACGTATACAAGTCCATTTTACTTTGAAGCATTTTTCCGCTATAACTTTATTTAGGTCGCCACCCTTTGGAAGGGAAAAGTCACAAACAAGGAACTAGAAAGTTGGTATGTTATAATAATTAGCTATAAAATGAAAACATAAGCACTTTCAAAACTGCAAATTTTCTTTAGTTCATGGTTTTTTTGGGTCAGTAACAAAACTTGACTTTTATATAGGCTCCGATCGATATAAATTGTAGGTTCCACTAGTGGCAAAAGAATTACTATTCAACCAACAATCGGTTGATTCAAACCCTCATGAAGTAAAAAGTTTATAAAGTCTCATCAAAACTTCTTTTTTTGTTGTTGTTGTTGAGTTTCTTCACTTGTGATCACTAAAATGTACACACAAAACCTGAGTCACTCTACATTCTGTTTTCCTAAAGCTCCCGAGATTCACTAAGATGATGACTACCACATGTTCCGAAAGTGCGAGGTCACTGTTTACTCATTGCACTACATCATGACACTTCCCCTCGTCTCGAAATCGTTACAGTGTCTAGCCAAAGGTCACATGACCCGATTGCTTTTGTTGATTTTCCTCGAAACGAGTCCAAATGTAAATCTGTATTACTTAGACTTCATTTTTAGTCAAAATGTTCTAAACATCCTAACTTTACTAAGTCACTTTATAAATTATTCGAGGTATTTTAACACTTCTAACTTCTCCAAACAACCGTTTATTTAATTCCATTTTCTTTATTGTGACTTCATTCGTGTTTTCTCATTGCTATAACAACGCATTAATTACAGTATGTTGTGATTGGCCTTCTTACCAGTTTCTCTGAAATTTTACCAGTCAATAGATATTTCCTACCTTAATGCTTTTTCTTACATAAGCCGTGTTTTTACCGTAATTAGGCTGTGAAGTCGGTACATGTCGTGGACTTCTATTGTCTTCTTTCTTTCTCAATCATTAGTCTTAGTACTTTTAATCATACTTTAACTCTCACAACTTTCCCTATCTTGTTTTATTTCCCCATATTGTTTTGTTTCCCTATTATGGATTACAATTGTATATTGCTATTTATATTGCAATTGAAAAGTAAACAATTAACATGAACCTTTATCCTGAGTAATTTAACTCAAAGACTTACGTTTTACCGTCTTAGAATCAGTTGATTGTAATATTTTTTTTCTATTCCATATTCTAAAGTGTAACGCTTCCTAATTTGTTGCTGAATTAATGATTAATTTTGATGTTAAGTGGGTTTGTTGTTGAAGGGACTTGTTCACTTGTGATCTACATTCTCATTGAAGTGCTTATTTCTCGAATTATTTAATCTACTCATTTTATTCTTTGAGCTTTCTAGTTTTATTTAAATGTTATTTCACTCCACTCTGCGCTGTATTTAGAAAATTATAGATACTAATTTCTTTTCATATCGTGTTTTACCATTAATGTGGAAAATCGTTAATATCTTTGGAATTATTTACCTTTCTCTTAAAAATGATATTAATTATTTGTATTCAACACTTTTACTATCTTATTTTCACGTTTTTTTTACTTTAATTCATCTTACTCGTGTTTCTTAAAACTTACAATGAAACCTTCCATTTTCGTATTTAAAATTCTTAATATTCTGCTTTTAAAATGGTTTGGGGGTTCAAAGCTTGTGTTACCATGCTAATTATACCCTCTTCACAGTTATTAAAACGAGGCACTATCCCAACTTGGTTTACAGTATTTACATTTGTTTAGATTTCTTAAACTGCTTTCATTACCTATACGATACCACTGTAAGCTATTCCGCATGCGTAAAAAACTGTTCCATTTCACATACTAGGGTGGTCTGAAATGTTGTAATAAACTGTTTTTTTTTTGTGAAGAGTGAAGATCAGTCATTTTTTTCTGAAACTTCGTATTTCATAGTTTTTGCCTGTAGCATTGTCACCTATAGTCAGCATCACCAAAGTTCGCATTCAGAAAAGAAATTAAAACGAAGAATCAAACTGAAGACTCCAAAAAGCAGGAGAAATGATCAATATTCTGTGTAAAGACTAGCTCATGAGGTAAACAAAAGTATTCGGAAATAAACAGCAACTTGATTTTGAAATTGGAGTATTAATTAAAATGTTAGATTTACGGTGGCAGGTAAAGGCACTGCGAACATTATAGATTTACTAGAAAGAAACAGAAAGCTGAGTAAAGTTTATTTGCAACCCGATTCATCGACTGTCATAGGCGAAATGTTTGTGATGTTGACGGGATCCTTAATTCTGGCCACGAGTATACGATCTCAGATAACGGGTAAGTGGATTATTGGGGCAAGTCTTTATCAGAAAAATAGGAGACGAGTTTTCTTTATAGTGGACTAGCAGAGGTCCCGGCGTTGCCCGGTTTAGTTGTTGTTGATTTACCCATACACTGTTTCTGTTCATGCAATCAGTAACATGTTCCAAGTTTCATACAATTTGGGCCATCAATTTCCGGAATTAAAACATTCCTAGATTCATCCCCAACTTACCAAGAAAGAAGTGGGTTTAATTTGATTTATCGGTACACCATTTTTATTCGTCTGAACAGATTCATGCTTACCAAGTTTTACTGATTTCGTACCGGCCATTTCCGGTACTAAACTAACTGGTGATTTAACAGCACACTTCCAAGAACGGGGTGGCTTGGGTGCTTTGATACGGAATGTCAGTTTCATTTTAGTCCAGGTTACATTTCAACCTAATTACGTTTGCTAATGTTGCTGCTCGAAAATCGAAACATTACGCACATTATTCGAAAATCGAAACATTACGCACATTATTACATACCACATACATAAAAATGTATCTGCAATATATCTGTTTATTCCGGCATTACGCAAAAAATACACATTTTGAGTGAATTTTCAGAATTTGAATGTTTGGGTTCAAAATTAAAATTTTATGTATACCATTACGACACCTAATACTTTAAGAATAATCAAGCATTATCTGAAAACTGCTGAATCGATTTTGAACGAGTTTTCGTAGCGTCAAACAGCTCATCTGCCGCTGGAGTTAAAAACAATTCTCATTATGTTACTTCATCTTGAACTGTAGCTCAAAATTAAATTCTATTTCGTACCTGTATAGTTGAATATCAGGTATTCACAGCTATTCATAAATAAGCGAGAAATAAAAATAAAAATCTTTACTTCGATTTATTTCAGGGATTTACGGACTATGGCACCATGGTTGTCATAGAAACTGCATTACGACCAACGCAATAAATTATAAAATGAAGAAAAGCTGCTTTGTTGTCCTAAACTGTTTTTATTTGCAACACTAAAGTCTTAATACAACGTTCTATTTCTATTAAAAGCCATCAGCCCACGCATTAATTATTATGAACACAATGACTCTACTTTTAGCTCCAAACGCCAGATATTTTTGTCTGACATTCGATATATCGAATAGATTATAATACGACTGAAAGCTGGATTATGTCAGAAAGTAAGAAAAATTTAATGTTTAGTTACAGGCCCAAGAGGTATGCGTCACATCCTGAGTATTTTGCTTGTAAAACCATGTAAAAATGGATGGCCGGGCGGGGATTTGAATACGGGTGATCTCGAGTTCAAGGCTTGAGCGCTATCGTTCAACCATCAAGCTCGCTTTATAGTTTAATTTAATTGCGATAGAGCCCACGCCCCTGTAGCAATTTCTCCACACACCCTTTTTCGCCTAACAGAGTATTTTTGCCGTTTGAGTTAAGTTTTTGTATCTCAGAAATGCTGCATTTAAACTTTCTTCACAAGGAAACAAAATCCCATGTCGATTTAGTACTAAAACAGTATTCGTTGAATGTGAATACTCTTTTATGAAAAATCTTTCAACTGTCGCGTTGCCATTTGGTGATGTATTCTTATGTAACAGCACAAGACAAATCAAAACTGAAGATTTTATATATATATATATATCGTTTGCACTTCTCGTTAAACCAGATGATGGAATCTTATCTAACTTGACGAGACACATTGAAAGTGAAATGTAAAATATTGTTTTGACCTTGGGATATTGTATCTTTAAATTGAGGTTGACAGTTTGAAACGAAACCTGGACCAAAAAAATCCTAAAGTCACAAGGACACGCTGGACATGCTGGACACGCTGGAATGGGAGTTTTGTTTTCTTTCTAGCGCTTGTGGTCAAGTTGAGAAGAAAATCGTTGTCAAACGGAAAAGAATCTATACCTATAAATAATTTTTGAGTCTTTCGATAACTCAAGAGCTAAGCGAGACATGTATATATTTTTCTTTCTATCTGTCTCATTGAGTTATATAAGAATTCATCATCAAATTGCGGCGCAACAGTTGAAGTAAAAACCGCATTAATAAGCAATTGAATAAATTATGAAATTAATAAAAGCTGTTAAAAGCCATTGCATCACTAAACAACGCTATAAAATATAAAATCAATAAAAGCTAGATTTCATCAGATACACCCGCGTATAGCGTAGAATTGCACCCTAATACCAAAAAATGTTCAGTTGTCCTAAGTCGTTATTATTTTCAACACTAAAGTTTTAATAAAAACTTCTAATGATAAAAAAAATCAGCGTACGTATTAATTACTGCGAACGGAATGAATCTATCAGCACCTAACACTAAAGGTTGAATACAAACTTCAGATGATAAAAGAAAACCATCAGCGTACGAATTAATGACTGCGAACGAAATGAATCTCTCAGCTCCAAGCGTCTGTAATTTTAGCTACTGTATACAGATTCAGTCTTTTATGCAAATATAGAAAATCCAATACTGAAGAAACACAATCAATAGGAAAAAATAATAATAATACGTTAATGTGAATAACTGAATCCAAACTGAAACGCCAGAGATATTTTAGTATAGTTTTACCTGTACAATTCAGGAGTAGTTTATGTCGCGATACATGATGTTACAACGTGACATAGTGCTTATGAAAGTTACTTAAATAACTTATAACTAAATTCCTCTTACCATTGGTTCAGTTTTCATTATGGTCCAGGCTGAATCTCAACCTAACCACAATCTCCGCTAATATTGGAGCCACAAATTCAAAGCTTCAATCACACGCGCATTGATACAATCATTTTGTCCTAAGTTAGCAACGTCGTGTATCGCGACGTAAACTTGAACCTATAATTCAACGTAATTTATCCAGAAAATTATCGTAAATAATTGTTTTAATAACATTGATATCAGAGACAAATACTGAAGTTGATTGTCAAAGACATTGCCAGACATCAGGGGACAAAGAAAATCTCTACTGATTTTTCGTTCTTAATTCGTCGCATTCAATACGGCCATCGAGCGTTTAAAAACTAAACACCCCGTATTAAAGGAAATAGTATTTCAAGTTTTGTTCAGTTTGGAGTATGAAAAAATGGTTATTATTGTAATTTGCTCATCAAAGGATCAGAGATATTATATTGTAGTTGTGTGTTTAGTGCGACGTATGCAGCATCTAGTGATTCCACCTGTGGAATTCCTCACCATACGTTCAGAATTTCATTTAATACACCTACATTATTTGACGTTGAAACATAAGACATGCCAGACAAGTGAATTAAGCTTCTAAGCTTTAAAACGGTGAAAACCCCATCGAATTCTGCTGCGCAGATTCCGAGTTTTTATACGACCAATATTTCCGGTTTTCGTTTTATAGATATATATAGATAGAGATAGATAGATAGATTACTGTTATTCACAGAATAAAAATAACTTACTCCACAGGAATGAGATTATTTTACGAAAATTGCTGTAGTTAATGTAGTTTAAAAGTCTGAATGCTCGTTCTGACCGTTATTAAATTAAAGAAGCATACTACGAAATGAGCGAGCGTTATTTTAAAACAATTTATTTTCAAATAAACCACAGTTCTATTTCGAAAGAGTATGCTAAGTGAAACATTTGGATTTAAGTTAATGTAATAAATTCAATTGAAAGGCGCATTCCGTTTATTTTCTAGTTATATTGTTGAGATGGGATCATTGGCGATAAGTTTAGGCCAAATCTAGATACACTATGATTAAACTTTTCAACTGCAGCTATTGAACAATCGCTTAAGATGCATTTCCGTCGCATCTGTTTTATTTTAAGGTAATTACGTAACAAAATCATTTGGGTAGGGCCCTGGAAATGTGTTTTATTTAAAACGATTGGGCAAGTTTTCTTATTATTTGATATATACTATCGTGATCTTTAAATCGTTGGCAATAATGGAATTTTTTTTCAGTATTGGTAGTTCTAATCAGCGCCGGTAATCTTTCTTTGATTTCTTCATCCTTTTTCTTTCTACTGATAGTTAGCGCATTGATGTCTGGGACTGGGTGGGATAAGTTTTCGTGACACCTGGCTAAACACTTGGGGCCTGGAGTTTGATATACTCTGGTGGTGCGCGGTAGCACTCGTATCAGTGCCGTAGGAACCGTGGCTCGGCTCCAGTTACCCCGTGTTGTGTTGGTAGCAGACCGGCGGTTGCTAGGCGACCGTGTTGTGCGGGCGGCGGCCGTCGCGTGCCGGCGGTTCGTGTGGAGCCGGGCCAGACACTGCTGGAAATTAATACAGCACCCCGCAAACCAGAGAGCACTAACACGCTGCTCATGGGCGAAAAGTCCAGGTGAACGGAACATTCAGGAGTGTGTTGTCAACAGTTTTCAATAAATTTTCAAATATTTCTTTGTTAACTTCGATGAATTTGTTATGATTCCTCAGAGAACATACCGTGTCGCTTGCCCGAATAGTTGAAGTTTTTTGATTGTTCAGCAGCGTCCATTGTGCATTTGATGTTGTGTATCTCTTTTCCTTCTTGTAACACTTCATACACCCCCACAAACAGGAACAGATATGTAGATCGTCACTGGTAGGATCTCCATGCTCAATGCACCAGTTAGGGGTTGTTCGGTCAAGATGGCGCTTCACATTTCAGGCTGAATGCTGATGAATAACCCCGTCATACCGAAAGTACATTGTGGTCAAATGAAAGTTTTCTAATTGTTCTGGTAATATTGCTTAAATTGAAGATAATTGTGGCTCGTAGTTCGGTGTTTTAAAATAAGAGCACTGATCAACAAATCGCTGATTATACTGGCCGCACATTATAAAAATGAGCTTGACAGTTTGTATGCAACTATGTTGTCTCGAATTTCTGCAGTCCATGTGTAGGTGATACCATCGCTTCCTCAGTAGATGACACTCATAGTTGAATCAGCAGAATTCGAAGCGCGGAGCATAGGCCGTGATCGAAACAAATACTAATTCTCTGCCAAACATGTGATAGTGTAGCGTGTGCTAGCTGTACGGCCTGTCGGTAATGCCTTATTCACCCTCCACATCGCAGTGATTTTCTCGCTTAGCTGCAATATCATGAACAGTGGACAGTTTTATGGTTTCATGCAGTGTGTTGCAAATCTGGAAATACGTTCTATGACGCAGAGTCCCACATGTAGGAAAACAACGATGGTATTCTTCCACAGTATCCGATAAATTACCATCACAGAATCTCTGCATTCGTAAAAAAAATGTAGAGAATGATTGTTGTTGTTGGTGTACTCGGAGCTTCCATAGATACATCATATGCAATGAAACAGATATCGATTGGAACTGTGAAATCATACGGATAAAATTCAAAACACCTGAGGCAGTTTGTGATGGCGAAGTAAAGGTTATCGAGGTGCTGACAATTATATAAATGGTGCAGTCTCAATTTCAACCAATGATGCTGCGAGGCCACATTAACCTGTCTTCTGTCGACTGCATATATCACAGATATAAAAATGATGGCAACGCTAAAAAAATTGTAGGAAGTCGCTCTCGATTTTTTCTCTCACTATCACTTTGAACAATATTAAAGAGATAACGCTGTGCTTTTTTTTAAAAAAAAAAAAAATATAATAGGTTTCGTGGTCACTAATATGCTATATTTATAATAAGATGTTCCTGTTACTGCTATCAGAACTCTAACTGCTGTCGCAAAATCAGTAACTGTGTGCAAAGGGAAAATAGAAACTTCTTTAAATTCTTTAAATGAGTCTTTTAGGACATATCTAACGTGCCATTTATTTAAAGCAAAACCAAGGACTGTTGAAATTTGAGGGTGTTTAATTAGGAAGCTTATCGAATGTCATACACCGAAGCGAACAATCATTGCCGAAAGATCCAACGTTATACAGGCGCCAAATGAAAACAAAACTGCTCAAAAAGCAGTAAAGGATACACGTACATTCTTAAATAACTGGTACAGTAAGCGCGTATAAAGCCTACGATATGTGAATCTTTTAACCATATCCGTTGCAGTTCCCTTTTCAAAGTTGTTTCAGCTTCTTCGTCGCATTTTTCAATCACTTGTGACGAATCAGTAAAACGTCGTCCCTTTAATGTAATTTTCAGCCTTGGAAACAGGTAAAAATCCGGTGGTGCAAGATCGGGAGAGTATGGAAGGTGTCCAGACTGGTAACATTGTTATTGGCAAGGTATTATTTCATCATTACGGATCGATGTGATGGAGCATTGTAATGCAACAAAAACCAATCATTCCCTCCCCATTGTTCATGTCGTTTTCGTCGAATTGCTTCTCGTAACCTTTTTTTGGTGATGTTTTTTACTTCCATTCAGCAAACTGCTGTTTCGTCTGAGGGTCGTAAAGAAAGCACCACCTCTCATCACCTTTTTTCAATTTTGCGCAGGAAGCTGTTTTCTGCATCAGTCATTTCAATCAAGTCCCTGCACATAGTTTATCTCATTTCTTTTTGCTCAGGGGATAACATTTGCTGAACCATGTGCAAGCAAACGCGATGTATGTTCAAATCATTATGAAGAATGCTGTGAACACTCCCGTATGAAATACCAGCTTCTGAGGCAATAATATCGATGGTTGTTTGCCTGTCTGCACGTACAAGTTGTCGAACGCGCTCAACATTCTCATCTATCGTGGAAAGGCCGCCCAGTCCGAACTTCATCTTCAATTGCTGTGCGACCGTCGCGAAAACGCCTGTGCCACTCGTAAACTGCCGTTTTATTCATCACCTAGTTTCTGTATGCTTTCTTCAGCATCTCAAGTATCTCCGAGGGTAATTTCTCCAGCAACACGCAGAATTTGCTATTGCCACGCTGCTCGAAAAACTACATTTCACAATCAGATGAAAGAAAGAAACTACGTCTAAAATACCATGCACCCCATGCACAAAATTAACTAAATCTGCCTGCTGCATGGCGCAGCACCTTCCTCAGTAGTGTTGCCAACCTACCAAACAAAAATTTCACTTTCGACTAATAACTGCTTGACTGTACACAATTCCTGGAACATTTTGATCCTACCTCGTATGTAAAATGAAATCGAAAATATCCCGTGAACCATCGACCAACAGTAGTCTGAATTCGTTTCCTGGAGTATTTTATATGCTTGAAGAATATGAAATTCTTACATGGAAACAATTATTTCGGCAAATACAGATATCGGAATCGCGTGAAACACAAGGGGCTGTGTTCTCGCTTGCCTTAATGACAACTACTGATGCACGCTCACAAGTTGACGCTCTTTTCTTGTATTTTCGGAAATCAGTCTTTTATTTACAGAAATGAGAGCGTACTGAATACCGCAACAGATTTGTGAATGGATATGGGATTTATTAAATCGACAGTCGCAGTATGTCGATGTAGAGGACGAAAATAGCAAGAGAAAGACGGTAGGAACTCAGGCGTCGTAAAAGTTTCGACAACTGAGGTGGTTCACAAAGGGACTCCTTTTGTAACCTCATCTCTACGTGAGGACATATTATTATTAATAGCTTCCGCCCCCTACCCCCGGGCGGCGGTGATCATCTGCTGTCTAAGGAAAAACACAACACCACTTTCACTTTTAATAAACCTGACTCTGTGAAATTAATATTAAAATTCAAAAAGTGGATGTAACTGTTTTTTGTTTGTAATACAGTTGATACCAATACCTGACGGGTATGGCAATCGGTAGGACATGTGTTCGTATTTGGTGGTTGTTTATACACATTACGATCACATTAATAGTTTCAAACCGAGCGTGGTGGTGTAACGGCTAGCGTTCTGGCTTCGCATTCGGGAGGACGGCGGTTCGAATCCCCGTCCGAGCATCCAGATTTGGGTTTTCCATGATTTCCCAAATCACTCCAGGCAAATGCTTCCTTCAAAAGGCCATGGCCGAATTCGTTCCCATTCCTTGCCCCCAGCCTTTCCCGTCTCTAAAGACCTCGCTGTTAAAAGACGTTAAACCGAGCGTGGTGGTGTAACGGATAGCGTTCTGGCCTCGCATTCGGGAGGACGGTGGTTCGAATCCCCGTCCGGGCATCCAGATTTGGGTTTTCCATGGTTTCCCCAAATCACTCCAGGTGAATGCCGGGATGCTTCCTTCAAAAGGCCATGGCCGAATTCCTTCCCATTCCTTGCCCCCCATCCTTTCCCGTCTCTAAAGACCACGTTGTTAAAAAGGGACGTTAAACTGTTAAAAAAAAAAAAAAAAAAAAAAAGACGTTAAGCAGTTAAAAAATAAATAAATAAAGTTTCAAATGTATGTTCTTCCGTTTAGATGCCCACTCGTCTATCTTCTAGTAGAACTGCCTCACGGCGCAGGAAAGAGACAAAAACGGTGTGAAATCATTTAACTGGAATTGATTCCGTAATTTTTATGCTACAGTAACCATCAGCACGTCTATTTGTTTCATTATTTTCTAGCTACGCAACAGTAAAATCAGTTTAAAAGATAGAATTTTCCCATAAAGATGTCTACTTCCACAAGAAGTCGAGCCGCAACTCAACTCGCAATAAATAGTTTCTCGCCTATGGGAGCTGTTCTCAGCCACCGGTAGTCACAATTAATAATTGGACACAATTATTTCCCAGCTCTCTAATTAAGACACAACGTTTGACTGAACAAGTTCTGGCGGCGCTCCTAAAAATGGTTTTCCGTTGTCGTGTGTAACAATAACAGGCTACTGAAAGATTCGATTTCTTGTCATTGTGATGAATCTTAAAGATCCAGACTAACATCAGGAGACATACAGATGCAAGAATACCCTTCTGATAAACTTCTTAATGCATATGTAGTCAAGGTTCATTCAAAGAAGTTTTAACTTGTGTAACAACAATAATAGGACGTGCATGTGCATGCTGCGGACGAGGCCAGATATGGATAGGCTCCTTCAGGGGACTTCAGTTATTGTTTTGTCATTGCTATCAACAACACTGATTCGCTGGTATATTGGCCTAGCTCAGACTTGAGGAATGGTATCAGTTGAGGCACCTAACAAGCTTGGTTTCTGAATTAATATATAGTCTGCCCTGCCCATTAACGAAGCTACACGCACACAGTAAAACAACCACCCGTGTCTACCGGATTATACTTATGCCAACTCCTCGTTTGTTTTGTAGCCTTGTGTGACAGCTGCAGCCTTGACATCGTAGGACGTCTCAAAGGGTGCAGCGATTGAGTTATTGATTTCAACTTGTCGTTTGCGATGGAACTAATGAACATCGCCTTGTAGAGTGTTTCCGAATACTATAATAATTGGCGCCATAAGTTTCAAAGTATTGGGTTAGCACTTCGAGCTCCGTTTCACTGTATCGACTCTTGGAAGCGATTTAGAAACTTGCGTGTGACTTTTGGATAAATATTTTCTAGAGGTTAATGAGATTTTAGTGTTCTCCTGCCCTCACCCACTCTGAGTTGTAAGCTGAGTAATGTTTCAGAAGGCCAACAGCTGCATGGAGGATTGGGACGTGGTTAATTCATATCTAGACGTCGCTGTATGCCTCAGGATGCGAGAGCCCATTGCTAGACGGCCTTACACTTATGAACCAAAACATTATGACCATCTGCTCAGTAGCGTGTTGGTCCACCTTTGGAACTCAGTACAGAAACTATTAGGTGTGGCATGGATTCGACAAGTCCTTGGCGATGAATCTGGCACCAGATGTCTACACACGAGTCACCCAGTTCCCTTATCTCGCATTACGGGCCGGTGGTTTATGGGCGTGGAGCTGGTGCTCGATGGCATCCCAGATGTGTTCTATTGGTTTTGGACCGAGCGTGGTGGTGTAACGGATAGCGTTCTGGCCTCGCATTCGGGAGGACGGCGGTTCGAATCCCCGTCCGCGCATCCAGATTTGTGTTTTCCATGGTTTCCCCAAATCACTCCAGGTGAATGCCGGGATGCTTCCTTCAAAAGGCCATGGCCGAATTCCTTCCCATTCCTTGCCCCCATCCTTTCCCGTCTCTAAAGACCACGTTGTTAAAAAGGGACGTTAAACTGTTAAAAAAAATAAAAAATAAAAAAAATCTATTGGTTTGGGATCAAGTGAACAACAGCGTGAGTTCACTGTCGCGCTCATCCAATCACTGTAGCAGGATTCTGGACATGTGGACAGTTAACCTGTTCGAAGATGTCATCGCCGTCGTGGAGGTCATGAAGGTGGTCAGCAATAATTTGCAGGTAGTCCACAGCTGTTATGACGACTTCGATCACTACTACTGGTTCCATGGAAGCCCAGGTGACTGTCCCCCACAGCCTAATGCTGCCCTCACCGGCGCTGTCCATTTTTCCAGTAGCTGTTCGCCTGGTAGACGGAATATCCGTACACGACAATCGACTTGTGTAACAAGAAACGTGGCTCATCTGACCAGGTGACACGTTTACATTGCTCCACGGTTAAATCTCGATGATCCCGTTCCCATTGTAAATGACAGTGTTATTGGGTCAACATGGAACACGTGGAGGTTCTCTCCTGCGGAGCCCCATATTCAACAATGTGCACTGAACAGTTTGCTCTGTACTCTGCCGTCAAATCTGCCACCGATCGCCCCAATCGTTTTTACAAAGCGTTCTGTGATAAGACGCGGACGTCCACCACCTTGCCGCCTACTCGTTGCTCAGTACAGTAGCACGTAAACAGCCGACCAGCCTATCAGTTTCAGAGATGCTCGTTCCCAGGTGTCGGAAAGTGATTCAAGTCAGTGCGTCAGCACGCATCGTCGCTATAACAACTCACCCAAACGTCTCTGCTCTGCTTGTATGATTTCCTTACCGAATGTCGACATTAAATTTCGCTGTGGGCCGTGATCATAGCGTTCTACCTCCTCAGTATATATGTCTGGCCAGGCAATTGGAAGATGTAAAATACGCTGTTGTCAATGAGAAATTACTGTTTAAAATATATTACGATCTGGACTATGTTTTCTGGGAATAATGTCGGACGATTCGTTCTTTGTGATTTTATTTGTCTTAAATTTAGGTGTTCTTTCAAAATTAGTTGAATATGTTTATTTTAGAGGTTGGTACTAACAGTTTAGCGGTCTGGTTCCCTCGGAAACTAAAGGTACCCTGAATCTTAGTTCCGAATTATTTTTCAGAGGCACTTAATCTGACGTTCACCTTAGGCAAAGTTTAATATTAAAATAACAGCTAATTTACGAGTGGGTCCAGGTAAAGGGGGTTTCGGGACCAGAAGAGGCTCAATATTAATGCTTTTACCATTCTCACGTGAGGCACGATCGTGATTTTCGTGTAGCGAGTAAACCAACGGCTCGAGGAGCGCTATCGGAAAAGTAGTGTATCGCGTGCCTACTTCCACCGTCCAATCTGGTATACACTTCACAGTTTCCTTTTTTTTTCTTTTTTTTTGAGCGGTTTGGTAGTTCATTGGTTAAGCTCTCTGACTAGGGATCGAAAGGTTCCAGGTTCGAATTCCTGTGTCGCCCGTGTGCTGTGTAATGTGAAGTACGTCCGAACGCTTCTGTGATTCGGATTCCACGTTAAACTGTAGGTTCGTTGTATCCGGTAGGTTAAATTGGCTACGACAGGGACGGAATGTGCAGCCTATAGAAACCCTGTCACCAGTTAGTTACGACCACAGGGAATTATTATTATTACGTTAGAACCCTTTGGTTTTATTTCCTGGTAGTCATTTAAAAGATTTAATATTTATTTTTAGACTGTATCGTTTTCGACCGTAACTAGGGGTGGAAATAAAGGCTACTGCAGAAAAATTTCAGTCCTCACTTTGATCCTCGGGGTTCTCCGGCAATAACGCTGCACGTTGAAGGAGCGGCTCGGCCGGAAGAAATGTCTGAGATGCAGCCTTTTTCTATACGTGGAGTTTTTTGGCGCCACACTTTCACCAATTTTGTATGAACACACAGACTACAGTAATAAAGGTGGTTCCCGCTAAACGTAATACGCGTGGTTGTTAGCCGCACCCCGCTCATTAAGCAGGCAGGCTGCGTGAGTTACTGCCTACCCCCGTTCTTTTTTTGGTACGTGTTGCATCCTCTAATTTAGAGCTGGCTTGTGGTCGGCGAATACGCCGCTCGCTCTGCAGATCGGCTTTGGGTTGTCGCCACGCCGCCAACCACGTCCCATAGAGCGCCGAAAACATTCGATTCTACATTACCACCGTCTCAATTGTCGTTTCATCAAGTATCAAGAGAGTTATTTTATTTTAGTTTCTGCACTGTGTGCGTGTCTGACTGGGCAAGGTTAAGTATTCTAAATGTGAAATTCGAAAAGAATTCCAATTGCATAGTCTCGATATACAGCACAGGTACACGAAATTTCAAACTTTCAGTCAAGAAAAGAACAAGTCTTTTTTGTCAGTGTTTGATGTTAGTCGTACCACTGATTTGACCATTTGTTTTGCTTTCAAGTAAATTCGCCAGTCTTATCATGAAACGTATTTCCTTAATAAATCCAAACGCAGAATCAGTGCAACAGTCCTACTGGATCTCGTCCAGTCATCATGTTACTGTGTTCACAGGTTACGAATATCTACCATAAATACTGTTTCTGAACAGAGATACACAGTGATTCTGGCGTCCAGACTACCGAAAGTGGAGTCCCTGGGACTAAACCAAACAAATCTAAGTTTGGATCTTTATTAAAAAACTGACCTTGCAAAATACGTTTTTTATCAACTGCACTGAGAAATGCTTTCACAAGTCTCTAATTGTGTATATCTAATATCTCCCCTGTATTACCTGAACTGGAATCGTAAGAACTCCATTCAGATAGCTAGAAATAGGTTAAACACGCAAACTGCAGAGCGGCAGTATGTTTGGACAGATGATCACGCTCTCCTGACAGACGAATCGCTGTGCGACTTCAGGATGGTCACCGTGACTGTAGGCAGGAAACAATATCCATGCACGGAGCCGATTACAGTGGAATACACAAAGTGGTAAGCTCTTATTTTGAAGCCATTAGTTTAGCCTTCCAGAGTGAGCACCCCGACACCGAGGCTTAAACATAGATATCAGGAAAAGCAGTTGATTTCTGAAATTAATGCAGTCTAGACAAAAGTAATGAAATGTAGCAGAAATGATGTCAATAATAATAGATTAAATCTAAAAATATGTTCGGATGCGAAAGAAGAAATTGAATTTTGCTATTTACGAAGTAAAATTACAACCGATGGCCGTAGCAGGAATGATGTTAAAAGCAGAATAGCACTAGCGAAAAGAGACTTCACCAAAAAAGAGAAAACTTTTAATTTAAAATATCGATCTAGGACTCGGAAAGAAAGTTTTAAAAATCTATGTGTGGAGCACAGCACTTTATGGTACAGAAACGTGGACTTAAGGAATACATGAAAGAAGAAAAATTGAAGCATTTCTAATGTGGTGCAGTAGAAGGATGCTGAAAATTAAGTGGACGGAACGAACGAGTTTTGGAAATGATGGGCGAGGAAAGAAGTTTGTGGAGGCGTCTAACAGAAAAAAACAGGATGGTAGATCATATTTTGACATGCAGGATTGGTTAAGTTGTTAGAGGAGGGAACAGTCGCAGGTAAGAACTGAAGAGGGATACAGAGATTAGAATATATGAAGCAGATAATTGAGGACGTGGGTTGTAAGGGTTATGTTGAGATGAAAGGTTAGCGCACGTTAGGAAGGGATGGAGGATTGCATCAAACCAGTCGAGAGACTGATAACAGACAAAAAAAAATGCAATCTAAATTCGATGTGGAGTTCTTCAGTTGCACGCCTACAACTCTGTGCTTAAATCTTCAGTTCATGGGAACGTTTTCGTACAGATTTGACGATATATATCATTCTGCTCATGTAATATGTGTTCAAAACAGACTGATGTCGCTGACGAATTATAAATGTGCTCAATTAATACTAAAAATCAATTTTTTACGGTGTTTAGACCTTCTGACACAAAAGCTAGCTACCGTCGCTCGACACAGCCTACATATTTTCTCCGCCAGCATTTTTCTCTTTCAAACTGCGGTCTCTCTTCGTACTTCTAGAATCATTTCATCACAGGGGATAAGAAACATGTTGGTATTTTTTGTTTGTGTATCCTATTACTTTTATTAGTTTGCTTTGTAACTTGAATCGCTCTTGTAAAAAAAAAAAAAAAAAATAAGATGGTGGATTTCTTAGTTGTAGAGACTCTAACTTGTGCCGATTATTATAAAGCGCTAAACTTGTGTTCGGCGTTTACAAAAAGGAAAACTTATGACTTGCTTATCATCTACTTCGATTCGTTGTTACCCATTAGTGTCTCCAATTACATCCTTTTTTTACTTGTAGTATCGTAACAATCACAAAATAAATCTCTACATAGCCACAATTTTTGCTGCATGCATCCTCGACGAGTGGAAGTGGGAACGCTCACCTTCACTAAATTCAGCATTCTCATTTCCAGTTGTATTGGAATCGTATTTATTTTCTGCATCTCAATTATCGTTTGGTTTGTATTTTTTAAACAAAAGTTAAGCTCTTGTAGTTGTTATTAATTGAAATTTCATTTCTACGGCTGTTAAAAGTTGTATCGCTTGTTCACTTTTTGTTTGTTAATTTACTTAGTAAGCCTACTGATGCCTTATACAATACTAGCAGAGCCCAGTCTAATTGGTATTGATTTTTATATTTCCGATGCCAGCCATGTGTACCAAGTTTTGTTAGTTTGGCACCAGCCATTTCCGAAGTAAAATAAACATTGATATACCCGAACAATTCCCAGAACGGAGTGAACTGGATGCTGTGATACAGAATACCAGTTCGCACCAGGCTGTATTTCAACCTGTTTGTTTCGGCATAATGCAGAAAATACAGGTACAACGTCAAAACTTTGGATCCAAGTTAAAATCTGACGTGTATGTTAAGACATGAATAATCTGGCATTGCTTGAAAACTGCTGAACCAATTTTGATGGGATTTAAAGTTGTGGGTTCCTATGAAGAATATTGGAAATAAAGAAGGGTGGGGGTAAAGGGAGAGATAGGTTGGGTTTTTGCAAACCAAATGTAGACTATTTTTCTGTTTTTTTAAAATATACGTGTTCAAAGTTCCATTGAAATTGGATAGAAAATGTTGGTTTGTATTAAAATTAAGGAGTGTGAAAGAGGAGTGGTGGTAGTTTTTTGGGAATTTTTGGTCGAAAACCTTCTACATAAAAAAATACGTGTATGTACCAACTTTCATGGTGATCTATTAATCTCGGATATATATACCAACAGCCAATTTTATGTATAAGATAATAAGAGCCTGTTACTTTTTTAAAAAATCTCGAAGCACAATTAAAAGCGCTTAAATCGCATTTTTGAATGAGAGGTAACAGTTGGCATAAAAGTAGATCATTCCGCAATGCTCAAAGCGTTGTCATATTTGTTTCCGCTAAACGGATGTATGGAAATGGAGGTTGACAGTTATGATGCATAGCACACATTTAGATAAGGCATTAGCACTAAATAGCACTGAAAACAACGCAACAGAACGTTGCGCGCTCGTTTCTGTGGCATACTGGGTCTGCATTTGAATTTTAGGATTACTGCCCGACATTACTGAGCGCATTTAAACTAAAAAGAGACGTTTACCTCGGGCGTTAGAGTCATCTAATGTGATGTGATGCATCACACGCCGTTAATGTGCCATACATCAACCGGTTATCTTGGCCTGTCAGCGCTATATTCCATGCTTACGCCCGTATACAATTTCATACTTGAGGATTCTGTTTTCAAAGTCTGCTTAAATGTTTCCTGAGGATGGACTGAGGTCTGTTGTGTGTTCTTAAATGTAATTCTGGTACGTCATAAATATTCGGGACTTAACAAGACAATTTTCAGGAACTGTTGTCAACTTTTCTTCTCTCTCTCTCGCTTACTAGACTCAATTGTTTTAACAAATCGCCATATCTCTAAGGAAAAGTATGTCGGCTGCAGAATTGTAGCTCCACAAATAAATAATTCGGCAAACAGCATTAATTTATTGCATAAAGAAATAAATATTTGAAGAAATGAAAGATTTACTAATAAATTTTAAAGCACTCCACAATCAGTATCCCCTCGTTAGCTTAACTTTAGAACGGTAATTGAAAATGATCCCCATTATAATAATACTGACTAACCGGAACCCATTAAAAATTCGTGGTGTGGTCTGTCTTGCAGCTACACCTCCACCAAAAATTGTTTTTGGATTTCAGAACTTTCTTCTTTTAATAATTTCCCACTCGATTATTTACATTTTATTTCTTTAAATTTCGTAACTGATCCCTTATAACCTGTGCATTGCGTTCACCAAATGTTTCGTCGGCACTAGCTACTGGCAGAACAGGGATTTTTTTAAAAAAAATTTTTCTCAGTATCTCGATTTTACAGTTTTTATTTACTTTTTCTCTCCGTAAAGTATCTATTACTTCGCTGAATTGTATGGTTGTTGCTGAAATACAGTTTAGAAATATATCAGAAAATAATACTAACAGAAATGGACGGAAGCGCCTTGAAAATTTATGTTTAAGTCAGAGTTGTTATCTAAATATTTATCGCCATATTTTCATAAAATTTCTTTACCCTTAGTGCAAACGATCAGCAATGCTTTCAAAACAATTCTGTATGTAGTAACTTGATGTTTCATTCTTGATCATTGAAATTGTGTTAAATCGAATAGTATTTCGCTCGTTTTAATCCGAGAAGTAAAATTAGTGAGCAACAAATTTCACGTCTCTTAAAAAGGCGAGTTTGCGTACATAGTAACAAAGAAGAGTTTCAGCTTTGAAATGTATTTTCCTGGGTTGAAATTAAATTTAGACAGGTCTTGTGCAATATATATTACTCAAAATTTCTTCATTTACTTTGTCCAATTAGGAAAATGCTGACAGTATTTTAAACTATGTCGAGCGAATTAGACTCCGGAGTCTAAACAAGGTACTTTTAATGTTCAAACTTGGTATTATTGAACAAACCACTTCTGAACGTGTGTCTTCCCGGGAAGGCCATTTGAAGCAGATGTGTTCGGTCACTGTGCTTCACTTCAGCTGTTTAACATTGACTTTCTGCTTCACGGACCGTATTTCGTATGCGCAGTGTTGCAGAGTAGTCGTTGCTGCCGGTAATGACGAACCATGCAGATTATCTGTATATTAATACGCTAAGCGAAAACTTCGGATCCCTTTTTAAGAATTTTGCGTAAACGGAGGAGTGTGAGATTTGGCACAGTTAAAGTTTATATGGAGAAGAAGTGCAGAAAGCTAAAATGTATATATAATATGTGTTACAAATACATTAAAATAAATAAAATAAAACATTCGTTGTTTACATTCAATTGTTTTTTTTATTGACAACGATACTTAGTGATTCCTCCAATGTCTGTGATCTTTGCTCAACAGTACAGAAAAAAATATAATAAGCATAGTTAATATATGTTAAAAATACATTATTAAATAAAAATTAAATACGTGAACGTGTGTGTGCGTAAAATCGGATCGGAGCCAACTATCTGACGTGTATTCGCAGCACTGGTCTTTGGTGAAACAAAAGACTCGCATAAAGTAGAATCTTTGAAGTTATAAAAGGAACATTTCCAAAAGGAATGAAGTGGTTCTGCCAGATACCTAATGGAATTTTTATTATTTAAAAGGTTAAACTTTTGTTAAGGGATTTTTGATTTTTGAATTTCAATAATTTCACTAGGATTTTTTTAAATTCAGATATTTGCACCTCCTTCCATTATTCCTTGATATAAACCTTGACAAGTCGGAGAAAGAGAGAGACAAAAAAGAAGCAGTACCTATTTGCATGAAATTCAAAATTATAATAGATCAAATTTAAATAGTGAACACACAAAATGATGAAATTATTTTGACGGATACATTTAAATGCGCACTAAATGTCATTCCAAGAAATTTTGATAGTTTCGAATTTACAATGCAGGTTTTGAAATGCAAAACATTTCGACTCAGAAGTTACTTCAGAGGGAAGGAATGCAGTTACTTCATGTTATCATAAAGCTAAAGCAGTTTTATGGGCCTTGAGTCAAAATGAATATTTGAAATCATTGTATAATGGACTAAATTCAAATGAACCATCGGTAAATAGAAAGTAAAAAATTAATTAAAATAATGATCATTACTCTTTCACCAAAGAAACTAAATAATGAATTACGGTCGAATTTCGACCCCTGGGCGATCACTAGTTTACTTTAATATATGAAAATCAGTAAAGTTTATGTTTGAGCAGCATGTATTATACTTTCGGAGAAATTTTTTAATCGACACATACACTATGAAAGAGAGATATTATCACTTGATTATTCAACAACCACTATTTAGTTTCGTTGGTCACTACTATTGTTTAGAATAATATGCAATTCCTTATCGAAAAAGCAACTATTTTGTATTGGTAACTGACTTATTTTGTTTTATTCCACACATTTCACGCACTAGGATTTATCGTTAACTCGAAAACCATTTGGTAAACATACTAGTTGTGTTTTATGTCAACGCAAGTATTATTATTATTTTTTTTGTTGTCGAAGTTGAATAGTTCTGTTGACTGAAATGAATTAGTAAAAAGTCATGGCCCTGTTTATCATTGGCGTCATTAGAGTAGTTACATGGCAAGTGCTGTTATACACAGTCCAGCCACATTAATGTGACCACCACCTACTTTCGACCTCAACGTGAAATAACCAATCACAGAAGGCAGGTGGCAGCACATTACATTGGAGTGTGTATAAAGGATGTCCTAGGGCATCGGAATGCATTTCAATCGTTGGCGTAATGCAGAAACGTAGCGATTTATCCGACGTCCAAAAGGAAATGATTATTGACTTCCGGGCCAAGGGTGGAAGCATTTCAGAAACTGCTAATTTTTTTAACTGTTCACATGCCGCCGTGGTGAAAGTATACTGTGTATGGTAAAATGGCACTATTCAAAATCAGCGGCGTGGAACATGTGGTGCACCACGGGCTATAGATGATAGAGGCGAGCGAAGGTTACGGAGATGCTTTCGGGCAAATAGACGTGCAACTGTTGAGCAACTGACCGCCCAGATGAACCAAGGGGCTACCAAGAGTGTATCCTCAACAACGGTTCAGCGTACGTTGCTGCGCATGGGCCTCCGCAGCAGACGTCTGGTTAATGCACCTATGCTGACTGCTGTTCATCGGCGACAAAGGCTGGAATTTGCAAGCCAATACTGGACGCCCACAGAGGTGCGACAGGTGGCTTTTTCCGATGAATCACGCTTTATGCTCCATCGGACAGACGTTGGTGCATACGGCGTGAAACGTCTGAAAGCAAACACCCTGCATCAATTGCCGGAAGGATCCATGGTGGAGGAGGGAGCATTATGGTTTGGGGAATGTTTTCCTGGCATTCACTGGGTGAACTCATCATTTTGGAAGGCACGATTGATCAGCACAAGTATGTATCTGTCCTTACGGACCATGTCCACTCCTACATGCGAATAATTTTTCCTCCAAATGGTGGCATCTACCAGCAGGACAATGCGAGGTGTTATACAGCTCGCAGTGTATGTGCGTGGTTCGAAGAGCACCAGGATTTGTTTACCTTACTCCTTGCCAGCAAACTAACCGGATTTAAACCCAATCGAGAATCTGTGGGACCACCTCGATCGGGTTGTTCGCGCCATGGATCCTCAACCGCGTAATCTAGCGCAGCTGGCCACGGCACTGGAGTCGGCAAGGCTCAACATCCCAGTGAACACCTTCAGAAACCTAATTGACTCTCTTCCTGCACGCCTCGCAGCGGTCCGCTCTGCCAAAGGTGGTTATTCTGGTTTCTGAGAGGTGGTCACATTAATGTGACTGGACTGTGTGTAACGATCTTTGTAAATTTAATGTTAAGCTTACTATGCACTTACCAGTACTCCACATATACTATTTTTCCCACAAGAGCTTAAGTCCGTCCTCGAGTGGCTTTATTGGACCCAAATTTTCAGTATGTAATGCAATTTTCACTAACTGTAGTGTACACGAGTGGCGGAAGCAACACCGAGAAGGAGACGCGTGATTACAAAGAAATTCATTCCACAGATTAATTGATTCTTAATTCCCACCCTGACGACGTAGCGGTGAGCGTGTTAACCTCGAGCCTCGGTTTGCAGGAGACTCCGGTTCGAGTCGGGCCTAGGGCATGGGAGATTTTAACTAAATGTTGTTTCCGTCTTGTGTTATCCGTACTTTGGTAAATCAAAATGCCGGAGAAAATAATACTTGTACTGACCCAAAAATAATGTATACTTGAAGAATGAAAGCACATTAGTATATTCAGTAACACAATTTAAAAAAACTACAACAAAAAAAAAAAACGGTGTGGTGTTGAGAGGTTTCCCTCTGGTCTCGCATTCATGAAGACGCGGGTTCGAATCTTCTTCCGGTCATCCATACTTGGGTTTTCCAAAATCACTCCCGGCGAATTCTGTGATGGTTCCTTCGAAAGGCCATGGCCAAATTCCTTCCAGTTCCTTGCTTCACTTCCTTTCTCCCCTCTAGTGACCTAGATGAGGCTAAAGCCATAAGGAGAAAAATAAATAATAGTTCTGTTAGTACCGACTGCTTTCACAGAAGGGTGAACTGAAAAATTCTATTTTTTTTAGAGTTGCTTTATTTTTCGATGTTAAATGACAAATTTACGGAATGTCTTACGAATCTTAAACATGCTTATACGACTGCAGATCACAGTGTTTTCGTGAAACATTCATAACGATAATATAGTGAACTTAAAAAACGCCGAGATTTAATTATTGTATAAGAAATGCAATCATTGAGTAATCTCTCTATTTGTTCTACGACACTGCCGTCACCAGCCGAAAAAAATGATTGAGGCAGTGTGTTTCGCTGTTAATGACGTCCGTCAACACGACCGAGTCTGTCATAAACCTGTTTGATTAATTATACCATCTCAAACTGCAGAACCGTAGCGTGTTCAAGTCGTTTCTTTTTCTCATTTTTCCAGTTTTTCTTATTTTTTTGAGGTGGTTCTAGGATACCATTAAAACACCCCACGCCCGAGGTGCTGTTCTGTTAACAGGGTTAGATCTTTGGCGACAGATGGTAGTTGTCCTTTTCGTTAGGTATACGTGTATTGCTGTGTATGAGAGAACCTTGATACCCCTTGCCACTGTTCTCGTCATATTGTCTTCAGGCTTCCCAACGATTTTATTTTTCGTTTTGTTGCTGATTCGTACTTAGTTATTGTCTGTTTCTTTTCCACTTTTTATATTTATAAAGGCTCATGTTAAAGTTATTTTTTCCTTTTGTTTCAGGTAAGACTGCATTAGGTCCTCTATTTGTGAGTATTTCGATTTACGAGACCTGCTGTATCCACAAAAATTAATTAAATTTTCTTTTTTATGCAGTAAAATATATTTTTTAATTTAAATATATCTTTTGATTTGTCCGTTTTGCAAAACTATTTAAAATAACCTGAAGTAAAAAAGTATTTAAAATCATCACACACAATATATCTTCTCCTTATTCGAGTGAATGTGTGTTACTCGCAATTGCAAACGACGGTCGTGTCAAGTACAATTTTTGTATTCGCAAGCCTTGGCCTTAGACATACTTCTAAATGTTATGTGCTGGGGTGTCACTAAAAATTTGAGAGGCCGTGGTAAATGAGTACCGAAAGATTTGCATTTCGTATCAAGTGAAATGTTTGTTTTGTGCGTTATAATCATTTGCTGGGATGGGAAAGTATTTTTCTGTGGCCGACCGGGAAGAAGTAGTGCTTTCATAAACCAGTTCTTCCCTCGGCGAGCTTCATAAATGAGAGAGGTCTACGGAGTTACGGACCAGTTCAAAGCGATCCATTAGAAGAATGAAACGGAACAAAGAGAATGGAGATGTCGGAGCACCAGGACGACAGATATAAACGAGTGTTATGATGATTATCGCTTATCCAACGTCGTGGTGGGTTAATACATTGCAGAAAAGAATATATACATCAATACTGAGAGCAAGCTCAGTAACATTACATAGCAGTAGAGTTTTTCCATTTTAGCTCCGGGTATATCACCCAAGAAACACACTTAGATATTAATAATTGTGGTTTTCATAGATTCTGTTGAGCTGCCTGGTAGCTCAGTTTTTAACGCTCTGGCTGGAGATTGGAAATTCTCTGGTTCGAGTCCATGTCTCGGAGGGATTTTCATAGGCCCTTAACGCGACCATGCTGTTAATGTGAAGTTCGTCAGGACGCTTCCCTGGTTGGGATTCCACGTTGAAGTGTAGGTCCTCTATACCCGGTAGGATTACCGAGTTCGGCTACGTGGCTACGAAAGGGATGAATTGCGCAGCCGATAACAAACTGCGTCAGTAGGTCATTACGACCACACGAAGTGACTCCGTTAAATACCTTAAATGTTTGCTGTTTTGCCAAGTCTTAACTTATCAGAACACTGTTCTGAAAATGTTTCCCGTGTTGAGGCGGAGGAAATCATTTCATAGATCATGGCTTTTCGTCTCGTCGGCGTCGAGGTCATTAGAGGCAAGAAACTTGGGAGCAAGGAACTGGCAGTGGCCTTTTGATGTTCACCTGCAGTGATTTCGGCAAATCATCAGCAGTTGGAGTCTATTGGTAAATATAAAATTTCATAAAATTAGTTGTTTGATATTGTTGCTACTGTTAAATCATTGGAGAAAATTACGAAGTTTAGTACTGTTTTTTCTATTACTGCCTCATTTCATCTGAATGCGTGGGGTATCAGTTCTTAAACCAAAACCATATAAAAAGGAAAAACATAAAAAATGACGTTATAAACTGGAATGTGTGCACATAAACACAGGATTGTTTAAGATAGCGAAAAAATGGAAAACAGGAAGACGGTTCCACCAGACAGAAAGAAATGATTATTTTCTTGGAAATGGTTGGCACGAAAATCAGTTGAAATACATATGATTATAGTGTTCTGAGTTCTTCAGGAAAGAATCCTACCACGCTGTTTTTTTTAGGATTGATATGACTGAGTCGTACTGCTGTGTACAGTGCTACGCGCAGTTTCAATCTATAGCATCGGCCAGACAGCAGTTTAATGAAGCTAATCTGTCCTTGATTAATTCGCTCTCGGTGCTAATGGTTCGGTAATTAGCTCCTTATCTTGCAGCAAGCAGGAGCGTTTAGTTTCTAAGCACGATTGGATCCACAGGGAGCGCAGGTGATTTGTGTTCACAACACTACGCAACTGCTCTGTGCAGCTCTGCCGATGGTGCGTCCGCCGGAAATCTGTATTGTGTGTTACTACGGTTGTAACGGAGGTTATTTTTGCAGATGCGGATGTTCAGTGATTGACATCCGCGGAGGTTTGCGTAAGTGGATGAAGAGGTGGAAAAATAAATTTGTAATTATTTAGACTAGATGAACCGTGCGAAAATTTCGCGAATACAAGGAATAGTAAGGTTGGGGGTTTGTAAGAGGATGAAAGAAGAGCCGCCTCGTTTGTTTCAATTGTTTATTTGTTTAGTGTAATAGGTACATAACAAACGTCGACGCCAATGAAACAGTTTATTAATATATCAGTGATACGTGATGCTCCTATCTAGCGGCTAGGCGACTTTCACAATTATTACTTTTGCCCTTTAAGGATCAAATTCCGAAAAATTTCGTTCTTAAGATTTAATATGATAGCTCATTTATCTATTTCGGTTAGTTACTAAGTGAGATAAATGGCTCATGATAAAAAAATAAGTTACGGAAAAATGATAATTTTGCCCTTTAAGGGTCGAATTTCGAAAAATTCCGTTCTTAAGATTTAATATGATAGCTCATTTATCTATTTCGGTTAGTTACTAAGTGAGATAAATGGCTCATGATAAAAAATAAGTTACGGAAAAATGATAATTTTGCCCTTTAAGGGTCGAATTTCGAAAAATTCCTTTTTTTAAAATATGATATGACCACGGCGGAGACCTTAATCTTTAAAATGATACCTAATTTATCTGTCGGATATATATCATGGGAGATAGATGGGTCGTGACACAAAAATACGTTTTACGAATATTGATTTCTTTGCCCATTCTTAAAATATGATTTGACCAAAGCGAGACCTTAATCTCTAAAATAATATCTCATTTCTGGGTCTCGGTTAGATATCAAGGGAGACAAATAGCTCGTGCCACAAAAATACCTTATGGAAATACTGATAATTTTGCCCTTTACGGGTCGAATTCCTTTTTAAAATATGACGTGACAATGGCGGAAATCTTAATCTTTAAAATGATACTTCATTTATCTATATCGGTTAGATATCAAGGGAGGTAAATAGCTCTTGATACAAAAACGCGTTGTAGAAATATTGACACTTTTGACCTTTAAGTGTCAAATTCAGAAAAATTCCTGTCTTAATATATGATGTCACCAAAGCGGTGATCTTAATCTTTAAAATGATACTTCATTTAACGATTTCAGTTAGGTCTCCAGGGGGATAAATGGCACATCACACAAGATTTTTTTTTTTAACTGCTTAACGTCTCCTATAACAACTAGGTCTTTAGAGACGGGAAAGGATGGGGGCAAGGAATGGGAAGGAATTCGGCCATGGCCTTTTGAAGGAAGCATCCCGGCATTCACCTGGAGTGATTTGGGGAAACCATGGAAAACCCAAATCTGGATGCCCGGACGAGGATTCGAACCGCCGTCCTCCCGAATGCGAGGCCAGAACGCTAGCCGTTACACCACCACGCTCGGTATCACACAAGAAACCAGCATTTTAGAAATATTGATATTTTAGCCCTTTAAGGGTTGAATTTGAAAAAAATTCCTTTCTTAAAATATGATGTGATCAAAGCGAACACCTTAATCTTTAAAATGATACCTCATCTATCGATTTTGGTTAGGTATGAAGCGAGATAATGGCTTACGACAAAAAACAACTTATAGAAATAATATATATGATTTTAATATTTTATCAGAAATAAATTTAAAATCAGAAATGTATATTTTATGGCAAATTACGGATCCGGAAGGGGAGGTAGGATATCACAAGAAAGTTTCGCACTTGCGGATGCGTATATCTGTTACATCCCTGTGTGTTACCGAAACGAAACCCTCTAGGAACTCCCGTTTGCTTCTGTTACTTTTTCTGTAAATCTAGTGATAGCATAGTCAAGGCGATCCGGTAATTTCGTCATAGAATCCATTCGTTTCGACCAGTAGTGTCGTAATAATTTAAATGATGTCATACAAAAGGCGGTACTTCCGGTGCCACGCCCACTGCGACCACGTATGTCGCTTCTAGGATTATATTTAAGAGGAATAAGAACATGTATGAGGATTTTTAGAGCAGTTTTAGAATCAGATCGAGGGGAAATTGTTCAGAGTAAGAAGCGACTGCTCAGATTTCGCAACAGAAGTTACAGCACATGGAGGAAGTATAAATAGCAGCCTTGTTTGTTTTGAGATGGCCACCATTCAACATTTATCAGAGGGGGAGGGCGTGTGGTGGGTAATATTTACAGCAGATAAAATGTGTGTGCTATATATTCCATACCAGGCTTCTAATGCTCCTTAGAAAAAGCGGGACATCAGTAGAGTACAAGCAAGCGAAATGAAGTTTTTAAGAGGTAGAATGGGAGTTACAAAAATGGACAGAATAAGGAATGAAGTGATTAGATGCACCATAAAAGAGGAACCCCTACAGGAAAGGGTAGAGAGGACTAGACTGAGATGGTATGGACATGTAAAGAGAATGGAAGTTCAGAGAATCCCAAGAAAAATCCACGAAATTAAGATGCATGGTAAACGACCCAGAGGAAGACCAAGAGATGGATGGCTGAAAGGAGTAGAGGCGTGTGTACGGAAGAGAGGAGAGGACTGGAACAAAGTGGTGACAGAGAGGTGGTGGGATGATAGGAGGAAATGGAGAGTCTTGTGCATGAAGCAGACCCGGCCAGAGGCTGCAAACTGTTGGAGATGATGACGATGATGATGAATATCAGCCAAGTATTGTATCTGTGCGAAGGCGTTTTGATTACTTCAGATCTCAAGGCTTCTGAAAAAATGACAACTTTGTACTTCTGATCACATCAACATCGAATTTACCAGCTGCGAAATTTATATGCGATTATACTCTGAAGTTTTTGTTTCTGTTTTAAGCTACTCCTTTTTAAGCCTTTCTAATCACTCGGTTTAGCATTCGGAAGCTAGTAACATTAGTAATGGCAACGCGAACTGAATATAAGTTTTGGTACCGGAACTGTTGAGAATATTTTTGACACAGTAACTGGGTGAGAAAACAAGATATTATAAATATTTACGTCTCACTTCTCACCTGATTTTTATTATAATAATTGCTAGTTTGCTGCCATATCTGGTTGATATGTTCGAGATGTATAGGTGTCAGTAGCTCAGTAAGGTTGGCATTCAAATCCTGTCGAAGCATGTCGCTATTAGCCAAGTGAGTACTGGCCGGAGCGTGTTACTGACGACACCGCCTCAGTATCTCTGTAACAGTGCTGAATTAGCTGAACCTCCTTCACTTAGCGACAGTTGTCCGACAACTGAAATACGCAACTCAACTCAGGAGAAAAACATAGATATTATTCCGAGAAAACCGACTCTAAAACGCAGTCTGATATAATCCGGTAGGAAAAGCCAAAAACGTTTGGCTTGTGGATTCGGTCGCTGAGTGTAATACTGTGTTAAGGCACGTGGCCGGATGACCCAGTTAGTTTGTGCCAAAGCTATTAGCGACAGCCAAATGTATAAGGGAGAAATATATATTATTTGGTGCGTTTTGGAGGGACCTCCCTTTTCTCTTTGCGAAAGAAGTTGGCCAGTAACAGTTAGTCTAGTGGAACAGAATTAGTGTCTCGGAGAAACATGACGCTTTTACGGCGCCAGCCGAGATTTACAGTTGGCGACGAATGCGTTATGGCGGTAAGGCCGCTACTGTTAAATCTTGGACGCCCACACCAGATATAATATCAGCGAACGGTGACAGAACCCTCCCTTCTCTTTTGAAAGAATCAAGCGTTTGCATTATGTATTACTACGCAACTATGTTGATACGTTGGTTGGAAGACTATTAAATTGTTTCCTTAATACAGTCAGTCCTTGATTTCTTCCGTGACAGTAGTAAAACTGAAGCACAGGATTTGCTTCGTTTATTAATCAAGGTGTTACGTTTCTCAAACTAGTTAGTCAAATCGGGAAATAGAAGTTATTTTAAACTATCTGCAGGTTGGGTGACCTATAAACGCTTCAAATTCACACACTTTTGGTATTTAATGGTGCGGATTTTTTTTAACGTTTTTTGTTCCATTATATGTGAGTGAGCTCATCTAAACACCTTAATTACATTTATTGCGTGGACTTCTATTTGACATAAACAAGTGGAAGGCTTTTTCCTAACAATAAATTTCTAAATATATGTATGTTGTAATATATTCTTGTTTTTTAATTTATATTAATATTTTATTATATAGATGAAGTTCATTTATATCGACGTGAAAGTTATTTGTATGCTCAGAAGGCCATAAGAAGTTCAATTTAGGGGTGATTCTTAAAACTGGTATGCTTACCACCAGTTTGCTGAAGTAAAAACTGATAGCCAGTAGGTCATGGAAATGGAGCATTTCGCTGCTTCAACGTGTCTGCCTAAAACTGGCCAGCTCCGAAGTTCTTGATTCTGGTATCTAAAGGCTTAAGCAGGAGGCAGAACGAGTAATATCGTAGTCAGCGATACGGTAACTGCTAGTGCTACCAAGGCGGAAACAATTACACCGTCAAGTGTGTGTTGCGCAGCTCTGGTATCTACGCAGAATACAAATAAAAACTTTTTGTCGGAACTTGGGTACAAAAAGAAAGATAATACCATACGAACCAATTCAAACGATATTATAAATTTAATGAATATAAAGGAATTATGGAAAATTAATTTAAATAAAAAGAGATTATAATACCTTTGGAATTGCTTTACACGTCAGACATGCGATTCTTACTGGTTATTGTTATTAATTTTATGGGAAAATGACCGGACACACCGCCTAAAATCATTCGTGCTTGTGCGGAATGGAAAGTGCGTATTTTAAATGTAATTGGTTTCCGAATTCTTCAACAATAATAAATATGTGTAGGAAAGCGCCCAATGCAGCTTAATCTAGAGCAGTATATGGCACGCTTTGGCCTGACATTCGGGAGGACGTGGGTTCGAATCCCTGTCCGGGCATCTAGATTTGCGTTTTCCATGGTTTCACCCCAAGCGAATGCTAGTATGCTTCCCTAAAAAAGGCATGACCGACTTCCTTCCCATTCCTTGTTCCCACTTCTTTCTCGATTCTAATTAACTCGAAGTCGACAAGGCGTAAATTTATTAGCGTAAAAAAAAAGTTTTCCCTGAACGCTATTCATGCTTGTGGGTGTGAGCTTAACGCAGCTCAGCGAGTTAGGTAAAAGCACCGGCAACGCGGTCCGTCCTTGGCCGGAAGTGTGCGCTCCCGACGCTCTTCCTGTTTATTGCTTCGTTTTCTTTATTGCTACTGGAAGACCGCCTGTGCTGAGGGCTTCGACTCCGTTTATAGCGAGAGAGTTCTCGCGTCCCATTGTTCCAGAGATCATAGCGGACGAATAATTTGAAGTCCAAAACATTTAGTTCGTGGCTATCGAAAACGCTGCTATCAGTAGATAAGTGCGTCATGATAGCGGAGATACCGATAAGCAAGGGAGGCTTGTTCGCCAAGTATATAAATATGCGGCTTGACATAAAAAAACCTTGCTCAATGTTAGTAGCGAAAGCAGTGATATATTGTCAGTTTTGTGAACTGCAATTTTTCGTAAGACGTTGCTAATAGTTATTACGAACTTCCGTGGATTGTGTTTAAAGTTTCCAGGTTTTTAACATAGAATCGCTGAAAGACGGTAAGTAGAAGTATTTTTCTTTATTTGCTAATGGCAGGATACTGATAACTAGAGACAGGATTATATGCATATGCATATTAAGCCCATTTTCACCGGTTATTGTATATTTTACCTAAAACCTAGTGATGATGCATATTTTCGCTATATTTACAATATTTTTTGGTATTGTACCTAGTTAATAAATTAAATCTTAACTACTAGCAGCACAGGTCTTAGTATACGACAACTCGCTGAAGAACTACGATCCACATTTGGGAATGTGAATAAACTAACGTTTCTTAAAGTAAATTTGCCCAACTGATGCTTAACATTTCCTTTAAATATAAGTTTAAATTTTAAAACTGCAGTTTAAGTTTAAGTACGTATAAACTAATAGTAGGCGCTACATTATTTTGACAGTTCTATTGTTGGTAGGGAGATATTAATCAGGCCGCAGGGTGAGATACTGGTGTGGCGTGATCTGACCCCGCAACCCCGCACTCACACCTCCCTGCAGCCTCCATCGTTTACAAATTACCTGCGTCCCCTAAGACATAACAAGGCATATAAAAAATGGCCAAATATACTTTAACCTCCGAAACCAGTGGTAACTCGATAGGCAATGTGGGTAGAAGCTGTACTGTTTTAGAAAGAACATTTTGAGCCCCTTAAAGGTGTAGTAAACGGCTTTGATAGTGGAGAGGCAATGACAGTTTGTCAGTGCAAGGAAGCATTTAACAATTCTAATAGGTGTGATTAACATTCGTTTTTTCTCACATACTTGGGAGTATTAAAAAGCTTGAAACTCAAGGTTTGAAGTTGACTGAATCTATTCAGTTAATGAATAAAATCTGCATTGCCAGAGGAATTCCTGTGTAAACTTAAAGTGAAGTTTGAAAATATTTTAACAGTAATCCAGGTTTTGAACCTTTGTGTCAAACTGATTGTTTTAGTAATGGGGCGGGTGAACTTTTTCCAGAAACAATGACTGTTAACACAGCATCCAATTTCAAATACTGCCCAGTTACATCAGTGAATGTAGAACAGTCCATATCCACTTATAAAAATATTTTGAGAGATCGAAGAAACAATCTTACTATTGTATATTTAGAACAGCACCCGATTATTTACATTTACAAAAGTAAAAAAAATGAAAGTTGAATAATTATTAATTATCGAATTTATAAATATGTTATTCAACTACTTACTAATTGCATGTTGATTTTGAAATAAAAAATCTAAAAATGACTATTTTTATATTATTTAATGTTGCATATTTTGATACTTTTCACGCATATTCTGAGCATTTTTTATGCATATTTGCATGCATATTTTTAGCTTTTTGTGTTGCATATAATCCAGTCTCTACTGATAACATTTTAACTTTTGTATAAAAAAAACCTCTTCAGCTTTTCTTAATAAAAGAATTTTTTTTATTTTATTTTTTTACGAAATAAAACTTTATTATTGTATCCTAAGTTGTTTCTTGCTCAGTAATAAATCTCGATCAGTCAGATAAATTGAAGCTTTTATAGTAGCTGTTTAGAATAACTTCCATGAGCCTCCTCGTTGCGACGTGTTAGTATTTGCCAGCTTCTGAAACACTGTCCTTAAATGTTGTTGTGCAGTCGTAATATTAACGGCTTAAATCGTATTGTAATATGTTCATGTTATATTCCGTTGCTGCACTTATATTCATTTCCAGTGATAGTGACAAACATGATATACCACTTTAAAGGAAAAAATTAGAAATATAATTTCGGATTTTTTTTATTTTTTTTTTTACAATGACTACTCCACTGTAACGTTTGACGTTAGACCAGGATAGCTAAAATGCGTTATTCTTTATTTCGAAAAGCTATGTTTGTACCGTGACTAATAAATATATATACGTACGGTGTATGTATTTTTTTTGAGGCTGTCACCTTTGTTCACAAAACTGTTTAATTATTTTTTGTTTTTTTTTTTTTTTTTTTTACAATAATAAGCAAAAAGAAAGATCCCTACTGGTGTTTTATGTCGGAGAACGATTTGAAAAACAGCTCGTGGCACTCTACATCTAACACGAAAATAACTGAATTCATGTTAGCGTTATAATGATTCACTATTGGTTGGAAATTCGCAATCAGGAGTCGAGAAGTGCTAGGTTATTGTTTGTAGGGGACTATTTTATAGAGCCTGTGCTAGCATCGCATGTTGTGTGTGGCCTTGTAGTCGCAAGGTCTCATTACAGCCCCCCGTGCGCCGCTGAATCGACCGGCATGAACCTCTATAGAGCATTTATCCTACTTAGGGCCGGGCTGTTACATTTTATGTCTCGGCCGAGTGGCTGTGCTTCAATTCTTAAACCCCCGTGCACCGATCAGCAGGTTGGTCGTGGCGGCGTACATCTTCCTCAGCATGCTCTATCTACCACACACAATCCAGACAGCTAAGGATTTGGTTTCTTTGGATCCGTCTATAGAGGGCTGATTTACTGAGCGTAATACAAATACAACTAGTTTGGAAATAAATTTCACAATGCTGAAATTCTAACACAGTTAGAGCTCCTTATTCGTGGTGATTCATTCCGTAAATACGCTGCGAATACAGAATCAGTGAATACGGTATGTTTATTCGTACACATGATTATATTGCATAACAATCTTGATGTTATGGAGTGATTTTCGCACTTTGCCCTTATTAAACCAAGTTTCGGTTGCTTTAAATCCTCTTTCCGAATGTTCACTGTCACACCACCGAGCGTGGTGGGTGAACGGTAACGCTCTGACCTCGATTTCGGGATGGCACAGGTTCGAATCCCCGTCCGGCCATTCAGGGTTGGGTTTTTCATGGTTTTTTTCCTAATCACTCCAGGTGAATGTTGGGATGGTTCAATCAAAAGGCCGTGGCAGAATTCCTTCCGCCCTTTTCCACCTCTAATGACGTCGTAGAGGCGTAAAGCCAGAAGCAAAAATTTAACACACCTTTAGTAATATTACTTGCGATGTACCCTTCACAGTTCTTTTTAACTTTCGTAGTTCTTTCTTGGAATCATCAGAATCTGTTTCAAACTTTTTAGGTTGCTCATTTCTATATATATGAAAAAGCTGCCCCTCGATTCCCCCCCCCCCCCGCCTCCCAGTTTTTGCACGAATCTAGATTCTTCGGAGAAGACTACCTACTGGCATTGGCGAGGCTCTCCTCCAGTCTATCTAGTTAGCGTTGGATAATCATAAGTAGCCGCTGGAGACTGCGCCGTGCTATCTACAACGCCGTTTGACGTCAAAGATAGAGAAACTTCACGGCCACTCTTACAGCACCCAAATCACTCGATTACTAGAGCCGTAGATGAAGATATGCGACCAGAAGAAAAAGCCCAGACCAGCTGAGGTTCATGTCGTCGACGAGAAAGTCTCTTTTCAGAAAATAAGCCAATCGTACATTGTGAGACACTATTCCGTGACAAGCCGGTCCTCCGGTAATGATAACGAAGTAAACCTTTCAAACTGTTATAGTTGGTAATGCAGTCTAGAATTACGTAACATGCACAGTTCACTTGTACCGTTGACTATTGACAATATGCACAACATTTCAAGTCCTCCCTATGTCTCACAAAGGGGAGACCACAAATGCATTTAATAAATTTCGATCAAATTTAGCATAGTTTTCTTAAATTATTTGTGTAAACTGGGTCATTGAGACCCTTAATTTTTTTTTTCAAGTTATGACAAAGGAGAATTTTTGGGTCAGATCGGATCGTTAGAATGTGAAGAAACTAATAACTATAGTTACAGTAGTTAGGATTCGCAAACTAACAGCGAACAACAAAATTTACGGTCTTTTTTTAACTTTAATTTTTGCTTTACCTAAAAGATTCATATGCCTTCAGTTTGCTAGGTAGTCACGGAGTTCTTATCGGAGTTCTACAAACTAATTTATTCCAGGGAGCAGATTTTTCTTTTAGGTTTTTTGTTCTATTTCTCAATTTTATATTAGTTGAAGAATTTCTTTGAGTGCGAAAGTAATCATAGCTTCTTCGTCAAGAAAGTCTGAAACTTCGAGTTTGGAGCAGAAGCACTTAAATTTCACTTTCTGACTTAATCAGTTATACACGCAGATATTTGGTGATGTGCTATGATAAAAATAATACAGCTTGCTGTTAAAAACAAGAAAATCTAGATTTATAAACATTCGGGAGGACGGCGGTACGAATCCCCGTCCGGGCATCCAGATTTGGGTTTTCCATGGTTTCCCAAATCACTCCAGGCAAATGCCGGGATGCTTCCTTCAAAAGGCCATGGCCGAATTCCTTCCTATTCCTTGCCCCCCATCCTTTCCAGTCTAAAGACCTCGCTGTTAGAGAGACGTAAAGCAGATAAAAATATAAACATTAATGACCTTAGCTTCAGGAAAATTAGCCTCGGTAAGAACAAAAGCGGCGTCATGCTCATATTTAATTTTTGTTGATTGCTTTAAGTGCGTATCATCCACTAGTGTATGATCAACTCAGCAGATGTTATGAATTTGAAACAGATTAACTGTTTATTTTATTATTTTTTCCTGCCATCTATCTCTCGACTGGTTTGATGCAGTCCGCCATCTTTTCCTATCTTGCGTTAAGCTCTTCGTCTCGGCATACCACTTACAACCTAGGTCCTCAATTACCTGCTTCATATATTCGAATTCTATCTTCGTTTTCACTTCTTTACCTTTCTGTAAGACTCTATTACACTTCTTTCCTCACCAAACATTTCCAAAACTAATACATTTCGTACTTTACCTGTCCACATAATTTTCAGCAATCCTCCTACAGCACCATATTTCAAACGCTTCAATTTTGGTTCTTTCTGGTATTACTTAAGTCCATGTTTCATTATCATAAACTGCTGTTCTTCTCACTTAGAGTTTAAGAAGTTCTTTCTGGGTCCTAGATCAGTATTCGAAACTATAGGATTTCTCGTTTTAAAGCAGGCCCTTTTTGCTTGTTTTATTCTGTTCCTGTTTCGATCATCAGTTGTAATTTTACTCTCGAAGAAACATAATTCACTTACTTCTCTTACTACATCTGATCCTATTTATTACTGCTATCGTTTCTGCTACATTTCATCACTTTTGTCTTGCTTTGGATTATATTTAGTCCAAAATAATCCTATGGAATTTTGTTCATGCTTTTCCGCAGTTTGTCAGCATCCTCAGTCTATTCTGTTAGCCGGATAATATCACCAGTAAATCGTAGCGTACTGATTTTTCTCCATTTTTCACTTGTGCCTCATTCAATTTTTTCTTTTACTTCCTTTATTGCTTCCTCTACATACATGTTGAATATTAATCGGGATAGACTACAACCTAGTCTCACATCTTTTCCTGATGCATGTGACATTATCAAAAGCTTTTCAAAATCATCAAACCTCACAAAAATATCCATTTTTTCTTGAGCTGACCCAGTATTCATCTTAAAGTTAGAGTTCTGTTATCCTTTCTAATCTTCTGTATATTATCTTGGTCAGCTGTTTTGAAGCATGTGGCAGAGTTATAATTTTCACATTTGTCAAATTCAGATGTTTATTCAGAAGTATGAAGATACTTTTATTAAAATCAATTTGGATATCTCCTGTTTTGTAACTTTTTAATTTCAATTTTTTTAAAATAATTGTTTCAAAAAATAAAAACCATCTTCAAAAAAATAAACTAAAAACTTTAAAATAACTTTAATCCTTGCTTAGAAGAAAATAAATCTAAATGGGCAATATTTTACATTAATCAGTTATTCTTCGAGTCGGTGCCAGCTGTCACATCGCGAGGAATGAATTACTGAACTTTACTTGCCTTTCGAGGTGACACAGGGAGTACAATCGAAATTTCGGTAGTGAAGCAGATATTGTATTTGCGGGAGACATTTAAAGGGGACAAATTAGTGTTTTAAACTATGGCTGGGCCTCGTTGGTCGTCGAGGTATATCTCTGGCGCTACATTGTCAGTTGGCAGGTTGCATGATGTGGTAAACCCTTTAAAGTTAGCATTATATAGGTGAATCATCCGTATGTCTCAGTTTTGTTGAAACATCTTTCTAACATTAATCATAGGTAAGTATAAGATTATTTTTTATGCATTATTGTCATTCCTTATTGTTTTTTGTTTTTCTTACTTTGGCTGGCACCGACTCCAATAGTAACTGATTAATGTAAAACTGTCAATAATAGTAATGTAAAATATTGTCCATTTAGATTTATTTTCTTCTAGGCAAGGGTATAAAGTTAATTAAAATTTTTAGTGTTTTTTTTGAGGCGGTTTTTTTTAAACGAGTATTTTATTATTTAATTTTAAGTGGTATTATGCTTTGTTTTGTATTTTAACTATGGCGGAACAGTTCTCATTTTGGTAGCTTAGTGGTTAAGACGCTTGTTTTTTAAAAATTCTGTTTCTCTTTTTGTTATCATTCGTTGATTTAAAATAATGTAGTGAGTAGGGTTTCGGTAGAGGAGGGGGTGATTTTTAATTTTTGAATTATGGATTATTTGCTGTTGACAAGAATCTCAAAACTGCCAGATTACAAGAAAACTGACAGTTAATATTTATTTTGTTCTGTTGGCAATTACAGCGCTAGGCATATTTACAATTACCATTATCACAAAATCAATGCAAGATATCGAACACAATGCCTAGACGTTACTATTAACCGATTAAAGCAAACAGTGACTGAATTTAACGTTGCTATGATTCAGGAAATGAAATTAAATATTAAACAAAATATGCATGATATGTCGTGATAACAAACATCAGCAATTAGAGAATATGCACATGAGCATGAAAACCAATCTCGGGTGCCGTTAATACAAGAAAACATTATGGAATTCGTGATAAACAAGGTTCCTCCACAATACATAATGTTCTGCCAAATATGGCGACTAACTCAGAATGATTCTGCTTGATGAACAGAGGTCTTTATCTCAAGTTCGCTTACGGGTCTGTCAGAGTCTCAAGAACCAAACCAAGCATAACCTGGCGTTAACACATTACCATCTCGTAGACTGCGTCGATGGTGAATTGCCTCACAGCCTATCACTGTGCGATATCGATCCTGCGATCAGCTGGGTATGATCGTCCTACTTGGTAGACGAGGATCACCAGCCAGCGGTCATAGTACGGTCACTGTACGACTTCTTCCAGGGTCGAACCGTCTATCCCAGACCACGTACCAGACCAGAGTGTCCTTCTCCACTCAAGGAAAAGATGGCTTCCTTCTCCTCCTCGCCGAAGAACATGCGGGGGAGAAAAGTAAGCCTTGCTTTATCTTATGAGAACCCAACGTTACATTTCATTGGTGGGACAGATCGCTGTCATTTGCGAATGTCGCGCGCCAGGTCCGGGGGAAGCCGTGTTTCCTTCAAAGTTCGGGACCCACCCCGAGGTGCAATGCCCGTGTCCTCTGAGCTGCCGTAACGGTACAAGGTAGCTACCCTGCTGTCTATTCGGCGCCGTTTTGGCGGATGGCATCCAACCCAAGCTCTAGGACCTAAATAAATTAATGTAACAAAATAATCTGAATAATATACATAAATAGTAGTATGACAAATACGTCATACTACAATAACAATAGAAAATCTGGAGATATGACCATAACGTATTCCATGTTTTGGTCAACTAGGTAGGAAAAAATTTCTACCAACGTAAATACATTAATATGTTGCTTTATCAATCTTACAAATCCACAAACGCCAAGATTTCCTTCGCACCTCTTTCGGATTTGAGAAATCTTAAAATAAATCATACGTATTATGCCTTTCATTTCGGTAAAAGTCACCGGGTAATCGCTAAATGTGTCTTAGCTGCTTTGAAATTAAGCTGTACGGTTTTTCAAATCTTTCGTTAGACACGATGTTCTACCTACGGCTATAAATCGCCACCTCAAACGTTTAAAATACAATTGTAGTCCCTGAACACGGAACTGCACTTACTTTAAGTGGGAATTGCTTCTACAGAGGTTCTGTTTGAGGTACGGGATCGACTTTTGTTTTCGTGAATTATTCTAATGAACACTTGTCACAGAGCGCGACTTACCCGGGCCCGTGACACCGCAGAGAGAGCCGGAAGGCCTCGTTAGCCGTTCTTTATCCGCGGTCACCCCGTCCGCTGTTAGCAGTTAATCACACTTAATGGCACAGTCAGTCTGCTAATGCGTGTTTGCAATTAGGGAGCGGATCGCCACTGCCCGATTTGTTGCTTCCATTAAGGAGGACGCCAGCCTCCTCCGGCCTACCACAGCACGTGATCATAATTTTCCGATATGTTACAAGAAACGCATATTTGCGTTAAGGAAGTGATGAATGTCAAAACTTAGTGAAATATGAAATTTCGTAGCTCAGCATATATCGTCGACGCCAAGAAATTTTCAGAACGTCATTCTGTTGATTTGAGCTAGCTTTTTTTCAGAAGGATCATTCGGTCAACCGAATTTTGGCTTTCAGTCATTTCTCGAAATCAGTTTCCATATGTAAAGATAATACCTTTATATTGGTGTTACCCGATTTCCTTTCCTGTTCCTTTCTATCATACGTACTTTGACCTCTGCTGAAGAAAATTTTTCCTTAATTATTCGGGGAACAATTCAGTTATTGTCTTACCTTTCCCGTCTGACTTTAACTAAAATGCGTCCCAATGGTAGATTAAAAACATTATCTGTGATCAATATATGATTTTGAAATTTCTGGGAAATATTATTAATCGAATCTCTAAAATATTCAACATCAGTAGATATGGAATCCGGATATCGATAAAATGATCCTATTATGAACTTTAAATTTCTACCAATTTTTACACTTACCTACATTAACTCGCAAGAATTTCTTATAGTAGTAACGGGGGCGTCCAGAAACCACGTAGCTCCATTTTGGTCTCCTGTGAACACCCCTCCTCCCTCCCCCTACGTAGCCCGAAGTGGCTTTTGCCTTTACCCCTCCTCCCCCAAGTAGCTTTTTTCCCTTCTGATTCCAGATTTTCTACCATTTTCTCTTGTCATACTATTGTAAAGTACATACGGAGATAATTAAATGAAGGAAATAAATATTCACTTACTGTTGTGTGTTCTGAACCTCATTTTCATTGTGAAAAATGATAAGAATGGAAAGCTACGTGGCCTGGCTCGGATACCCCCCCTCCCTCCACGTAGAACAGCGTAGCTATCCAGCCAACCCCTCCTCCTTCCCCTAAACCGAGCCACGTAGTTTATGGATGCTCCATAAAGACAGAGAAAAACGGTTTTATGAACGAACACCTACAACCACTGGAATGATTCCATCTTTTAAAAAAAAAAAAAAAAAAAACCTTTGAAATGAGGAGCAAACAGTTTGCTAGATTCAACCTCTGGCATCAACCAGCTTACGGTACTTATGTGTACGTTGTTACCCGTCAGTGTCAGCGAGGGCATGCAAGCGGCACGCCGCCGTAAAACTGAAGTTCCAAATTCGGCTATGCTAACGATTAGTAAAACTCATCAAAGGCAGCCGATCCCACAATGGGAGGAAAAGGTGGAAAAGAAGAAGACCTAAAAGAAATATACTTAATCTTTCTTATTGCCTACATTAATTAATTCTTTTAATCAGTCCTATTCACGTCACTGTCCACTTTCAAACATTCGTTTATTTCTTGTTCTTAAATTTAATAAATGTTGTTTCTACAAATAACTTTATATAATATGTTACAACAATTCCTCGTGGTCATAGCCGTTTACAATCTTTTTCAAGCAAATTCAGAAAATTATAACTTAAACCGTTCAACGACATTCCATTTTTTGACCCCTTCTCGTCTTCGCTCCACGTTCATTTATTTCTTGACATCGGATGGCATTACTCTTTGCCTGTCATAGATCCTCCGACGATATCATTAGTAATTGTTTTCACAATAATTATTACACTCATGGTAATACATTTACAATTTCGATCAATATTTTCTACCTGCCGTGATGTAAGTCCGTTACAACAGGAAATACAAGAGAGCCAGACAGAGAAGGGAAGAAGTAAATAGATGTAATTGGAAAATGAATATAGAAAGATCAAACACGATTTTGAAGATACGAAGAGAGAAAGTAAATATCAGTATCTATATATCCTCAGATGTAAAATGATCCCACAATACGTTTAACACTACATACTTTTAAGTTTCTAACAATGATGATATACACAATTATGTGAAGAAAGTTTAAAAAAAACATTAAATGTAGAACCTAAGCTTAGTTTTACGAAAACGTAGAGTGTAAGAGAAACAATCCTGGGGGTTAAAGGTGACCATACACGAACGCTCCATTCGTCCAAATGGAGCGATGTCAGTCCATTATAGTGTCGTCTGTGGGGAAATTGATGTGGATGACTCGAACTGACAAGATTATTTGGATATCCGGTCAGTTCACTATCCATCAGTTTCGTCCATCATGCCATCAAGCCGACTGACAGTGTCTGGGGAAAACCGCGTGGAGCGACATCAAGCCATCACTCTAGTCGGCTCGTGTTTTGTGAAACTGCAGTCCAAACACTTCTCATTCTGTCGCCGACCACAGAATTTGGACTGTATATAAACTAATCATGACAACAGTCGTGAAATGTAACAGTAACTTGTTCAAAATTTCAGACGAATACAAAAAATACATTCGAATTACTCGGTACATAAGGTGTCGTAATACTTGAATTATTAAAACAAGCCCTTGTAATTTAGTCATACATGCATTATCATAGGAATTTGCGCACCTGTAATGAGATGTCGAAATGAAATACAACTTCACTTAGATAAGCCTACAGCGATACAAATAACTGATTGCAATATCAGGTTAACTGAATCGTTTATACCTGTTGTTTTCAATTAAATTTAATACGTTGTATTACTACCGTAGTCGTGGATACATGAAGCGAAAGTCTGGAGTGTAGTCATTCTGGTATAATCTTATGGGCAATTAAGCCAACTATAGAATAACATTCTAGATCTAGTTGATCTATTGATGGTTGTAGCCGCCGTCACATAAATGTTCTACAGACGACGAGTACAGAGGCGCTAACGATCACGATATCTCACACCTAAAATTCGTCCCCCCTCCCTTTCTCCAAAGTCTAGAACCCTAACGGGCCAAGGCAAGGTGTCGACAAGGTACCACGACGCAGTGTCACCCGGACAGCCAAGAGACATGTTCTGCATGTGGGCCGCCGCCGCCATTATCGTATTGAAATATAGCTCATAATCACGCTATCAAGGGAACCAAATGAGACTTAAGGATCTCTTGGACTTATCGCTGTGCTGTCTCTTGATAACTGCTTGAGAAGACCGAAATCCCTAGGAGATTGCTCTCCACACCAAGACATTACTGTTGACTGACACATCACCAGAACAGGTGAAGTCCGAACTTATGCTGTGTCAATTTTCCCTTTTTCCCCTAGTCAGAGGTCAACTGAGTCCAGAAAAGACCTGAAATCAACACAAAAGAAAATGCATCGCCGTTTCACAGACCTCCACGCCATCCGCTCACGAAAAAACTGCAGAAGAATTCACCGATGTTGAGGTTTCGAAGGAAGATGACTTATTGGACGTCGATAATACAAGTCTTCTTTCACAAATTACCCTGGAATAACGCTTTTAGAAACAGGGGACTCTACTAATGCCTCCGCACCTCTGGTTGATTTCGCGTTTGTCGTCTCTGTGGTGGTCTCCATTTATCGTAGACCATTCCCCCCCCCTATCTTTATTCTATCGCTTTCAACACAATCGTATAATATGGTCAGAATTATCCCGCCGATCAATTTTATTTTAAATTGGGTCAAATGTATCGGGGAAGCATGATACCTATTCGCTGATGTTCACCGTAAAATCATACTTAGTATACTACACACAGTTTCGTCCTAGTGTCGTTCATGTTACCATGATTATGGCGTCTACGCGTCCATTGCAGCCAAACTAAACTCAGCTGCAATATTATCTGTGCTGAAGCTGTGTACCAGCTTTCGTGACTGGGTGCTGGTAGGGAATTAAGTGGGTGGTGACAAATTACTTAGGAAGAGTATTATGTTCTCGCTGGTCAAGACAACGGTCTTACCTCCCAGATGTCGTTACGTAGCGCAACTTTCTTCGTCTCAAAAACATCCTGGGAGCAGCGCTTTAAATATTAAGAGTTACCTATTGTTTAACAATCATATATATTATTTCTATAAGGTATTTTTTTGTCACAAGCCTGTATCTTCCTTCTTACTTAAACCAATGAATGAGGTATCATTTTAAAGTTTATGGTCTCCACTTTGGTCACATCATATTTTAAGAAAGAATGTTTTCGGAATTCGACCCTTAAAGGGCAAAAATGTCAATATGTCTAAAATGCTGTTTTTTGTGTTACGAGTCATTTATCTCCCTGGATACCTATCTGAAATCTTTTAATGATTAAGATCTCCGCTTTAGTGACGTCATATACTAAGACAAAATTTTTTCGGAATTCGAGCCTTAAAGAGCAAAAGTATCCTTTTTTTGCACTGCGTTTTTGTGTCACTAGCCATTTATCTCACATAATATCTAACCGATACAGATAAATGAGGTATCATATTAAAGACTAAGGTCTCCACCGTGGCAACGTTATATTTTAAGAAAGGAATTTTTCCTAATTCGGCCCTTAAAGGGCAAAAATATCAATTTATCAAAAATGTGTTTCTGTGCCTCGAGCCATTTATCTCCCTGGATATCTATCCAAAATCGATAAATCAAGGAGTAATGTCTCAGCTTTTGTGACATCATATTTATAAAAAGAAGTTTTTGGGATTCAACCCTTAATGGGAAAAAGTATAAATGGTTCTACAACGCATTTTTGTGTCACGAGCTATTTATCTCCCTTGATATCTATCCGATACAGGTAAAAGAGTAACATATTAAAGACTAAGGTCTCCGCCGTGGTAACATTATATTTTAATAAAGGAATTTTTCGTTATTCAACCCTTAAAAGGCAAAAATGTCAATTTTTCTAAAATGTCGTTTTTGTGTCTCGAACCATAAATCTCCCTGGATATCTAACCAAAATCGATAAATCAAGTACAATTATGAGGAGTAACATCCCAGCTTAGTGACATCATATTACAAAAAAGAATGTTTTTTTGGAATTAAACCCTTAAAGGGAAAAAGTGTAAACTGTTCTACAACGCATTTTTGTGTGACAAGCTATATATCACCCTTGATATCTAACCGATATAGATAAATGAAATATTATATTAAGGACTAAGGCCGTGGTAACATTATATTTTAAGAAAGGAATTTTTCGTAATTCGACCCTCAAAGGGCAAAAATGTCAATTTTTCTAAAAAGCGTTTTTTTGTGTCTCGAGTCATTTATCTCCATCTAACCAAAATCGATAAATGAAGTAGGAATATGAGGAGTAATGTCTCAGCTTTGGTGACATCATATTTTAAGAAAGAATGTTTTGAAATTCAACCCTTAAAGGAAAAAAGGATAAATTTTTCTACAACTCATTTTTGTGTCACGAGCCATTTATCTTCCTTAATATCTAACCGATATAGATAAAAGAGGTATCATATTAAATACTAAGGTCTCTGCCGTGGTAACATTACATTTTAAGAAAGGAATTTTTCGTAATTCGATCCTTAAAGGGCAAAAATGTCAATATTTCTAAAATACGTTTTTTTGTGTCTCTAGCCATTTATCTCCCTGGATATCTAAACAAAATCGATAAATGAAGTAGGAGTATGAAGAGGAATGACTCAGCTTTGGTGACATCGTATATTAAGAAAGATTTTTTTTTTTAAAATTTAACCCTTAATTGGAAAAAGTATAAATGGTTCTACAACTCATTTTTGTGTCACGAGCCATTTATCTCCATTAATATCTAACCGAAATAGATAAATGCGGTATCATTCTAAAAATTAAAGTTTCCGCTGTGGTTGCGTCACATTTTAAAAAATGATTTTTTTTGGAATATAACTCATAAACGGCCTAAAAAATCAGTATTTCTAAAATTTGTTTTTTGTGTCTCGAGTGATTTGTCACCCTTGATAATTAAACAAAATTGATAAACGAGGTATCATTTTAAAGCTTGAGGTCTTCGTAAGGTCTTAGGTTCCGTTACACGACATTTTAAGAAGGAATTTTTTCAAAATTCTAACCTTAGAGGGCAAAAGTATTAATATTTCTATAAAGCATTTTTCTGTCAGGAGCTATTTATTTTCTTTGATTCTTAATCGAAATTAATAAATGAGGTATCGTTTTAAATATTAAATTATCCGCTTTGGTCGCATCATATATTAAGAAAAACTTTCTCCAAATTCAACCCTTAAAGGGCAAAAATATAATCATTTCTAGAACTTTTTTTTTTTTTACCTCGCTTGGTAACTAACCGAAATCGATAAATGAGGTATCATTTTAATGACCAAGGTGGCTTCTTTGGCCACATCATATTTTATAAAAGAAATTTTGTGGAATTCGACCCTTAAAGGGCAAAAGTATTAATATTATTTCTACAGCGTGCTTTTTTTAATGTAAAACCATTTATCTTCTTTGATACCTAGCCGAAATCGATAAATATCATGTCGTATTAAAGATTAAGGTCTCCAGTTAGGTAAAATCATAAATTAAGAAATATTTTTTTTGGAATTTGGTGCTTTAAGTGGTAGCGCGTATGAGAAAGTTTCGAGCCAAGTCCCTAGATTGCAGCAGCAGACATCACAGAGATGTCAAGAAACTTTTTTTATTCAATAAGTAGCTTTTCAGATTTTTTTTGTTTGATATGGAAACTCTTTCGTTTTGCTATACAATTCCAATGTAAGCATATTATTCGCACAGCAACAAATATCACAGAGATGTTGATATGTTGTGTGCATTTTGTTCAGGTTGGTTGTATTCTGTTAAAGTCAGTGACAGTTTGTCGTAAATAAGGAGTGTTTTAAATTTTCCTAACTGTTTCATAATATGTTGTAAGTATTTTGATGCGTACCTATTACACTAAAAAAATAAATATATGCTACAAAATTACGGTTCTACTTTTCATTATATTACAAACATTCAACCTCAGTATTAATCGCATTTTATTCGCGAAATTTTCGCACGGTTCATCTAGTTGTCATTTATTGCTGCTTTAACAAAAACCACAGTCATCAGTCATATTCCCAAAAGAATTATCCGAAGATTTCAGCAAACTCGGAGAGGAACCTTCTTAATTGTTTTTCGTAACTGCTTGCGCCACTGCAAACTATTTAATCGACCTTGCCCACATAATCTAGTCTTGATTTGCGTACAATATCATTCAGGCTGACCTCCTCTCTTCTAAACTCTGCACAGACGTCCGTTTACTACTCTCACTAGTATTCTTTGACCGATGCTCAGTAATCTCCTTTAAACATTTCTTCAAAATAACTGCCCGTTGACGTCTGACATTACCACCTCTCAATACTTTTTGAAACATTCCTCCTGCAAGTAAACTTGAAATTCAACTGTCTTTTCTCAGGTGACTCTTCTTCCTAAACTGTTCGAATGTTTTCTCTCTCTAGATTTCTGGCCTGTACGTGGAATTTCCGCTGTATCACGTCATGGTCCACCAGTAACGCAATGTTTTTAGTAGAATGCTGCCTCATCCCCTCCAAACGATGAGCTGACAACATATTTCGCCATCGTTTCACATTTATGGTGCAAGCTGTCTTATCCTTTTAAAGGTTGCAACCTATAGACCTATTAAAAATCATCAATAGTTATCTTTTAAAAAACCTTTGATTTTTGTGACAGTGAGTGTACATAAAGCGAGATCAGCAGTCAATTTGTATTGAAGATGTTTACTCATCTTTTTACCTCAGGTATCTTTTGTTATACGTATTTGATTATCTATATTTATAATGTCTGTAACTGGAAAAAAGTCTGAAGCTTTAAGATATTAAAAAAAAAAAAAAAATGACTTGAGGCACTGTTCATAAGCTACAGAGAAGGAATAAAATGTTTTTAAATTCTGTGTGTCTGGTTCAAAGGGTTTCACACAAAAGTAAAATGGGATATGTTTTATTTTGATATGAAGTCTGAAAAAAATTTAGAAAAGTGTCCAAAAATTAGCATCGATTTATCGTTGAACGAGATTCACGCAAAAACTACATGTCAGACCTCGCAGTCGAAATCTTTGTCACGATTTTAGGATACGTGTGGTATCGTTTTATTCGAAGGAATTAAATTACAGTTTCTTTTTGTCGCTGGCTGTGTCAGTCTGTTCAAGTGGGATTAACAGTTCACACCGAGCTTGGTGGTGTAACGGTTAGCGTTCTGGCCTCGCATTCGGGAGGACGGCGGTTCGAATCCCCGTCCGGGCATCCAGATTTGGGTTTTCCTTGGTTTCCCAAATCACTCCAGGCAAATGCCGGGATGCTTCCTTCAAAGGCCATGACCGAATTCCTTCCCATTCCTTGTACCCCATTCTTTCACGTCTCTAAAGACCTCGCTATTAAAGAGACGTTAACTAGTTAAAAAAAAACAAACAGTCCACGTGAATAAAGTTGCAACAACAGATTATATTGCCTGTACGGAACAATAATAACAAAATAGTAACTTATATACTCTAAACTTAGCAGTTGAAATTCGAAAATATATTATCTGATAGTGTTCTTCTATGAGTTGTAAAGTAATGTTAAATGCCTGTAACCGTTATATTCGCCATGAAATTTCGAACCGATTTAACGTCGTTGTTAAAATCTCCAAATATTAAGTTAGGCATTTAACTCTAGTAAGTTCTCAAGGAACTCTGCTGTAGTCTTTCCTGGATATTGGGGAGATGTATACAATGCGCTCAAAACTCCCGGCAGGTAATTTACGCGAATATGTTCCCAAGAGCGTTCATATCTCGTGAGCTGTATGACTATCAGTTACACCTTGTGAGAAATGTGTTGACATTGGGTACATATTAGCTTCGTTTGTCGTTATTTATATAAAATATTGAATATTTTCAGATTAGAGAAGAAGCTCGTTTGTCGTGGATTGAATAAAAATATCCCAAAACAACATTGATCGTATTTTTTTATTACTCCATTAGATGTGTCGGGAGAAACTCTTACCTTTTGTCTACGAAGGTGTTTTGCAGTAGTACATTTCATCTTCATGTGAAATTTTTATGCCAAACGATTCTAAGGCGGAGGAGTTACGAGGCTTTGGCGTACGGACGGACGTAACAAAATTACAAGCATAATAGTTACAAGCGTAATGTTGGTTAGCAAACCCTAAATCAAATAATGATTTGCGTGTTTTGTTGTAAATGTTTACCTATGACTCGAAAAGAATTTTCCAAATCTGTTTGTGTGGAGTACAATCCTTTTTTGGAAATGAAGCTTGGGCTTTGAAAAAACCAGAAAGAAGTAAAACGGAAGCATTTGTAACATGGTTACGTATGTTGTTCATTTTGCGCTGTATTTCTGCATTTAATTTTCATGTTCTGGATATAATAGGCAAGGGAAAGTGTTTGTACTAGAGGTTCCGAGAAAGAAAAGACGCGATGGCGGAATTGTGTAATTTGTTTGTGGAGAAAACAGATGGAGAAAAGAACTGTACGGGTAGATAAAGATTACAATAAGCAGATAACTTAGGGCGTAAGTTTTAAAGAGTCAGAGAGAGATGGAGTATTGCGTCAAACCACTCGAGGGTGGGGTGAGGGATGAAAATAGGAATTGATTCCAGTGGGATGTAATTTGTTTCTGACAAGGATGCAATGGTCGGTACTAAACAAAAGTACGTTTTGATGGGCCAGTTTTATCGTTTGAAGATACTTCATATACTATATTCTTTCTGGATTTTTAAAGATTTTGCTTTACCAAATCAGCAGGAAGGTATGGTTATTAGGGGTGATGTTACCATCGATTAATAAATATTCCATTTTATCTGAAATTATTTAAATTGTTGATTTCATCTTAAATTAACAATGAATCCAGATTTTAGGATAGTAGATGCTGGTTTGAGTATAGTTTCAAGATGTTTGGTAAGCTACAGGAGTTCAAACTTGCCATTTTTATTTACTCCAGGAGAAATTTCGTTTGTGAAAACTATTGAAGGGAGGGTGTAATATGTTTTCACATACTGAATTTTGTGATTTGTAGAACTATAAGCTTGATGGTCGAAGGAATTATTCTAGGAGAAGTAATGTGGATGCTGTGGTTTAAAGATGTCGGCGATGTCAATGTATTTTATATGCGACCACCAAATTTCGAAACAACCCCCTATCGCGAGGCGTGGGTTGAATGGTTAGTGTGTGTTGGGCTTTGGCGAGGCACACAAAACGAGAGCCAGTTTCCCAAGGGCTCGATTACGCTGTTTGATTATTGATCTAGCGGCCTTCTATTGTCAGACGAACAATGCGTCCGCACTAGATCAGCGATTTATGTGTGTGTTCTACAGTAAAATATGAGCAGTATATATATAACACGCAGAGAAGAAGTGACGCATGGTGCTGAAAATGAGATGCATGCTATAGATTAGAATACCTCTGGGATGTATCACCACACATTGTTAAAGTTAACTGATGGAACGATAATAGCAATTTTTACTTGTGATGATATTAAGGCAACTGCCTGCTATCAAATTTCCTTCCTTTATAGGTTGTACGCTGCTACAATAAGTACCTACACCAGCCCGCTTACCTATTTTATTATTATTATTTTTATTATTAATTGCGATGGAGCCAACACTTCGGTGGCAATTTCCCTAGTCATCTAATTACCCCTTATACAGTATATATATATTTACATTTTCTTTTATAATTATAATGTTAAATTCCTCCCCCAATTTACTATTCTGATTAAAAAAAATAATTTTAAATTTCTTAAGCGTTTTTGGAAAATTATCGCTACACTTGGTAATTTGTTCCAATCCCTGACACCCTTACCAACAAAAGAAAATTTTCCCACTCCCTTATGCATGAAATCAAGCACAAGCTTGTGGTCATGGTCGCCTTTCCCCTTCCATGCACTATTCCTAATTCTTTGACCAATATCCCTCCAAGCCCCATCACCAACATATGCCCTGTACATTCCCAATAATCGCTTTACCCTCCTCCTTTCCTCCAATGAGTTCCAATCCAGCTCCCTTATCATATCAGTTACTGACTGTGTCCTGCGATAATTTCCACAAACACATCTAGCTGCTCTTCTTTGCACACCTTCCAACCAGGCCCGCCGTAAGCGGGCGTGCAACGCGTGCGCCGCACGCGGGCGGCACATCGAGGAGGGGCGGCAAAACGAGCGATCGACAGTCGCCACCCCGCCATAGTTTGCCACTCCATTGTCGCCGCGCCGCGACGAAATTTGCAGCGTATTATGTAAGGGGCCACCTTTTTTAGCTCAACAGCTGCTTCGGGCGGCCGGCGACACTCGGAATGGCAACAATGGGGGCGGCAAATAATGTTTGAAGGGGCGGCAATCTCACAGTTTTCTGACCCGGTTCGGAAATTTCCTAAATCCACCACTGGCTAGTTAGACAGGGGGCGGCATAATTGGTATTGCACTCGGGCGCTCAAACAGCTAGCGGCGGGCCTGCTTCCAACTACTGTATTTGATAACCAAAATGTGGATCCCAAACTGCACCACCATATTAAACCAATGGTCTTACCAATGTTTTGTAACCCAACTCCTTAACTTCTCTGGTACACCCTCTCATCACCCTCTCCAGAAAATGAAGGATTTTGTAACCTTTTCCTAAAAACCAAGTATAAATTAAAGAGCCTATATGATCACTATACGGTGGAATGAGTATATACATTCAATCAACATCAAACTTTGCGTTTACAAAGCTGGGTTGGATTTAAAATCTAACGATATAGTTGTTTCAGTCTTGAATAGATGGGTTTTTGCTTGTATTATTTTTGGAAAATTTATTACATTTTGGAGGCTTTCTTATCTTCCGGTAATAGTTCCAACAATTTTTTGTCTCTACGAGTATATACAGTATGTAATGAGTACATTGTTAGAAATAACGTTGTACGGGTTAAGAAAGTCAAGAACGCATATTTCAACAATTATTGGCAACTTAAAAGCGTCCATTGGCCGGGTTTGGTAGCAAATAATTTTTCCGAGTGCTTCTTGAAATCTTTTCCATCAGCAAGCACGAAATCAGTCTTCATCCAGTTTCACTCTATGGAAAATCGTTACGCTGGTTCTTATCTTACATTTCTTCTGTTCAATTTCAATATGTTTTCCATCAGCACCTTTGAAGTTTGTGCATTTTTCTTCATTTATTAGAAATTCTGTTTAATCCTACCATAAACCGCATCTTCCTTACAGCTCATTATTTCCTTCTCTACTTATTCACATTTTTCTTTTACATTCCTGTATTTCCTATTCATCTGTGTTCCAGTCTTTCATCTTGAACATTCTTGTACGTTTTCCTCCAATATTTCTTCTTAGATCCAAGATTTTTGGGCGACATTCCCTTATATAAAACGCTAAGTCTGGAGTCGCGTACGTCGTCTATAGCTACTATAGCTATTGGCTAGAGAACGGTCACGTAACCAGCCTTCACTCGCCAATCAACAGCCACCATATTACAGTCGTTCCATCATCTTGCTTTTCGTTTATTTACAACTAGACGCAGAAATTCATGTAAGGAGAAGGGGATTCTATATTTACGCTATTTCATCTGTATCAGTTATGAGGACTAGGTTAAACCATAACCTAAGATTTTTTTTTGGCAGACGGTAAGAAAAATTAAGTTTATTAAAAATTCGGAGAAACGTAATGCGAAATGTGTTAGTCAAATAAATAACAGTTATCAGTCTTCAAAATTATAGTAAAATGCATTTATTTATGTAAAATCCTAACCAAATACTCTGATAATCTAACCAGAGTAAAGTATTCGTATAACGAAAGATATCATTAAAAATGACTTATTCGTTTCTCATTATAGGCTTTTCCATAAAAAAAATTCCTACTACCATTATATATGACTAGCTCGTACCCGCGACTTCGTACGCGTGGATTAAGAATTTTTTTTGCCAGAAATAAATATAGAAAGTTGTTGGTAACGAAGGATTGGTCCCAAACAATATCGAGTCGGAATAATATGACAGGAAATCTATCATTGTACCGTCGAACCTGTCTCTTGAAGAGAATCAATTTCCAACATATTTCTGTCACCATTAGGTAAGGTCTCAAAATTTCGTGACTTCAACTGTTAATCATACTGGAAAAAATATCCTGCGCCCTTCATACAGATTTCCTTATAAAATTCCATCACAACGATATAGCCATTTAGTCATCAAAACGTAACAAAAATACAGAGACTTACTTCCGTATTTATAATAATACTAGCTGGTACCCACGACTTCGTTCGTGATTGTAAAGAATTCATATAGACAGCTATAGACATCTAACCACCATAGTGCACGATGGGAGACTCGATACTATTACCACACACAAATACCAGTCTTCTGCTCTATGTAGTTCCGGCAGAAAAGTAAAATTTACGGATACACACAAGTCTTTGGATGAAATACGAAAATATTCATGATCGACCAATTTCAAACACCATATCTCACACACTCCCACAGTTACCGAATTTCGGCCAACGTTGTGATTGATGGGAGACTCTGTGTTACTACCACACACAAACGCCAGTGATTTGCGATTGATAGTTTTCACTTTAAAGTGATACCCCGGACACATGCGTCTTTGGCAGAAATATGAAATTACCGCAGGTCGACCATTTTCATCCCACATATCTTCCACACCCCCATAGCTACAGACATCTAACAACCATAGTGCACGACAACAAACACGATTCTACTACCACACATAAACACCAATGCTCTATGCTATGTAGTCGTGGCAGAAAAGTGAAATCTGCGGAGACGCATGCCTTTCGTCGAAATACGAAAATATCTTTGGTCGGCCACTTACAACCACCATATCTCCCCCACAACCACAGTTTCTGAAATTCGGCCGCTGTTGTGATCGAAAGGTGACTCTGTGCTACTACTACACACAAACGCCAGTTATCTGTGATCTATAGTTTTCGCTGAAAAGTGATACACCATGACACTTTTGTCTTTGGCAGAAGTATGAAATTGCCACAGGTCGATCACTTTCAACCCAAATATCTCCCACACCTCCATAGCTACCGACATCTAACAACCATAGTGCACTACATGAGATACGATTCTACTACCAAACACAAACACCAATGCTCTATGCTATGTAGTTGTGGCAGAAAAGTGACATATGTGGAGACAGTCGAAATACGAAAATATCCTTGGTCGGCCACTTACAACCACCATATCTACCACAGTACCACAGTTTCTGAAATTCGGCCGCTGTTGTGATCGAAAGGTGACTCAGTGCTACTACTACACACAAACGCCAGTTATCTGTGATCTATAGTTTTCGCTGAAAAGTGATACACAATGACACTTTTGTCTTTGGCAGAAGTATGAAATTGCCACAGGTCGACCACTTTCAACACCCATTTCTCCCACACCCCCATAGCTACCGACATCTAACAACCATAGTGCACTACATGAGATATGATTCTACTACCAAACACAAACACCAATGCTCTATGCTATGTAGTTGTGGCAGAAAAGTGACATATGCGGAGACAGTCGAAATACGAAAATATCCTTGGTCGGCCACTTATAACCACCATATCTCCCACACAACCACAGTTTCTGAAATTCGGCCGCTGTTGTGACTGAAAGGTGACTTTGTGCTACTACTACACACAAACGCCAGTTATCTGTGATCTATAGTTTTCGCTGAAAAGTGATACACCATGACACTTTTGTCTTTGGCAGAAGTATGAAATTGCCACAGTTCGATCACTTTCAACCCCCATATCTCCCACACCCTCCATAGCTACCGACATCTAACAACCATAGTGCACTACATGAGATACGATTCTACTACCAAACACAAACACCAATGCTCTATGCTATGTAGTTGTGGCAGAAAAGTGACATATGCGGAGACAGTCGAAATATGAAAATATCCTTGGTCGGCCACTTACAACCACCATATCTACCACAGTATCACAGTTTCTGAAATTCGGCCGCTGTTGTGATCGAAAGGTGACTCTGTGCTACTACTACACACAAACGCCAGTTATCTGTGATCTATAGTTTTCGCTGAAAAGTGATACACCATGACACTTTTGTCTTTGGCAGAAGTATGAAATTGCCACAGGTCGACCACTTTCAACACCCATTTCTCCCACACCCCCATAGCTACCGACATCTAACAACCATAGTGCACTACATGAGATATGATTCTACTACCAAACACAAACACCAATGCTCTATGCTATGTAGTTGTGGCAGAAAAGTGACATATGCGGAGACAGTCGAAATACGAAAATATCCTTGGTCGGCCACTTACAACCATCATATCTCCCACACAACCACAGTTTCTGAAATTCGGCCGCTGTTGTGATTGAAAGGTGACTTTGTGCTACTACTACACACAAACGCCAGTTATCTGTGATCTATAGTTTTCGCTGAAAAGTGATACACCATGACACTTTTGTCTTTGGCAGAAGTATGAAATTGCCACTGGTCGATCACTTTCAACCCCCATATCTCCCACACCTCCATAGCTACCGACATCTAACAACCATAGTGCACTACATGAGATACGATTCTACTACCAAACACAAACACCAATGCTCTATGCTATGTAGTTGTGGCAGAAAAGTGACATATGCGGAGACAGTCGAAATACGAAAATATCCTTGGTCGGCCACTTACAACCACCATATCTACCACAGTACCACAATTTCTGAAATTCGGCCGCTGTTGTGATCGAAAGGTGACTCTGTGCTACTACTACACACAAACGCCAGTTATCTGTGATCTATAGTTTTCGCTGAAAAGTGATACACCATGACACTTTTGTCTTTGGCAGAAGTATGAAATTGCCACAGGTCGACCACTTTCAACCCCCATATCTCCCACACCCCCATAGCTACCGACATCTAACAACCATAGTGCACGACAGGAAAGACGATTCTACTACCACACACTAACACCAAAGGTCTATGTTATGTAGTTGTGGCAGGAAAGAGAAGTATACGGAGATACTAATTTTTGGTCGAAATATGAAAGCGCCCTGCACTGACCAACTTTAATCATTATATCTCCCACATCCCCACAGCTATCGGCTTTCGGCCAACGTTGTGCACGACAGGAAACTCCATGCTACTTCCACCCACAAACATCAGTGATCTGTGCTAGGTAGTGGTGGCTGAAAAGTGAAATATAGGAAAAAACCTGTCTATTTTTATATATATATATAAGATTACTGTGGTTCACACTCACACATTGACTGCGAACAACACCTGAGCGATCATTATAACGTAGAAAAGTGTACACCTACAACATTGCAAGACTACCAACGATTTGCCTCGCATTGCACCCCTAACTTTCTAATATCTACAGTTTAATATTCAATCCGAATAACCTACGGCCCAGGCCTGACTCTTACGATGAAAAACAATTTTTAAAATCTTAGCCTCCACGGAGATTTGAACCGGAGACCACGACGTTCGTAAGGAACCGCTTTAACCACTGAGCTGCCAGTCCACTACACGGAAACACGGTACGGAGACGTCCATATCCAACGTGTCTGTCAATCGCCGTATTTCGAAGTTATGAGACAACATGTGTTATTTATACAGATAAATTTTCAACCAAATGTAGACAGTATTTTTCTCCTTGTTTCAAAGGATGCAAAGTTTCATCGAGATCGGATGAAAACTGTGGATTTGTATGAAGAACAAACAATTTAACAAACAGACATACATTCATCTTTATATATAAAGATACCCTTAGTTTTTGATACATGTGTTAGCTATTAAATGAGATTTAAGATAACTTATTTGTTACATTTAAATCATCAAGGATATGACTGTTTACTGTATAAGCGATGTGACACTCGCAATTCAACAACGATATTATTGCCGCAAAATAACAGTGAGCAGAGATATTAGAAATACGGAGAGCAGGGAAAAAAAAAATTAATGCGAGGCAATTATATGTCACAAAGTTACAATTAGTACATTCGTTCAAATTTACATATTTCTTTTTATTTATCTACGACAACTAGATTCAAAAATTCATGTAAGGAGAAGGGTATTCTATGTTTACGTTATATTACCTGTATCAGTTATAAGTACTAGGTTAAAAAATAAACTAAGAATTTTTTTGGCAGAAGATAAGAAACAATGAAGTTTATTGAAAACTCAGAGAAAGTTTACACGAAATGTACGAATCGCAAAATATATCATTCAAATAAATGACAGTTATCCGTTTTTGATATTATATTTTCCGTCATTTTAAGTAAAATAAAATAAAGTAAATAAATCGGTATTCCGCCAGGAATTGTGGAAAACGCAAGAATCCTCTAGAAATTTTTTCCGAAGTACATTTAACTGTATTACGCCAGTTCAGTATGTATTACAACCTAATTTCTGCTTGAAAATAATGGTAGTCTACAGGCTTTATTACAACAGAATTACTGCTTGAAAATAATATGTCTTGCGATTGACTACAGTATAATGACATCATTACTGAATATTATTTTGGCGGAATCGCGATCTCCAGTACACCAGATCGGAATTCATTTTTCTTTACAAGCTTTCCCTGAATAAATTACTACTGCCACAACATGTGATGACCGTCGTTATTCATATGAGGGTAATAGAAGCTATGATTTTCGAAACCAATATTAGTGGAGGTTGTGGTTAAGTTGACCAGAATCCCCACTGACACACGTTGTTACAGCATAATTCACCCTGAAATGAGTTTTACAAATCAATTAAACTGCTTTCATATGCGCCATGTTACTGAAGGTATTAATTAATGCGGGTGAAAGTAGTTCCATACGCATCGTGCTGAATTGTGCCTGGACCAGGAATAAAACTGACATTGCATGGATAGCAAAAGTTTTCGGGATTCCTAATTTGTTTTTAATTTTATTGGTTCTATACTTCCGTCGTCATTTAATTCAGTAGAAGTTACTACTGTGTTGCTATGTGAACAGCAAATGAAGTATGTAGAACATTAAAAAATCAAGGCCACTTGCATTATGTAACAACAATTCCGTATAATTTAACCAACTGCAAAAAAAAAAAAAAAAAAAAAAAAAAAAAAAAAAAAAAAAAACTGCCAGAATATCGCGTTTAAACCGACATTTTTGACGGGCTCGAAGCTAGTCTCTTATAATGCTCGATGATTGATAATCTCTTCTTCGGTTGAATTTATTTGCGGGTTATTTCTTAAAACGACTTCTACATTTTCTGCATTTTTCCCCTCATGTGAGAGTCTTTAATTTCACACACTGTCTGTTTTGACTCTGTTGAATATGAGTTTGTACTTCATATCTTACGAATTGTGTTCAGAGTCTATATCATCACCGAGATATGCTTCACAGTCTATAACTGGTTTCTAAATCTCTGTTTCCCCATAATATAGTTTGGCGCTAATATCAGCCTTACTTCTTGGACGTTTCTAGGTGTATATCCTGTTTGCGTGATTCTTAAATAGTGTGTGTTGTGCATAAAGGCCGTTGCTGCTCTCATCAGGATAACGATCTGCAGTTTCCTATCTCTTATCGAGGTGCAATTAGATCTTGACAAATTAAAGGACAGATGCCATATAAACGTCCGCGCAGTGGCGTCACATGACCTCAAATTCAACACTATTCAACATTAATTACGTAGAATCAACATCTATTATTTGTAAAAGGTGTTTTTTTTTGTCTCAAGCCATTATCTTCCTACATTGCTAACCCGAAATCGATAAATGATTAAGGTCTCCGCATTGGCAATGCTATCAAAATTTCTAAAAACATATTTTTTTGCCACGAGCCATTTGTCTTCCTTCATGCCTAACTGAAATCGATAAATGAGGTATCATTTTAAAGACTAAGATCTGTTTTTCGAAATTCGACCCTTAAAGGGCAAAAGTATCAGTTTTTATACAACGCGTTTTGCTGTTACGAGCCATTTATCTCCCTTGATACCCTAACTGAAATCGCGAAATGAGATATCATTTGAATATTAAGGTCACCGCTTTGGTAAAATCATATTTCATCAAATTTTTTTTCAGAAATGGACCCTTAAAGGACAAAAGTATCAATTTTGTATGAAGCTTTTTTTTTTTTGTCACCAGCAATTTATTTCTCTTTATGTCAAACCAAAATCGATAAATGAAGTATCATTTTAAAGATTACGGTGTCCACTTAGGTAATATCATAAATTTCGAAAGATTTTTTTTTTTTAATTTGACTTTTAAAGAACAAAAGTAATAACAAAGAAAGTCGTGCATATAAGACAGTTTGGAGTCAAGCCGCCAGATAGCAGCAGTACATATCACAGAGATATTAATACACTGCTTCACTACCGTCGAAAAGGATAGAAAACGTTACAAATAGGTAACAGCACCTCATATCACAAAAGATATCAATAAACTGCATGTTTTTTGTATAATAATTAGCTTTTGCTATATTATTTCCTGTTCTGCTAACATTTCTGTTTTGTAATACAATTCCTATGCAAACATTTTCTCACGTGCTATGATCGCAGCAACACATAACACAGATATATGGATATGCTGTGTGTATTTTGGTTCAGGTTAGTTGCACTCCGTTTAGATCAGTAACAGCTTGTTAAACGTATGTTTTACGCGTCCTGAAGATTTTCCTAATTGTTTCGTAATATGTCATACGTATTTTGTTACGTATCTATTACACTAAACAAATAAGGTGGTTCTTTTTTCATCCTTTTAATACAAACCACCATTCTCACTATTCATGGTATTCGGAAAGTTTTCACACGGTTCATCTAGTATATATTATTTCTAAAAGATAGTTGTTTTTTGTCACACCTCGTTATCTCCCTTCATACATAACGAAATCCATAAATGAGGTATCATTTTAAAGATTAAGTTCTCCGCTTTAGTCAAAAGAAATAAATTTTTCCGAATTGCACCCTTAAAATGATAATATATTATTATTTCTAAAACGTTTTTCTTTTCTTTTTTTGCCACAAGCCATTTATATTCCTTGATACCTAAGCAGAATCGGTAAATGGTGTATCATCTAAGGTCTCCGGTTTTGTCATATCATATTTTAAGAAAGGAAGCTTTCAGAAGGTCATTGAAGTATCATTAATCTTTGAGGAAACGAAATGTAACGTTCAGTATAGTTGGGAAAAACATTAATCACATCGTCTTCGAGATCTGATAAAACCATAACAGCGAAGTGTCCATCAAACTCAGACAAATTTTGGCAAGACATTGGTATGTAGCTTTGTTTTCTTGGGTGTGTGGTTTTTATATTGCAAATTGCATTTAGGACCTATTAGGTGCCGTCCCTCTAAATGTACCTGTCACATGGAAATGGTCTCTTAATTTTTACAATCCCTGTTCAATGTCTATCTAACGGTAGTGATTACCATAGAATTAGTAAATTTGCTTTCTGTTGATCCTTCATTGCAAGAGGAATACATCCCTAGTAAATTTTGTCAAATCCAACGGACAGTTTTACGAGTTATAGTATCTTTTCTAAGGGTTTCTTCCTAAAAATTTGTTGAATCTGAACAGTTAAGAATCGTATGCGTAAACGACCTATTATTCCACCGCAGAATTGTGTGTTTGCGAACATGGGTCGGGTGGAAGGCGCTGCTATGGGACTTGTACGAATCACTAATAATGATGCATTATTTTTGTACAGACAGTTCCTGAAATTCAAAATCTTGTCTTCCTACGGTAGGTAAACTCTGATGGCGTTTACAATCGATTAATCAATCTAGATATCTTTAGGGCTAAAGTTGTGCAGTGGTATATTATAAACGTGTATGGTTTGCAGTGAGTTACTTATGGAGGAGCTAACTAGCTACAACATGTAATCGTAGGCTTCCGCTGTCCGGGTGGCGCTGCGTCATGATTTGTGCAGCCGCCGTTTCGACCATTCTACTGTGGTCTTCTTCGAGGGCAGAACTGCTTGATGCTGTTATATATCCGTGGCCCGTGACTCATCAAGAGAATTCGGGAAGTCCGAACCGTCACGTGTTTCGTTGGCCACGTGGGGCGCGACGCTGTCTGATGGAGGGGACACGTGACCTGCTCCGTCCGCACTAGCAGTTCTACCCCATATAAGAAGCTTTACTGACAGAACTATGAAGCTATATTAAAAAAAAAAAAAAGTCGACATAAAACCTGTTTATAAAGCGCACAGCAAGGTCAGTAACCAACTCGTTAAGGTCAAGCTGCCCCCACTACAGGTTGCTGGGATCTTCCAGACAATATAAATGAAGACAACGGGCTTAAGCTACACGACGCATAGCTCCAGCTAATGTGGACGAAGCAGGTCACGTGTCGCTCCCCACCAGACAGCATCGATCCCACCTGGCCAACGAAACACTTGATGGATGAGACTTCCCGATTGGTCAGGTGAACAGAATTCTCTAGATGGTTCACGGGCCACGGCTATATAACAGCATCACACACCGATAGAAGACACAGTTCTGTCCTAGAAGAAGCCCGCAGTAGCATGGCCGAAACGTCGGCTGCACACAAGACGCTGCGTCACCCGGACAGCCAAGAAACAACTAGCTACAAGTTCCATATTCAATTATTATAAAGTTTTCCATTAACGTCGGTAATAAGTAAAATATTTATGGGGTCCCCGTTCAATTGCAGTGTAGTATAGGGATTCGACAGCTATGTGTTTATCTATACAAATTTCCTCCAGACCAATGCTTCGGGGAAATAGTTAAGATTTTTAATCTCAAATTTGGAAATATCTGTTTCACGCGAAACTAAGTATCGGAGAAATCTGGCAAATTAATTGGCAACTCATTGCGTGTAAGATCAACATTGTAATTAGAGCGTGCTTTCTTATATATACTACTAACTATGTCTTCGTATTTTGTCACTTCCACTGAAAATCATACATTATCCAGATCGTTACCGGTACGAACATTGACTGCTGTCTGCTGATATGATGTCGCAGGGGTATTAATATCGAGGGAGATAATACGATTGTGGGATTTGCCGCTGTCAAATTGCTGATATTTAATTACGAATGCTCGCCTCACATTCGAGTTACACTATAAACCAATTAATCAGAGAGTTACTTAACGTCGCGTATCTTAGTAAAAAAAAAAAAAAAAAAAAAGGCCGACGGGTGGTTTCCAAATGAACGTCTATAGAAATTTTAACCATTCCAACCTGAACGTTTACAGCCGAGGTAGAAGGATTAGTGACTATTACGTTAATTTTCCTAACATAAAATTTTAATAAAATTATTTGTTACTTACTTCTATGGAATATCAAACTAGAAACAAAATAGATTCTATTGGCGTAGGCAGTTTAGTAGCATCGCAGTCCACTGACCTGAAGCACATATTCTGATCCTTCTGAGTCGGTGGTCGGTCTCGTGTTGGGTGAAGCAGATGACTCGGCGCGACTAGTTGAAGGTGCTAGGATACCTGCGGAGTGCGGTCTGCCGGTCGGTAGAAGCGGCTGGAGCCCAGCTGTTAGAGGTGGCAGACATGCTTGCGCTTTTGTAGGTCTAGCAGTGGACAAGGACAAGATAGACGTGCCCGACCCCCATAGTGTGCCTCTATATTGAGGTAGCCAGCAGGTTGGTTATTTCGACACTTGTAGATTAGTTCGGTAGGGTAGATGTACCACAGCTTGTGGACATGTTCGTTTATGTCCCGACTTATAACAGCGACCGGATGCCGCAGGATGACAGGCTACTCTCGCTGCAACCACTCTAAGGATCTCACAGTGCCTGGAAAGAGAAGTCCGATACTTTAGCATAGCTGAGTATTAAGTATTGCAGTGACACAGATATTCTACTAGAAATATTACCAATTACCGTCAACTTTCCTGTTTAGGACCCTAGTTCATCTTTGGCTGATGCGTTAATGCAGCTGAAAACTTCAAATAATAAGAGCATTCAGAAAAAACTTATGCCTTAAAGAAAAATTGTTGCGAATCTGAAATGTTCTTAAAAATTATTCTTTTTTCCCTCCAATTCGGCCATCAAGGACTTTGAGAAGCATGGGTACCTGTTAGGCCTCGCGAACCTAATATGTTAGAGCGTGGGGGCCTGGGCAAGTTCATTTTTAGTAAACGTAATTGCTCCGAATGTAGTATAATCAACTCAAAGTTTTATGAAATCATTTGAATTCTTAACGTATATTAGTATCTCTACTGTCTCACCTGCAATAAATAAATAAAGATAATAAAAAAAAATACAGAGACACATTCATTATTATCGTTTAGTACGAACAACTGTCGTATTTTCTACCTCCTTCTTTCTAAATAATCATAATGATGAATAGGCTACGATGTTATTGAATAAAACTGAGAAACTTTGCTTTTATGAACTAATTTAATTAAAAAACTAAAATTGCCTTTCTTTAATACATGCATACGTTAGCTCTTCACAAAGTGCAAGAAGAAAGCTGTCTGAGTTGAATGTAAACGATGTAGGGCAGATTACTGTGGATAGACTCAACATTTGACCTTTAATTTTCCAAGAGCTAATTGCTGCCGGAAAAGAGATATCTAATTGCAGGATGTTATCGCTGATAAGATAAAAGATAACTGGATAGCGAACGGCCTTTATGCCGTACTGGTGTGTTTGCTCTTAGCAATTTACATTTTTCTTAAAATTCTACCACCTTGTTTGCTCGCTCATTTCTTTCTCCTTGGCTGAAATTCTCTTCTTTTCCCTACTTCTACTACTGCATTCTAGTCGCCAGGTACACACTAGGCGAATGCATGCAGTGTGTACGTGAAAACGAAGGCGAATGAACGCTTCCGACCAATTCGTTTGCCTGCGCTCGGGAGGCGGTACATCAAAGCAAAATGCGGAACACACGTTATGGCTCAGTTATAGTGTGCGTCAAGAAGAATCCTTTTGTTGTTTTGCAAGGAACTTGGAGCTGTCTACCTCGGATTACTTAAAATTAATAGAGTTATATAGAAAACATGAGTGTTTATGGAAACCTGTTCATAATGATAAAATAAGGAACGTGATGCTGTGAGCGAAATTAGTGATACTGTATTATGAAATGGGGCTCAAAAGACACGTAAAACAAAATGAAATATCAATTGGGATCCTTCAGATGTGAACGACCAAAACAGGCAAATTAATTGAAAACAGACTCTGTAGCTGATGTCATATTTAAATCTACATGGTTTGCCATTAAAGGCATGTTATTTTTGCTGGATAAATTTGTACCAAGGGATAGAGAAAATATTGACGTTTTGAAATCTTCGGACCAATCTGCTGCAATAACGTGTCTGTTGACTTCATTCTGCAGAAACTTTAAAAGTCCATATCTAATTTCAGCTGTAATATCATCTACCAAGTCTGTCCCTCTATACCCATTTCTACTTTACTCGTAGAAAAAAGAAGTCATGCACCACCGTCATTGTGATCTCCTGCGTCTTTGTATTTAGTTAATTTTTTAAAATAAATTTAACTGCGATGGAGTGCACGCTCCGGTGGCAATTTCCCTACACACCCATTTGCCCCCTTTCACACCTGCTTTGCCGTCAACAAATTTCAACTTTAAATTGTTTTCTACGATTTTGGTAAATTATTCATCAATGCTCCAGATAACTTATACCAATCCCAAGTCCCCTTACCTATGAAAGAAAATATTCCCACACCCTTGTGCCTGAAATCCAGTGCCAGCTTGTGATCATATTTTCCTTTACATGCATTACTTTTAATTCTTACACTAATATCTTTTCACGCTTCATCAACAATATGACCCTCCTCCAGTTTTCCAATTAATCACATTCCAGCTCTTTTATTATATCGGTTACTGATTGTGTTCCACGGTAATTTCCAGACACAAATCTATAAATAATAATGTACGACGCACTATCAGGCATTAAGTCATCTTCTACCGCTATTTTTATCGCATAAACCCGCGTTCCTTCGTTGTAATGTGGACAACAAACAAATTTTTAACAGACGCCGCAGAATTTAGGCCGCATGCGTTTGCTTGTGTTTAGTGTGTACCCACCATTAGATTCCTTCCCCTTTCACCTGTTCAATTAATTCTTCAACTTCGTCATGTACTTTGCTTACTTCGTCCTCTTGTGAGCCTCGTACATTCGTAGTAATGTGGTTATTGCAAACCCTGTTCTCTTGTTTATTTCAAATCCCTCACCACCAGCGGCGGATCCAGGTGGGGGGTGGGGGGGCTAGGGGGATCAAGCTAGTTCCCCAAACCAGAAATCCTACACATCCTTCCACTTGATCAACATCAAACTTAAGCCGTTCCATATACCGTTTTAAGTCTGTCTTCCGTATGCAGATTTTTAAAATTTGATGCTCCCAGTCTGAGAAAGTTTCAATCCTGATGACCGCTCCACCTGGAGATCCTTCTGTGGGACTATTCTACCTCCTGAATATTTTTCCCCGTAAGAAACCATTAATCCTTACATAATTTTAGAAGATAACATGGCTACAATATACTCCTTGAGTCTTTAATGCTCTGGATTACTGGTGCTTTCTGAATCCCCATGCTGTTGATCAATTGTGATTCATCCGGATTTAGGATCGTTTCCAACAGGAACCTGTTATCATACGTTGGTAACTCCTTATAGCGGGAATCGTTCAGAATTCATAATCTCATTCGCGCACACAGGGTGTAACACTCGAAGGGGATGCTGACATTTGGTTGGAAAAAGCTAATACTGTATATTCTATTGCAGACCAATATACTCTAACAATAAGTGTCACTTTTCATTTTTGAAGTAGTTAAACAACTGTTTATCTTAGTGTATATAAAAATATACCCCTTGTTAAAAATTCGGATAAATATTTGACAATACTATAGCAACATTTTTAGAATTTTACTTGCAACTTTTTTGATTTTAAGTGTTTGGTAGTTTTCTTTATTTCTTTGACACTGGCGACTATTTTAACTCAACAGTTATAAGGGAGCGTGCACAAATTACGTGGCTCGGTCCAGGGGGGGAGGGGGAGGAGGGGTTGGCTGGAAGGCTACGCTGGGCTACGTGGGGGGTTCCGAGCCAGGCCACGTAGCTTTCCTTTCATAACATTTTTCACAGTTCAAATGAGGAACAGAACTCACAACAGCATGTGAATATTTATTTCCCTCAGTTAATTATCTCCTTATGTAATTTACAATCGTCTGACAACAGAAAACAGTACAAAGTGTCTTCTGGAATCAAAAGTGTAAAAAGCTACGTGCTACATGTGGGGAGGGGGGGTAGAGGCAAAAGACACTTAGGGCTACGTGGGGGGGAGGGGGGTACACAGGAGGCCAAATGCAGCTACGTGGTTTATGCACGCTCCCTAACTGAAGCAGTCTGAAGAATCGATATGACGCAAGATGGGTATGTTTTGTATTTCTTTTACATAATTTAAAAATTTGTCAGTTTTGTGTTTTATACTTTCTAAATAGTATTCATTACATTACTGAAGTTCTGATAGATTCAGGTTCTTGGTCACCCTCAGTAATTTTCCTAGTATTTTAGAAAGAAGCTTGAAAGGAACTTTCAGTATAGCTAGCTATATTGGGTTTACGTCTTTTTGTATTAATACAATTTAACCCTGATCTTCCACATTTAATTTTTTAAAGCATCCTTCAAAATGTGTAGGCAAAAAATTTAGAAAATAACTAAATTTTGCATCAATACAACTAAAATTTACTTTCTAAACAATGCTGTAAATCGTTTTTACTGAAATTTGAAACACATCTCCTTCCTACTTTCTCTATATCTTGAGTATTTACAAAATGACTGGGCATGATGATCAAAAATGGACCCAAATCATCACAATTATTACACTGAGATGTAATTATTTTGCTTAGATATATCAAAAATACTACCTATTTTTATTACAGTTCTTTATTTTTATTTATTACTAGCTGGTACCCACGACTTCGTTCGTGTTTGTAAAGAATTTGTATTGACAGCTACCGACATCTAACAACCATAGTGCACGACAGGAGATACGATTCTACTACCATACACAAACACCAATGCTCTATGTTATGTAGTTTTGGCAGAAAAGTGACATTTGCGGAGACACATGTCTTTCATCGAAACACGAAAATATCCTTGACCGGCCACTTTCAACCACCATATCTCCCACACTACCACAGTTACTGAAATTCGGCCGATGTTGTGATCGAAAGGCGACTCTGTGTTACTACCACACACAAACGCCAGTGATCTGCGATAGATAGTTTTAGCTGAAAAGTGATACACCATGACACATACGTCTTTGGCAGAAATATGAAATTGCCGCAGGTCGACCACTTACAACCCCCATATCTCCCACACCCCCATAGCTACCGACATCTAACAACCATAGTGCATGACAGGAGACACGATTCTACTACCACACACAAACACCAATGGTCTATGCTATGTAGTTGTGGCAGGAAAGAGAAGTATAAGAAGACACAAATTTTTGATCGAAATATGAAAACGCCTTGCATTGGCCAACTTTAATCATCATATCTCCCACATCCCCACAGCTATCGTCATTCGGCCAACGTTGTGCACGACAGGAAACTCCATGTTACTTCCACACACAAAGACCGGTGATCTGTGTTTGGTAGTGGTGGTTGAAGAGTGAAATATATGAAAACACACGTCTATTTTTATATATATATATATATATATATATATATATATATATATATATATATATGAAGCAGCAATCCTGGCAAATCCAGTGAGTTAAAAAATTCTGGTGGATAGTTGACGACATCATCTTGGTTAGTTGCGCAATCAACTGATTTGTATATCCTTAATTCAACGGAAATTTCATTTTGAATTTCGAAATTTATTTAATTAACGTCCGTGTTTTTGTCTCTGTAATATAGTTCGGTCGTTCAACCAAAAAATTGACAGGAAATGTAATGCAGCCACTCAAAACGTTTACAGGGATTTTGTCATTACCAATGCCAATGAGTTGTTTTGAAACCATTTCTTCCGATCAATCATTTTGCAATTCCAAAGATAATCACAAAGCGCCTTTGTTTTGTTTTGATTGACTGGCAGTAATATTATTTTCGTTGATGTACACGCAAACCTTTTTTTTCCTTCGAACTTTATTTTGGGCAGGCATAGATTAATATCCATACAGTCTAATCAACTTGAAGGGATACCAGAGATAATCCTAACACGCCTTTGTTTTGTTTTATTTTGATTGGCTGGTTTGTATGGGAAAAGAAAGGTGTTGATTTTACTATTTTCCTCGCAATTTTTACGTTTTTTCTCTCCATAAGAACCTTCCTTGTGGATTAACGAAAATATGAAGGAAAAAATAATTTGCCGAATTGGTCGAGCCGTTCTCGAGTTTTGCACTTAGCAACACATTTGGCGATTCATTTTTATTTATATAGAAGATTTTAAAACTTAGAAAGTATTATTAGTCGCAACCAATTCAATCACCATGAATTCTACCCGAACATAGTTTAAAACGAATGGAACCCATCACCACAAGGCTTACCAGAACATTGCATTCTTAAAATAATAGGATAAGTGTGGCTCGATCGTCAGACGATAATGCATATCGCTTCTCAACTGAAATACCAGTAATCGATTTTGCTTTTTAGGTATTCTTAATATTGCATCCTTCTAAACTGATGCATTCTATTTTCATAGTCGAAACTTTCGTGGTAGGCGGCATGGGTATAAATGTAAACACACTGAACAAATAAACACACAAATGGTTTTCGAGAGAACGAAAATTTAAAAGCAACCAAGAAAATGCCACGCACGGAGGAAATAATGATAACACGTACGTCAGTGATATTATTTTCGCTGATCACATGCAGGCATAGATTAATATCCATAGAGCCTAATCAACTTGAAGTCATACCAAAGATAATCCTAACGCGCCTTTGTTTTGATTGAGGGATAAGAAAAGTGTTGTTTTTACTATTTTCCTTCCAGTTTTTGCGTTTTTTCTCTCCATAAGAACCTTCCTTGTGCCTTAACGAAAATATAAAAAAAAGAATTAGCCGAATTGGTCCAGGCGTTGTTGAGTTATGCGCTTACCAACACATTTTGCGATTCATTTTTATATTATAGAAGATATGGCAGTTAAATGTCTGCATTATGACTTTCATATCTGTTTTTGCTGGTGAGGTCAACGTAGAAGATTACATCTAATATCACTTGTAAAATATGATAAAGCAAGAATGACTCAAATTGTAATATAACCAGACTGAAATTTCCCCTGAGAGCCTTCTAGATATTTTTAGAACAGTGTGCTTTTAGTTATCGTTATCAAGCTCTGAAACACAGCAATCGATACTTACAACCGCAATGCTGGATTGTTATTTCCAATTCTCCCTTTATCCATATTATGTAAACAATAATTAGAGCCTATTTTCTGTTTTGAATTGAGGAGGTAAAACAACACAATGAGAAATTGAAAATAATAATCATCTTAATATTGAACCACCTAATACTGCAAGCAATAATAAATAACTCTTGTGTAAGACAAATGATGTTCAGAGAAAAATGAAACATCTCCTCTGACCTGAATCTTTGTAAGGCCAACGTAATTTCGCCGCTTTTAATAAAAATGCGTGTGATCTTTTGTTGTGGACTATTCTGGGTTGTTCGACTGTGTGTGTTGGGTGCTGCCGCTGGAGGAGTGACCCCGTCTCGTGCTGTGCAGCCGCGGGCGCTAATTACAGCGGGCCTACTCCGCGGGCCACGCGCCTCTAATTGGCAGCCCGCCCCACCTGCCGGCAACACTCAAACTTACAATCGCGTGTCAACACCAAACGCATTCTCCACTATCTTCCTTGGCATGGAAAATTGCTAGGAAATCCGGAAGCACAAGAGTGGAAAACGATCACTAATTTTCCCACGAACGTCAAGAGATTTGGACCAGAAATGTGCGTAGTTAACATTTATACTTGGGTGAAAGAGGGTTTCATATCCTTAGTCCAGTAATCAAAGACAACTACACTTTTGCAACAGTTAATCTACACAACGGATTCTGATAATTAAAATACTGTTACGGGCGGCATAACTAGTGAAAATTCTGATACAAACAATCGATAAAGCACCTAAACATAACCGGTGCGCAAAAAGTCAAATATGACGGAAAGTTATTGCATTAGAGTTCTTGGTTTTCAGTCAGAGATATGCCACGACTAGCTGAGCACAAAATGGTGAGAGCACGAGATCTCTCGCAATACGGCGCCGCAAGAAACAGAACAATGCGAAGGTCGTCTGCAATTTGCCTAAGTTAATCGACTCTGGCAGCTTTTTGGGCGGAGCACACGAATCGCAGTGGTCGCGGATTACATTACCATTATACACAGACGGAAAAAAAAAATCCCAACACCAAGAAAAAATTATTGTAGAGTAATGAAATTTGGACAATGCATTTGTCAAGTTAACATGTTTAATTGATTAAATTTTCAAGATCACAGGTTAATTTAAGCTCAAGAAAATGCATTTCAAATGTGAAATACTGTTAAATTAATAGCCGGTGTAACCTCCAGAATTTTGAATGCAAGCCTGCAAACGTGAATGCATTGTGTCATACAGGTTTCGAATGTCACTTTGTGGTATGGAGTTCCATGCTTGTTGTACTTGTGCTGTCAATACTGGGACGGTCAGTGCTGGCTGTGGATGATGCTGGAGTTGTCGTCCAATGATATCCCATACGTGTTCAATTGGAGACAGATCTGGTGATCTCGCAGGCCAAGGTAACATGTCGACACTCTGTAGAGCACGTTGCGAGACAACAGCGGTATGAGGGCGAGCGTTATCCTGTTGAAAAACTCCCCCTTGAATGCTGTTCATGAATGGCAGCACTACAGGTTGAATTACCAGACTGACGTACAAATTTGCAGTCAGTGTGTTTGGTATAACCACAAGAGTGCTCCTGCTGTCATAGGAAATTGCTCCCCAGACCATGACTCCAGGTGTAGGTCCAGTGTGTCTAGGCCGCAGACAGTTTGGTTGCAGGCGTTCCCCTGGCCTCCTTCTGACCAACACTCGGCCATCACTGGCACCAAGGCAGAACCTGCTTTCATCAGAAAACACAACAGATCTCCACTCCGTCCTCCAATGAGCTCTGGCTTGACACCACTGGAGTCGCAAACGGCGATGGCTTGTAGTCAGTGGAATGCACGCTACAGGGCGCCTGGCTCGGAGCTGTCCTTGAAGTAACCGATTTCCTATGACAGCAGGAGCACTCTTGTGGTTATACCAAACACACTGACTGCAAATTTGTACGTCAGTCTGGTAATTCAACCTGTAGTGCTGCCATTCATGAACAGCATTCAAGGGGGAGTTTTTCAACAGGATAACGCTCGCCCTCATACCGCTGTTGTCTCGCAACGTGCTCTACAGAGTGTCGACATGTTACCTTGGCCTGCGAGATCACCAGATCTGTCTCCAATTGAACACGTATGGGATATCATTGGACGACAACTCCAGCATCATCCACAGCCAGCACTGACCGTCCCAGTATTGACAGCACAAGTACAACAAGCATGGAACTCCATACCACAAAGTGACATTCGAAACCTGTATGACACAATGCATTCACGTTTGCAGGCTTGCATTCAAAATTCTGGAGGTTACACCGGCTATTAATTTAACAGTATTTCACATTTGAAATGCATTTTCTTGAGCTTAAATTAACCTGTGATCTTGAAAATTTAATCAATTAAACATGTTAACTTGACAAATGCATTGTCCAAATTTCATTACTCTACAATAATTTTTTCTTGGTGTTGGGATTTTTTTTTCCGTCTGTGTACATTCCCCATTGGTAGAGCGCCCTGTGGTGGGAATTAGTAAATATCGTTAATTTTATGTGAGAAAAGTATCGAGTACATAAACATAAGTGAGGATATTAGTAAAAATAATAACAATAATTGATTAAAATTTGCTCTGAAACATGTCAGCATTGACGAATACAGTCGTAACTAATGGCCGAATTCCTTCCTGTTCCTGGTTCTCTGTGCCATCCCGCCCCAATTTATCTCGACGTCGACGAGGCGTAAAGCCGTAAATAAAAAAAATATAGAAAACAAAATCTGAAAATGCATTCAAAATGTTTGTATTCTGCTCTATACACTTAATAATAAAGCTTTATTATTTGTTTGAGAATTTCGGCGAAATAAATTTTTTTGGTTCTAGTTTAAATTACTATTTGAATACACAAACACTAGCGTGATCCTAATAATTTCATTGTAGAGACAAAAGTTAGAATGAAAAACAGTCTTCAGTCACTAGAATGCAAATTTTATTGTATTACTCAATGCATTTCGGAACATGTGGATCCATCTTCAGGTGTCTATTGTTTTTACATTGGTTTTAAATTTTTCTTTAAGCGAGATTCGTGCCTAGCAAAGTTTATTCCTGTGCTGAAAAACGATTTGAAGTAAGTTTCGTGAATACGTTTTATCATGAGAGAAAGGAGTAAATATGAAAACATTGTGGAAAACTTACCAGAACCGACGAGATGCTGTTTTTCATTCTGTCTTTTGTCTGATCAATATAGTCACGTGAATACAGTGAATTACGGATAAAATTTCATTGAAGGTTGCGTGTTAGATATCACGCTGTAGGTATTCTCTGTACTTTGTTTTGTGATTAGAGTAATTTATAGTATACTAAGACTTTATTCACTGAATGTGTGCGCTTGGTTATTCTCATCGGATGTTTTTATACGTTTTATATCGATGGATCTTTTAATAAGAGGATCGGGTCATTTACACTACGTTAAAAAATAAACGAGAAATCATTTATATATGCTGAAACAAATAGAGGACCAAAATGTGTTCCTGGGAAATAAAATCAATAATCGTTTCCCACTCTGGTTTTGGAAACTCTTAGGTGTGAAGTTATTCTTTGTATAGAACCAAAACACTGTCCCCTTACTAACTCATTGGTGATCTTATTTATGCAAGAATATTATCAGATGAACAAACTGGAAAGCTGTGGTAAGATCAGAAAAAATCGTAGGAAATTACACCGAAGAACTTGAATTTTTTCTCCAGTATCGACCATATCGTGTATTTAAATTAAAAATACGTACTTCATATACAGTTTTTAATTCCGGTTACTTGTCAGGACGGGCAGCAGAGTCTATTGTTGACTCTCCGCTATCCGTCTGTCTGTGTGTATGTGTATGTATATGCGTGTCTCTGTGTCTCTATCTGCATAGTTGTCAGCCCCTCTGTCATAGGCCTCTACTAGCATTTAAACGGAAATGGGTGGACACTTCAAATTTTCACGCGACATGTATTTCTATGCCAAAAAAAAACGAACAATATATTTAAAATTTGGTAAAATTGTTATTTTGGAAAGGGGGGGGAGTCATATAAATAATCGTGGTCGATATATATATATGTGTGAGTTATAGATGCTTAGAACAGAGCTAAAATATATTTTTTTTTTCACAAGAAAATAGTGACAGGAGTGGCCGTCAACGTTGTGAATATCAGACGAATTATGTTGCCGGTTCTATGTCAAAAACTGTATCAGCTAAGTTGAGAATTTTAACCATTATCGACCTATATTTAAACGGAAGATACGAAAAGCACTAATATAGGTTCCGAGTAAAACAAGCAGTTGATTTTGTTTTAATACAAATCGAAACTACTTTCCCGTAAGTGCCCTTAATTTATACTGCATTGAGTCCTAATATTCGTTTCACAAATTTAATTGTAACTAAACGATTGCATTAGCAATGCAAGTGGCAACGCGGTGCGGCGTTGGAAGTCTGGAAACCTGTCAAGAATTGAATTTTCTACCAACTGTCTAGCTTCCTACTACCAGAGACGCGATATCGAGCTCAGAACCCTGACTGCAAGAGGCTCTTTTTTAAACCGTATGGCTTATTTGTCCCTTGTTGTTTGGCCGCGTGGTGGCACAGTTTTGGTTACCCTAGACTTCCGTATCCGTCATCCTAGAAAAGGAAATGACGTTTAGCCATCTGCTTTTGAATTGTGGAACCTATGTTATGTATGATAAGTGTATATTTTGCTTGTGAAACGTGTAGTCTGTATGGCGTAGATTGGGGACCGTCCAAAGTTTTGCCTATGTGATTGCGGAAAACCGTCTAAAATTCGTAAACAGAACGGCCGGTACGCGGGGCTTGGAGTTTAAAGCTGGTCCCACTGTACTTTCCTAGTCCAGCGTGGTTGCGGTTTAACGCTCGTGGTACACTGGTGACTTGCCAGGTATTTTTAGTATTATGATTATTATTTGCCATTTGCCAAGTAGCCATACCACATTCGCTTTTTACGATACACTTTAACATGTTTACATTTCGTACACTTTAACGTATTTACATATACACTTTATTATTTTTACATATGTGCCAACGTCTACACATGCGGAGTTAGTGGTAGATTGTTTTGTTCACTTTGTGCGCTTTAACCTAGTTACACATCTTACACTTTAAAATATCTACAGGTACACTTTCACATATTTACATATTTAACTTTATTAGATATGTACCAACATATGCATATATAGAGACAAATTATCATGTTCCTCACCTTTCACGGGAACATGTAACTTTCCGTCAACGTCATCACAGTCTGAATTTCTTTAGATGGTTGTATTGTTTCTGGCGAAAAAGTTATACAAAAACCGGTTTATGTTGGAGTTATTTCAAGCTAGAGGAGCTGGTATTGATGTTGGTAGTTGTTGCCCTTACAGCAGCCAAAGAAATATGTGGTCTGGGGAACTTGCCCGGTTATTTAAGTTTTCGATGCCTGTCGTGAAATTTATTTTTAAAGGTGAAGGAGGTAAACATACACTTTATTTTATAAGTTTATCATTAACATTCAATGCAATTGATGTTCATTAGGGATAGAATGCAGTAGCACCCGTGTTAATAAAGTTCGAAACCTGGTTTATGATCGTCTACTGGTATTTTGACAAGCGCCGACACTTGCTGTGTTTGTGTTGGCTGTAATAAGGCAGTGATGAGGCGCGGAGTTGGCTGAAGGCCTCTGATCACGGCCGGAGGTGGCGGGCGGGCAGGTTTATCGACAGCGCTTGTAATAAAACGCACGCCACCCGGCAATCGATGGGCCGCGACTGCGCGGGGCTCAGCCACCACAAACATTTCCATTGCGCTCCCTATTTAATTCCTGCTTAATTGGTGCCACCGTCGGAATGTTCCAAATTGCTACAGTTATTTATTTTCTACTCTAATATTATGCCTCTGCTCTGCGCCGCATGGGTGCTAATACTACGGTGGCTAACTAGTCAGAGATATGAGTCAACTGATCTTATCTAGGTTTTCTACAAGTGGTCTCTACTAGGTCACATAATCGAACGAAAGGCAGAAACTAGTCGTATCTATTACTTCTTCAATCTGCGTTTTTTGTAGTTATTGCTTTTTTATTTCATTCGGAGATTATCTAACATGTACATTGAAATTAACGACTTCCGCCACCGTTATTATTCAGCTAAGGAGTGGACGAGCAATCGAATTATCAAAGCTTAACGTGTGCGATTAACACACTGTTTTCCTATAGCTTATACGCGTTACGTGGACTAAGAAGTTGCAGAGTTCCCATCCCAGTACAGCAGAGAGAGTTAACTTTGACGTTTTATGTTATCCTGCGCTGCCATCAGGGATTTTCCAGAAGAGTGATTTAAAGTCGGAAGTAGGGTGCTGCGGATCATACCAGTACTAGTTAAGATCTTTAATCGAAACTTAGTGTTCATTCCAGTGTTTTCAAACATAATAATTATATTGTTAGCAGTGTTGGGAGGCAAGCTAGAAATGAGTATTTTCGTTAAGAAAGTAATGATTTGCTTGGCCTTACCCTAACTATTTATTTTCTAAAATCTAATACAGTTGAAATTTGAAGAATTATTACATCTCATAATAAACAGTGGAAAAGATTATATCGTTTTATTTTACTTAAATATAATTACCAGCTAATCATCAAAATATATAGTTTTATCATCAGTCTTCTAGAGTTTATTAAACAATTTCTTCTGAAACTTGTGTGAAAATCTTAAAAGAATTGGTTCTGCTTTTAACGGATGGAAATTACTTTCAAGCAGATAACTTTGGTAAATCACCGAAGCTGTAGACACCCGCGGCCCTAGTGTTGCAAACTGAAAAAAAAATGTTTTTTTTCAGATTTGTGAAAAAAAAACATGAAAAAAAACCTAGCACCCTTGTTTTTTTTCTAGTTTTTTTTTCAGAAAACAATATATTTGATAAATTATAGTTTTATTTATGGAACTTACATTTTACATGTGTGTTTTAAACCTTACTAAATCATATAATATCTTACATAATGATTCATAAATGTATCTATATAGGTAACATAATTTTTTATTCATCCTCTATGTCGGTACCACATTCAGTACTACCAACACTAGTTCGGTCGGAGTCGGAATTTTCTGTTTCTTCTTCTGTCCCCTCTAGATCCATAACTTCAGAAATAGTTACATTTTCTTTTACTGGTTGTATTGCATGCAAAAGCTTTTGAGATTGCAATTTTAAATTGTGAGCAAAGTACACACTGTGAATGAAGACTGCGCCGATAGTTCTGTATTACGGTCTTTTAAGTTTGAATTTAAATCTATTATCATACAAAATAGGAGCTTTATTTGTTTTCAATCGTTGGTTTACGCCAACGGTTGCAAGGAAATTATTCATAATTACTGACAATGACTTAGTATCACTATACGCTGCGAGTTTAACAAGTATACGAATATAATAAAAGCACAACAAGTAATGAAAAGAGGCAAAAAACCGTAGATAAATTTCCTAATTTTTTGAAAAGGTTCGTAGGTCTACAGATAAATTTGTAGGGCCTGGCAGCACTAGTTCAAATAGCGAGTATCAATCCAAACAATGGGAAAGGGGGATTCCTTCTCACGCAACCTAGCCTTTTCGGGAAGTCCCCATTCGTAAAAGAAAACTTCAGTCAATGTTACCAATATTTTTGTAATTTTTTTCTCCTACTGAACCAGAAAAAATATAGTAGATTTAAAAGTAAGATAAGTACTTAGTATAAACTCTAAAACAGTCATATTAAACGATAAATGCCTTAAAAATTTGAAATTTAGTAGTTATGAAAAAAACATGTTTTTTTCAGTTCTTTTTTCATGTTTTTTTTTTTTTTTTTTTTTTACAACACTACGCGGCCCTCTTTAGGAAAACAGTTGCATTTTATAGCTGAAGAAAATTGGTTCCCTCTTAGAGAATATAAAATGAAACATCTTATCTGGGATTTATCACTTTTGAACAAATTTTGTGCAGGTATTCATTCCATTTAAGCTCCTGATCTTTGTTGAAAATTTGTATGCTCTGGAAAGAGTAGACTTATTCGTGACTAGTGTTTCCACTGGTGTAGTGAAATACTCTCTCTCATCCTATCCTGTGTTAATATTTTCATCTACACATATCCTTCAAAAGTTCCAATCCCTTTATTCCTCTCTGTTCTTCTCTTCAAATTCATGGTCTACCATCAAATCAAACAATCTGTTATGTAGGAACGGAGACTTTCGGCGTATTATTGCAATGAAGGCAGTTTTTTTTCATGATCTTGAAAACCACAGCGAACAATCAAATAATATTTCACTCTGGAAGGATGTAAAAAGATTGAAAAAAGAAATTTCATACCAGCTTAATTTTATACTTTATTTAATCATCATACTAAAATTGTTTGTTCTCGCAATACTCGCTACAGTTTTACTTATAGTGCAGCTCACAATTAATTCTTGTTGCTTTGAAATTCAATGCAACGCGTGACTGAGCCAACAGCGAAGTTAAAAATTTACCATATTTGCCGAGTTCGTCTAAAACCAACCTGCTCGTTCTGACTGTTGAACTGAACAAAAACCGCAAGGCAAATTAAATAATAAATTCAAAGAAGAAAAATCAGTAGCAAAGTTAAGGCAAATTTAGTAAGCTATGTTAAGCTAGTGCGAGCTTATTAAATAATTTTGAACGTGTGAGAGCAGATTGTATCACTAAACCATTGCCCAACTGTAAGGAGCCTTCAGCAAGCATTAACCGTCTTCTATATAGTCTCATGATTGTCTTGCTGAGATTTGAAGATTCTACCAGTTGTCACAAATATTCATTTTTAAAGTATGCAAATAAAAGATTTTCATGGCAAAATTAACAAATGTCAGTAAGAATAATACGATAGCTACAGAGGTCCAATCACTAAAAATGACTGTATCATGCAGTTATACAACACTGATTCAAAATACGTGAAAGTTTACTGGAGAATACCTTCGACAACAGGTAGGGAGAGAAGAGCCAACGAGCGTCTGCAGTGTTGAACAGCGAGCATTAAAACACAAATAGCAACTTGTTAGTTTATTCGCGGTCCGTTCCCGAGAAAAAACTGTAGCTAGAACAAGAGCTCTGTCGGTTACAGCAAAATCTAGCATGTACCAAGTAAGAAAAAAACTGAGTTTCCAATACAGCGAATGCCGACCTAATGACATGTTGCAAATTGTTTCTTTTCCTGAGAAAGGTTCAGTGGTTATATTATACTGATTCGGTGCCTTTAAGGACACCTTTCGCATAATTTACACCATTCTACGTCTAATTGTAGCATTAAAATTCCAAACCCACGCGTACGAAGTCTTAGGTAACAGTTAATTGCCCGTTAATCGTTATTCAATATCGAAATTTACTGTCCTTAATGACTGAAATCATAAAACTTTTCCTGTCCTAGGACTACACCTAACACCAAGTAACTTCCTACTTCCTTAAGCATTCTCTGCACTCACTAATTGAATGAAGATTTTATTTTATTTCTGTACATATCTACAATTTTCAAGATTCGTTCAGAAGTTTCTCCTGTATCCCAGATATAATCATCTTAATAACCTATGACAGCAATGTCTACGCGGAAGTCTGCCGTTATGCCACCTCGGTCCAGTGCTACTGCTGCCAGAAGTTCTCGCACTACATGTACGAATGCGCAGATGAGCTAAGGTGCGTTTAGTGTGGAGGTGGTCACCAAGCTGCGGACTGCCAACTGCTACGCCAAGATGCTACCTGCTGCAACTATGGAGCCAGGCACGCTGCCGCTTACGGAGGCTGCGTCTCACGTAAGACGCAGCTACGAAACAATCACCCGTCGCGGAGACGACTCCATACGCACCCCGCAGCAAACCAACGTGGCTAATTCAACACGGTCAAGAAGAAGACTGCGCAACGAAAAACACGCCGCACTGCACTTTAATAAGACTCACCAACGGTTTACAGTCGAGACATCGACACCGGAGCAACACCGTACATTGTGACTGCTGCTGCGACCACGCTCCAGCACAGCGGAACTCCAAGATCAACTCGCTTATGGAGCTACTCACGCAGCTCAACACAAGGGCTGCCCTGCAATCACCAACTAGTCAAGTCACCTCTGTTAACGAGGCTAGCCATCTCTTAAATTATGAAGACCACAAAACGACACGACGAAACAAACCAGTAGCCAACAATACGACAAATAAACAGTGTAGAAATGACCCATCTGAAGAAACTAGAAGTAACTGTCGAAAGTGAAAGACTCCATTGTACGCTGCCCAATAAAAGAAATGGTCAGCAAATGGCTATGGTTGCTAGTACCAGTTGCATTGTAGAAAGTTGTTTGGAATTATATGATATACAGTTTTATAGTCGTCTACAGTAGTGCTTGCTTCTCATGACGTCGTATAGACAGTGTTGCCCTTGTTCTGATGGACAATAGTCTCTTCTCGCCAGTGGGCTTTTGCTTATTTTGAATCTATTTGTGGGAGTTGTGACGAGTCCAGAGTTTTTCGCATTGTCTTTCCAGGTGACTAGTATTATTATATTATAGCAAACGTCACGAATTACTTGGTACCACTAGAATGACGCGCCCTGTGCGACGGCTATCGCAGCGCGCGGGGTGGCCGCCCGGTGAGTTATAATCGGATACGGGCGTAATGAATGGCGTCAGATGCGTTTCAGTTAGTGCCATTAGTGAATTGCGTTGATGAGCGCTGCCGTGATGGACGCGGCACCCGACCCTTGCCCCGGACCGCACTGCACTGCACTGCCCGCTGTAATTTTAATGTTGACCGTCGCAGTTATGTTTCACGCGTGACGATGGCCTGCCGTGATGGAGCAGATTCCACCATTTGACGTCCCCTCTTTACGTGGTGATGACTCCATTAATGCATTGTCTGCTTATGCGGTGATATTTGCTTTTGTGACCCGAGCTTTAGTGTCATGATTTACCAAAGTAACTAATGACCTAACTGTACGACTCACACAATAGTGTGTTTAAATAGGAGTATTTAAAACGCGGAGAATCTTCTTCCTTTACCCCAGAGTCGGCATATTTTTCCTTTAAAAATACGTCAGCTCTGTGTACCAGCGAGGTTGTAACGGGGTTGACACTGCAGTTGACCCCTACAGTAAGCGGAAAAAAGTAAATGTCGCCCGTTCGTAAACCGTGAAAAGTCTATGCTGTGTGCTTAGTGATGTCACGTTAGTAAAACTTGAGTTTTTGAGATGGAATTTGGAGACCGCTAGAGCAGCGGTTCCCAACCTTTATTGGTACACGACCCACTTTTAAGTAAAAAAATTTTCGTGACCCACCTAAAATGAGAGTGTATCTAATATCAGAATAGGAAACTGTTGTATGACCTCGATACGCTATCGACTATCCTATCCTACGAAAAGGCAAATTTTCGTACAGAGGATATATTCTTTCAACAAGAACAAGAATTGATAATACATAATACAAGAAACATTTTACAGGCCGGGAGGTGGCTGCACAGACCATCACCTCATCAAGTTGACTGATGAAATTCCATGATTAATCACTTTAAATCTACTCTCAGTCAAAACTAAACGCACACAAAAATCATCCTCACAAAGCAGATAAAGACTTTCAATCAAAGACTTTGGTTTCGATTCAAGAGTAAACAAGAAAATGACAATGAGAGAAGCGGGATGGAAGAGGGGGTGTTCAGGGGTTGCCATAACGATTGCGCGATTGCTGCCGCTGCTATATCTCACAACGAGGTTATTGCATAATACCAACTGACTATTTAAGAAAACTTTTTTTTCTCACAAAGTTTTAATTTAAGCTAATAGCTTTCATGATTATTGCACTTGTAAAATGTTGTGATATATTTTTTAAATAGATGAAATAAAAGATATTTTTTTTGTGATAAAAACCTCGATTGTTCTGCGACCCACCAAAACACACGCCGCGACCCACTAGTGGGTCGCGACCCATAGGTTGGGAACCGTTGCGCTAGAGCATTCGCTTAGATTACCGCGGAAAACTGGATGACCAGTACATATTCTAATTATTCTGTACATTATTACTTATCGTCTTTGTGGCAATTTCCCCTAACATTTATTTTTCGATTACAGGAATTTTCATTTTAAATTCTTTATCAATCACAATTCGTCCAGTATGTTGGAACCTTAATGATTTTTTATCAGTCTATACTATTATAAATCTGTAAGCGCGCTGCGTCTGTCTATCTGTCCCAGTTTCGATGCGATTTTAACAGTTTGAAAGCTTATGGTTTAACGTAAAACGTGTGCAATATCTTATGACTACGCGACCGGGGAACGGAGCAACAAATGACAATTAGTTTGTACCGATATAAGATAGGCGCCACAGATCCAATAGCATCTCACATTAGTGTTGCCCAAAATCGGTCTTGGTCTTGCAGTCTTGGTCTTGGTCTTGCATTTTTGCAAGACCAAGACCAGGTGTATTGATGCAAGACCAAGACCAAGACTGGCCAAGTCTCGTCTTGTTCTTGCATTTGGGCAACACTAGTGTTGCCCAAAATCGGTCTTGGTCTTGCAGTCTTGGTCTTGGTCTTGCATTTTTGCAAGACCAAGACCAGGTGTATTGATGCAAGACCAAGACCAAGACTAGCCAAGTCTCGTCTTGTTCTTGCATTTGGGCAACACTATCTCACATGAACAAAGGTCACAAAGATAGTTCATTACAAACGTTTACAATATGCTACCTGGAAAAAAAAAAAATAAACAACCGCACACTAACTTCCATGCATGTTTAGCAGTGGCAAAATTCTAGTTCTAAAATATAATTAATATGTAAAGTTATTTATAGTATGACTACTGAATATCTTACAAAGATATTGCATCATCGCACAATGGAATGAAGAGCAAGAAGTGAATGTTCAGTTCTATTGAGCGGTGGGCTAAAATACCACACAGTTTCATCGAAGATGATTGTGACGGATGTGGTGGCGTCTACTTTAGGTCCGCACGCCGAGTAGCATGACCGGCGTTTGGGGGGGGGGGGGGGGTGTAAGCGGGACAAATGTATCATGTACCCCGGGCCCGCAGGCCTCAGGGGGGCCCGATGACCGGCCGGAGGGGCCCTCCCCCGTCCCAAGAATCCGCCCATTGTCACCCGGGCGGTGGTCGCCCACCTGGCCTGAGAGAGGGCCCGATCTGATGAATTTGCCACGGGCCACAACCAGTTACGTCACTGCTAAGAACGCTTACTCGTGGCCCGAGAATCCTAGAGCGGGCCGTCGAAGGAGACAACGCGGCCAGGAATCTGTGTGACTGCTGCGGAGCACTTTCATTAACATGGCTGCCACAGTGCAGTCGACTGGCCGGTACACGGCGAGGGAACCGTCACCCATGCAGACATCGCCGAACCAACTCAACTCACATGCAGCATCACCTCAACCATGAATTTGAACATTTCTCCTCTCTTTATGCTACTAGGATATATATATATATATATATATATATATATATATATTGACTGGCATGGCTCGGATTAGTAATGATGCAGGGGGTTGAATTTCGTGGTCTGACTCAAAAACTGCAGGAAAATCTATAGTTTTCAATAAGAAGTGAAAACTTCGTTTCAAACGCGCTATTCATACTTTTTAGTGGCTGCGGATAACAGGATGGAACATTTGCATTGCTAACGCAGTCTTTGAGTTGCTGCTTCTTAAGCGAAATACATAATTGAAAAGTATTGTTTTTAAGACAACCATTATCTCGCGAAAGCCGCTATGTTTTTGAAATGTGTACGTTGAATAGATTATTACATTAAGTTACACTTATCGTGTTCTCCTGTGAAAACATTTTCAAAGGTTTGAAACACTACTTATCATTCTTAAAACCAATAAAATAACTCTTGCAGTTTGGCTGTAAAGCTGAGATATTTCTTCAGATAACGTTTTGTTTACTTAATCGTTACAAAGAAGTTTCTAAGAATGTTGTACGCACTGTAAAGTTTCCAGACTTGTAATCTTTATTAATATTATACTTATTCCAAACATTATACCCAGTATTTCTTTAAGATTGATATGAGTACTAGCTCTTGACTCTACTCAATGTTAACTTGGCAAATGTTTATTGTGGGACTACTTTCCTTGTGAGTCCTCATATGGACTGTTATTTTTGTAGATAATGTCGTAAGGCTCTGAAGGTCAGTACGGCGGCATCTGATCGCTGTCACCCCTACAGTGGAGCTACGGACGTGGGTTACTCTGCAAGGTTCGTAGTACCAATAGAAGCGGCAGGCTTCAGGAAAGATTATTCTAGGATCAAATAGACTTACAGGTTAGAGAAGAATTCCAGGAAAATGGCTCTCACGAGAAGGCAACAGGACTGTTGGAATCTCTTGAACGTGCTAGAATAGAGAAAATAGATAAAAACCGTTAAAATCTAGATCTTACCCATTTTAGCTGAAAATCCTGGTCACTCTTTCGGAAATTAGATCCTACACGAATACTTACAAGCACACACTCATCCATTAATGTGGAATCAGTAACAAATCACCTTATATACAATTCTGTACAAATTTCGTCATAGACAATATTTCATAGATTTAACCCTTCTTTACATTGACGAAATTTGTAGAGAATTTTATGCTCTACGACTTCCCCAATAACTCAAAATAACATTTAGAGTAAAGGAAGTGAGATATTTGTAGAAAACCGTTTTTCGTGACCTTTGACCTTGAATATCTTGACTAGCGTACACGAGATCCTATAAGACTTTTGAGCCAACTTATAATATTTCAAAACAAAGGTTTGTGCAAATTTTCAGCTTGTTATCTTTCATTCGGAGGGTTGCCCCTTTTTTCACCTTATTTGACTGGATTACGATTGTCGTCTATTCACATTACAAGAGGTAGGAAACCATTCGAAATGGAAAATCTGCAGGATTAGACAGGATTTGTCTAGAGCTACTGATGTCAAGTTGTAGACGTTATGGCAGGCGGTTCTGACGTAGCGGCATTTTCACCTGTCAGCTGAGGGCACTGTCCGCTCAAATATATATATATATATATATACAAATTTCCATAATTATATTATAATTGTTGTTTGAGTTGTATTTTATAACTTTCCATTAGTTTTATATAGTATCAAACACTAAATAAATAAATAATACCTAGTATTAACTTGTAATATTGTTGTTACTGGGATTGATAACATGTATGTGAGCACTGGCATTGAAGTGTTCTGTATTAGGGCCTGTATGTTTTGTGTCGTTGCAGGAGTGAGCGGCGGCTGTGGCGCGCGGCTCGGGCGGGCCGGGCTCGCTGACTGTATGGCGTCCTCGGCTGTCTTCTGCCTCAGCCTGCAGATACGTGAGTTACAACACACCACTTCATTCTAGGCTAGTAACGGTTGAGTTGTTTGTCACAAAAAATGAGAGAATGTTCCTGTGTTATAGAACCATTACGAACTCGAGTAAGGCTCGAGTTAGGCTTCCGCGGCCAGAGTCAGTTGATTCTTGGCTGTCCGGTTGGCGCCGTGTCATGTTTCTTGAAAGCGACGTTTCGACCCTCATTCTGGGGTCTTCTTCCATGGCAGAACAGTTCTGCCCTGGACGCGGCGCCACCCGGACAGCCAAGAATCAACTCGAGTAAAAATTGTTTTTGAAATCTAAGGATCATCATGCATAAATTTGGTAGTAATGTATAAACAAGTGAAATATAAAATGTTTGAAAAATATTCGACGGGATTAAAGGAAAGATGTAAAAATTCATTAATTGAAGAAAAAAGAATTCAGATACATATTATATCAAAGTGCATGCTCTACAGATCAAGAAATAGACTAAAAAGAGCGGTTTCTGTTTTTCTATGAACAAGTGGGCAGATAAAATGTTTCTGCATGTCAATTAGAACCAGAGTAGAAAAGTTCAGATACGAAATTTATCTAATGATCCTTTTACGGATAAAGCATTAGATAAATTTCATATCTGGAACGTGTTTTTATTGATGTTTTAGGATTCGTTTATAAGTTATTTGGCAGACACGTTGTCTACACGCATTATCTGCCCCTGCTCTCCAATTCGTCGTTTCAGCCACGCCTTCCCTTGATAACGTCGGATGCCATTTTTTAAACCACGAAGCTGCTGAAATCACAGCTTACTTAATATGAGACTGTTTCCTTTTTCCGTTGATTCAGCTCTCATTGGGCGCGAGGCTCTTGTTCCATTTCATTACCAAGAGATATTGCTTCAAAGTATATTAAAGCTTTCAATCTTTTTATCCTTTCTATTTTCATTTTTCTGATAGTGGTGTTACTTCCTCGTGCGACGTTTTTTAGAACACCCGGTGCAAAACTTAAAGAACAGATAGATAAAGTAACATAACATCTACTCAGTGGAAATTGATGAAAATGTGGAAGTATCTTTCTAGATGGCTCCCATACTTGCACTGAAGTCACGCCATGTAAATTATAGCTTTCTTTTCGACTATAACGCCAAATATATCTGGCCCGTCAACACGAAGCAGTTGAAGGAACAGAACAAGACAGTGTGTGTCAATCAGGGAGTTTTTACGGTTGCACTGTGGTGGTGAGCTTCATTACAACATGGCTCGGAAATAACATCTGGATGACTTCACACGGGGAAGCTGAAAGAAGGAAGAAGTGTGACGAGTACAACCCAGGAGTTTGGTATTACTCACATCATCATTTCACGTGCATGGGGAGCGTTCCGGTCATCAGGCACTACTGCCCGAAGGAAAGGAGGTGGTCAACCATGTTCAGCTATGGCAGCAGATAACCGCTACTTTAAGCAACTGGGATAAAAGGCCCCACGTCAAAAGGCGGATGCAGTTGTAACCACATTTAAAAGGACTTAAAGGAACCCAATCTCAGTCTCCACAGTAGCACGATGAATCGATGGATATGGTCTCCTTGGCCGACGACGATTTCGTCGTGTTCCATTGACACCCGCACATTGGCGGCACTGTTTGCGATGGTGCCAAGAGCATCGGGACTGGACCGACGGGGAGTGGTGTCGCGTGTTTTACTCAGATATGGACGGTGATTCTGGACGGCCTCTCATCTGGAAAGAGGTCGGAATGCGTAATGCACCAGGTAACATTGTCGAACATGATCGTTTTGGTGGTCCAAGTGTTATAGTGTGGCGAGGCATAATGTTCCATGGGCGTACCGACTTACTCATCCCCATCTGCGTCTTTTCAGTGAAGCTTTCGGCCCTAACTTTATTTTTATTCGTGACAATGCGCGACCGTATCGAACAGCCGAGGTGGAGGAGCTCTTGGTACGAGAGGAAGTTTGACGAATGAACTGGCCTGCTCGTTCCATAGAGCCCGTGTGATGCATTGGGAAGACGTATTCCAGCACGTCTACATGCACCAACGACCATCCAACAGTTGTCAACACGCTGGTGGAAGAATAAAATGTCCTATCACAAGAACTCCTTACTATCCTTGCGGCCAGCATGGGAGCACTTTGCAGAGCATGCATCGCTGTCCGTGGTGATCACACACCTTTTAAGAACCATGTCCTTTCTTTCTTTCGGGGGATCATCTTTAGTCGCATTGACTTAACTGTAACCTATTGTCTCTATACAAATGTGTCATTTCTGTTCGTCTCACCGGGTATTTCTTTCAGTTTCCTACTATACCATACTGTAGCAGTTCTTTCTATTTATTACAGTTCAAGTTTCATCGATGTATGCTACGTACTTGGCAGTGCCACAGCATGCGAATGTTAGTTTCTTCTTTAAGTTTTTCACACCAGTGTATGTTGCCGCTGGTTTGTCGAGAGTCTGCCAAGTGTAAGGCAATTATCGAGACTGATAAGTGAGGGGTCAGTGATTTCAGCCGTATTCCCGCCCTCTGCTGGTACAGCTTCGTCTGATGTGTGTTTCGTACAGCATAGGGCGCACTATTCATAACAGTATGGTAGCTCCGTGAACGATGGCTGTGTACATATCAGGAAGAGGAATATCAACTATATACAAGTAAAATCAACTCCACAATCACCGAACGTGTAACGAACGCACTTTGCATTCGGGAGGAAGCGGGTTTAAATCCACTTCCGGCTATCCAGAATTAGATTTTACATGGTTTCGTAATCACTTGAAGCTAATGCCGTGAGATTTCCTTTAAAAGACAATGTCCAAATTCCTTCCCGTTCTCTGCCTTCATTCCTCAACCGTCACCTAATGACTTTGATGTCGGCGAGTCAAAGAGAGAGAGAGAGAGAGAGAGAGAGAGAGAGAGAGAGAGAGGGAGAGAGAAAACTCGGCAATCCTACGAAAGTCATTCTCAGAGTATTCTTCTTCAGAAAATAAAACTAGTAGAAATCATTCTGGGATGACCTCCGACATGCTAAAAGACAAGTGTATAACCGATGTGTAAAGGACGTCATAAAGCTGTAACAGAGGGTTAAAATAGAACCTTCCACCGGCTTTCATGAGCTGTTGTGTGATGTATTGTCCGCCATGTAAATTACAGACGTCGCTGCCCGCCAGGGAGACCATGAATATATGCATGAGCTCGCCGAAACGACTTGCGACGCTTTTTTAATATTAGCTGTCTACCTGACGTTGCTTCACAACACTCCCCCCTGACGCTAGATTTTAGATTGGTTACTATTAGGAAAGCTGTTACCGGTTTCAGCATTGTTTAGATTAAAATATTATTTTTTGTTAGTGCTGTTTACTGATAGAGCATCGATGAAAAAAAGACTTTACGGTATCTCACTTGATCGGATCAGCATACTACATTGCTCATGATATAATTAATCAACACTGCAGGATTTAAATCTCTGGGATAGTACCAGAATTAATATCGCTAAGCAGCTGACAGTACTGTGAGAGAATGGGAGAAGTATGTCAGCTTACACACTGTATTGGAACAATAACTACGCAAGTACCTGCAAACAGAGAACATTCGTCGAAGATTATGGTTTACATTAAACTGAAGGTGCCAGTAGTTTTTTCAGTCGCATTTGATCCACAAAAGTGCAAAATTTCAGATCAGATGACCTTCTATCAACCTCACACACGACTTTGTATCACCAGCCGGCAAAGACATGTGGGGTGTGTAGGTTTGTTATGACCCTTCGGGTTCAGAGAGTATGTCCTCTTTACCCCATGTATTCCAGAATATTTTAATACATCGCTATGCGCAAGAACTATGTGCACGCCCTTCTCGATGTAATATAGTTTATATCAAAATCGTTGTATTTTAGTCACATTTTGAAAAAAAATTAACATGTTTACTACGTTTTAGAGCTTTATACAATAACGTCACTACTTTAATTTATGCAAAAAGTAACTGAAGGTTCAGTGTCGAAGATTATTTCAGCAGTGGGCCCGTTTGAAGCTTTCTAGTAGCTGTTCCATGTCGCTCTATTCGTTAGTTTGAGGAACCAGGCGATTCCATTGGTTGATTGCCCAGTACAGTGTTCTGTAGTAATTAAATTTTCAAACAGTCGTGAGAAGTAAGAAAATTAGCCATGACCTTTATGAAGGAACCATCCCGGCATTCGCATGGAGCGACTTCGGGGAAACGTGGAAAATTAAAATCTGTGTATCTGGGTCGGAGATTAAAGCCGCCTCTTCCCGAATGACAAGCCGAGCTTCTGCTCTGCAGTCTTCAGTGGCTGATGATTGAGGGTTAATCTGGAAGTGCATTGGACAGTTCTAAATAAAATGAGGTAATGTTAATTCCAGATATTCTCTCACCAGAATTTAGAAGTTAATCCCATTATATGGATAATAAAACTTAACAAGTTGTCATTTTTTCGGTCCAAAGATTTCTCTATAGCAGGTTTAAGGTACCACAGTTTTGGAAGATGAGGATGGAAGGCATGAAGACAACCCAAATAGGAAATGTTTGCCCAGTCCTTTCAAGTCTCATCTATTATCCCGCGGGTGTGTAAGAAGACATGTTCGTGAACGTAAATACGTATCGTAAACGAGTCTTGTTTTAAAATCAAAGGCTCCGGTTGGTCAAAACTGACTCTGAAATTATCGCCGTTCCTGGTGATACTGGCGTAGACTGCTGCCATGGAGGACTTTTATCCTCAATTCCAACTCCTCGGGAAATATAACTGGGACGGTTTCTTTTGCTATCCCCAGTATGGGAGTCAACGTAAGGTTCACCGTTTGTTTGGATTACTGATTTGTATATCTGTGTATTCAGCATGGTGTGTTGCGAATGGACGATGTAAGGGGAAAAGGGTAAAATCCGGTGCCAGCCCATTCAAGTCTAGTCTTTCTTAGAAACCGACAATGTAACGTATGCATCCGACATTCGAATTACCTTCAACACAGTTGCATACCATCACTTCATACGCACAGCTGAGAGGTTCGGTATACAATCCGGTGATTAGGAATCTTGCTCTCCCTCGTCTTTTATCCAGTTGGCCAAGTCCCGAATGGTGGAAATTTCATGCAACATGGCTCGAACCAAGTAACACGATCATGGTTCCAACAGGTCGGAAAAATATGATCTTCCAGTGCTTACTTTAGACACTAGCCACATTGCAGTGAAACAAGGTAAAAGTTTAGAAACTCAACTGCGTCTCGTTCCGTTAGTGATGATGTCTCCTAGCTAACGTTGTTGGCTCTCAAAATGGACGTTCGCGCAACTTTGCAAATAAATCGGCTTTACTGCGTACTAAAAGTCCATTGTTTGGCCGGAGGCAGATAGGACCTCCCGCGGCGCGGTCCTCGCTCTCGCGTTTGGCGCGGGAACTGCGCAAATCTTTTTTTTTCTTTCCGCTGGTTTTGGTGACTTCTGTTTCTTAAGTACAACTTTGCTCATTTCAGAAACTCTCAAGCTATAAAACTGTCAGTGACATTAATTCTTAACAATTCAGAGTTAATTTGTCGCTTGGCAAATAAATTTGTTTTATAGTAAGCTTTTTCTTGTTTTGTGTTGGTTTCTTTCGTTCGTAGGTGGCGTTTACAATGTCCGGTATTGTTTTGAGATTCTTGGATCTAATTTGGAAAGTGAGAAGAAGCACAAAAATCTCCTCAAAGATGAATTTCATTCCGTCAATGTAACTTGCAGTTCGTTGCCTCAAACTGTTACGTGTAGGCTATGCATGTTGATAATAAATTGTGACTACTCTAGATAACGTAGCGGCAGCGTTTTCTACCGGCTGCGTAATTCATCCCTCTCGCGGCTGCTTAGCTGAAAAGCAAGGAAAATTATGTCAAAGCAATGCACACAAATCGGTAGCACTCTTTAAACACAGAATCTGCCCACCGAGATAATAGTTTTTTTTTTAGCAGGCTCTTCAATGCATGCATATTGAATGCATTTACAGAGTCTTTGAAACTAGCTAATTTTTCCACTATCCCGGTAGAGGAATGATTTTTTAAAATTCAGTTATTAAAATTGGACCATATCAGCCACGATTACGTTTCTCTTCAGTCCCGCCTTCCTATAAGCATAATGGGCATTGCTGAGTTTTCCAAAATTAATTGCAATAAATGTAGTATTGAAAGATCTACCATTTTGAAGAAAGTAAAATCCCATGGGTCTAACAATATTGGTAAAGATTGAAAAGCGTCATATCAATTAAGAAAGAATTCAGAGGTTTCAATTTTACCTGCGGATAAGAGAAAGTATGTAGAAGGATGCCAGACGTTATCTATACTATTATATATCTGTAAGCAAGCTGCTTTTGTCTCTTTACTGTAACGGGTATCTCGCAATAAGTACCACAGCAATTTGGATGTGAATTTCAAGTTTAGAGCTAATGGTGTCAGTCAAAATCTGGAAAATAGCTAATGATTTATATGTGCCATGGGAAGGAGCAAACAATTAAAATTCTTTATATTTGGAAAATTGTGGGCTGCCGAATATTATCACTTCAGACGCGCAGTCCTTTCGCAACAATCTCAGAAAACTTTGGATTCAGTTTTATTTTTTTACTTTTGTTACTCAGTTTTCTGGACCGCACAGTGCTTAAAATAAACGGAATATGCGAATTAAACGTAATAAGCATTGACTTGCAGGTAAGTTAATATGCGAAATGCGTTAGATTACTATGTAATGGTAGACATATATTATCTTTGGTAGGCAGTTAACAGTTTGTCTTTGGGACAATATGGTCGCTAAACGTTGTACATTAATAAACCAACATTTCTTCTTTATATATCATTATGGTTAAGAAAATCAGTTTTTTTTCCCTCGAAGAAAGATGTCTGAAAAACAGCTACCATAAATAACAAAAGGTAACAATACATTTTCCCCTCAATGACTTATGCGAAACTTTCCCTATTTCTACGTACGTTACTCGATTAATATGTATTTTGTGACTATAAAGTGCAAATATTCGTCACTAATATCGCCCAAGGAACGTGTGTACAAATTTTGGCTGATGTTCAAACCACAGCCATAGAATAAACTGTTATTTTTTTAATTAAATAACCATCATACCTCTAATTACGCCGCAATTTGATGATGCATTTTTTTATAATTCGATGAGACGTTTCCAGACTTCGCTTAGTTCTGGAGATAGAGTAGGTATCACATAGATTGTGTGGTTAGGTCGAAATGTGGCCTAACTGCGTAATATATGAGCCAATATATCTCGAGAACCAAGCGAGATATCAAAAAATGTTATTCTTTACCTTCGATTTGTTTCATCGAGTTCTATAAGAATCCATCATCATATTGTGGGCCAAGGTAATGATAGGACTACCAATTTCTAAATTATACCAAAGAACACGCGCGCAAAGCAGCGGGCAAATGCTAGTAACAATAATAAAATGGAAATAAGAAACATGAATTTAGCGTTAAGTCTTGTTTCAGTATAGTTTAATGACTACTTATTTCCAGGGAAACAATAATTATTATGAACAGCGAGATGGCTACTGATAGTCTCTTCTCTCCAGTTTATGGAAAAAATTTGAACGCAAAGCTGTTTCAAAAGACAAAAGCAAATCGTCAATTTCGTATCAATAGTATACGATTTTGTTATGGTATGGCATTATGGAAAGGTAGAGTTGAAGGTTTCCTGAGATCATACCAATAGTATCTATCCGAAAATAAAAATTACGATGAAATTAGTAGCAAATTGTTAATTGGCTTTCTTGATACACCGTTTAAACTAAATCAGGAACGAACATTAAAACACGGTATTCAGAAAGCTGCACGTGTGGATCATTATGTAAATGCTGCTTGCCACATCAACCAGCTCAGTCAGAAATGGCTTTGATCAAGACCTATGCCCTAGGCAGAGCTGAGAGGGTAGCTGGTAACAACAATAAGAAAGAGAAGATGTCACTTGGACTATACGACAAAATGGATACAATGATCTTATGAAAGCCTGCACTTTGACAAAAAAGGATTGTTGCCAAGATAAAAGTTACAGGAAAAAAGGGAGCCATTGAAAGGATATGTAGAGTGCTGACCAAAGCTTGTATTCAACCAGTTTCCGGTAGCATTGAAATTATAAGTAGCAAAGCGAAGTATCGAATACTGCCGCTACAAGCATATTGGTGTATGGGATTCCCTGCGAGGGAGTGTAAAACCGGTAAGAGAATCAGAGCAGTCATCATTACGCACAGTGCGTGGTTTGAGGCATGAGTTGCAAAATGGTCAGATCGTCGAATGCTCGGCGCGACCAACGCAACCGTAGCACACGGCATGGATGCGACACGACGAAACGTGCAGATTGCCGCCCTTGCGTCTGTTGTGACATTGTGGTTAATTGTTGCATTCAGAAAGGGAAGGAAAATCGTCGCCCACGATGGTGGGTGAAAAATCTTTACCATCAGCGTTGTGAACACGGAAACAGACTTTCGAAGGATATAACGAAGGTACAGATTTTGTGCGTGTGGCCACTGAAGACGAGCTACTTTTGAAGCTAATTGGGCCTATCGTAAAAAAGACCCACAGTAAGCATAAAAGCATATTCTTGATCATTATAGGCTATACGTATTCCTGTACTAAGACAAAAATAAGGCGTAGCTTTTTTTATAGATTTAAGAACAAATCATTATTCATAACAGTTATACTACAACATTAGAAAATAAATAATATTCTTGAAAATTATACTGTCGTGAGTAAGATAAAAAATAGAAGACATTATTGACTGTTTATTTACAGATGTAAAAAGCAAAGCATTATACCGAAAATTGTACATTCATGTAATAAGATAATAATTTATTGTTGAATGTTTCTTTATAGATTTAAGAACAAAAACATAATCTTGACAATTATAGATTCATTATACGTTTAAGATAAAGAGTAAGAAAATGTGTTGGTTGCTGTCTTGGTTGTCTACGATGTCTGCGGAGTGAGGCTGTCCGCACGCAACGCTCCGCTCCTGCCAAATTGTGCAGATGGCTGTTGCTGACAGAAGGAATTGCTTGATGCTGGGTTACATTCCCTATGCAATGTGTTCTATTAACACGATTTCACTGCCAGCAACGTCTAACCTTGGTGTACTGCAAAACTCAACTGGGCACGTTAAGGGAATACAGTTGTGTTTAGTGACGAGTCCCTATTCTTTCTGTGGCAAATGTATGATTGACAACATGTACTTGGCGCAGTGCATAAAGAGACCACCCTGCTGTGATGTCAAAACGTCACACAGGTACAAGCCGTGGTGTCATGATTTGGGGGCAGTCAATTATTACAGCTGGACTGAGTTGGTTGTTGTTGAAGGAAAAATGACAACCCGCCAGTATGAGGCCAGGATGCTACACCCTGTTGTGATACCCTTCATGCCCACGATCCAAAACGTATCTTCCAACAGGATAATGCCCGTCGTCACACTGCGGCCATCACAGCACAAGTCTTACAAGGAATTACAGCCATGGATTGGCCGACCCTGGCAGCGTAGGGGTAGCGTGCTTGCTTCGCGTTGCAGGGGTCGCCGGTTCGAGTCCGGCCGAGGGTATGGGTGGTTTTAATTAAGTGTTGTGTTCGTCTTGTGTCGTCCTTACAAAAGAGAGAAAACAATCACACTTGGATGAAAACGAAAAAAACACATTGAGCTGGCTGAATGGCTAACATGGCCGAATGCCTTTTTTTTTTTTTTTTTTTTTTTTTTTTTAAACCATGGATTGGACGCCACGGTCCCAGGATTTATTCCCAATAGAACGCGTCTGGGATGCCATGGGTAGACACACCAGGTCACATAGTCACCCAGCACAAACTGTGCAACAACTGACTACACAAGACATGCAGGCATGGAGAATATCCAAACACTTATTGTTTCAACGCCGTCAACGAATATGTAGGTGCTTGCGGTGGGAGCACGTCTTACTGACACATGTATCTCAAGGGAATAAACTGGGCTTAAACCATTTCGGTTTGTTGTTGGGTGTATCTACAAAGTTTCGTGCAGTTTCATTCACCATTTCTGTCTGGGTGTAAAACTTTCCCTTAAAGGGAAAAAGTATAAATTTTTCTATAACGCATTTTTGTGTCACGAGCGATTTACCGATATAGATAAACGAGGTACTATATTAAAGAGTAAGGTCTCCGCCGTGGTAACATTATATTTTAAGATAGGAATTTTTCGTAATTCGTCCCTTAAAGGGAAAAAATTCCTTTTTTCTAAAATGCGTTTTTTTGTGTCTCGAGCCACTTTCCTCCATAGATATCTATCCAAAATCTATAAATCAAGTAAGATTATGAGGAATATTGTCTCAGCTTTGGTGTCATCATATTTTAGGAAAGAAGTTTTTGGAATTCAACGCTTAAAGGGAAAAAAGTATAAATGGTTCTACAACGCATTTTTGTGTCACGAGCTATTTATCTCCCTTGATATCTAGGCGATATAGGTAAATGAGATATCATATTCAAGACTAAGGTCTCAGTCGTGGTAACATTACATTTTAAGAAATGAATTTTTCGTAATTCGAACTTTATAGGGCAAAAATTTTAATTTTTCTAAAATGCGTTTTTTGTATCTCCAGCCATTTATCTCCCTTGACAATTAAACAAAATTGATAAACGAGGTATCATTTAAAAGATTGAGGTCTTCGTAATGTCTTCGGTTAAGTTACTATATTTCAAGAAAGAAATTTAAAAAAATTCTAACGTTAGAGGGCAAAAGTATTAATATTTTTATATTTTTACAACGCATTTTTCTGTCACCAGCTATTTATTTCCCTTGATACCTAACCGAATTCAATAAATGAGGTATCGATTTAAATATTAAATTATCCGCTATGGTCACATCATATTTTAAGAAATAACTTTCTCCAAATTCAACCGTTAAAGGGTAAAAATATCTTCATTTCTCAAAACTTTTTTTTTTACCTCGCTTGATAACTAACCGAAATCGATAAATGAGCCATCATTTTAAAGATCAAGGTGGCTCCTTTGGTCACACCATATTTTATAAATGGAATTTTTTGGAATTCGACCCTTAAAGGACAAAAGTATCAATATTATTTATACAACGTGTTTTTTGTTTAAATTTATTCAAGCCATTTATCTTCCTCGATACCTAGCCGAAATCGATAAATGAGATATCGTTTTGAAAATTAAGGTCTCCAGCTAGGTAAAAACATAAATTAAGAAAGAATTTTTCGGAATTTGGTGCATAAAGTGGTAGCGCATATGGATTGTTCAGAGCGAAGTCCCTAGATTGCAGCAGCGGGTATCACAGAGATATCAATAAACTTTTTTTTATTCAATAAGTAGCTTTTCGGATATTTTTTTTTTCTGTTACGGAAACACAGTAGTTTTTCTATACAATTCCAATGTAAAAATTTTATTCGCACAGCAAAAAATGTTTCAGAGATGTTGATATGTTGTGTGCATTTTGTTCAGGTTGGTTTTATTCTGTTAAGGTCAGTGACAGTTTGTCATAAATACAGAGTGTTTTAAATTTTCCTAACTGTTTCGTAATATGTTGCGAGTATTTTGATGTGTACCTATTACATTAAAAAAAATATTTGTAAGATTAAGGTTCTACTTTTCATTGTATTACAAGCATTCAGCCTCACTATTCATCGCATTTTATACCTGGATACCTATCTGAAATCGTTTAATGAAGTATCATTTTAAAGATTAAGATCTCCGCTTTGGTGACATCATATATTAAGACAGGAATTTTTCGGAATTCGACCCTTAAAGGTCAAAAGTGTCAATATTTCTGCAACTCATTTTTGTGTCACGAGCCATTTATCTCCCTGCATATCTAACCGATAGAGATAAATGAGGTATCATTTTAAATATTAAGGGCTACGCCGTGGTCTCATTATATTTTAAGAAAGGAATTTTTCATAATTCGACCCTTAAAGGGCAAAATTACCATTATTTTCATAACGCATTTTTTTTTTTTTTCTCACGAGCTATTTATCTCCCTTGATATCTATCCGAAATCGAGAAATGAGGTATTATTCTAGAAATTAAGGTCTCCGTTTTGGTCAAATTATATTTTAAAAAAGGAATTTTTTGAATTCTACTCTTAAAGGGGAAAAGTATTAATATTTCTACAAAGTGTTTTTGTGTCACGAGCCATTTATCTCCTTTGATATCTAACCGATATAAATAAATAAGGTATCATATTAATGACTAAGGTATCCGCCGTGTTCACATTATATTTTAAGAAAGGTATTTTTTTGTAATTCGACATTAAAGGGCAAAAATGTTAATATTTATAAAATTTGTTTTTTGTGTCTCGAACCACTTATCTCCCTGGATATCTAACCGAACTCGATAAATGAAGTAGGATTATGAAGAGTAATGTCTCAGCTTTGATGACATCGTAAATTACGAAAGAATTTTTATTCGAATTCAACACTTGCAGGGAAACAGTATCAATGGTTCTACAACGCATTTTTGTGTCACGAGCCATTAATATCTCACCGAAATAAATATATGAGGTATCATTCTAAAGACTAAGGTCTCCGCTGTGGTCACATCATATTTTATGAATGGATTTTTTCTGAATTAACCCTTAAAGAGCAAAAATATCAGTATTTCTAAAACTCGTTTCTTTGTGTCTCGAGTCATTTATCTCTCTTGATAACTAAAGAAAATTGATAAATGAGGTATCATTTTAAAGACTGAGGTCTTGATAAGGTCTTCGGTTTCCTAACACCATATTTTAAGAAAGAAATTTTTCAAAATCGACCCTTAAAGGACAATAGTATTAATATTTCTACAACGCATTTTTCTGTTACGAGCCATTTATCTCCCCTGATACCCAACCGATATCGATAAATTTGGTATAGTTTAGAATATTAAGGTATCCGCATTGGTCACAAGTCACACCATATTTTATAAAAGGAATTTTTTGAATTGTCCTTAAGGGGCAAATGTATAAATATTATTTCTACAACGTGTTTGTTTTATATTACGAGCTATTTAACTCCTTCGATACCTAATCAAAATCGATAAATGACATATCGTTTTAAATATTATGGTCTCCAATTAGGTAAAATCATAAATTAAGAAAGAATTTTTCGGAATTTGATGCTTAAAGAAGTCGCGTGTATGAGAAGTTCAGATCCAAGTCCCTAGATTGCAGCAGCAGATATCACAGGGATGTCAATAAACTGTTTTTTTTTTTTATATAATAAGTAGCTTTTTGGATATTTTTTCTGTTGCGGAAACATTAATGTTTTGTAAAATAAATGATAAAATAACGCCAATGCAACTGCTTTTGTAGTTTTACTGCCGTACGCGTTTCGCCTCTCATGGAAGCATCATCAGCGGCGAATTAATTACATTATGAATGCAGCAGCCAAGAAAATGGCTTTAGCGGAAACATGCTTTGGAGAGAAAGTAGAGATGTGTGGTTACGAACCTGGAAACTACTAATGTAAATAATTCGCCGCTGATGATGTCTCGATGAGAGGCGAAGTGCGTACGGCATTAAAACTACAAAAACATTTGCATTGGCGTTATTTTATCATTTAATTTACTGAGCAACTGCGGAAAAATGGCCTACAACATCACTGGATTATTGTTTTGCTTTCTAATTCCAATATAAATATTTTATTCCCATAGCAACACATATCACAGAGATGGTGATAAGCTGTGTGCATTTTGTTCAGGTTGGTTGTATTCTGTTAATGTGACAGTTTGTCGTACATACAGTATGTTTTAAATTTTCCTAACTGTTTCTTAATATGTTTTGATGCGTACTTATTACACTAAACAAATAAATATTTGCTACAAAAGTGCGGTTCTACTTGTCACTATATTTCAAGCATTCTACCACAGTATTCATCGTATTTTATTCTCAAAATTTTTGCTTGGGTCGTCTAGTCTATATATCTATATATCTATAAATGAGAAAACGAGAAAGTTCGGATGTGTGTTTGGATGTACGTCTGCAGTCAATCACGCCTTAATAACTCAACATATTTAAATGAAATTTGGCATGAAGTCAGTTAATTGCGTGCGAAGTGTTATAGGATAGATTTTATCCCGCAAAAACGCATAGTTCTTTTAGAAATTTCCATTAATATCAATTCGGAAGCAACAAAGAGTTTCCTACTTCGTAGACAGCCGTGCAACGTTTACTCTTTGCTTTTTACATAAATCGCAAACACTGCTTTTCAGAAATAAAAGTAGTGAAAACCTTCTTACATATGCAAGTTTGTGTTTAGTTTAAAAGCCACAAAACTGATGCACTTGACAAACAATAGTTTGAAAGCAGGAATTATAAATATGTACTTAACCTTAAATTAAAAAAGGTAGGTACTGTTGTTAAGTTCATAAAGAGATTTTTTCATTTGCGTTAGTATGACATCTCAAATATTGCACCATAATTTCGATCGTAATATACTAAATGTGAAAAATCAGAGATTGGAATAAAACAATGTAAAATGCTATGACTATACCAGCACGAAAGTCGATTTACTAAAAGTGTAAAATGGCGGTGCTCGAAATGTCGTATTTAAAAAAATGTTACGGATTCCATTCTATCTCGGTTTAATTTATTTCCTGTGTGTCTTCTTTTTTTCCACTATACATTCTCTGTAATATTACAAATTATTAACAAACCCTTTTTTGTTCAAAATTTTTGTATAAATCAGTACAAATAGTAGACTATGATTTAGGAAACAGTGCTGTTCAATTTCTACAAATATCTAATAAATCCGGTTCAAGTTTACGTCGCGATACACGACGATGCTAACTTAGGATAAAATAATTGTTTCAATGCGCGTGTGGTTGAGGTTTTGAATTTGTAGCGCCAATAATATTGTGGTTACATTGATATTCAGCCTTGACCATAATGAAAACTGAATGTTTTGGTCACAGCCAATGGCATGAGAAATTTAGTTATCAGTTATTTAAGCAAATATCATAAGCACTATGTCACGTTGTGACGTTATGTATCGCCAGTAAACTACTCCAGTAAATCCTTCACTTAAAACGAATGTATTCAATGGCCTAACGTAGAGACTTAATGTTTCATGAAGCAATATTGCAAGTCGTTTACAACGCGATACACCTCATTTACACGGAGCTTATGAAAGCTGCTTATTTATTACTAATAATAACTAAATGACTTCTGCCTTATACTGTAACAAAAACATTCTGGTCCAGGAAGCATTTCAACCTAACCACTATCTCTGCTAATATTGCTGCTACAAACGTTATGAACACACCTCAACACATTAAATGCATTGGAACTGTATTTCGAATAGTGACAGATTTTTCTATATCAAGATTCCTAATTAGTGTAGCATAAATTACTATCACAATTAATTTCACTATACGCCTTACTAAATCACGAGCAGTAACAGTCACCTTATCGCGATGTAAGCTTGACCAGCAATATTAACAAAAATTGTCTTAGAGTTGTAGAGAATTATGAACTTTCCGTTGTACACTGTAATTTACAAGCATTTTAGTATAAATTTTTTAATTATGTAACTGCAATAATGAATGAAGTTTCATATGTATTCAGTATTTATTTTCCTGCGATCTGAAATAATAATTCACGTTTCTAATGTATTAATGCGCGAGTGATAGAAGCTTTGATTTTCTAGCGGTATTATTAGCGGAGTTTTTCACTTTGTTGAAATGGAGCCTGGACCAAAATGAGAACTGAAACATTATTAATAGTTTAAGCTTCTTTCAAGAGCACCATTTTAGTGACGTCATGTATCGCTTTATAATGATATTGTATCAAAAGATATATAATAAGCTTGGATGATTTAGCAGAACACACGGCATTGCTCGAAGTAAATTTTTGAAATTTATAAATGTTTTATTCAGATAGTGGAGAATCAGAAATGCAGAGTGGTGATTTGCCGGTAGACATTCAATTCTGTTTGCAGATTCAGAAACCTATTATGAATAAAGAATCTATTACTACTTTAACATTGTAATTTATATTTCAGAGAAGAATTAATGGATCGAAACGAACAAACTATAGTATACTGATCTACATGCAGTCAACTGTTTTCACAGATAGAGAAACGAACATTAACACTGAACATTATGAATAAAAGAATCAATTATTACTATAATACCTAAATTTCGGATTTGAAACAGAATTAATTGATGGAACCCACATATCTTCAAAACAAAATTAATATTCAGAGAGCAAATAAGTTCACTTAAAAAAAATATATACATTTTTAGTTTCGCAATTTTTTAACGAGATCAACGTCCTTGGGCCACTTAGGTATTTATTTGCTCTTTGAATGTTAGTAAATTTTTTGGATGTTTAGTCGCTTCCATCATATTTTGACGTTTTGAGTTTCCATTAATTAAAACTATATTAATTTTTATTCGCAAGTCTTGAAATTAGTAATTTTAAGAGATGCCGGGTAAACGAAATTCAAATCTCTCAATGAAATGTAAGAAAACTACGGCTGTGAAAAAAGCCAAAACCCAGGAACAAATCCTATAGCAGAGTTGCACAGGGTTGAGCACTTAGCACGTATTGCGGCTTCTGGAGATGCTGAATTGCCGGAGCAGTCACAAGTTGGGCGACAACACCAAAATGAACGCTTGGTGTCTGGAAGATCACACCGGGAAAATCGCGAGCTCGGTGCTTGCTAAGAGCAAGCGGATTGGCAATCGAGCTTCTGAAACACCGAAGCAAACAAAAAGACGGCAATAACAATATGCCACATATTTGGCATTGCAACGAGTTGCTGAAACACCTGAACAAACGTGAGCTCATTTCTAATGTTTTCCCGAGCATTCAACTAAATATTATCAATGACGAAAACTGGTTATGTGAGAAGACAATACTTGCCCCGAAAAATGATTCTGGAGCAAAAAATAAAAAAATAAAAAATATATATATATTAGAGGAAATAGTCGGGGAAGTGACAACACACTCTTCCATCGATACAGTAAGGTTAACTGACGAAGCTGCTACCTACCCCGTCGAGTTTTCAAATTCCTTCGAGTTATCTGTGCTATCGTCCCATAAACTCGAGCTTGAGGTTGGCACTCGAAGTCTCCTGATGCGTAATCTCGATCCCCCCCCCCCCTCCCCTCAAGGTATTGTAATGGCACCAGATTACACATCACAGAACTAGGAAGAAACATTGTGAAGGCGACAATTCTTACCGGTGCATCTAAAGGGGAAGCCGTTATAATTCCGCGTATCCCAATTATTCCCAGTAATATTCCCTTTGAATTTAAAACATTACAGTTCCCATTAAAAATTTCATTTTCAATGACAATTAATAAATCGCAAGGTCAAACGTTGAAATTGGCGGGAATACACTTGGATACTCACTGCTTTTCCTTTGGTCAACTATATGTTGCCTGCTCGCGGGTACCGAGCGCAAAAGTTTACATGTTTTTTCAGAAAATAACAAATCCTACAATATATATACCGATGTATTAAACTGAAAATACTACTAACATACAGTTCGATGAAGTTGTTTGGAACAAATACATTTTTGTTATTTTATTGCAGTATTTATTACTACCATCACCAATAAAAATAGCTCTAAAATTAATTGTATGGTCATATTGACCTGGTGGCAAGGCTTCATTACTTCTACGCAATCAGCTCCTTTCGTAGCCACTTAACCTAACGCAGTAATCCTACTGGGCATAGAGGACCTAAGTTCAACGTGGAATCAGAACCACGTGAGCATTCTGGCACACTTCACATCACACAACAACCTGTGCCAGAGGTGAAGGTCGAGCTAAGGACCTATGAAAACCCTCTGGAGACTGGGATTCAAGCTGGGGACTTTTCCATGTCCAGTTGGACGCCCTAACCACTGAGCGACCAGACCTCTCAACAAAATCTTATATTACAACACTCTTCCACGCGGACGAAGTCGCGGGTAACTGCTAGTCAGAAATAATTTCCTATTTTTTGTGTTTGCGTTTCTGAATTTCCGCACGAGCCGTCTGGTGTATTTCAGTGTGCGAGGTACATGACCCCACTGTCTGTATAAATTAATGTTAAATCCATTTTTATAAAAAGTTATGCTTCAAAGGCCAAAAATCATCATGGCTGCCTGAATCCAAAAATGGTGGAGGAACGAGCAAACGATGATTTTTGTGGAGCGCTTATATTGGAACCGCAAGCCAGAGGACGTGAAGAGATATTACTGTGAAAGTAAAGTGATGCTGGTTTGCTAGAGAAAATACATGTGTTCAAATTATTCAAAAAGTTAAATACCGTATCGATGAATAGAAACTTTATCGATTGCGAATATTTATAACGAACGAATTGGTTTGAAGTTCACAAGAGTATTTATCGAATAAAAAGAAAGCATGTAGTGTATAATTGGATTATTGATAAAAGACTGTATAGTTAGAGTAATATTTTGAGATGTTTACATCGTAGGAGAAAAGTTGGTGTTGGTATTATGCCGAGAGCTAAAGCAAGTTAAAGATACAAATACCAGGAAGTGAAAAGTATCGAACAATTTACATATGGCCCAACAAAACCATAAATACAAGAGGAAGGAGAGGGGAAGCGCTTAGGAAGAAAGGTGCCTTGAATTAGAATATTAACTACCTCTTAATATCCGTTAAAATAAACAGCATAACTAATTGAATAAAACATAGAAAACAAATGAACCTTAGTTATAATTCTCATCCACTTTTATTCGGATATTTCAGCACGACTCATTAAACAGAACAAACTTTAGCAAGATAAAATGTTGTATTGCGTTCAACATTAATGTCCTTGAATTGTATCTTCGAATAATTATTGTGATACTGGGTGTTTCTTTTGTTGTAATATGCTTGGGGCAACAGTAAATTTTCAGACAGACAAACTTTCGAAATTAGTTACAATTTTCAACAACAGATGGCGCTGCAGGAGATTTGAAAGATATAGAAGTAATCGCAATCTGTGAGTTCGCCATTCTGTAAGTCGTCTTTCTGCTGTAAGCGTGTGCTGTTCACAGACTACGCCATATTATTGCTGCGCATGGTGGATATGTGGAAAATATCGTACTTTAGCTAGATTTTTCCAGACTGCAGCGCCATCTGTTGTTGAAATTGTAACTAATTTCGAAAGTTTGTCTGCCTGAAAATTTACTGTTGTCCCAAGCATATTGCAACAAACGGTGTATTTCTATCGCTGCCCGTTTAGTTTTTATTGATTTTCCAAATATACCTGTCATTTTTTAAACACCCTGTAGGGAGGGAGTAAAGTGTAGTGACTTAATGCGCCACCGTTGCTACAGTACATGTCGGGGCTTGGGGGCTCGTTGCAGGGATGGTGCCCACATCTCGTCAGATCATCTGTTTAGCTTGACTGCCATTTGCCACCACGATGGCTGTTTCACATTTCTCCTGTTACATGCGGCTGTTTCTCTAAGATTGGCCCTCGTAACGAAGTATTCTATCTAGGCAAAAACATTAGTTAACATATATCGTAATTACGTGACCCTTCTGCGCAGACCTTTTTTCTCATCTGACTTAATTTGATCTTAGCTGCATACATTAACATTCTTCTCATTCGGACGCAACACATTCGTTTGATAACAGAACGCCGGGTAAAATATTAGATAAGAGCTTTGGACCCATTCGTTTTCTGTTGTTTTCCGGTTAGATGAGAACATATCATACTTGTACGCACTCGCCTAGACGTACTCAATAGCTTTCCACTTCAGAGACTGGTCTTTGAGAAACTGAGAATGCTGCTAATTGGAGCCTAACGGTGTGCGAAACTTCTGATTGGGAAATCAGTAAGAGGCAGGTGGATGAGAGGGCCGACTGAGCAGGAGTCTTTTGAGAGAGTGAACACTAATTAAAGCAGCATCCGTAGCACAAAGGCCCGGTCCTTTTTAAACCTTCCGTTTTGTCGAACAGACCTCATTTTCATGTCCCTTCTTACTCTTACTGGAGTCGGGGATTTCACATTTTCCGATGGTACCTTTTTGCACTCCTTTTGGAAGTTTTCTAAGCAAGCGTTCCGTCCTACAAGCTAGTGAAGAACAGTCTGTGCGATGACCGCCAGCTTGTGCCCTTGCTTACTCAGTTACCTGATATCGTCGCTTATGGCTCTCCATCAAACAAAGCACTACATTAGTTGAAAATAGCGCATAAAACTGCAAGCAACTCCTAGTGAGGAGGTGAGAAATTAAATTTGTTTCGTAATGGGATACCTTAATGTACAATATCTAAGGTACTGGTTCGCAGACATCTCGCGGAAGTCTTTGAAGGAAACACAAAAAAAATAAGCATTCCAGCATTCCAACTTTGTAACCTTATGTTTCACAAATTGCCTTCTTCCTTAATTTCAATAAAACATATCCAGTTAACAAACGAAACACTTGTTATCAGAATTTTTCAGCGTATGTGGTCTGTTATAGCCACTCCTGTCGCTTGAATTCGGCTGTGAAGTATTAGCGCTGAGGTAGAGGAGGCATAGGATGACCACATATTAGGTAGAACAGCCCAGTCAGCGTGATCTGCGAAGAAGATCTTCAGCTTCAGCTTTACAATAATGTGTTGTTTATCTTCCTTAATATCGTTCAATTAACGACATCGTAACTATTAGTGCCTTTCTCCGCCGTATTCATTAATCTCGATTAACTCTCCTCTGAAGTCTGTGATCTGACTCCCTCTCTTCTTACGCCATCTAGCGTGCAAATCACCTATTATTTCAACCTGACCAGTTAACATCCAGAAAATCTCTTCTAATTGCTACCGAGGGTGGTGGGTGAACGGTTAACGCTCAAGCCTTGCATTCCAAAGGAAGCCGGTTCGAATTACCTTCCGGGCATCCAGATTTGGATTTACCATGATTTCCCTAAATCACTCCAAGCGAATACCGGAATGCTTCTTTCATCGGCAATGGCCGAATTCCTTCCCGTTTCTTATCCCCAGCCCCATCCCGCCTCTAATGACCTCGACATCGACGTCGACGAGGCGTAAAGCCACAAGTAAAAAAAAAAAAAAAAAAAAAAAAAAATCTTGTTATTGCTCAGTGTTACCATCTTTATTCTAAGCGTGTATCGGGTAATAACGCACACTGCGTCCTTTTTTTTAATAATAGTTTGAAGTGTATCAAGCGTGTTACCTCGAATAAGAATTATCAGAATAATGGTGATGTGGACAGTGTTAGTTTGATGAATTTACTAGTAAGATTACAAGATTTTTCATTTTATTTCAAACATACACCATCTAACCGCCGCGGGGTCTAAGAACAATTAAAACCATAGAAAGATCGCAGTAAATTTAAGTTTCACTTACGCAGTGTCTGTACGCTGTTAAAAAGACGCATTATACAATATTATTTTTTTTTTTTAAATGTGCCTTTTCTTCTATTCTAAAGATCACATATCAATAATGTAAACACAAAGAAATATTTTCTGGTGCTACATTAATATGGGCCACTGACAGTATTTATTTACAACTTCTGTAACGAATTACTTAGAAAATTCTATGCTTTACAAAACTTGTTTCACGGACTAGAATAATTCTGACATTTTTGTTTGTTGGTAGTAATTATTTATTTACTGGAGCCGCGAAGATTTTAATTTTCAATATGGTAGACGGAGAACCTACTCATGGAAAGAGATATTTCATGTGAGATACGCGTCGTTCCCCTTAATATTGTTTTGGGTGCGGTTGGCCGACAGTTTGGAGACGATAAAAGTTTCAGCTAATCTGAGCGACATGTTGTGGGCCGAAATCACGCGAGGGCCAACTTGGCAGAGGTTAACCATTACAGGCACACAACACGAGCCAGCGCTGTTCTATTTCTTCAGAGCTTTGCCGACAATACCAAGCAAAATGCACCTACATACACATAACTTACAGAACCAGAATTTTAATGAAACAAATAACGAAAATTGTATGAACAACTCTTAACTCTTTACCGCATAACTTTCATACCACTAATATAGTCGGTAAAATCAGGAACGTCAGCTTCCACTGCTTGAATCCGTCGCCTGTAGCAGAATTCTATGAGTGCTGTAACTTGGGTATTGATCTTAAGACTTATACTCCATTGAAAGAATCGGACAGCGATATACCTTATATTTCCGAAGTGTTTTGCAATCCTGCAGACGTGTGTATAGTGACGGCAAAGTCAACTTTGAATTGAGTATTGTTAACTAACTGTAATTTTTTGTGCAAACGACTCCTCCTCGCATAAAAGTGATTAGATTTTTTACTAGCCTTAATTGCGTTTTCATACTTTTATTCATTAAATTAGGTTTTAACCCCACTGATGTATTCAGGGAACCATTTGACTACGTAATCATTCATTCTTTAAATCCGCAATCTGCTATCGAGACATTTCGTTTGGAATTTCCCACATCAGTTCAGTGCTGAGTGAGAATGAGAGACATTACAGTGTTTGCACAACAGATCATTGTAGTTTCAGTTTGTGGCTCTGTTAAATAGTTAATGCGCTTTATGTGGGAGGTCCAGTTAATTAAGAGATAACTTTCTTACTCTGTTCAAACATTTGCCTTCTTCCAGAGTACTTGACGTGTTTTTAATATTTATTATACTCGATAATGTCAGGAACGCCACGTTCCGCTGTTGTCTGAAACAGATTTTTATGAGTGCTGTAACTCGAGTATTGATCATAAAATTTCTCACAGTTTTGTGTTTTTCCTCCCAGTTTCTAGATTCCCGAACCCCTTTTCCCCTCACGATTTTCCGTTTAAAAACTATGAAAAATACAAACAACTTACTTTTCATTTGTAAAGTTTATTAATTTTTTTCTTTAAAAAAAAATAAACATTTCGTTTTCACGTGTGTTTATTGAGTGCGAATTGAATTCCACTGTTTGAGGACCCAACGGTGTATATCTTGGCTCATAACAGAAACAAATAGACTTGATTTCAAGTACGTATGCCATCTAAGGCATTTGATCTTGTGAGGCGAATCGCGTATGAACGAACGAGAAGCTATTATTTATTGCATTGTAGTTCACAGAATTAATTTGCTTCTTAGTGGGCCTGTATAGAAATTCATTTGATGCTTAAATTCCGCCTGCTAAGATGATTATTCCTGTAACAACGTAAGAACTACGTTAGTTTGCAAAGCATACCGTAATGGAAGATCTGTCATTTATACTATCCTATCTACTAAATGTAATAAAAATAAAAACCAAAACGAAGAAAATCTACTTGAGTTCATCTGAGTTACAAATACACTTTTCAAATATCGGTTCATTTCTTTTTGGAAAGCAAATTAATTAAATCGTTTCGTTTAGTTTGCTTGTATGCATTGTCTGAAATACTGAAATTATCTCTTGAAGTATTGATATCGTACTTACGTTGTAGCAATAGTTTGTAGGTTTGCTAAGCGTGACATGTATGGAATAATCTTTTTAACTGACGTGAAGGGTATAAGGAAAACAAAGAAACGGCAATAAAAATTGTCTGTATACAAATAGAAACGTTGGAAAGCACGTCATTAAGAAAATATATTCAGAACGGTGATTTTTTTTATTATTATTTTTGTTTTATACTCAGTTATTTTATTTTAAGAAATTCTGAAACAATTCATGTGTCAGAACTTTGTGAGACAGCTGATACTTAGTCGAAGTTGAGATGCTTTATACCTGCAGAGAGATAACTCCGTCTGCTGCTTGTTAAGGTGTGCGCCTACAACTTTCACAACTCACCGGGTTGCTAGCAGTGTGCGTCTTCTCGCCTTTTATGGTGCAGTAAGCTTCTCCCAGAATCTCTAACACGGCTCTTGGAAAATATTCCTCGCGTGAAGAGCGAGATCCTTCACAGATGATGTTTGCACATGCTGTATTCACAAACATCTTTATTTTAGTACTTCTTTTATTTAAAAAAACAACATTCAAACTGTAGTTAAATTTAAATTAAGATATTTTTAGGTCCCCTTTACCCGGTAGGACTACCGGGTTAGATTAAGGGAAGCCACTACAGAGATGCATGTGCGGCAAATATCATTCGCAACCAGTTTTCGTTGTTTTTACCGAAAACTCTGACCATTCGTGCGCCAAACTGTTTTCGTTAGTTCTTCTATTAAAAAAAAATTATGCTGTTCCATCGGAATTGAAGACAACTTTTTGCCTTCTGCCTTTTCAACGCCATTAGAGGCGGGAGACGATTGGGGACCAGAAACTCAAGGAATTCTGCCATGGCCTTTTTGAAGGAACCATCCCGGCATTCACCATGGAAAGTCTTGTTGGACGGACGGGGATTTAAACCCACATCTTCACGAATGCCAGACCCAAGTGTTACCGCTTACCCAACAGGATCTGTAAGACATCGGTGACAGTCGCCCGGAAACACAGCCGTTTGGTTTAGTTGTTTATACTATTTGGCGTTTGTACACTGCCATCCAACTTCAGTGGAGTTTCTAGGTTAGTGGTTAAGAGGCTTTCAATATTTCAGTTCCTGTTATTTGATACCCATAGTGTAGGGTCCAGCTTATCCCTTCAAATTGAAATATTCTGCACGAGATACTGTATTCCATTTCCTGCACTTTCCTGGGACATACGTTCATCACTCATTCCAGTAGATGAAGTACTCATGCCTACTTGACAAGACATTTACGTTTTATGTCTTCAACACAAATTCCTCTATCACCTTCTAACTACACAAAATCTTTATTTTCCTGTAAAATTTATTTCCATTTCATGTAGACCTATCCAATTAGAAATCTTGTCCAAATCCATCTTTAGCCTTTCGTAATTCCCTTCCGTTTATAATGCCTCCAAGGCATTACAAATATGCATTGTATGTAGCATTTTACGTGTTGTAAAATGTAAAAAGTTTAGAGCGCTCTGGTATCGCATTCGGGAGGACCTGGATTCGAATTCTCGTGTGGAAATCCAGATTTTGGTTTTCCATGATTTTCCCAAATCCCTCCAGTCGAATGCCGGGATGCTTCCTTCAAAAGGCCATGGCCGAATTACTTCCTGTTCCTTGTCCCCCATCCTTTCCCGCCTCTAATGACCTCGACGTCGACTAGACGTAAAGCCATAATAATAATAATAAAAAAAGTTTAGAGATGTTGCACCATGAGTAATGAAATGAGCTGTCCTCTCAGGAATTTTCTGTCGTGCAAGTAATTTCTATTTAACATACCCACCAACCAATCAAACAGTATTACGTATAACCTTTTTTTCCGTTAATTCATAACACGTTTGAGGCCTGCTAACATTATGTCTAATGCAAAAAACCTTACTTCGGACTGTTAACTGCCAACACAATCATTCATCAGAATGACGAACACACAGCTCTTTGACGCCCGTGTTTTCACTTCCACTCATTGTGCTACTGCAGTTCGTATTTTAACACCTCGCTTTTACGTTCCAAGTCTTCCTTTGCCCCAATAGGTTTAACTATATTCGTGATATCCAGTGATGTACAAGTATTGTCATTTTGGCCTTTCATGTCCAGTTGGTCTAAAATACCTTGCACGTAGCACACTAACTGAGAACCACAGAAATGGCTTCTCCTAAACTCGTCTTTCTAATTTACATACAGCCACATCATTAATGCATGTCGTTTATAAAGCACTACATAAACTTACTTACCACTGATGTGAAGCTAATCGGCCTGTAAATGGGCGACAGGCTCAAGATTTTGTTTACAAACGTTATTGTAGCATGCCAGTTATTCGACCGTTAGATTTGCGTACGATCAAACGTTATTTGCTTGATACGTGATAGCTGGTGTTTTGCTTGGCTACAAACCTAACAACGCTCAATATTCGTGACTAAAAGTTTTCTTTGAGCAGGCATTTTCCTTTGCCTTTCGTGTGGTTGAGTACATCTTCTACAGTGCAGTCACGGTGTGGCTCGACTGCAGATATACACTACTCAGCCAGATCGTTATGTCCACCTTTACCTTTGACACGGATAACAGCGGCGACGCGTCTTGGCATGGAAGTAACGGGGCCTCAGTAGGTCGTTGGAGGGAGATGAAACCACATATGCTCACACAAGTCACCTAATTCCCGTAATTTCCGAGAAGGGGGGCGAAGAACTCTGACGCTACGTTCAATCATATAACAGGTGTGTTCCATCGGGTTCAAATCTGGCGAGTTGGGGACCAGCACATCAATTGCAACTAGCCACTGTGTTCCTCGAACCATTCCATCACACTCCTGGTCTTATCTTGTTGAAAAATGCGACTGCCGTTGAGAAACAGGGTCGTCATGAAGGGTTTACGTAGTCTGTAATCAGTTGATGCCTTACACGAGCTCCACTGAACCTTTTGATGCCCACGTGAATGTTCCCCAGAGCATACTTGAGCCGCCGCCAGCTTGTCTCCGTCCCGCAGTACACGTGTCCCGCAGGAAGCTGTTCCCCTGGAAAATAAGGGAATCGCCTCCTCCCATCGGCATGTTGAATAAGGTATCGGGATTCGTAAGACCATGCAACGCTCTGCCACTGCGCCAACGTCCAGTGAAGATGGTCACATACCCGTTTCAGTCGTAGTTGCCGATGTCGCGGTGTGAACATTGGCAAATGCATGGTGGTCGGCTGCGAAGGCCCTTCGTTTGGAGTGTTCGGTGCACTGTGTGTTCAAACACTCTTATACTCCGCCCAGCATTTAAGTTTGATGTTAGTTCCGCCACAGTTCGCCGCCTGTCCTATTTTACCAGTCATCCCAGCCTACGACGTCCGACGTCTGTAATGAGGGGTTTGGACGTGGTTTCACCTTGGTTTCGCCACCTGTTGAAGTCAATCACCACAGCACTCCTCGAACACCCGACAAGTCGTGCAGTTTCCGAAATGTTCGTGCCGAGCCTCCGGGCCCTCGGTCAAACTGGGATAGATCGCGCGGCTTCCCCATTCTAAACACGGATAGCACGCTCACTGATACTACATGCACCGTGTGTGTGTCCGACTAGCAGTCATTCCTCGCCAGGTGACGCTGCTATCGCCTGGGCGTGTTTATATGGATAGTAGGTATGCAGTCATAATGTTCTGGCTGATCAGTGTATATGTCGCGATATTGGCCTTTGCGTTCTACTCGCCTCACTGCGTAGATGACAGCTTCTCCGTTGTACGATGCTCCTGACGGGCAGGTCTACAGAGGTTCTCTTTTTGGACACCAGTTCGTTCCCTCGTCATGGCGCTACGCTAATATTGGTTCTAAAGAACGTGAGTATAACTGCCTGAAGACAGTGGAGTGTGGAACATTGTTCCGCAGTTATTAATTCGACTTATGTGACGTAACTAATCAAGAACTGGACGGCGATATGCAACGTTATATCAGTGAAATTCATGTTACGGACATTCTAACCATATTTCTTTTAAGTTTATATTGTATCTGTAATTATAATTTAATGACAATCTTAAATACTATATGGAATAGCACTTGTAATTATCTACGAGAGCGTAAATCAGAATGGGCGAACGTAAATGATCAACTGCTGTGTGTCTTCAGTATTTGGCTACTCTAGATCGGTCTTTGGATCGTTATTAAGTTTGTTGCTATTTTATTTATGGTTGTACTTAATCGGTTTGCTTATTTTTGACATACAGTTCTTATACTTTTTGTAACTCTTTGGAGTTGGTCGATGAACATGAACAAATTTTGGATAAAATGAACGCGCGTGATTGCATAAACATGCGTAAGGTAACTAGCAATAAATGTTTTGCGTTTGTTTTCTGCGTTAATGCGCATAGTTGTTAGCTCGTAACAGCTTGAAAGTTAAGCACGTGTCAATGTACTGCAGAATCCGCGCAATGAGGCCGCCAGTCCGGTAGCTGGACCGGTAAGATTGTTGCAGCTTGTTGAGAGCAATCGGATGCTCGAAGCGAGGACCCTCGAGCACAATGGTCCATTGATCGCAGGGCAGCAGAGTCAGCGATGTAATTAACGACCTGACACCTGATGATGAGCCGGGCCCAGCCCTCGACACAAAAGCGAGACCTGCTTACTGTGCGTCCTAACCTACTTTCCAGACGAGTACCGGCCTGCAGCGTTTGTTTGCCTTCGTTCCGGCCAAATTCTGCGCGATTATTACTGTGATCATAGACGTCATTCGCCGTGCACTTAGCGGTTATTTAGGGATAACTTCATATTATAAGGCCACAGAATAGGTGGATATAACAGGCTGAGACAGATAAGAGCATAATACGAGGGCTCATGCGCTAACTAATTTTTCTACTGTTGGCAAAATTAAACGTCAGACCGAATGGCACAAACAGTCCAGGTATTGCTTAACTTTCTCAAGATTTCTCTTGTGACCATTTAATCTTGATTAGCACCAACATCATTAACAAAATACTTATTCCCGGAATAATGGAGGAGTGTATCGAAATCTGTAGACGAGGAGGTCTGGCGCCTTGGGATCCCCGCTCACACTTGGCCCTCCTGACTAAGTTTTTCCAACTACTGTGATGGATTTTTATGTGTCGTTGCCACTGAACGTCACCCAAGTAATGCACTGAGCTCTTCACAAAGTGTTTTCTTTGTGGAAAGCTTTTACGATTGAGGTCTTCGTCATTAACTTTCCATCAATACTAACACCGTGGTCTTTTTTCACACTACCGCGATGTGGAGCAACAGCAACAGCATTGTTGGATTTGAGTAAGTGGCTATCTTTGTTTACCATGGTTTTTCGATCTACCGACCGCCGCGACGTCAGTCGTTTGCATGCCTATGCAACCTTCCCGCCGTTCCACGATTCGTAAGCATATCATTTTCGATCCTGTATCTTAATGACAACGAGGAAGAACACGGCGCAGCAGCAAAACTGTCAAGCTTTGCCAAAGCTTTTTGGCTCTACTGCTCTGATGTATAGAGGTTTGGTTCTGGGGTTAATATTGGACCATACTTGTCCAACAAGAAGGCACCTGTCGCCGTGTAGAGAAGAAATGATTCAGAGCAGCAGTCTTCATTTAACTCAACGGAGTGTTTTACTTAAATTACTTAACTAGACAGAGGGAAAAAACTTCCCGAGACCTTAGTCGCAGCAAAAACGACTGAAATATGTTGCCTCTGAGCTTAAATAAGCTATAAAACTGTGGTGGAAATGATTACATTGAGGGATTTTTTGTTTTGGGCGATTGATTTGGCACACGTAAGTGGCTGCTGCGGGTGACGGCGTAAGGAAACATAAATCGCGCCTGGTGCTGCCTCAGCGGCTGACGCGCTATCTGCTCCAGCTCGGAAAACAACTTCTCTCGTGAATTACGAGCTGCGCACTCAATTGGCTCTACAGCCGCTCGTGGCTTCGACGCCGGGCAGTTACAGATACGTGTGTATCCAGTGCTCCAGTGCCTGTGCAGGTTAACTTTACTAACTCGAGGCCAATTAATTCGGAAAAGAAAGTTTCCAGCGTTTGTCATATACAATCTGATAGAAAAGTTTGAAAGGTATTTGTTAAAAATTGTTCCATATCATTTTTATAATGTTGGAGAGTTTGTTCATATATGGCGACGAATTTTTGTTGACGTTGGTTGACTGAAAAACAGGTCTTTTAACTTGCAAAGACCTCTTTGACTGGTTGGGCCACGTTCTACCATTCAACTAAGTTGACAGAGTCTATTGAATTATTAATTTTATTCTTTGCTGGAAGCAGAAGATATCCGAGACGTAAAATTCGGAATTTGACTGATATACTGATATTCCTCATTAACGCAACTTCTGTTACTCGGTAAGCTAACCCTTAACCAATGGCCTTTGCAACTTCGACAGCAAATTCACTAATGTCGAAAAATCATGTACCCCCCTCGTCAAATTCACACAGTTTAATTAGTGCAAATGGAGTAGCGTAAATTAAACCTTACGACATCCCGCTATTTACCTATTTGTTAGCTTCTGAAAGGTCGTCAGTTCGAGTCTGTTATCGCTCTGGCCTCGCATTGGGAGGACGTGGGCCTGAATCATCCTCCGGCCATCCAGATTTGGATTTTAATATTTTTCACAAATCACTACAGGGGAATGCTGGGATGGTTCCTTGAAAAGGCCATTGCCGAAATCCTTCTCATTCCTTGCCTTCAGTGCTTTCCCGCCTCTAATGATTTCGACGTCGACGAAGAAAAAAATCTAGTTGATGTGTTTGTCGTGTACTGTCCTTACTATTAACTTGAATGTGAGAACTTCACTTCAGTTTTACAGTTCTAATGTTATCTAACATGGTGTTTGATACGATAGCATGGAGAGACACTTCCTGACAAAAAGACTTGGAACGCAAAGTAAAAGAATCATTCAGAGAGGGGAGTATTGAAACATTGCAAATGCAACATACTCTTGGTGTTCGACATACATCACGCGATCAACTCGTTAAGGATGAAAAATCGCTTATTTGTGTAATTTGTGGGCACATAAACTATCTTTAAAACCATTTCACATTACAGAATTGTTTTGAAATAAAGTGTATTAAGTAGCACTGGCATAAATCTCGGTGTATTTAACGGTATGCATCAGTCCATGACGTCTGTATGTCAGTCGAAGAAGTTGTTTTGATTGCCACGATAATTCTTATACAATAGTAATTTTCTGGCAAAATTTATGTATTAGAGTAAGAGGCAATAAGTTCGGACATTGCTACCGCTATTAATGAAGGCACTGACGACATTTTGCTTTCTTATCGACCGTATTTGAAAAGAGCTGAAGAGCTGCATCCCTAAGCGAACGTCGAATTTTTACAAGATACGCCTCACCGAACGCCAGCCTCGCCGACTGTCTTGTTTGCAGACGAAGACTGGCAGTTTTGAAGGCGGCTCTCGCTAGGAGCAACTAATAAAGTGGCGTCTAATCCGTATTGGCTGCAGCAACTTGAGTCACGTCCATTACGTGCCTGCTGGCGAATTCCCTTTACGCTGCCCTCTTCCGAATCCCCTGCCAATCGCGTCTGTCCCGCATGCACGACTCCGGACCGTCACGGAAATCTCTCTCTGGCCAGCGCTCCTGTCAACCTATCGTAAAATATTTACTACAGCATGTTTTTCTTCGGCGAAAGATTGCAAACAACGCATACTAGTATGTTTTTCTTCTAAAGGAAGAAAAGTTAGTCGAACATTGTTTTTCAGGAAGATAACTTTCATGTCTCGATGTGGCATTCGGCCATTTATCCATACAACTGGCCGCTGTTTTTCATCTTATTACAAACTGTATATAAGATATCTGTCGCCAGTGTTATTTAGTTCTACAGTAATGATAACTCGATCGGTAACGCTCTGGACTCGCATTCGGGAGGACGCGGGTTCGAATTCCCGTCCGGCTATCCAGATTTGGGTTTTCAATGGTTTTCCGAAATCATTCCAGGTGAATACCGGGATAGTTCATTCAAAAGGTGAGGGTCGAATTTTTTCCCGTTCTTTGCCCCCTGTCATTTCCCGTCTCTAATAACCTCAACATCGACGAGGCATAAAGCTAGAAGCAAAAGGATAAATCGAACCAGGGAATCTAGCAACGTGAGTCCAGCGTTACCTAGGACTGCGTCTATTGTTTTTGTCTGTAATATCTGACTCAGTTTAGAATAATGAACTATCTCTTTTCCCCGTTATCTTTAATTAATTCTGAAACAAAATATCTTAGTTGAATTAAGAATTAGTTAAATGGTCTTTGGCGTTCTCTTTGGTTTTGGTCTTCTCTTAATATGCCGTGTAACCTTGTTTTCGTCATTACAAATTTTCATCAGACATCGTGAATTATGTGCGAAATGGCGCCAAATAACCCATCGGAAAAATATCGTAAAATCACTATCGACAAAGATGAGAATATGGCGACACCGTATCAGGACTAAAATGTTCCGTAGTTGTATTAACTTGTGGTTGGGATTCTGTATTAAGCAATCGTGTTGGACACCTTGCTTCCCATCACATTTTTTTAAATCTACGAATATAAACAGAAATCAGAATTCTATACTAATCATTCAGTGTGAGAAATCAACAGTAATTTAAGAGAGAGTATGTGGCGTTGGGGATGAACGATCTTTCATCTGACCACCGAAACTTCTGTTTTCGTGGTGTCGCTGAAATTACTCGAGGTGATTCTACAACACAGGACTCGTCTCGATCCATTCCGCTCATTACCAACAATTCTCTGCCGGCTCTACCGACAGTCGATAAGCCTCAAGCCCTCGTGGGATAGAGACTTTCAAATTACCCGGCTTTAATTCAGTTCCTGTTGCAAGTAAATCTCAAAATAATTATACGTTTTTCAAGATGTTTGACTCAGTAGAGAGTCCTGAGTCACTGGTTCGGGTGGTTCTGCAGAACTATTTGGTGCGTTCTGCGTCACCCGATTCAAAGCCCAAAAATAATTCCAGCGATATGTTGTTATTGTTTTGTTTTACCGCGCAGTATAAAATTTTTTAGTTGAAGGTAAGCCCTTTTCTAGTCTTGAAGGTCTGTATGGGCGGAACTTGCAGATGCAGCACTCACAAATCACATTAGCATCAATCGCAGACCACTGTGTCTTTTTACCGCAAGCCGATAAGCAAAAGGTCGTTTTCTTTTTCGGTCAGTGCGTCTGTTGATGACAGTACAAAAAATAAGAATTACACAAAATGTTTAGAATCTCCCCACTTGAGATGTTCGTCATAGCTTTTTTCGTTGCTTCCTGACTACTTATTTCAACTCTTTACTTTTCTTACCTTCCCTTTAACAGTTTTTGCTAAAAGAAAGTATGCTATTGGTCAGTTATACAGGCCACACACGGGCAAATAAAAACATCAATAGTTTGCATAGTACTAAAGTGATCTTATTATTATAGTAAATGTGTTTTCATTGAGTTTTCTCTTAAAACATCGTAAGTTAAACGGACTATTCACTTGAGTAACCTCTAGGGAGATGTTAAGCTCATTAGGCTACTTTGTTCATCGTGTCTGTCGCACTGACGACACGCGCCCGGCCTTCGATGGCGGGCTAACAGCGGCCAGATAAGTTTTCACTCCCTGGCCTTGGATGTCGATACTATAGCAAGTTAACAGTTTAGAATACTTTTTTTATGTCTCTGTAATAGTTTGAATTTTTTTTTTTTTTTTTGCAAACCAACATTCGAGAGCATTATATATTTCGATTAAATCCACATAATAATTAGTTACTTTTTGTTTATATTCGTTCGGCGCAGTTGTTTTCGTTATGTTCTCTTCAGCAGATAAAGCCATAAGCAAAAAAAAAAAAAAAAAGGCGGTAGGTTGGCCATTTGCTGCTCACATGGTTGTAGATGATAGTCCCTGTTGCAATCTATTCAGACTACTCAAGTGTAGTACACCCCCCACTTCATTTAGAGCGTCGATAATCAGAACGTCAGTTACCCGAACAAAGTTTTTATTTTTACGATTTGTGCACTATTTTACAGAAACGTCAACTATGTTTCTATTTACAGCTTTACACTACATCTTTACACATGTTTTGTTCGGTCTATTCCAATTACATGGACAAGGTACAATGAGTTACTGTATTTTCGCCGCAACCTCCTGACCAGCCAGACACTGGCTTTGCTGATGGATGTTGAAACCGCGACGCAACAACAATTCTTTCAATGGCCGGCAGTTTTGAGTTTAAGAAATGTGAAACCCGCCGTGTTCGTCCTGAACCTTTGTTACTGATTTGCTGTGTTAGTGAGTTCTGTTGACTTTAGTATCTTCTATCAACGTAATACGCATATAATAAGTAATAACATCATATTTATCGTCTAAAAGGAATCATAAGAATTTCGAAAATGAGGTAGAAGAAAATAAGGGACTTCTTTTGCTTGGAATTTGTAAAATATAATGTACCTAATGTATTTTTAAAGTCAAAATAAAAACTAAATAAACCGAAACTATACAAATCGATAATCCGAACCACCCTCGGTCGCTTCGACGCTCTACTGTACCTTATCATTGTGGTGGTCGTACAACAGTAATCGATTAAGGTAGAACACCTCAGAGCTACTTGTAACTTTTATTTCTTGTAAAGTTTATTACGAAAACAATTAACTCGTTTCTTGTGTTGGGATTAAACGATGGTTTCCATTAACGTCTCTGAACGTGTAAATTGTTGTTATATCTACTGGAGTCCGTTAATTCTTCATTAGTGTTACATCTGGCGTTGTATCCTTTAATGCTCGGTGTTTGCAGTTCGCTGAGAAACTTGCCTCTGGTTGTTTGTTTGCTGGAGAGAACTCAAGTTTATACTCGAGTTAATTCTCTTTTCGGAGGATTCAGATACATTTATTCCCAACATGCATCGCTTGGCAGAGTTTCAAGAGCGCTTCTCGCGGCGTATTGAAGACGTAAATATGTTGGTATTTTTTCTCGGGGCGCGCAAATACTGTGGCCCAGTATTCTGAATGCCGTAGGAAAGTTGTCTGTGGGTCGATATCGCCAGGCGCTGTCCTCGTCCCGAATATCCTTGTAACAGTTACCGCTTTTGTTGTTCCACATAACTCGCAAACATTCGGCGCTAGCATATTGCCGCTAGGATCTGATAACACCAGCGATATAAAAAGTACATGGTCGCTTCGCGCTACTGCGAAATAAATTCCCCCCTCCGACGTATCATATGGGATGCAATAAAAGTTGTGCATAAAAGTAAATTGAACAGGTGTGAGTGGAAGAACTCGTGTGTTCCAACTGATAGACTCGGCGCACGAGGCCGCGTCTTATATACGGGAATCTACGTCAGAAACTAGCTCTGCTCCGTACAGCCAATGAGCTAGCTCTCTAACTAACAATATTACTCGGCATTTGCCTGACAGAAAAGTGGTATCGTCACCCGTTATCAGTAACTACAAAAAAAAAGTTTTTCATGACGTTTTATTTTAGGTTTTTTAGCCATATTTATTGATTTTCATGGGTAAATATTTTTTCTTGCAGATTCTGATAAGAACCGCTGTGTTGTCAGCCTCAATGTGCTTCCCTTGGTTCGTTAGTAGGAATGGCAGTCGTTTAAGTAGTCTGTCGCACCGCCGGTTTTGAATCTCTACTCAGCCTCTGCTGGGGAAAGCGCGCTGCTAGTGATGCAGCAGAAGACTTTACAGAAAAGTTAAACACCTTAACTTTTATCTATTGAGGGAATTTCGCCAGCGAGGTGAATGGCCTCCCAGGGGTGTACGATCGTCGAAAAGACTGTAGAACGGAATCTTACCCTTTATTTTTATTCAGTCGGAGAACTTTTAAGGAGAACCGAAGTCGCTCCGAACAGCTCTTTCGAGTCACATGAAGAAGCCTCCTGTGCAGCATATAGATCCGCTTTCTGGTTTCCGATGAGAGAGGGAGCTGACTTCAGAACTAACTCAACGACTTGCATCATTGAAAACCTGTATTACTTCGAACGGCTTGCCACATAACTTGCCCCATTTTCCATCATGCTGAAAGTGTTGGTTTGTCTCTGAGTTTAACATACTGAAATCCTTAAACCGATAAATATCTACTCGTTCGATTTCTGATATTGACAATATCTTAGACGTAACCTTACCGGCACGGACTAAATACCATCGTAACAAACTATAATCGCACTGCGTGTCTTTAATATCCTGTTTCTCTTATCGGAAGAGAAATACCTGGTATATGTTCGAACTATTTATTTGTTCATGTCACTGGAATTAAGTTGCACTAGTACAACACTACTATTGTAGTCTGCTTCGAATTGGCGTCGGCAAATGTGTAATAAGAACAGACCGAGCATAGTGGGTGAGTAATTAACACTCTGGCCTGGCATTCGGGAGGACGGTGGTTCGAATCCCCGTCCGAGCATCCATATTTGGGTTTTCCATGGTTTCCCCAAATCACTCCAGATGAATGCCGGGATGCTTCCTTCAAAAGGACATGGCCGAATTCCTTCCCGTTCCTTGTCCTCAGTCCCATTCCGCTCCAATGACCACGACGTGAATGAGGCGTAAAGCCATAAGTAAAAAAAAAAAAATTAGAACTGATAGCGTTGTCCTAGGCGGACTGTTCGGTGACGGGCTACGGTTGTTTCCATGGATATTGTCTTTACCTTAGCTCCACCGAAAGTCATCGTAATTTTTTTTTTCACCAGATAACACGTGAAGATCCCTCAAAGAACCCTTAAAAAAAGTGATATGAGTCTTCTAATCAGAAGTAAATATCGCAGTTTTTCCAGCGTTTTACGATTAGAAGGAGGTGATTTCCAAATATTCTTTTTGTGTAGGCTTTCTCAAATCTGTATCCTTTCTCGGTTTTTATACCCGTACGATTTGCTGAACTGACCATAGATTTCGGTGACGGTAAAAGCGGTTGCGATTCATAGCTTGGGCTTGAAATGTCGACGATACTTAGACTGTGGAGCTGCTGCCAGTTTTTCGCGGGGCGAGATCCGATGTGGCCGCGCCCTGCCTGCGACGGAGATTTGCGGATGAATTCCATTTCCTGAGATCGACCGCGGGCCGCCAGGTGGCGCGGGAAATTGGGCCGTTCATCACCCAATCAGCTGGTGTCGACCCACGTGTGCCCCGCCTGCAGTCAGCTGCAGTTTGGCAACACTGTGTTTCACCTTTTCTTCTGATCGACCTCTGGCCCTTGCATAGTACAGCTAAATATGAAGACAAAAAGAAACTACATTCTTTAGAGCCACAGTAAATGTTGCTGCTCCATTTTCTTACATAACCAAATGAAATGGTGTGTAAGCTCTAAAGCAGGGGTGGCGAACCCGCGGCCCGCCTTGAACATTTTTCTGGCCCGCGAGATTCATCCCACTTTTACAAAATATATTTATTTTATAATTTTATAATGTGAAAACCAATGTATTTAAAAAATACATTATTTGTGCATCCTTATATTAAAAAGTTAACTGTCGAAATCATGAGAAAAAATCAACTTTGATTTTAAAATAATATTCTTGCGAATACATAATTTTCTATGCGGCCCGCGGAGTTATGATGCATTTCCAAAGTGGCCCGCAAGATCATTTGGGTTGGCCACCCCTGCGTCTATCGTAACAAAAGCAAAGAACAGCTGCTGTATCTCGTGGAATGGATGAAGGATTTCAAGATATGCATCCTGGTGAATTTATGAGTAACTGCTAGTTCAGGTAAGTAGAGTAAAATCAATAAAAAAACGATATCTATGGACTAAAATTCGGTAAAGCTTTGAAAACGAAGCATGAATCACAGAAGAAACGTGGTATGCCCATAGCGGTAACATCACAGATGTCTGCAGTGAATGTATTGAAAGAAGTATTATTTTTAGCTTCAAACTCCATTCAATGCCGTTTTGTTGTTCATTATAAAAAACAAGCTCCGAGCGTTGTGGGTGAGCGGTAGCGGACTGACGCAAATTCGAATCCCCGTCCGACCATTCAGAGTTCCATGGTTTCTCCAAATCACTCCAGGGGAATGCGAGGTTTGCTCCATCCGAAGGCCATGGCAGAATTCCTTCCTGTTCCTTGCCCTCAGACTTTTTCTGTCTCTAATGACCTACGCGGATGTCGTGTAAAGCCAAAAAGGAAAAAAAGAAGCAAGTGGTAGGGCAGGGGACCCGTTAGATCTGTTGAATGTTGCGGATTAGCAAACACCTTTTTATTTTTCTTTATTTTTTAAAATGGCATTTGGCTGCGAGGCCATAGAGCCAGCACTATGTAATCTTGTAGTTTGCAAATATGTATTGGATCACTCAGTGTGTTATAGATTCTCCGTGGTATAGACGACACAAGACAAACACAACACTTAATTAAAACCACCCAGTGCCCTGGGCCTGACTCGATCCGGTGACCCCTGCAACGCGAGGCCAGCACGCTATCCCCTACGCTGCCGGGGTCGGCCAGCAAACATCTTAAGCTACATACATTCGTCAATGACCACATCAGGAAACATTTGGAGGACGTATGTTCGTATCCCTGTTGGTATTCTAGATTGGGTTTTCCATTGTTTTCCCAAATCACTCCGAGCGAATGCCGCGATTGTTCCTTCAAAAGGTCATGGGCGAAATCCTTCCCATTCCTTGCTCCTAATCCTTCCCCGCCTGTAATGACCTCGAAGTCGACGAGGCGTTAAAGCCAACAAAAAAAGCACGTTAGGAATGACGCTGAAACCTGTCATTCCTGGGATCTTGCCTTATGTCGCGATGTAACACTACAAGGCAAACGCAAACTTGTAATGAAACGGGTGCAGCAACCAGCGCAACTATCAGTAACCGTGATACTACAGGTTCGATTGATATGACGAGTTAGCAACTGTGATGACTCTACAGGCTTGTACTGCCATTTCTGTGTAGACTTCTTCCTCGCAACTACGTTCTAGTAGGCGTGCTGGTATCGTATGCCCTGATATATCATCCCCAACACTACAAAAATTTAATACAAGGATCCACCAACATCCACCATTTGGAAGCTGTAACGATGCCCTTAGGTCAAGTATTACTACCACGATTATAGAAATGAAATACAAGAATATTACACCAAAATGGTTGTAAATAAAAAAAATGCTTCATTTATCACTTATACTACAAAGAAGTTCGGCATAAATTGATAAACACTTTGAAATTCTTCAATGCTTTATGTCTCAATTTCAGTGACAAAATGCACTTTAAATAGGTCATCAGAAACAAGGTCGGTCGTAGGACTCCTGTTTCATCTGAATGAGCCTCGTGGAAACTTGTACACTACAGCTAGTTACGCCTGTGAAGTCTACGCTCACAGAACATTAAAAAAAAGAAATTATGTGAAGGATGAATTACATATAAATTACGAAATTAATATTACTTTTCGAACAAGTTCCTTTGCTTTCAAATTTATGAGAAAATTAACTGGCACATGACCTCTGATGAAGCTAAGTATTGTCACCGTTGCAACATTTCCTCTGGAACTTATGAAGCAGGTGTTCTCCTCATATTCAGTCAAGTCTTATGGCATCATCTTTGGCGAAACTTTTCGCAAAGTAAGAAACTTTTCGTTGTGCAGAAAAGAATTATTAGAACACTCTGCAAGTTAAAACAAAGCATTTCTTATAGAGAACTCTTTGAAAAGCTCAATATTCATACAATGACTTGTTAGGATTTATACTCATGTGCTTTATGAAATATTTTAATCTGATTGCCTTGAATTTCCAGGTAACCAATTTTAGTACAAAGAACGAAAATACCTATCACAAAAATCTCATTCAAAAATATCCTAAGATTGTAAAACTGTCTGTAGATAATAAACATATAGGAAAGAATTTCTTATTGGCAGCTCCTTCTGCACTATTCAAGAATTAGTGCTGTATATGATCTAATCTTTAAGAAATGTAAATTTTAATGTTTAAATTTTTGAGATTTTTGATATTTTTCACTATGAATATTACTTACCATGTATGTGTACTTATTGAATATGACATACTCCACGATATCACTTCACTCTTCTCACTACCTACATAAATCTGTAAGCCGCCGTTTCCGTGGGATTTCTCTGTCTACACATCACGAAAAAAGTACCCAACAAATCTGGATGGGGTTTTCACAGTATGAAAGATAAAGATTGCAATTAGTAGTACCTCCAGGGGTACTCGATGTTGCTTCAAGGGGAACGCGCGGTAATTTCTTGGCTAAGGTAATCACTAAGTTAATTAAAAAAACAATTACCCAAACATTACTATCGCCAAAATATATTTCAAGACAAATCATGTGTGTGAATTACATTTTCGTGGTGCTATGGTTGTGCGACTCACTCGTCTGGCAGAAACGCAGCAGCACAGGCAGCTGCAAGGGGTACGCGAGGTTGAGCTCTAAGTGGTATTCGGGAAAACCTATGTGCGAACCACTGGTTTAACGTAAAAACTGCTGTATGTCTTATGACTCTTCGTGGACGATGGACCTTCTATCTATCTTTACTTATAAAAAGCAAGTTTTGGTCATGTTGTCACGCCATGACGTCATACTATGACGTCGGACTACACGTTTTTCGCCTCCGATGTAGAACAAAAAAGCAATGGAGATGTTTGACGTTATGCGCGTTATTTAATAAAAGTTGTATTTAGCTATGTATCTGCGAATAAATTAATTGTCAGAACGCTGAAAGGAAAGTACGTATCCCGTTGTAATCGTATTAATTATTAGTTGCTTTTTCTTAATTAAAATTTGTTCGATGTAGATTTTTCTTATACACTGTACAGCAATACCGTTATTACAGTAAGCTAACAAATATCTCCATTACATCATTTTCAAGATAATGAACGTTATTTGAGGAAAATTGTACTTAAGCCAACGAAGAAACAAATTGCTAAAATACTGCATTCAACACGTCATTTTTGATGAACTTACAAAATATTTATATCCAATGTAGATAATAATATATTGAATATGTTCGAAGGAATGATTTACCAAAACACTGAAATTTAGGTATGTACTGCGTTTAAATTAATATATTAATTATTAATTGCTTTTATTACTGATGTCACTATATCAGACACATGTAAATATTTCCATAAGGTCAAATTTAGATCGCAATACAGTGAATGTATTTTGAACAGCAATATTAGTAGAAGTTGTGGTTATGTCGAAACGCAGATACGACCACACAACTGATACATTTTTTTTACAGACTAAATCATTATGAATTTAGTTTCATACATAATTTAAGCTGGTTTCATAAGCTCCGAGTTTCTGAAGCTACGGCATTTTTATACGGGTGGAAGTAGTTCCGTATTTATTGTGCTAAATGAGACCTGGACCACGAATAAACCAATATCATGCTGTATAGCATAAGGTTTTAGGATTCCTAATTTATTTTTAATTTAATTGGTTACCTAATTCTGACATCATTCATTCAGTGGAACTTCCATCTGTATCGGTAAGTAAACTACAGCCGAAATATGTACAAATTACTAAATAAGGTTATGAACTTTACATAATAACAATTATATTTGTTTAGGCAACTGCAAAGAAATAAATTATCAGAACACTCCTTTAAAGACTCCATTCCATAATAACCTCTAAATGCTTGTGATAATGTCTTGAACTTTATCGGCACACTATATTGTTACGGCCATCAAACATAACTCGAGATTACTCTATCATATTGAATGTTGTTAATATTGAGTGGGTTACAAAGTATGAAAATGAATCACAAAAAAGTATTTGCCAAACCAATGATTGTATTATTAGGGCAAGATGTGAAACGTGTTCAGGTTTTACAGAGATTAATTTGGAATGGCTCATTTAAAGGTGGGGATCCACCAAGCGCGCAAAACGTTTGCAATGTTTGCGAACTTGTAAAATGTCCGGTGGAGACGAGAATAACGCGCAAGAACAAAGATTTGTGGGTGTTTGCAGCCGATGTCGGTACATCAGAGGAATTCGTTGTTCGTGCGCGGACAGTGCGAGTTCAGTGGAGATAGGTTCAACAACAGGGGTGCGTGTTCTGAACAGCTTCAGTTTTAAGTGCACTTTAAAGTCTAGAAATAATACAACAATGGACTGGGATAGGGAAATTTTTTTACTGTTAATTCAATCATATAAATCAAATCCGCAGATACGGTAGAACAGTCACAAATATTACCACAACAAAATTAAAAAAGCACGATTCAAGGAACGAAATTACAACAGATATGGAAACCATTATTGATGATGTTGAGGAGGAAAGTAAATTCTTTGCTCTCTTCAGTCAGAAGAGAAAACGTTAAACAACAGAACTCGATGGTGACAGGAAAAGGTGTATAATTTTATAAATTATTTTGCTTTATGTTTTCTATTATTTCGTTGTTTCAAGGTAAGTAGGGAAATAGTAGTATTTATCTTATCAAACCACTCCTATCATCTGTTCTTGAGTCATACTGCAGTAGCGTGGTATTTGTTTAAAAAAATGCTATATCCAAAATTTAGGTTTCCTCTTTTTTTTTAATAATGCCCTTTTCTTTATTTAAAACAGACATAATTACACAAGATGCAGCACTAGTAATGAGTTTTCCTCGGGGCGATTTGGAGACTGCAGATAGCAGTTGGAACGACGACAAATGTTTGCACAAGAACTGTTGTTTGCGAATATTTTGTTGGTGGAGACAACAAGCCAAACCACCCGACTGCAATCATTCAAACGTTTACAAACGCCAAAAACGTTTGCAAACTATGCGCGCTTGGTGGATCCCAGGCTTAACACGTCTTTATATAGTCAGGGTAATTACTCAGGCTGGCCTTTGAGGCCTTTAACATGTTGCAAACTTGTCGCACGGTTCTGTGTGCACTTCACCGGGTCCGCCCACTACTGATGACTAGGGTTCGGATCTTTATGACCAAAAAAATAGAGAAATATGCAGGAAAATATGACCTTAAAATGGATAAATATGACCCATAAATGACAATATATGACCAAACATTAAATTTACTATACATCATAAAATGCTCAATTATACATCACTTATTTTATCTAATAGTGTCGATTTCATGTAGCCAGCATAATTTATTTTAATTACTTAATTAAATTTTAAACCATTTGTTGAAGTCACTTTAATTCCAGATAGTTTACAGAATAGAAATCTTTCATCTGTACTAAAATACTCCTTTCTAAATTCCCTTAAGTAACTTCGCACTTTAAGAAAATTATATCTTCAGCATGGTGATAAGTTATCACCATGCACTGATAACTCTAGTCACAGATCCAATGCAGATTTAACGAAGACTGAGGATATTTCATTGATATATTGATTGACGCTGATCGACACAGGCATGCTTCTGCTGCATTGTCGAGATTAAAATGCGGACGGAACGTTACGTTTAGAGAGTGACAATAATTTATAAATTTAATTCTTGACTGGTGAATTCTGACCACAGTGAAAATTAATTTTTTTGCTTCCCCATCTGGATAGCAGAAATACCGTATAATTATCTTAATTTCTTCTCATCTATATGTAGTGAATTCCCGATACTATTAAAAAAACGACCAGATTTTTCTTCAAAATATGACCATATGACCATAAATATTATCGAAATATGACAAAAACTAGGAAAATGGTATGAATATGCATCTATATGCTATATAAAATACATTTAAATACAATCAGAAACGTTGAATGAGTGTTTAACTCCTCATTTCAGTTCAAAAAGAAGGCAGGAAAAAAATATGATCTGTCCTAAAGATCCGAACCCTACTGATGACATTGCTCCTGGGTAGTGAAAGTCTCGGCTGGAGACGGGAGTCGTGCTTGCGGCCCCACAGATGACAACGGGGGAGCCTGCTCGCGGTGACACTCAAACCACACACCTCTGCGTCCAGCCTCAGCTGTCCTGTCAACCAATCGTCAGCCACATCAAAGTTCCTCTCTCGCTAATTTTCAGGTTCACACGAAGCAGATTAAAAACAAAAAATACATTGGAGTGGTGTGCCCCTCCTGCTACCGTTTCTTACAGTCTGGTCGCAGCCATCCCCAGTGCTTCTTATACGTCGCTGCGTGCCTTCAATAAAGTAATTCATCTTCCACGACGACGAACGGAAAGCATTAGGGGTTTCTGCCACACGGCGCTTCCAGGCCCTTCGCATACCTTGCTTGCATTCTGGCGACAGCCCGGCAAGTGGAACTGACAAACTGTTTGTTACACGGTGGCGGGGTTTCGCCGAACAAGCGCTTTCACCAGTCTTCAGTGGTTCGGTGAATGTTCAGGTACACAGCTGAACCGCCTATCATTGTTCATTACAAATATTTTAAACTGCTTCTATCCGTCCAGTAGCTTCTCACTAAGTCGGGCGCACACGCTGTTTTTTTGATCGGTTTGCTTGTACTGTCTCGGGTTCTAATACAAGACGAAACTCAACTGAGTCCACAGACACTCCGTTACTAATTCATTTTACTTTCACTTGAAAAATGAAGAGATATAGAAATTACTTGTTGCTGCGGCTATCATTATGATAATAAGGAAAAAAGAGAAAAGAATTGGAGAGAAATGATCAATACAGTGGTTATTTAAGACGACAGAATAGTTTCACTAATTTACTAGATGAATTGAAATTAGAACCTGAAGACTGGTTTAGTTAATATTCGCATAAACGAAGAAACCTACTTCGAGTTACTGGTTAGTGCTGACTCCCCGTATTAAAAGGCAAGACACTCGTATGAGAAAGGCAGTAACACGTCATGACCGTATGCGGTTTTTTTTTTTAGCAGCAAGACGACGCTCATGTTCATGTTGGTAAGAATCAGCGTCCAGTTAAAAAAACAATTAATTTGGCCCAAATCTACGTGACTTATTATGTTTTCAGTGCCTTCCGAAAACAAGTTGTTAATTAATTCACTTTTATAATTGTTTCTTTATTTGCCTCTTCTGTTTGTTTAAATAATCTCTGCTTTTGATTTTCCATTGACACTCATTTTGTCGGTATAAATTAATAAATTCGGTGAAAAATTGGCGCGACAGTAGTCTAATATCAGTCATTTTCTACTGAAAAGACGTAGCGCAAGATGGAAGTACGTACACACACGCCTTTTTGCTGGGCGGCAAGTAGGAACACGCATGAAAAATCAAGAGCACTCTGAATGCCTTCAAACCAAACAGTAAACGGAACACTCTCACATTTCAATTACAACTTGGGACTGTACAAGCAAACGATCGACAAACAACAGTGTATGTCAGGCTTTACAATTCTTTGGATTAATATTGCTCTTACGTACGTAACTCAGCAACAAGCACTCGTGAAGGAAATTTAAACTATTGAAAACTTTATTCACCTGCTGGCAGTAGCGATGTCGTCCGTAAGATGGCACTCGTGAAGGCAATTTAAATGATTAGAAATTAAAAACTGAATTCATTCCTGCAAAACTACAGGAAATTGTGTTTTTTCCTAATGTCTGGTAAATGTGATGCCAACCCGGGCGAAGTTGCTGGGAAATGCTGGTCAATGGAATAAGAACAAAAATATGAACTTGCCATCGGAAACTAAAACTGCACATACTATCAGAAACAAAGATTCGAAACTGTGTCTGGAACAAATTCTCGACACTGAGAGGGTACAGTTGAACAACTGGCACCGAGGGGGGGGGGGGAGGGTGTTACATTACACACAGCCGTCAGAAGGGCTGGAACTGCTACGCCTTCGGCGAGACGACTGACCAGTGTGTGACGCTTGTCGTGCACCTTAGATGTGTCACATCTGTCAGTTCTATCTATCGTACTATGCGCTGAGGGTCGACCAAGTCTAATAGTTTACTTTTTTATTGATAATACTGGCTGTTTTATAGCTGCTTTTCCTTATAGTTGTCGCTCTGCTGTCACGAGACTCTAGGTCGTAAACGAAATACATTGAAGACTTAAAATATGTATATAATTCTTATTTCGTTGATCAACATTTGTAAGATAACATCCTAGAGGCCTAGAATTTTACAATTTGTCAAGTAGAGGACAAAGATATTTAGATATTTTTCAGTTTTTTTTTTTTTCCGCTGGAAATAAAGACATGGGTGACTGGCAAACTCATCAAGATGAGACCACTTTTGTTACCGAGTATATCTCAAAACTGTTGCTACCTACGATGTTTAAATGTGTCGCCAGTATTTACCATATCATGTATTTAAATGAGAAATACTAAAACGCCTACATATGATCTACTTCGTACATTATGGGCAAAAATAGTAAATGTTTTTATTTTGGTGTTACTTTACCTTGTATTAATATTATGAACTTGAAAGTGCTCCTGATTCAGAGCGCGTACTTGTAATAAATTTGATTGGTAGTGAACTGTAACATCAGCAGCGCGATCGGCAAGGTGACGTGGCAGAGCGGAGTCCTAGAGGGCGGAAACCTTATTGCTAGAGGCTCTTCCTGAACTTGCCCGGCTTTTCGATTTATCAGTTGATTAGCCGCGATTGTGTTTGGAGATTTACTCGCATCTTTTACAGCCAGTCAGTTTTCGTCCCACCACCTTCTGCCATGGGCTAGTTGTTTGCCCCGTGATTTTGCTAATAATCTAGACGTCGACCTTTTATAAAGATCCGGTACAATTGCAATAATGATATAGCGACCTGCGAATTTTGTGTATAGTTGCAGCATCGGCGTTTATGTAGTTCTTCGCGATGTCAGTCTAAATAAATCATTGCAACTGTTTGATATTTGGTTCGTGTTTCCCAAATTGCGTAATAATTGAACGGCGTCAGGTTGGTTCGCCCGTATGTATTTTGCTATTTCATTTCGTTCCGCCAATGTCGGAATGAGTTTTGATTTGGCGCATATCTGTTGGCGAGCGGGACCGAAAATAACTCGGCAACCCTCCCGAGAGGTAATCTGAAACTGCCAATATTGGACTGGTTCACCTCGCGCGGCTCGCACCAGCGTCCCTCACAGTGGTTAGTGACGCTGTTCCATTGCCATTGCACCTCTTAGCATACATACATTATTTTAGTACCAAACTATGGATTACTCCAATATTCGTTGGGTAATTACGGAAAGCCGTATTAAAACCATTATCAGCATAATAGGTACGTCTCGTCAGGATGATTTCACTCAACTTATAATTAACGTAGAGAATTAATTTCAACGATGATACAAATATGATCTATAGTATCTTAAATATAACCTCCACGTTTTATGTTTTTTGCAGAATTTTTAAGGTAAGACAGAACATCACTCGCAGCCAATGAAGAATCGAGCTTCTAAAGTCTACAGAGAATAAACATAAACTGGGTGTCTTTTTGTTGCTTGTGAATTAACACTGTGCTCAAATTTAAACGCAGTTAGCAAGTTTTTCGATAATATCAATGTTATGTAGATGTGTATCGCGAACATAGCTGGGCACGGTTAGTACAAAAGTTAACTTCGTTAATAGTTAATCCGCTACTTAAGAAGTTAACTTCCATAATCGTTAAATCGTTAAATTTTGCAAATTTAACGCAAGTTGCAGTTATCCGTTAAAAGTGAAGTATCAACAATACGTTTTACACAATGTTCCTCTGGAAACTGAGTTTTTACTGGGGTTCAACGTTTTAATCAGCTTTTCAAACGTATCGAATTTTATAACATATAGTGGAATCATGTTGACAACGAAAAAGTATACAAGCTTACAAGTTTACTACATTGAGATGCGCCGCTGTCGTTAATTACGATGCCAAAAGATTCAACAATGCTTTGTTAACGCAACCTTTTATTAGAAGATAGATAAATAATAGATAGATAGATAAAAAATCACACACACACACTTTTGCTCTTATCTACACCAGAATCCACAGCTCTTGAAGAAGGCTTTGAATTGTTTTTCCTTATCCCACAGGTTTACCTTGCTTCTACGTTTTCTTCACACTGTAGATATTAGGATGAATGCATCCTCGTCATGTGTTGTTTAAGATTATTAATGCTAGAAACGTGAGCCTTGATTGCGGAAAGTTCAGGCAAACAGTTTGAATTCAAAAATCAATTGTTCTCCAACCTTGATTTAAATACAATATAATCGCATAAATGGGACCAAGGATTTTTAATCTTCTCGTTGCTATTGCTATTGCTAACGTTGCTGCTTTCATTATCGGCTTCTAGATCTTCAGTTTCCACGGTTTAATTATGTAACGAATATCAATTTAATTTATTTCACTAAAAGACTCCAAACCATCACAAACTAAATAGTGGTACTATACTCCGCGTAGTAAAAAAGATAAGTTATAAATTTTTTAAAACCAATCACTGATCGAATATTGAGCGCCGATTTGCAGACGTAAAATACAAACCCTCTACCGCCCTAGCGTTCCTGCTTACACCCACGCCATGTCTAGCATAACAGTTACATATGCATCACACTCTCACTTGGCCTTACTTAACTCGTTAGCTCTTCGACTCGCCGAACGTACCAGCAAGTCATGGCGTGCAATTCAAACAAACGGAATGACGTCAACAACCAATGTAACAGACTAAAGTTGACGGAAGTTCAATGTAACGGAATTTAAGAAGAACGTTAATCATTTTTAGGTTAACTTTAAGTTATTTTTTGCAGCTTTGTTAACTTCATTAATTAACGATATTTTATTTGCTGTCATCAGTCTTTCGACTGGTTTGATGCAATCCTCCATCCCTTATAACCCACGTCCTCAATTATCTGCTTCATATATTCTAGTCTCTGTCTTCCTCTACAGTTCTTACCTTCGAATCTTCTCTCCACTAACAAATTAACCAATCCAGCATGTCTCAAAATATGACCTACCAGCCTGTCTCTTCTTGTGTGCGTGGAGAGTTTCCCGGCGTACTGAAGCAATGTAGTCTTCACGGGTGTGCAGCCGGATGGTGTTTTGGAAACACATCGTTTCATCAACCAGCTCGGCTGTCTTCATCAGGTGACCGGGGTCTACAGGCTGACAAAAGCTGGCAGTCACCGCGTGGAGCCATCATACTATATGTAATTTGAGAGGATTACATGACCTCGGGATACCCTTTGGGTGTTTAATGCAGTGGTTTCCCGTTGCAATCACGCACTCTTTGAAACTATCCTGGTTGGTCCTGTACGTGATGACATGCATTAAAGACGAATAGGACAAACCAGGACAGTTTCAGAATGCTGCAGGGCTGAGACTTGCATTTCCGTGGGCGCGCGGCACATTACGGATCTGTTATTAACTAAGAAATTATGTGTTTGCGACCCAATGTCTATTAAACTTTTTTTGTTTTGATGCATACTGTCATCTCCTAAAATATTTAATACTTTTTTAACACCCTGATTAACTAGAGCTGAACACTTGAGAAATGTGTCACACGAAATGAACTAGACTACGTACAACGTGGGTCATAGCCGACTGTGAACCCTTCAACGCGTTCTGTGACAAAACAGTTCTATACAAAGCAAGTTAGCATAAATATTATCAATGACTAACGCAGCAGCAGCATTACTTCCAGTCGAATTATGCAGCAATTATAACATTCTAGTGTACTCTTCACACAAGAACCTTCTCGAACCAATGTCGGAAGCTTAGTCAATTAAATTTTGTTACAATTCGACTGCCAGAAGTAATCGAGTTACTTCTTATTTTTTGATAATTAATTGATTACGAATTAAAAATTAGTAATTATGATTATTGTCACTGGGAGAAAAAATGTACGAAAAATGTCAAGTCAATTGAACACTGAGGAGTCTATTGTAAGAGCCGGCTGAGCCAATATGACTCTGGTTAGAGAAGACCCAGCTTGTATCAGTTCCTCGTGTAGGGGTCGGCCACAGCGCCTGGCGTCCTGGCGGCCTCCTGGGCAGCCGTTTTACGGTCGTTACTGCGTCGTTAAGCGGGTGTGGTGGCTGACTGACAGGGGACTGCTACCGACACTCACGTTGACCAGTGGCGCTATTAAAATACACTCACCTCGTAACAGCGGCATCTGGCGCTTACTCCAAGCATCCACCTCATAAATGTCTCAGATATTTTTTATTTTGGCCGGGCTCGTATGGACTGTGGGAGAGGAAACGTAACAATACTGTAGGACGTCTGCTCGTAAGACGATCGATGAACTGCATGCTCCGGTGGCAGTTTCCTTATACACTACTTTCCATTTTTATATTAAATTCCTTGAGCGTATTTTCACCACCCACCTACTTATGCTATTTACGTATTTTAAATTCATTCAGTGTATTTTGGTAACTTCCCGTAGTGGGATCGTCTGTAATCATCTTGGGTGCCCTATTTCAGTTCCAGTGATATTTTCATCTTGGAGTCACAAAGAGCTTTGTATTTATGTTAGCCCCTGCGAAGCAAGTATCTGATATTTGCTATCGTGTTTGTGGTTTGGTTCCAGAAGTCTAGACTAACAACTCGCACAGTTAAAACTTAAGTTAATGATGTGCGCAATAAATGTAATTAAATATGAAAGCTCAGTAACAGTTGCCTAAATAAAATCCATTGTTTTTTGTTTCGTGTTACTTAAAATATTTGTTGTAAGAGTAAATCTAATAGGCCTTAATGAATAAAATGGAAATAATTGTGAACTGGATGACATTACGAAGCTAGAGGATAGAATAGCTTCTATTTCACAACTCCATCCTGACAAATGAACATATTTGTCACAAAATTAGAACATATACCGTTCCATTAGGTCTGGAAATTGTGATAAGTCTTGGGTTATTGAAAGTACAGTTGTTGAACAGTTTAAAAGTTGTAACGGTATTACACATTTATCTGCTAATACCTTTTATCGAATTTTGTTATCGGCTTTGAAATTATCGACAAGTTAGCGAAAAAATTGCACCAAAATGGTTTTCCACAGTAAATTTAATTAAACTGTTGTAATTAGTGGTTGCCTCTAAAGTTATAGATATCTAAAGCAATGTGTCAGTTATTATACAGATTTCCCGTAGGAATACAAGTCCCTAATTTCGGCATCATTTTCTTGTTATCAGTTTTTAGACAAAAGAAACTTCCAACAAGTTCATCCAGATAAAAGGTCTCAAGATAGTTGCCTACTTCTAAAAAAATGTATTCATTTCTTGAAATTGCTATCTCCGAAATAACCGTGTTCGTGAAGTCCTTCTCATTTAATAGAGGACCTTCGATATGAAACGCGGTGATAAGGATTGGTGTGCTGACGTTGGCACGGAATGCCGTGACGGCCGGTGGTTCCCTTCTCGGGCTAATAATTCCGACCCGGTTTCGTGTTAGGACGGTTCAGCAAGAAACGGAAGCTGCAGTTGTCGGTTCCCTCGCCAGATAAATGGAGGCGCTGCGTTTTTGGGAGCTGTTAAGCTGGCTTTTAATCTTCTGCCGAAAGGATAGCTAACACGAAGCTGCTCGGATTCGCGTTTTTGCACTCTGCGAAAGATATTTCGTAAAGCTAATCATAGTTATTAAATTAAATTAGCCACTTACATTTTAAGATCCTTTTTTTTTGTAATTTATGATTAGGGTATTTTTCATGGGATAGTTTTATGCTTTTTTACAGCTGAATTTTTCGGTAATCCTCTGGAATCTCACACGCTGTTATTTACAGTAGTAATTAATCTCTGCAAGCAGACGATAACCTTGTACTAAGAATAATTAAGTTAATTCTCACACTTCATTCATCACGTAGTATTTAAATTGTTCCCCTTCATTTTTATTACATGATTTGTATTTAGAGTCGTAGAAATTATTATTTAAAAAGTATCCCAGGAATTCGTTATATCAATAACAGAATCATTTTCGGTCCATACTTAGTTGATCACTGAAACGTAAACGACAGATTATTGAAGTGTAGTTCTAAACAAATACTGGGATATTTTCACAATTACACTGATCTATGAACGGAAAGGAAGTATTGCACTATTTCCACTTTGCTATAACTCATAGCTCTTACAAATTACAGCCCGTCTTGTCAAACATATAAAAGTTAAAACATGGAGTATGATCTGTTTTGCTCATTTGGAGTAATATATTTAATTCCTCCCGGCGGGGCAGGTTTTTAGTGTAATGTCTTGGTCTCAGTAAATAACGTATAGTTTCATATTTTTGTACTAAAATTTGAAAACCTTAATTTACAGTAATGGAGGATTTTGATGTGGCATGCGAAACAGGTATTTATGTACCAATTGTTTACAGTCGTCGTTTTATCCTGCCGTTCCAATGCAAGAAACCGCTAGTTCATAATGTGTTCAGACGGAACGTAGCGACTCTGTAAGTATTTCAGTAGAATCAGATTTAAGGAACGCCTAACATTAATTTAATACTGGCAACTTGGCGGTGGCAGATAGTGATCCTGTAGCGGGCCGTATCGTAAGAGTTGGGCAGTCACGCAAGCGCTCGAACAGCCTGCAGCAAGACCAACTTCAAACTATTTTACCCCACACCTGGTTCAATCTACTCTTTATTTCACATTCTCATGTTTTGCTCTTTCTAAAAATGTTTAGTTTCGTTCTGAATCATTGAAATTTTATAACTGGTGTTCAAAACTTAAGGACGATAGTAACATTCGCATGCAGTGACACTACCATGTAACACAGCTCGATGAAAGTTCAACAATCCATAGAAAGAACTGCTACAGTATGGTAAACTAGTCAACTGAATAACATACGCCATGCGATTAACAAAAATTACACTTTTATCCGGAGACAATAAATTACATTGATGTAATTGCGACTCAAGATGTTCCCCTGGACATTACTAAAAAGATGACATGGTTCTAAGTGTGTGTGATGACCCAGGGAAGCTCTGCAACGAGTTCTTGTGGTAGGGCGTTACATTCCGCTTCCAGCTGGATGTTCGTTGGTGCATGTGAACATGCTGCAATACGTCTCCCCAACGCATCTCACACGTCTTCAATGTGATTGAAGTCGGGGGCAACGGGCAAGCCAGTCCATTCGCCGATTATCCTTTCATTACAAGAACTCCTCCATGTGCGCTGTTACCTTGTAGGTGCGGTCGCGCATTATCATCGAGAAGAATGAAGTCAGTGCCGAATGCACCCTTGAAATCATGCATAAAGGGAATAAGCACGGTGTCACAGTAACGCTGCCGGTGAATATTTTCCGCTCGAAGATTTAGAGGTCGGTAAGCTCCACACCGTAACACTTGGACCACCAAAACAATCAGATGCGGGTACGTCCATAATGATTACTCACACTGAATGTGCTGTCATCTGAGGAAAGAGCGCGCTCCTTATGCTCTTGGCATCATCTCAAACGGTGCCGCCGATGAGCTGATGTCAACGGAACACAACGTGACGGTCGTAGTGTGAAGACACAAACTAATGGAGCGTGAGATTGCGTGCCTTGCAGTCCTGTTAAATGTGGTTACAATTGCCTCCGCTGTTGGACGAGGGTCCCTTCTTTCCTGTTCCACAATGTAGTAGTAGGTTATCTGCAGCTGTAGTTGACCGTGGTCGACCACCTCTTCCCTTCGGGCAGGAGTGCCTGTGATTCATAAATCTGCCCACGCACGTGATATAATGATTTGAGCAATGCCAATCGTCGAGGCTGTATTCGTCACATTAAGTCATCCAAATACTGTCTCCACCTCAGTACACCGTAACAGCTCGCGGATTGACACACACTGTCTTGTTCTGTTTCTTCACTTGCCGTCAGACACGTTGCTTTCTGTTCACATGTAGGAGACATCTGGAAAATGCTCCAACAATTTTACTCATTTCCGCCTAGTAGTTAATATTATGTTACTTTATCTATAACGTCCCTAGTTTTGTACACCAGTTTATTTTAGCGATAAATCGCCCACGTGAACAGTGACCTGTAATAAATAATTGCAATTGCAGAAGGCGGTCATAAATACCATCCACATTCTTTTAGTGGTTTACAATGTTGTTTGCTGCCACATGACACGATTCGTAGTTATGTCGAGATCAGAAACGAACATTTACTGATGATTACTATCTTTAGTTGCCCCTTGAAAGCTACAGAAATATTCATATTGAGATGTGGGAACACTATAAGTAAAGGCTGTTTGTGCCTTCGTTTGCACCCAGAATGTAGCTAACATACTACACCACCGTTTTCAAGCAATGGTCTGACCAAAGTTCTGTAACTCAGTTTTCTCACTTCCCCGGTACATATTCTCATCATCCACTCCAATAAATGAAGGACTTTGAAACCTATCTCCACCTCCTGCCCATTAAATATAACAGCAAGTTATTTACACTTATCGTTTTCAACAAGCAGTTCCTCGTCCATCCTACATTCAAAAAACGTTTACCTTTTTATCTGTATACCTAGTAAGCTGACTTTCATTGACATTTATTTTCATTCCTTGCTGACCAACCAACTAGATATCCTGTCCACACACTCACGTAGAAACTGATAATCGTTGGATTGTTTCCTATTTACCAGTCCTATCAAAGACTTTCATGGCGCACATCAATGTTGAATCTTCCCATTACGTCAAATCTATAAAATACATTTGCAAATATGTAACAAAAGCAAGTGACATGGCTGTGATTGGAGTTGGTGCTGAGAATTCCATTGATGAAGTTACCCAATACCAAATGCGCCGCTATGTTAGCAGTAACTAAGCAATTTGGCGCATTTCTCTTTTCCTATTCATGAAAGACACCCCACTGTAGTTCACTTGGCGTACACTTAGAAAATGGTCAAAGAGTATATTTTACAAAACAGAATGTATTACAACGAGCTATTCATCGACCATCTACAACATTGACCAGTTTTTTCAATATGTGTCAGAATGATGATTTCACCCGAACACTGTTATACTTAGAAATGCCAAAATATTATACTTGGAATCAATCCTCAAAAAATTTAATGACGGAAACAAGGAAAACCAGTATATATTCCACCGATGAAATTGGTCGAATTATTCAGTCCCTTCAAGCAATCATGAGTGTTTTTATTTGCGATTACTATTTGTCAATGTTCGAGGTCCAACATCATTCCAACATTTACGAACTGTTAATGGTGAATTATGTGGCTCTTAGAGAGAAGCCTGTCAGTATTTGCAACTGTTAGAAAATGATGCTCGTTGGGATCAAACTTTAAAAGATGCTGTAATTTTTTTAAAAAGCTCATCAAATACGAACATTGCTTTCTATAATTATATCAACATGCTTCCCGTAAAAACCAATTGATTTATGGATCAAATACAAAAATGATATGTGTGACGATATCTTGCATCAAATGCGCAGTAGAACAGGAAATCTACATTTACAATTCACAGAAGAAATTTACAGCAAGGCTTTGATATCAATTGAAGACAAGACATGTGCTTGATGATGTCAAACAAAGTATTATCTCAATTAGCCATGATCGCGCCTAATAGCCCAATGCACGACGCTTTTAGAGTTGCAACGTGAAAAACTGTACAATCTTGATACTTTAAGAGAATCAGTTCGAATAAATGTTCCGCTGTTGAACCAACAACAAAAGTATGTATTTGATACACTTATGACAGTTCTAAGTGATGGAACTGGAGGGATTTACTGTTTGGACGCTCTGGATGGTACAGGAAAGACTTTTTTGATTTCATTGATTTTAGCAACAATTCACTCACACAGTGAAATTGCACTCGCAGTTCCTTCATCTGGTATTGCAGCTTCTTTGTTTGTAGGTGGTCGAACAGCCCATTCAGCGCTAAAATTACTATCGAATATTCAAAGCAACGAAACTCCAACCTGCAACATTTCGAAGAACTCTGCTATTGCAAAGGTTTTGCAGCAATGTAAATTGATAGTGTGGGGTGAATGCACGATTTCACATAAAAAGTCTTTGGAGGCATTAGGTAGAACTATGAAAGATCTGCGAAACAATCAAAACCGATTTGATGGAGCGATGATTTTGTTAGTCGGAGATTTTCGTCAAACATTACCAGCGATTCCACCGTCAACGCCAGCGGATGAATTTAAGTAAGAACATGCTTGTCGAATTGCAAAATGATCGATCTGGAGAAATATTTTCAAAACAACTCATTGATACTGTAGACGTTTTGACTGGCTGCATTACATTTCCTGTCAATTTTTGTCAGTTTACTGAATCAATAACTGAGCTCATACAAAAGGTGCTCCCAAACGTCGCTCAAAATTGCAGAGATCATTTTTGGTTGAGCGAATGAGCTATATTAACTGCCAAAAACACGGATGTAAATGAAATAAATTTCAAAATGTAACTGTTGGTGAATTAAGGACATACAAAACAGTTTATTGTGCAACTAACTAAGATAATGTCGTCAACTGAAAGTATAGATTATACTTGTATCTAATATATAAAAGTGATTTATTTATTTATTATTATTATTATTGAGACATTAAATCAATAAATAAAGTGATCACTCTGAAATACGGTTTATTTATTTATTTTTTGTATTGGACTACGACAGGCCAATAACTTTTGACAGAAAGAAGTCTGTCGGGGCAGCTAGTACTAAATAATAATAATTCCGTGTGTCTGTAATGACCTGGTGACAGGTTTCTAATGGCTGCGCATTCCGCCCGAATTAGCCGCCATAACCAAACCCGGTACTGCTACCGGGTACATGGATTTACAGTTTAACGTCGAATCCGAATCACGGAAGCGTTCATGCCACACCAAGCTGTGCCTGAGGTGAAGATCGGGTTACGGGTCTATAAAAATCCCCATCGAGACAGGGATTCGAACCGGGAACCTTTCGTTCGCCAGTCAGAAACCTTAACCACTGTGTCACCAGACCGCAACAGATATACTTAGCATGTCGGTGACGCAAACTCATATGATTTTACCCACCCAAAACTTCAAACACTAAAAATCTAACTTAGTGCACAACCAGAAGGTTGGTCGAATCTTCCCGAAAGAGATGTATCAAGCCGTTGTGTCAGAGACAGGAAGTCCAACTCCTTTTCTCAGGGGCCTACAGTTTAACGTGGAATCAGAACCACGGCTCGTCACGGCGTAGCTTACGTACTCAAATAATTCGTGAAAATTCCTGTTCACCACGGGTTTTAAACCCGCGTCCAGAGAGAGAGACTTTCAGAAGTAAGCGCCTTAACCGCTAAGCTACCATACCCGCTTGTTTTGAATTATAGGTACTTGTTCTAAATACTATCAAAATCGGATTAAGAACTGTGGGTTTGTATAAACAAAGTTGATAGAAATTAAGGTAATGGGAGGAAAGGAGGAGAGGTTTTAGGTTTTTGTCAATCAAACGTAAACAGTTTTTTTCTATTTGTTTTAAAGTATACGTATAAAAAGTTCCAGCAAAATCGAGTAAAAACTGTAGAACATTGGCAAATAAATAAATAAATAAATAAATTACTTTTATATATTAGATAGAAGTTTAATAATCTATACTTTCAGTGCTTTCCAAGCGCAACACGTAATACTTATAGCTACAGATATATTGTTAACATAAGCATTTTGTTGGCGCATCCAACGCGCATATCATACGCACAACACGTCGTAGCATGTTACTGATGGAGAGTCGGTAAATCATAGATTTTCCCCCGTCCAAACATCGCTTCACTTAAAAAATCACTATCTGTTCGTCCAGTATATTGCTAGTGATTAGTATCGTTGTCTTGAAGTAATGGATCAAATCTACAGAAGTGACCTTTATACTCGTTCGGCTGCAGTGCAATCATTAGGGACCAAATACTTTTGCGTCATTTGTGGACCTTTTTTTTTAGCTCTACCTTCCTACAAGAAATTCAGAACCTCACGTCAGATTTCCGTTGACCCTGCCCGCCTCCCGCTCTCCCCCTTGGTGAGGTTTCGTGAGATTTCGCCTGATCTCCCCCCCCCCCCCCCTATTTCACCTCACGTCATTAATGGGCGCCCCCTTACATAGAGTATGCAATTAGATTAGGTGTATAATCGTCTCTCTCTCTATCCCTGGTAAATGTTTGAAATGAACGAATAACCGTGAATCATGTTGCAATTACGTGGAGAGGGATGGGCTGTAACGCGTTCAGATTTACTTCATTGCTTCATCGTAATTAATGGCAGGTAATCAACGCTGTTGTGCTCATTGCCACATCAGCTGGCGTGGGCCGCTGTGGCAACCATATATATTCAACGATTTTTATGACGCTATATTATGAAGACCGATTGAATAAAACAACGTAATCTTAACGATTGAGAGATTTTCCACTCATTTGCCCATGTATGGCGAACTTAACCCTATTTTAACATGGTTTACTCTAGCCGTTTTCACTCTCTCTCTCTGTGTGTGTGTGTGTGTTTGTGTGTGTGTGTGTGAGAGAGAGAGAGAGAATAGAGAGCAATACAGAAAAACAAAGTTGACTTGATCTCGTGAAAAAGAAAAATTAGCTGACTATTTCATGATGGACCTAAGAAATAACTGTAGAAGAAACTAGAAGAAGAACGTAATACACTAGTCAGGAGAAAATAAAGAAAGAATGGCGTGAGGAAATAAGCTGACAGAAATCTTTGGATCACTGTAGGAATTTTGTAATTGAAGGATCAGAAGAGAAAGACAAAAATAATCAAGATGTAGGGTTGAGGCTGCCGAACAGATATTTTACATGAAGTGCGAGATAGAGAAACAGTTGGTCGATAAGAGATGGAAATTGTTATTGGTAAAATAGATGCGGCTTGCTGAAGACTCATACAACTTTGTCAATTAACAAAAAATATACAATCATTAGAGATTATGACAGGAATCCTGTTTTGAGCTTTTAACAGTGATTCAACTGAAGAAGAAATACATAGAGAAATTGAATGATGGAATTACTTGAATAACAGTGTACCGGAAAGATAGGTAGATGTTGATGAATGAGATAATGTTTTAATGATTGTATTTACTAAAACTTTGAAATATGAGGCAGTATGAATTTAGGATGAAAAGAAATCAAAATAGTCTTAACAGCGATATCATTAATTTTACTAAACGGAAGAGAGTAATGGATTTTAATACAAGGATCGTGTTCGCACTCCAGAAAATTAATGAAAAAAAATTATTGCACAGTAATCCTGACATGACGCGTTTTAAAATTACTAACTGAAGACTGCGCGCTTATCTCGATGGATCGTCAACCTTCAGCGAGTCTCGATAATGTCCGAAGTGTCAGTTGCACTGCCTGTATCAACAGCGCTGCTTTAGCCAATCAACAAAATTCAATGCTGTTAAAAGCAAGTGTAAATTTCAAATAAATAATTGAAAGTTTTCTTGCACTTATAGCGTTAAAAGAAAATGTAATTGCGATGCCAGATAAAAGGCAATTGTCTGTTGTGGATGTAACTGCACAAACATACGAAGAGCAAGTATAAAAAAGCAAAATTAATGCGAGGCAATCATACGTTCGTTTAAATTTACATGTTGCTTTTTTTAATTTACAACTAGATGCAAAAATTCATGTAAGGAGAAGGGTATTCGTTATTTATGCTATATTATCTGTATCAGTTAGAAGAACTAGATTAAAAGATAACCTAAGAATTTTTTGGCAGAAGATAAGAAACAATGAAATTTATTAAAAACTCAAAGTAAGTTAGACGAAACGGACGTAATCGTGAAATATATCAGTCAAATAAATAAGTTATCCGTTTTGAAATTATACTTTCCTTCATTTAAACTAAATTGCATTTATTTTAAGAGATCCTAGCCAAATACTCCGATAATCTAACCAGAGTAAGGCACTGATATTTCGAAAAAAATCATTAAAACGATCGTTACTCGCTTATCTTTACAAGCTTTTCCAGAATAAATTCCAACTTCCATCATAGACGATACCCGTTAAAACTAGTTACTTAGATAAAACGCAGAGGAATAGAAAAGAAAAGGGAACAATGTGTGCAGGTCAATTTAGATAAAAGATACTGGGATAAAAGAAAAGCAATTTCGGCGTTAAGATTAATATTGAAACGAGGTATCAAGAACAAAACAGTATACTTATACGGCGTTTATGGACATAATTAGAAAAAAAAAGAAGATCATTATAGATGAGACGTCAAAAGTTTTAAAAAAGTCAGGTATCAAATAATGAAATATAAAAATAACTTATGTTCAATATAAAAATCAGCAAAGCAAAGAATGATGAGAAATACTTACCAATTAAAAAGGGTATGGGGCAAGATTGTAGTCTATTCCCGCTGATATTTAACTTGTGTATAGAGTAAGGAATTATGAAAGTGAAAGAACAATTTGAGGAGAAACATTTTGCTGATGATGTTCTGATGGCAGAAAGGTGTAAGCATATTGAGAATGAATAAAGCATTAGGAAAGAATTTGGAAAGTATATAGCATTAAAAAAAATACAAATGTAGGAGAAATGTTAACAAAAGTAGTGGATTAAATATAAAAATAGAATCACCTATATTAGAGGTAGAGTTTGTGGAAGTAACTGAGAGAGCATGGTGGATTATATTCTAATATACGCCGCAATGGTAAATTTGTTAAGACGGTTATCACAAACGATCCAGGGTTTCGCCAGTAGCATTCACAATGCCTGTCAGGTCAAGTCAAGTCATATTGTTACAACCTTGCAGTTTGTACGTTCAGTTACGTACATTTAATTGCGATGGAGCGCACTCTGCGATGGCAATTTCCCTACCCACTCATTTTTTCCCTTTTCCTGTACCCACCTACTTTTGCCCTCCTACAAATCTCAACTTAAATTTTTCAAAGTTTTTGGTAAATTATTCATCATCTCTGTTGGGTCGACAAAATGATTTGACTTCACCTGGCAATCCTGGATCGTGATCTAATCTGACCTGACCTGATCGTTTGTGATAAGCGCCTTAACAAATTAACCATTGCCGCGTGTCTTATAATATAATACACTATAGTCTCTCTTCAGATACTTCCACAAACTTCTTTCCTCGCGAACAGTTTCTAAAACTCCTTCATTTCGTATTGAAATTTTCACTTAATTCACATCAACCTCTGCAGCACCACATATCAAATGCTTTAATTTTCCTAACAATATAATTGATTCTTAGCCAAAAAAAAAAAAAAAAAAAAAAAAAAAAATCGGTGGAGACGCGATCTTCAAGGTAACCTGCCTTGCCTTGATCTGACCGGACCGAACAGTGAGAATGCTCCCATTGGATGACGTGTATAGTGATTTTAATCTTTGTCCTAACCTGACTTGATCGGTAATGTGATCTGACCCTAAATGGATTGAACAGTCGAAGCTAGGAAATGTGACAAATATCGAAATATATAAAAAAGATAATTGAGGATGTAGGTTGCAACAGGTATTTTAATGTTAAAACATTATATCATGATAAGAAGGGTGGACTGTATCAAATCGATCGAGAGACTGATAACAGAAAAAGCAAGTGGGCTGCATAGCTATGAGAAAATTGTTGGAAAAATGGTATTGCTACTTACGAGCAATCCTCTAGTGATGAGCTGTGAAAAAGTATTGCTGTTGGTGTCTGCAGATAGTCAAGGAAGAAGAGACATGTTTGCAAATAACTTTCGCCTCTACAGGGAACGAACATGCTACAAAAATATCGTTATACTACGAGGCATGGATTTACTGGGAACATGCATGCATTTACTTAACATAGCTTAGTCGGTGAGTAGAAATTTCGTGCTGTAACCTGCAGTTTACTGTTGACATGAAAAACAAGAATTAGGATCTACCGTTTCTTAGGCGTTTACGATATTAGCACAGTCTATCATCAAATCGAAGTAAATGGATAAAAAATGATTTATGGATAATTAATTTGTTATTGTCCATGTCCTGCAGTTGTTGCATAAATCGTTTAAATTAAACACCGTCGTTTTTAATTAGCAACAGTTGTTAACAGACGGTGTTTAATTTATAGCATTTAGTTAAACATATAGAGCTATTTTACTTAATTATATGTCGCTTGTTTACGGTTTAGAACTGAATTGTTTAGAACGATATAGGCAACTGCATATAAAACGGAATTATTAAGGATTTGCGACAAGCGTTTCGGTTTTGCGCCGTTTTCTATACTAAGCTGATAGGCACTTTGCGGAGCTGGTGTGAAGGGAGTCCAATTTCTCTTTCTGGCGGAGTTTTGGAGTGTGTGTTTCCTGCTGTGCACCTGCGCCACACCTTCTGTAATTCTCGCTCTTAAGCTCTTCTCAACCTTAATACACTTCTCTAAATTCTCCTTACCTCTTGTTTTTGCTACCGTACTTTAACTGTTGTTGCTACTACTATGAGTTTAAGTTCCTTATTTCTTAAATAAAAATAACAAGGAAGAAACTCCTTGTTCTTTCGCATCTTCGTAAAAACGTTTTTATTTCTCCATGTACGTTGTATATTGTGACTCGCCACAGTGGAGCTAAAGTTTACTCAGACCCCTTCCTTTAATAAGTAACCTAGTCTGAGCAAGCAATAAAAAAATCGTATTAACGTATGCCTAATCGCACGAGGAGTTAGCATTTAACTAAACATTATTGTTGGTTAGCATTAACGAAATTCGTCTGTCAGAGATGGATCAAATTTAGTGCTTGAAATTTCGTTGTCGTCGAACTTTATTAGTTACAGTTCTGTACCAATATACAAGAGTTTATCACCCCAACAGTTGCTCGCTTCTCGGAGTCTGTAGCCTCTATTTTGTTATTTGAAAGAAGTTATTCTCTGCGTTGAATATGAAAAACCCTTTTTCTGAATATTATCAAAGAGGTGATCCTTTCTATCCAATGAAATTTTTTCTGATATTCCATTTTGACGAAATACTTCTTCCGAATTTAACTTTATCAAAATCGGCTTAACAAGTTGAAAGTACATCTATTATGCGAAGCAAGTAATGTGTCTACTTTCTGCTTACGTTATTGTGGTTTGAGGAGTTCAGTTTTTTTCAGCCAGCCATTATTAAATTTTCCAATGTGTTTACTACAACCTTGTGTAAAAATTCGTAGTAGTAGAGGCGAACACACCAGAAAAGGTATTGCAGGATATGACACTGACGGCTCAACATTTAAATAATATTTTTTTTTCCTTTCTGTTGGTCGTGTGAATTTTATCTGAATCAGAAATGATCTTGGCTATTTTATCTTCTCAAAACGAAACTAAAGGAAGGCTGAGTGAAATTCCTGCATTATCTTGAGCAACAATCGTGTCAGATTGTATACTATGACAGCTACAGTGATTAACAAATAAGTTCACTAACAAACGTTTCCTTAAAATCGACCTACAGATCTATTCGCATTTCTATATAATTATTTCAGGCCTGTGTTAACTGCAGTTTTGTTTCTTTTTGTTTATTGGGGGGGGGGGGGGGAGTCCATCCACTTTGTTACTCTGCACACAGTGGCTGACACGCCATCAACAACACGATAAAAGATTTTTTTTTTACTTATGGCTCTATGCCTCGTCGACATCGAGGTCATTAGAGGCGGGATGGGACGGTAAGGAATTCGGCCATGGCCTTTTTGAAGGAAGCATCCCGGCATTCGCCTGGATGCCCAGACGGGGATTCGAACCGCCGTCCTCCCGAATGCGAGGCCAGAACGTTAACCACTCACCCACCTCGCTCGGTCTGAAAGCAGTAACTGGTCCTTTTGTACCAAACTGGTTCATTAGACATGAGAATCTACGTTCCGCCACTTAGTTTCGTATCCTTGAGAATTTCACTTACATTAAATTTGAAAACTGCGACGAATTATTATTTTGGTGCTTATTGAGATTTTTTTCACAAAATAATTTTGCATCACTGAATAAAGAATGGAATTCTGCTGCGACGTTGCAGAGAACTCATTGCTTCAACACGTGTATTCTTAGCGACTTGATTGATGCCTGCACTTCATTCACATTAGTCAATCGTCTTTTCCCTGTAAATTTGCGTTTCATCTTCGATGATTTTGTGGTGAAAGGAATGAGAAAGTATCAAATGGACATTTTCATTCCAGCTGTTTCGTATGTTTTTGAAAAGTTCATATAGAACCTTTGCCGCGTTTAGCTGAGAGTATTTCTCGGCATTTTCCGGAAACATATTTTGTCGGAATGCACGGTTCATAAGACTAAACACCATCAAGAGATAGCCTTGTTTTAATTTGCCTGATGAAAGTGCAAGCTGTTAATTGCTTAAAAATTTGCATTTCTTTTAAGTTAAAGTTAAAGAAAGGGTATAAGGTTTTCGTATTTTTCTACCTATATATGATTGCGCATATCCATGCATGGCGTTCGGATTTGATTTTGTATTTGATTTTTGTGCATCCGAAAAACCATTGTGCGATTAACCCCTTCAGTTGCATATTCTTCTAGGAACGTATCCTACACGTCTCAACAGCGACCTGTTAGGCTTTTATCATTTTAATATTGAAATTTGAATCATTGGTTAGCTAAGGGAATATCGTAATTAACATTAACGTAATGGTACAATATTTGGGCGACATTGAAATATTAATATGTTTTAGAGATCAGTTGTGAATTTAGTTTAGGTTACTCTATCTGAAAATCTTCTGTATGTAAATTCAATTCAGATACTGTAAGTGTTCAGAATGAAAGAAAACGTTAATTTCGCTTCATAAAACCAAGTCTGCCGACGCTTCCCAGTGTAATGTATCCCGCGAAGAGCGATGCCTCCGATTTTTTCTCTCTTGAATGCTGTGCTGAGTCGCTTTAGCGTCCCCTATTCTTTATCCACAAATATTCATAGCAGCTGCTTTGAAAAATCCTCGCAGTCTTTCTTACTTCGTCTTCTTGTACACCGCGCGTGGTGGACGAGCGGTAACCCTTTGGACTCGCATTCGGCACGCCGCAGGTTCGAATCCCCGTCCGGCCTTTCAGAGTTGGATTTTCCAAGGTTTCCCTAAATCACTTGAGGCTATGGCCGAATTTCTTCCCGTTGATTGCTACCATTCCTTTCTCGCCTCTAGTGACCCTGATGTCGCCGAAGACATAAAAAATATTTTTGTGCGACTAACCCCTTCAGTTTCATCTTCTTCTAGCAAATTATCCTACACGTCTCAACAGCAACCTATTATATTTCTGTTTTAATAATGAAATTTTAATAATTTATTAGCTAAGGGAATATTATAATTAACGTCACTAATTGGGCGACATTGAATTATTATATTTAATTGTTGTGAGGATTTTTTAATGAAATTATTTGTTATGGGAAAAATGTTTGATACATCGGCGTAAAGGATTAATGCTAAGTTGTTTGATGTACGTGATACTTTGGGCAACAGTGGGTTCAATCAAATACATTTTAATATTTTTACAAATAAAATAGTGATTCATAAGGAAAGGTGGTTAAAGTCGTCATTGTAGATATCGTTCTGTAAGATATTGTGGTTCCCCTACCGAACCTCCCGGGGAGATGAACAGACGTGTTTTCCCGTAGCCTACCCTAGTATTTGTATTAATTTATGAATGGATGAATATGATGGTGTGTCTGCTTAGTAGAGATTGTTGTTTGTGTTGTGTTTGAGAGATGAAAGAAATAAGAGGGTGGAACCCATTGGCATCCCATTCAGGACTAATCTTCCGAAAGATACCAATGGTCCTCTTAATATGTCCCCATCTCAAGGACTAGTCACCACTAACAGTGTCCTTACCCTCGCTCGATACGCACTGCGGAGAGGTTTGGGATTTAACCCACGTCTTTGGTACACCTGCCTAGCACGTCCTGGTGCTGAACAGGCGCCACAGAGATATGAGGCAACGGCGTGGCTTTACATAAGCTCGTACATATCGATTCAAGATAATATTTAATGCTAAAGGTTTCTTAATTCGAAGAAGAGTTTGTCGTTCTTGCTGTAACTTTATTTCTTAAACTGCTATAATCTCTTATTCCTTTTTCAGGTCATTCGTTTTGCTTTTGTTTAATTCAGAGTATTTCTCCAAAATATTTAGTTTACCAAACAGTGTTTCCTCTGACTGTGCACTTTCGTCAGTTAACCGAATATTTTCCTCGAAGTCTTATTTCAAAGGTAATATACAACTTTGATGTCAGTGGCGATAGGTTACAAACGATCCTCTCTGATGCTTGTAATGATTCCATCCGTTGTCGACCCAGCTATGGCCGCGTTGTTGAATTAATTATCTTTAGTCGCTAGCGACACTACGTAAAGTGTGTCAAAGAAACCTAACTGATTAAATGTTACTAGAAAATATGTGACCCAGAGGTGAGTAGTATTTTGCGTGCAGGTAGTTTAATTTATTTTTGCTTAGGGCTTTACGCCCTGTCGATCTCGATGTCATTGGAGACGGGAAAGTAATGGGGGCAAGAAAAGGAGAGAAATTTGGTCACGAAGAAATCATGCCGGCAATTACCTGCGTGATTTTGGGAACCATGGAAAACCGAAATGTTGGTTGCCTATCGGGGATGTGAACCTACGTCCTCCCGAATGCCAGGCTCGAGCGTTACAACTCACCCATAATTATTGTTATATCATCTTACGCATATTGCAGTAGTAATAGTAATTCACAAAGACTGCTTGTAAATGACTCAACTTTATCACTGTTAAAGCATTTTCTCGCTCGACGATGTTGGAGGAGCGACTAAAGTGTAAGATGCCCATTTAGCGACTACTAGACGATCAGGAAGTAGGACACGAAGTGCAGTCTTTGTTCCTAGTTTTATAACAGTGGGGTATAAAACGGTTCGCTAGAGAACTCCACGAAAACAAACAGAAGTTAACAATACTGAATATTACTGAACCTGTTTTTCCTCTTTCTGTTACCACGGATGATATCATTAGTGTTTTCGGCGAAAGGTTGATAAAAACTACATAAAAATTTACTCATTCGCGAATAGTGTATAAAACTACAGGCATGTATTTTGGGGAGACTTAAATGGTGTTATTGGAAACCTCTCACGTTAGTTATAAATAGAGTACTTCATCCGTCTGGTATTATAAACATGTTCGTTGTAACATTATCAATAGCTTTTTCCTGATGCTTAATCGTCGCGTATTCATTTGAGTGTCTCTTAGATCATCCTAATATTGCTTTCTCCATTTGGTGTCAGTTCCTATACTTCTGTTTATTTCTCATTTTATAATTTTGAACCATTTGATGTACAGCCGAAGATTCGTCGTTTTTTCAGTTTTGTCAACTGTGCTTACTACGCGATTTGATGATACTGCTATTAGGGATATATCAGGTCTGCCTGCTAAGTCGTTGTTTTGTGGTGTTTTAGCAATATTTTATTCTCTTCTAAGAGATGTTAGCGGTTTTTTTAAGGGGCTCTGCCCTGCTCCTACTGCCTTGCTGTATTTTTAATCTCTGGAAGGTCTGTCTGATCCCGTCCTCGTAACTAAATATTCTACAGGACATACATTTTCCCTCGTCTGCTTGTGTCCATATAGTAACTGTCACTCTACAAAAAGCATTTCTGAAAAACTGGAACTTTTTGTCTACAGAGCATTTTATTACAATTATTGAAATAATAATATTATCACTTTTTGACTGTTTCCACTCTATTTCAATGCACGCCATCGCCTAACCAGCGCGTAGTTACAGTGAGGGTGATACTAGGCAGCGTTTGACTCGAGTTTTCTGCTCTGAGGAATAGAAGGAGATGTGAACATTTATTAGCAATTTTAATAGTAAAAATATGTTGAAGTTTAACAACTCTACGTTTCAAAGTCTCCACTGACACAACACTAAGTTTATTATCACAGATTAGGTGTGAAATGATAGATACAGATTTTACAATACATTCAGATAAGGAATACAATACAAAGCACAGGGACTGCTGCTCCTAAGCGATGCCATTTTTAACAGCATGTGAAGGAAAGAAGCAACGCTAATTCTACTTTTGCGACCTGCCAAGCACAAAATCCTAGCAGATAGTTATCTTAAGATTGGGTTAATGAGCTGCGCTGGGAAGATCCTGCAGCGAATAGAGAACCGCCGCCTAGTCTGATGTCTCGAATCCCAAGATCTCCTGAGCCGCCTCTGGTGTGGATTCAGGAAATTCCGTTCCACATTGTAAAATCTGATCCGGCTGAAAGCGACAGGAAGCGTTTATTTGCCGTCAGCATCTTTAGTGTGTCTTCGGTTGTTACAGTCTACAGCATTTTCTCAGTAATACGGATCCCTGTTCCATACTCTTTATTTATAGATGACTATGCTACTTTTCGTCCGTCATTATGCCTTCAAACAATTGAAAAGCAATTGCAACTCACACTATACAGGCTAGATGAATGGACAGTAAGCACTGATTTTAGATTTTCTGTAGAGAAAACCCACTGCATAATTTTTACCCGTAGTGGTAGTCATCTAGCACAACTTCGTCTTTACCTTTAGAAATACCGTTGTAATGAAACCTTTAGTTTTCTGGTTGTCATTTTTGGTAACAGATTTAGCTGGATGCCACTTCTGAGAGATATGAAAGCCAGAGCCCTAAAGCTCTCAATGTATTAAAATGTCTGTGTGGTAGGTCATGGATTGTAGATATTTTTGCGGTCGCGGTTACAACACGCCTGCGTTGGATATTATTTGGCGCGAGTCGGCTTCCAGTTCATAAGTGTTCATAATGCTGGAATTCGGCGTGCCACGCGTGCGGATCTCTCCAGCCCAGCCTTAGTGCTGAGTGTGACAAGCCACCACTTGTCATCCGGCGGCATCTCCTTATCTCGACACTCTTCACTCACATAGCCACAACATCTGGCACTGCCGTTTAAAACACTTCCTACATTAACCATTCCATTCGGCTACCGTACAAAGGCCATCTTAGATGAAAATGTTACGGCTTGCAAAGAGGCCTAGAATTATTTTAGACCTGTCTCCGTACAAGAATCTGCTTACCACTGACATTTTTTTTCATTCATGTATTTAGTGATATTCTAAATACTATATTCTATATGCCAGCGTAGTAGAATGCTCTGTAATGTTCCCTCAAGTGACTTGCGGATTATTCCCTTATTATTTCCTCGGCTACATACAGGCTCCGGTAAACATTTACCATCGGCCTACTACGTAGTTCAGGACATACAGGATACCCTCCAGTCTGGTGCAAAGGTGATTTTATTCTGCTGCGTTATTTTTTCCCCTTCGGATTTTACGCCTCGTCGACGTCGAAGTCATTAGAGGCGGGATAGGGTGGCAGTGGAGCAATGAATGGGATGTAATTCGGCTATGGCCTTTTGTAGGAAACATCCAGGCGTTTAGCTGGAATGATTTAGGGTAACCATGCAAATCGGAAAATTAGATGGCTGCATGGGGATTTAAGTTCGCGCCCTTCATACCTGGCCCGAGCGTTACCGCTCAGGTAGAACGAGGCAGCAGGTGAAGCCGACAAATAAGATCGCAATTGACTTAATTCATGTCCCACGTCTGGCATTTACACGGCGTCTAAATGAAATATCTTTAATATTTGGCAGGAGCAGTGGTTGGGAGTCTTGCGTAACATTCCCAGCTGGTCCTTCTAGGGGCGAGAAGGGATGAGGTTCTCCTCCGCATATGGCACTGTCCTCTAATGCAGTTTTCTTCTTCGCTAGGAGCACCCACTGGAGTGTGATGTTTGTGGCGTACCTTGGACGGTGCGTCACATTTCAGCAGACTGTGTTTTATTTTTCGTTATTTTAAACATTGACAGTGGCAATGTGGACAACATTTTATATTTCCACGTGATGTTCTATATGGCCCCTAAAAATCTTGAGTAGATCGCCATAGTTTTAAGATGGACATGAAGACACGTATTCAAGTGTTTTAGCTTTTTACTGTTTTAATCCTTCTTTGTTATGAACAAAGTCAATCAGACATTCTGTTGGATTAGAGGCTTTACGTGGCCACTTTTCAGTCAGATGTATTATCGTTTTTACTTTGTTTGACTGTCTTACATCTTTACAGTGGGCCATACAGACAGGAATTTAGTTACATTCCATGTTAGTTGTATAATAGAGTGCTAATGACCGCGATGTCGACGCGCCCTTACAACAGCTGCTGCGGGTGGTGTCGACTAGTTTTGAGAAGCTGCAGTGTCGCAGTTTGGCCACAGCTGGAGCCTCTCCCCGGCTTGTCTTATGCATGAGCTTCGAACGCCTCGGACACAAGACAGCGAATCTCCTCGCGCACACCGCGTCTTCATACTCCTTGTTCGCTCCCGCAGTTCAATGCGAGTGGTTTGTAATTACTGATTTTGGAACGTAACGTTCCATTATGATTGCTGGAAAATAATATACACCTATCAAAAAGTTATACTGTAAAAAAAAAAAAAATCTATGCAGTGCAACATTTTGTATACAGTTCTACATCCACACAACGAACAAAAGTGATAAATAGAGAAGTATGCTTGCAAATATGACCTTAAAAATGGGAAAATATGACCTAAAACTAACAAAATATGGCCACACATTTAAATTTATTATACCTCAAAACATGCTCAGTTATACATCATTTATTTTATCTAGCGGTATTGCTTTCATGTAGACTGTATAACTTGTTTCCGTCCACTCACTACACCATTGGGGATTTAAACTTTGAATCTTTTTGTTAAAATCACTTTAATTTCACTCAGTGTACAGGAAAGAACTATTTCGTCTGTAATAAAATACTCCTTTCCTGATTCCTTTACGCAACTCATAACTTCGCACTTTCAAAATATGTTGTTTTCGACATGGCGATACTTACTGATCCACTGTAGATTAACACAGACTATTATTTTCAAAAGTATCGGCGATAATGAGACATTGATTGACGCGGATCGATACAGGCGTACTGCTGCTGCTTTGTCGAGATTAAAAAGGGGGGAGGGGGGCGGAGCATTAATGTTTAAAAGTGGGAGTAATTTATAACTTTAATTATTGACTGGTAAATTCGATTAAATCAGTCACAATTAGTTTTGTTTTTTCCTGCAATGTGTAGTAGGAGAACATTTCTGTGAATAATTGTCTTAATTTCTTTGCATCTATAACTTCTAGTGCATTCTCGGTAGCGTACTATTAAAAATTACCAGATTTTTCCTCAAAATGTGACCATAAATATTATTTTAATATGACCAAAACTAGGAATATGCATTTATATGCTATATAAATTACATTTAAATACAATCAGAATTGTTTGATAAATGTTTAATTTAGCATTGAAGGTCAAAAAGAAGGCAGACAAAAAATATGACTTGCCATAAGGATCCGAAACTTAGTGATGAATATAGCATTCAGAGAAAAGGGAAGCAACTTCCGATCACCGAACAGCTACAGCAACCTGATAATTCCTTCCTTTCGTAAAACACTGAAATGCGAAATTTCACGAAATTTTTGTGATCATCTCTATAAAATCAAATTTAACGTTCTTACAACATTCTACTACCATGAACTACTGCTATGAACAACATTAATTATCAATGATCGCGACCGACAACTTTTATACTACCCCTTTAAGTAATTTCTTCTGCGAATTCTGCACTAAATGTAGAAACACCGATTAAATACCATGCGGTAGTCGCCGTCATTGCACCTTGGCTTAGAAAGTGAAACACAAATTTTTGACTGTTTATTGAGAAATTTGTTGTTGATTGATGAGCTCTTACTGTAATTATTTGGAGGTGTTTTGATGCATCAAAATGAAAGTTTTGATATTGCTTTCTTTTTGTAGGCGTCTGCCAAGAGCACAATTTTTGTGGATGTAAGAATAGGGACGCTGAATTAACAAAGTGTGAATTTCGTGTTTCTTGTGTAACGGCAGCAGGACATACCGCTTCTCTTTCTGAGAAGTCATAGACTTTATGAACAGCATTCAATCGCTCGGCGTTGGACTTGATGTACAGTAACTGGCCTTCTCAAATTAGAACGGTTCCTCAGCTTCCATCTTGCCCTAGTGAAAGCTAGTTTTTCACCACGATGGTAATTGTTTCTAAAAGCTAAACCCATCTCGTTGTTCCTCCCTGCTACACCACCGTATTATTGTCCTTTATGATGCTAAAAGCTCAACTGGTTTGACGCCACTTCTGTTTTGTAGAATTTCAGTTTTCAAATCTCCTTGGAGTTTATGCGAATAAAACTACTTTCCTTTAATTCGTTACAGGTTAAGAAAGTGGTTATTTGTTAAACATTCGGAGTCTCAGGAAATGTAACGACTGGCTATATTTGCCGAGCGATACTATTAACACTGTGTATACCTTATCACCATCTTACCGCCATTAACTTTTCTTTTTACGAGTTTACCTACGTTCTTTACGGTGGCGCATCACGTTCTTAATATGTAGTACTTATAAATGTCTGATGCTGCATTTACTACTTTGTAGTTTATTATATTGCCGAGAATCTTGTTCGGGCCGGAATCTTAGGGGCGGGCGATTACTTAGCCCATCGTAAAGGGTTTACAGCGGCAGTAAACGTTAACGCAGTTCATTATAAGCCCTACTCAGCACCTCCCGGGAGCGAAACCTGCTCCACACGTTTATCTTATCTCGAGGGTCGCTTGGAACTTGCCAACAGCTGTCACTGATATTAAATTCTAGATCAAGGTACCATCACAAACTCTGCTGCTGTTTTTGTTTACAGGCAGATAAACACTGTGCCTCGTTATGCAAAATATAAAAATAACAATAATACATCAGCAAGAGATTCTCAATTAAAATAATCGTTATAGTTGAGTGAAGAAGTTTCTGGCTTCAGTACCTCATGTTCAATATAGCTGTGATAATTCACAACGTTATGTCTATTAAATCAGTGCAACGAAACGGCAGTCAGGCAAAGGAAGGAAGCAGGGTTTTTGTACGATGCTATGCGAGAGATCCTGTCTGAAGCACCGAGCGTGGTGGGTGAGCGGTAACGCTCTGGCCTCGCATTCGGGAGGACGCCGGTTCGAATCCCCGACCGGGCATCCAGATTTGGGTTTTCCATGGTTTCCCCAAATCACTCCAAGCGAATGCCGGGATGCTTGCTTCAAAAAGGCTAGGGCTGAATTCCTTCTCGTTCCTTGTCCCCAGTCCCATCCCGCCTCTGATAACCTCGACATCGACAAGTCGTAAAGCTATAAGGAAAAAAGAAGATAAAAAAAGCTGTCTGCAGTGGTGAGATCGAAATTCAGAACCTTCGACGGAACAAAGCAAGATGAATTAACGTATTAGTTTTTCAAAATTTAATACAAAAACCAAAGCGGTATTTCATGATATAAGTGATACCCGATGGTCTCCGGTCGTATTAGAGATACGAAGATGCTGGATTTAGTTACAGAATATGCACAGCTGGGCAGAAAACCGTTAATCGTTAACTAACGAAATTAGCAAAATTGCAAAAAAGTAACTTTTAAGTTAACCTAAAAAATCATTGACGTTCTTCTTAACTTCCGTTAACTTTAGTCCGCTACACTGACGTCATTCCGTTTGTTTGAATTGCGCTCCACGGCACGCGGGTACGTTCGGCGAGTCGAAGAGCTAACGAATTAGGTAATGCCAAGTGAGAGTGTGATGCATATGTAACTGTTATGCTAGACATGGCGTGGGTGTAAGCAGGAACGCTGGGGTTGTGGAGGATTTTTATTTTACGTCTGCAAATCGGCGCTCACTACACGTTTCAAATTCGATTAGTGATTGATTTTAAAAATTTTATAACTTAAATTTTTTATTACGCGGTAATATAGGGCTACTTTTTAGTTTGTGGTGGTTTGGAGTCTTTTAGTGAAATACATTAAATTGATATTCGTTACATAATTAATTCGTGGAAACTGAAGATCTAGAAACCGTTAATGCAAGCAGCAACGTTAGCAACAGCAATACCAACGAGAAGATTAAAAATACTTGGCCACATTTATGCGATTTTATTGCATTTAAATCAAGGTTGGGAGAACAATTGATTTATGAGTTCAAACTGTGTTTGTCTAAACTTTCCACAATCAAGGCTCACGTTTCTAGCATTTATAATCTTAAACAACATGACGAAGATGCATACATCCTAATATTTACAGTGTGAAGGCAAAAAAAAAAAAAAAAAAAAAAAATCAAAGCCTTCTTCAAATGCGGTGGATTCTGGTGTAGAAAGAGCAAAAGTGTGTTTTTTTTATCTGTCTTCTAATAAAAGGTTGCGCCAACAAAGCATTGGTGAATATTTTGGCATCGTAATTAACGACAGCGGCGCATCTCAAGCCAGTAAACTTGTAAGCTTGTAAACTTTTTCGTTGTAAACATGATCCACTAAATGTTATAGAATTCAATAGTTTGTAAAGCTGATTAAAACGTTGAACCCCAGTTAAACCTCAGTTTCCAGAGGGACATTGGGTATTGTTAATATTTAACTTTTTGGTAACTGTAACTTTGTTAAATTTGCAGAAATTAACTTCTTAAGCAGCGGGTAACTATTAAAGAAGTTAATTTTTGTATTTACGGTGCACAGCTATGAGAATATGCAATTCGCAGGTGGGATCTCACAAGTTTGCGAGATGTCGAAGGGTGACGAATTCATTGTCAGTAAATTTAGGTTATGAAAACTGAGAATGATTTAGCGATGGCCTAAATACAACGATTGAATGTGGCATGAGCTGTTACCGTCTCTAATGCTATCTGAAAAATGTTTCCCGCTGCTTCTAAAAGACTTTAAAAATGAGATGTTTACGTACTTATTCTATTTATAGTCTGTGGATATGACTGACATCGTCAAATTATCACAATAGTATTAGGAGTTAAATATGGCTGAGAGTTATTCAATGATAGGCTGGCCCTCAGAAGAGTTGGCGCTACTTCGTCTTCTACTTTTGAAATTCGGCGCATGCGTAAAGATTCTTCACTACAGGAAACTCACATTTAGAGATTTCGTTTCATGCAACACTCAGAGCAAGTGCCAAAAAACAAAGCTTTTGTCTGCCTGGTTTGCATTCGCTGTGCGTCGGTTCGCAGAAAGGCGGAGGGGAGTGAGGGAAAATCTTTTTTAAGGGGGGACTCGCCTCATTTCGGAAACAAAGTTATGCAGAGTCTCGGTAGGGTTGCTGTTTGGACACGGGATTGGCAACTTGGCCAATATGCTGAATGGGCACCAGGACGCAATGCGGCTGTTTACTTACACTTACGATAACAAGCAATTAAAATGGGGGTAGGCTGGCCAAAGTGTGTGATCTACATGCACCAAACAGAATTACGGTTGGTTTGAATAGCCGACAAGTATATCAAGGTTACGCGCTTAATGACTATTATCCCAATATTTCTTTCTGTTTTCCCGCTTACTTCAGCTTATTGGAATGTCGACGTCTAGGTGATTAACGATGATCTAATCTAATCTTAGAATAGGTACAAGACTACGGCAAGGAAAGGGAACGAATTTAGCCATGGATTTTTGAAGGAACTATTCCAAAATTAGCCTGGGGGTGATTCAAGAAAACCATGTAAACCCGGATTTGTGATGTGTTTGGACATGCTATTTTGATGCGGTGAGGTGCTGATCACGGGAACCCGCAAAAAAGGAGAAAGGAGTAATCAGCATGATCAGACAGTACATTGGACCCGTTGGACTCTCCGTGTTTAGTATGGCAGCAGTTAAGTAACTAGCGTATGAAATTAGCCCGGGTTCGAACTAGTGACCTTCTTACGATCAGTGCAAAAATGAAACGATCACGTGATTTTTCGGAAGACGAAGTCTGTTCATTTCCCCACAAACATTAAAAAGGAGCGTAAAATGACAAATATAACTTTAAGATTCCGCGCATAATTTCTTCCGGTCACTTATCGTGGAATTATTGACGTCTGTGGAGCACACGTTACTATTAAATTTAAATGTCATTGACCTTATTGTCGTTCAGGGTAAACTTTTTTTTTTTTTTTTTTTTTTTTACTTATGGCCTTACGCCTCGTCAACATCGAGGTCATTAGAGGCGGGATGGTATTGGGGATAAGGAACTGGAAGGAATTCGGCCATGGCCTTTTGAAGGAAGCAACCCACCACGCTCGGTAGCGTAAACGTAGGGATTAACTTATTATTTACTTATAAGATTTTAGTCGAAGCGAACAGTACTTTGTTTTATACATGACTATTAGTTCTATTCCAATAGGTCACTTTTTTTCCTTCGTCTTCTTCTAGCGATCCCGAATTTCCTACAATGTAGCAAGCAATCGATCCAGTAAAATGTAATACCATTCTATGAAGTTTTTACTTGCTACGAACTACATTCACCGTATTCTCTAGATTTTTTCTCTTATGACGCTCAATTTTATAGTATTTGGACATGGATGTACAGTTCTTAAAATTAAATAAAGTCTAAAATTTACTAACAAGAATGTTATGGGACCATCATTATGCGTATCAAATACAGGAGTTGGAGAGGGTGCAAAAAAGGGCTGCTAGATTTGTTTCTGGAAATTATCGCAGACTGCAATCAGTGACGGATATGATAAAGAAGCTGGAATGGGATTCATTGCAAGACAGAAGGAGGATGAGGAGGGTCATTGAGTGTACAGAGCGTATACTGGCGATGAGGCATGGAAAGATATTGGAGTAGGTATGAAAAATAGTGCATGGAACGGAATAGATGACTATGACCACAAGCTGGCACTCGATTTCAGGCACATGGGTGTGGGAAGATTCTCTTTTTTAGGTAAGGGTGTCAGGGATTGGAATGAGTTACCAAGAGAAATGATGAATAATTTACCGAAAATTAAAGAGAAGATTTGTAGAGGGCAAATGTAGGTGTGTGCAGGATATGGGGAAGATGGGTGTTTAGGGAAATTGCCACCGGAGCGTGTGGTCCATTGCAATTGAATTAAATTAAATTTTTAAACCAGTTTTGATATGAAACGCAACAATTAACATTCTTCTCTTTTGGAGATCAGGTTTGGCGTTCCCAATTTTTCAATGGTGTATAGAACAAAAGAAATAAAACAACAAAAGCAAATATAGGAAACCACCAATATTTTATCTGTAAATAAATTTAAAAAATAGGACAGCGTCTAATTCTCATGTTTTTTTACTACATCTGTAAAATTTTCATAATTTTCATTGTTACTATGTTAATTGTTAAACTCTTTCATAATGTTAGCCATTTTGTCAAGGCAACAATGCTATTCATTTACTATCGTTGGTCAATAAAGCTATTTTATTTCGGTTTTCTACGTGTATGTTCTTAGTTATGTTCCACACTAGCCCGTCTTATGTAGTGTTGTCATAACCGACAAAATTAATATTTAAAAATGGGTTATTCTGACTTAATTGCGCATTGATTCTAACTTAACTTGTTTTTGTACTTGACTATGGCTGGGGAAATAAGACTGAATAGCGTTAGTCGGATGCAAGACATCAGCACAACTTCTGATATTGCGGGAGTGTATGAATACTTCAGTTCGTAATCGGGACGACTGTTTTTTCTAGTAATATCTAGCTGCTTAATACAGTGAGTATATTGCTGAAATTTTTGAATAGCGTATTACTGTTGTACTTTGCCACTGAGTCTTTATTTGAATATTTTAATTATGCTGTTGATACTTTTCACCCCTGCTGTACGAAGATCTTCAAATAAGTTTACTTTCTGTCCTTCCCTGTTTCTGAAAATCCTAGTAACGTATAATGGTCTAATGAATCAACGAGAAATAAAAGTACCTAATTAATATTTCAAATATATTGCATAAATTTTACATTAGTAATATTTTTGGTAACACGTCAATACGTCGGAACCTACAAAAATTGTCCTATCGGTCTGAAATTTGGTACATACATTCCTTAGGCGATAATATTTGAATTAAAGTGTATAACGTAAGCTTCGAATGCGTGAAAATGAGGAAAAATCACTTCAAATGTGGGTAGATGCACACGTTATTACGCAAGAAATACACGTTATTACATGTCGATATTTATTGTGTGTGTTTCGTACTCTTAATTCTTGGTCCAGGCTGCATTTCAACCTAACCACAACTGCCATTAGCAAAAAGTTAAACCAACTTAAATACTGTGTATCAAACATTCGTTACGGTAGACGCCATGTTTTTCCCTGTAAGGTAGGCTGCCATGCAATGTATATTAGCACTGAAAAACAATATGTCAGCCCGCACAGAGAAATCGTAAATGTTACATGATTTTCTACTTATTACGTATCTTCAATTTGCATGTGGGAAGCAGTTTTTATTCAATAATGAAGACTTAAAAACACGTGGAATAAATGTCAACACCTATTAACGTGTATTTCTTGCGTAATAAGATGTATGCATGTACTCACATTTCGAGTGATTTTTCCTCATTTCTACATATTCGAAACTTACGTTATACACTTTAAATCAAATATTATCGCCTAAGGAATGTGTGTACCAAATTTCAAACCGATACGACAATATTTGTAGGTTTCGACGTATTGACGTGGAGCCATATTTTTTATTTGGCAGACAAAATTTATGAACACCATTTTAATAATTTGCAGATGTAGTCTGATTCCTGGATATGTCAATATTATAATTTATTTTGTTATTTTCGTTTTGTTACTGTTCTCAATAAGTCAGCAGATACATGAAACTTTTTATCTTCGAAATTGAGCATATGATTTCGATCGTGTGGGTACTATTACAGATGCTTATATGGAACTACCCATATATTAATATATATTTGGTGGTTATAATGTGCAAACATTCTTAAATAATATCGCCAAAGGAACGTGTGTACAAATTTTCATACCTAAAGGACAAATTCTAGTAAGGTGGTTTTCATTGCGGAGGAGCCCTATTAAAAATCGGGTGCTATTGCAAATGGCGATACAGTTGGAACTTGAAGTAATTATGATTGCAATACGACGCCCGTTAAAGCCACTAAAATTAAAATTAAGTACTGAAATTCTCATACCTTATTCTGTACCATGAAATGTCAGTTATAATTTTGGTCCAGGCTGCTTCGATCGCAGTACATTTGGAACTACATTCGTAGCTTGGGTAGGCCCTAATAATATTAAGAACATGGCCCGCTTAAATCTATAGTAAATTAAAAGTTTATACCACTATAAAGTTTTAACGGGACTGAGTCTCTACATTTGGGATTGATTATTTAGTGGTCACTTAAACCAAAATAGTTTTTTCTTTAATCTTTGACCATTTGTTCCGGCATCACAGTTTGAAAGTTAGAGTATCACTTAAAGTCGAAGCTATGTGTTTCTTCGCACTAAGTCATGTGACTGCAGAGCAGAAAAAATCTGGTCTTCAGATCAAACTTCTTTGCTAATGATTTGGAATCGTTTAAAAACTACAGGATATTAAAATGGGATTTTCCCATTTGAATCCTTAGAGTTTGTCTTAACATCTGAGGTATAGACCTACATCACACACTGTCTTGCAGACGGAACAGAAAACTAACCCTTACCAAACTAAAAACTGGTACTTAATTTTCGCTAGTAACTTGAATTTTCCTAAATAATAATAATAAAAAAAACTGCGTTCTGAAGCACTGTAAGTATTTAAACAAACGCAAAATGTACTTAAACTGATAGCAATGCAAACGGATTTTAATTACTTTCTCCTAATTCTACTGGTTTACTAATACATATGACGCTACCTATAGTTCATATCGTGTGTCGGATTTTTTTTTTTTTATTGGAGTTTGAGGTACATATTTAAATAAACCCAAAACATAAGTATTTACACTAGCACCAGTGACTTGGTATGCGTGGACTACAATTTTATTGCTAGAATTGGGTATAGGAAGTTACGTAATAGGTGTCTGGATAATATGACGGGGAAGCCATCAGTCTCATGAAGAGAACCAATTTGAAACATGTTTCAAAAGGGCAGGTTAACAGTGACAGACTACATACCACATTTCCTCCAGCATATTTTTGTTTGTGATTTAAAATTATGTCACTTCTTGGGAAGATCCATACCGTTTTGTACACAACCTTTTTGGTTTTGGTGTCCTTTGCTAAGATATATAACTTTTGGCTGGTTTGAAACAAGTGAGCTAGCTACGTATACATGAAATTTATGAACAGGTCATCAAACTATGAAGAAACAAAGCCTGAGCTACAGGTATAACGTTACAGAGAGTTACACACACTATCCATTTGTCAGTTACCGTTCGGTTAGTTTTAAAAATTTCATCACTAATTATGTTATTTTTTTCTCAATGATACATATTATTTTATTGTCAAATTTCGTCAAACCTGTTAGCCGTTTAGTCATAAAAACGTAACCTCAGAGTTACTTTCGCATTTATAATATTAGTGTAGATAGATTGCTAGGAAAAACAAACTTAGTCTTTTTTTAAACTTAGCATTATTGGATAGCCGAGAAGACCTTGTATACGTGGAAAAGTCAGGGGCAGAAACCTAGTAAATACTAAAATCCTCATGACTTGTGCTTGCTTCAACATGAAATACAGGCTGTCATGCCGGCATCATCAAAATTTTGTCTTATAAGCTCGAACCGTGTTACTTTGGATGTATTCCTCACCTTATGTTTGAAACATTTAAGCAAACATCAGGTTATGCTATCAATATATGTGCGGTAGAAATTTTGACGGGGACTGAACAAGTTTCTCTACCTACCCGAAAATGGTATTAACGTGTTGATATTCTTATAAGCTGCATCGAAATAATGCTCTATTCATGTTCCTCACTCTCATTTCAAGAATAGTCGCCACAAGTAAAATTAAAAATGGGAAAATGTGAGACGCTGCAACCAGCAGAAAAAAAGACACAGGATTTATCGGTACAGGGATCATTTAATTTATCTGTGATGGAGCGCATGCTCCGGTGGCAATTTCGCTACATACTCATTTTTCCCCTATACTGTATTTGCTTACTTTCGCCCTATACGAATTTCATCTTTGAATTTTTTTCAGCGCTTTTGGTATATTCCTCGTGATAATTTATTCCAGTCCCTGAGCCCCTAACCTGTGAAGGAGAATTTTCCCAAATCTTTATTCTAAAATCGAGTTCAGCTTGTGGTCATGGTCATCTTTTCCCTTTCAATGCACCTCTCTTAGGCTTCCTCCACTATCTTTCCACGCCTCATCATCATTATATGCCTTCTACATTCTCACAACTCTTTTCACCTTCCTCCTGCCTTCCAACGAATCCCATACCAGCTCCTTTATCATATCAGTTACCGATTGTGTTCTGCGACAAATCTAGGCAGCCCTTCTTTGCACTCCCTCCGATTTCCATATTTGATACGCAAAATGTGGATCCCATACAACACCATATTCAAGAAGTCTAATTCTCTGTTACCCCCTCATAATTTTCCCCAAGAAGTGAGCAGTTTGAAACCTTTTCCGCTACGTGCCCCATATGTCCTGCCCAGCTGAGTTTGTCATCGAATATTATGCCAAGGTATTTACAATTCAAGTCTTCAACAAGAAATTCATTCCCCACTTTTAATCATAATCAACCTCTAGTTACGTGTTTATCTGTGTAACTAATAATCTGACTTCACCCCGTGTTGACCTAGATATCCTGTTCATATCATCCTGTAGCTGTCCATTGTCTTCTTTCGTTTTCCCCCTATTATATAACGTTATGTCATCTGCAAACAACCTGACTTCTGATATAAAACCATCAAGACAAATATTCGTTAGGATATCGGTTAGCTTTTGTTTCCAATATACTACCCCGTGGCACTCCCATTTTCACTTATGAATCTGCTTTTCCTACCTTAAAGTTTTGCTTTTTACCTTTTAAGAATTCTTCTACCAGCACATCACTTTCTCATCCACTCAAATAATTTTTACCTTATTTAACATAATTTTATGGCTCACTCTATCATAAGCCTTTGAAAGATCTAGTCCTGCATTGTCAATTTGAGCTCCCTTGTCCATTTCATCCGAAATATCTTGCATATAGCCTATTAATGGAGATTTGCGTGAATATCTTTGCCTTGAGCCATGTTGTCGACTTGAAAACCATTTACTTTCCTCACAGATCTTTCTGATTAGGTTACATATCAATGTCTCCATTAATTTACCTATCACTGATGTCAAACTGATCGACTTATAACTTTGACTCTATTTATCATCCTTTCATTATCGACCTGTACTAATATCGCACTTTTCATATCAATCTAAACAGTTTCGTTATGTTATAGAGGTGGTTCGGTTTAAATGCAGCCTGACTCAACGGTAAATAATTTCCGAAAATTTCGTTCTTCCGTATCCATCTCGCAAATGGCGTATTTGTTTACAACGGATCGATTGTCTCAGATTGCTTATATCGATATAGCATGGAGGGAGTCGCTGGAATACACATCAGGAAAATATTTTCTATTTGTAAATTTTATGTGACTTTTCACACCGTAGAGAAGCTGAAACGGCAATAATTCATTATAACAAAGGATTCAACCAACATTTCAAGAGCTTTTTCCCCTAATTTTTCATCTGATAGCTGTGCGCCATTCTCATATTTCAGCATTTTTAATATAATTTGTGGATGATTTTCCGTATAATAAGAGTGGGGAACGTGAAGAGTGCATTATATCGAAGCAGTTAATCCAAATTAGTTAGTATCATTTTTAGGTAGGTGGAGATAGTCTTACATTTATTCTCTGATTTTCTCGCAACAGTATTTGTGGTTGGGTTGAAATTCAGTCTGAACCAGAATGGCAACTTATATTCACCATAACTGCACAATGAACGTGAGGTTTAGTTATTGTTTGTAATTTATTTTTTATTTACGAATGAATTTCATATTACTTACGTCATTACTTCTTGCAGATGGAATTAGTTCCACATTTGTTGCGATCTATGAAACCTATACCAGAATTATTAGTAACATTAGGTGCTACAACATTAGGTGTTAAGATATTAATACTTATTTCAAATGTTCTGCGCTTCCATTGTTGCCGTAGTGTTGTAATTAATTCAGCCGCATGTTGTTTTTTTTTAATTTTTATTTTTTATTGGCGTTCGGTTTGAGACCATACAGCCATTCTTCATTTTTACAAAGCTTCTTACATCCATTTGCGTAACTTATCTATCTACACATTTCCTTATCTATATTAGGTTAACTTATTACAATCTTGTTGAATGAATAATAAATAATGGTCACTAAATTAGAATATAGTGAGGATATAATGTAAGTGATGCTATTTACAATTTTCAAATTTCAAGTGCCATCTTGAGGACCGTAAACTAAAAAGCGTTGCTAGACAATACATCAACTAGACTTAGTAATCGTCGGTTCTGTATATCCATTATTTTCTATTGATTATTCTAAATCGCCGTATCTCTTTGACAAATCATCTGTAGAGGGTTGATCTATCTGGTGTTGGCCTCAATCGGTAGATTGGTGAGGGTACTGTTAATTTTGCCAAGCTAGTTGTTGCGCTTGCGCGGAAATGGGGTTGTGCTGTGGTTTGGGCTTTAGGTTTGAAGTATAGTCATTTCCTGTTTTAACTTCCAAGGTTGGTTGGAATTCTATCCCTCCATCTTTTAAGTATCTGGCGGGGATGCTAAGTACTACTTTGTTGTTGCTGGAAAGTAGGAGGGTTACGTTTGTCGGCAGGGGAAAGCCGTTCTTCAGCCGCATGTTGGTAGTTCCAAATGTATCGCGATATAAACTATTTCCGTTTATTCCACTTTAAAAGGTGCACTATTCACTGCAGCGAAGTTACCAGTTTGTGTACCAAGTGTCGTCATGGTTCTTGGAGGAAGTAATGCTGATACTTCCTTATTTTCCTGATTGTGGAAAAAAGCATTCGTTTTAATTAAGCAGTAATTGATACATTTCATGCGAAATTATTTTATGCGAAGCAGTCAATGAGAGAAGCGTATCGAATATACAATAATTACTGTTTAACTGAAAGCAGATAAAATGTCACTGCACATGGTTGCCAACCTTGTCCTTGACAAGGGGCAGAAAGGAGGCGTGTTTTGACTCGCCAGCAATTAATAAATCAGTGCTTTTGGTTGTATGGGTGCTTTATCAGTTTTCGGTTTCAGTAATTTCGTTGACTCCGAGGAATAGGACAGCAGAGTAACCGAAGGAACATATTAATAACTTGAGATGGAGCTTCTGCCCAGAGAATTTCGTTAAATGTGCACTTATTTTATCGCAGTTTGAGGTATTTTTTCAGCGCCTCAGCTTCCCACTCCATTGTGCCTGAAATCAATTGTTGACTTGTGGTGATGGTCCTCTCTTCGCTTCCATATACCACCTCTAATTCTTTGTTCGACATCTATCCAGGTCATATTATCAACTTCTGCCTGTAACATATCCTTCTTATTTGGTTCCATAGTTTAGCATGACTGCGTATCGTTCAGTCATGTTTGCGGAAAGTGCTGCTTCTGTTAACGAGTAAATGCAAGTGCCTGAAATGGACGACAGTTAACAATAACAGTCTGACAGCAAAAACACTTATTATTTTATAATCAGGTGGCCCTGCTATTAGAATTGTTATTCTAGATCTCGGGACGTGAATTATTCGTGGTATCGCAGAGTTTGGGACAGGGCTATCGCTATTGTCAATGTGCCATTGTTATTATTATTTTTTTAAGTAGTTTCCAAGGTATAGGCAGGGGCGTAGCTATCGAAGCCTTCAAGCTGAGGGGGCCCCCAAGCGCAGCTCAGGGGAGCTCTCAGCCCCTGCCAGCAAACCCCTGTCACAAGACTTGGTGAGTTAAAAAAAAGTCGTCCATCTGGCCCGGTGGCCAAAAATATTTTTTTGCACTGGGGCCCTTGTTAACCTAGCTACGCCATTGGGTATAGGCAGGGAATATACGTGCTAGTAAAGGCTAGCCAGCCGACAGTGAGGCGCTTTTTTGTTGTCAGCTATGTCCCAACCTTTTTTGGAATACCGCCCCCTTTTCAGAAAAAAACCACACCGACTCCCCTTCTTGTAATAAATAATGTAATCCATAGTTGTTTTTGGCTGGTAACCAACTTTTTGGAACAGTGATTCGATGGCTCCCCTGTTAGATAAAGTGTGAAACGTCATTGATAGAAAAACAAGTACAGATTTCTAATATTATTAAAAGATATTTACAAAACTGGTGTACTGTTCACAGTTTGATCAACAAACACATATTATGAAAATCGGTGTAATGACTCTAGTTTTTCGATATTTTGTCAATCTTAAATCGCCGCATTCTACTATTGACAATCTGTTTCTTTTCTTAGCTAATAAATTGCTAACTTCTCTAAATCCTGTTTTGATCACCGGAATGCAATGAAAAACTTCTTTGATGCATCCCTTAAAGCCGGATATAATACTGGAAACCATGGAGCGACTGTTGGTCCCCAACGCCCTCCTAAATTTGCGTTGGACCAGGAACGCCCCTATGATCTCTCCACCGCCCACCGTTGGCCGTTAACGCCCATGGTGGGAACCACTGAGCTAATCCAGGTGATTGTGGCCGTTTTTGTTTGTTTTCTGTGGTGTTGTCATCGTTGTACATCAAGGACCATTAATGAGAAATGCCTCCAAATAGTTCGTGTTAATTGCAGATAGCTATAAGAAAATGATTATGCTACTCGATCTGTAAGATTAAACTAATAAAAAAAATCTGTTCTCTTACTAAACATATATTTTTATTTAGGAAAAACATCGCGACAAAAAATTTATTTTTAACACTAAGAGTTAAATATTCTTCTTTAAACTCCTTAGATATGAAGTTTGTCATTAATGTTAAATAAAAAGTTGCACGTAATATCCGAAACTGTCAGTGGATAAAGCTGTCTCTTCCAAAAGAAACTCTTTTATAAAAGGAGTAAGAAGTGGCAAAACAATCTTTTAATGCGGGATAGACAGACAAAATTAACCGGATACCCCAGGAATGTGTTAGACTGTTCGTCCTCCTGAGGTGGAATAAAACACATCTGTGCCCTAGTGTTATAATTTGCGAAGAAGCCACTTCTTTCGATTTATTGGGTCTCAAATTCTAGACAAATTCATTGTTACGGCAAGAATAGCGAACAGGGTATCAGTGGTTCCACGTCGTTTGGCCTATATTTTTATATTTAGCAAAACAAATACTTAAGTAGAAAATACTGTTTCTTTAGGCGCTAACTGACATAAATTTTCGGCAGTTTTTAAATAGATGCACACGACTAACTTTTACCGACAGGAACACCTTCTAAAAATTGTCATCGTTTGATGTGATTACTGTTCGTGGATGATGTTATTGTTTAATTAGGGCGAGTATGGCGAGCTAGTGACCGTCCTGGCCGGGTGCCCGGTGGCGCGCGCTCGATAGCAGCCCACGAGCCCGGCCGGCGAGACAGCCTTGACCCCGGCAGCGCCGCGGCGCGGCGGGGGCGGCCGACTTCAGTCGGTTCCGTGTTAGCAAGGTCCAAACGAAATTATCTATATAAAGCTTGCTCACATTTCAATTTTTGATTGTATCTTTAACTGCTTGCCGACTCTCATCTCATCTTACTACTAGCTTTTACCCGTGACTTTGTGTAGGAGGACAAGAGAATATTTTGGTCGTTTTGACGTAGACCTCTAAAGTATCATCATTAATTTGTGGCCTCCTAGGCCATTAACATCCATTAAATGTACATCTTTGCTACATTACGGTCATCTGTCGGGTTTAAACATTAAATGCCCGGTAATTATGGAAAGAACCGATAAATAGCGTTGTAATAGCGACGTATATATATATTTTTTATCAATGTTTCTATTAAATTTTAATTTTCTGCTCTTCTGCTGGTTAAGGTAGCTTGATGATATCTTAGATTTTAAGACCTACTAAAAGGTTTCGAACTCCGAAAACCTTGACAGACACAAATCTTCTGGGGCAGCACTGCCCCGAGAGTGCGAGGAAGTTCATGCAACGTTAGTCGCATCTCATTCCACATCATTCTTTGGTGGTATTTTCTTGATATGTCTTCTTCAGGCGTGTCGTTCCCGGAGAGTTGTCATATTGTGCTACGACTTGCATCAGTAGCAGTGTTTGCTGTTGTAGTAGTTGCATGATGGCGCAGATGTTATCGGAGTCTGAATAGTTACAGTCCGTGGCGCCTCCCTGATGTGGTTGGTTGGGTGTAGACTACCTCTTCGCCGTCGCGGTATGCTCATGTTCGATGGCTGCATGTCTTAGGGGTGGCCGTCAACTGAATTGCCGCTTGCTCTGAAAAGGCACCGGCTTATCAGTGCTTTCCGCCGGCATGTCGACGCGCAGGTTTTTCTTCGTAGGACAACCACTGTAGCAGGCTGGGTGGATGCCGTTACAGTTGCAGCGTGTTGGCACCCTGTCTCGCGGGATTCTGCAGTCTGCCACGTTGTGGTTGCCCGCGCACTTCACTGCCCAGTGCAGTCGCGTGCCAGGTGTGCATGACTCTGACATTAAAGCACTGGGCCAGGGTGAGGGGTGGTCTCTTCTTGTTTTGTAGCTGGATCTTGTGTCCGAGGAGATGTCTCGTCCTCTGCTTCTGCTGTACACGTCCCGCAGGCTGGAACGTGTAAGCGGCAGACGTTCCTCAGTGCCCGGGCGAACCATTTGATGGTCCGCCGAGACGACAGTGCCGCCGCTGTTGAGCTTGGCGCCCCACTGTCACCTCGGGGACATCAGCAGGAAGGCGACAGACGACAAGTCGTGTTGGCCGCCGTGGTAGTTGTGGAAGACCGTCAGGATGCGTCGCTCAGCTGGGAGTTTAGGCAGGAAGAGCAGCCCATCCTTAACAGGGAAGCTTGGGAGACAGCTCTTCGTTTCCTCGTACAGGGCGGCGGCCAACTGTACGAAGTTGCCTTCGTAGAAGGCAGTGACAGGAAGGACTGACCCTTCTTCTTCGCGGACTGAGAAGTCTTCTTCCGGCTGTTCGACAGTTAAGGCGCTTCTGTCAGATGAGGGTGTCTTGCTAATGTGAGGAGGCGAAGGGGAATTCTTAATTGGTGACGTCTTAATACTGCTACCGGTCGCCGTATCGAAGCAGATGGTCGTGAAGCTTCTTCTGATAAGTTCGATGTAGCGTTCCCAGTCGAAGTCGCTGACCAACGGGGTCGGAAATTCAAGTGTCTCCGGCCACACTGCTACTCAAACTGGGGGGATCTTCTTAGTAAGATGGCTCGAAGGTGGTTGCGTCGCTGGTTGACATCTCCCAGGCAAACTGAAAATCGTCCAGATAGATTTTTTTTTTGATTTTTTTTTTTTAAATGGCTTTTGGCAGCTGAGGCCATACAGCCAGCTCAATGTGTTATATTAAAGCTTCCAGTGAATCATTTAAATCCAGTGTTTATATAGTCTTCAAAGTGTGGACGCCACAGGACGGACAGGACACACACACAGACACACAACACTTAACATCCATGCCCGCGGCCGGATTCGAACCGGCGACCTTCGGCACGTGGAGCTAGCACTCTAGCCCCTACGCTACCGAGGCCGGCGTCCAGATAGATTATTACTGTTAATGCCCACTTGTTTGGATTTCCGCGGTCATAGCGGCGTTTCCACTCTTCTAGGGACCATTCCTCCGGGATGATGGTTTCCACAAGGCGTTCTTCGGCACCAGGTGTAAGATGTAAGGTAGTATGCCTCCGCGCAGAAGCCAATGTCTTGCGGTAACGAACCAGATTGCGAAAACCTTGTTAAATAGTTTCTGAGTTGTGTTAGATTACAGAAAAACAGATTTCCGGGCCGACGCCAGGTGACGTAGCACCAATAACAAACGTTTGATATTAAGTGAGACTACAAGCTTTCAACCAAGCGAGATGGGTGAATCGAAAGGACGCAGGCTCGAATCCCCGTCCGCCCATCCATATTTCGGCTTTACGTGGTTTCACAGAATCATTCCAGGCGAATGCGGAATTGTTCTTTCAAAAGGCCATGACCAAATTCCTTCCCGTTCTTTGCCCTCAGTACTTTAACCTTCTCTAATGACCTGGACGTCGATGGGGAGTAAAGCCACCAGAAAAATAAATCACAAGCTTTCGTAAATTTTGAAAATCCATTCAACATATATTCATTAGTTTTTGAATGATGCCCATTTAAACAATCGCATTCGCACTATAGATTTAAAGTTAGCAGGGATTATTATGTCGTCTGCTTATGGTCGAAATATATTATTTTTACGCACGAATAATCGAAGGACTCGCTCGGTATTAAAATCGGTAGCGTATGACATGAGATTTCTGTTTTCAGTTGTTGTTAGGTGCTGTGGAACGATCATGTTAAAAATACAATCGCAGAAGAGTTAATTTAATTCTTATTTAGCCTGATGTAATAACCGTTATATTCTGTATGTTGCAACGGTTTTGAAAGTACTTGATTGTTTTGAAGATCTTTTTCCATCTTCAAGGCATCTACATGTAATCGCCATAGCGGCAGTCATAGTGATGGTAACAGCCACATGCAAGCATACTACTTCCTTGGTATGGAGGCTTCTATTAGTATCTTTTTTATCTTACCGAAGTTCAGACCTTCGCCGGTTGATCTCCTGTCTTGATAGCCCCTGGTGTCGTATCGACTCGAGCAGTTTGCTGACTGCAGCATTAATCTGGCCGACCCAGTCTTCCTCATCTCTACAGAGATTTCACGAAACTGTCCACACATCTCCTCCATGAAAGTTCAGAGTGGTAATGTAAGCTGTCAGAATCAGCATCTTGGCTTCCTGCTGTGCCCAGTTCATACAGCAACGTCATTCTGCTTTCATAGCTTAAGTTTCTTTAAGGACAATGAAATTTCTTCTGCCATTCGATGTACTTATTTCCCTCCAGAAATTTATCTGTAATTTGAATCAAGTTAATTAATCAGTCTAAATGGATCTGGAGATTTTAACCAATCTTCTCATTCTAAATCCCAAGAATTTTTTAAAAATTTTTTGTTCTGTAATTCATTTTGTGCGACGCTGTGTAATAGTACTTAATGTGAACAAAATAATTGCAGGAACCTTAGACCGATTTAGTATTCTTTATTGAACTCCTCGCTTCCTACTATTTTAACTATCTTTTTTTATATCACTGTAAGTTAAATTCGATATAAGTTACCAACTTTAATTTGTAAGTGTACTCTCTTGTTTTACAGTCAGCTTTTATAGTAACGGTATTAGACTTTGCTTTCAGAAATACTGAATTAGGATAATGTCTCTTCTCCTTTAATCACCTTTTCGCCTGAGATAATTACCTTCACTAACGATACATTTTGTCAAAAATTGATTTTGGATAACAGGAATTGCTCTGATCGTGAAGTGAATTAAGTTAATGAGAAAAGATCAGCCGACATTTAATGGTAATCTTACAAAAATAATTCTTGTAAAATTGGCCGAGTCTCGTGGTTGTTTAGTGACAGAAAGTTATGAAATCCCGTTCTGAGGCAAGTCTACAGTGTGTATTCACTTCACTTTGTGTAACAGAATGGTTTCACTCGGTGTTATAGATAATTTATTTAGAATAAAAATATTCTGCTGACTTGGCCATTATGCATGCCATATTTTCGCTTACTTAGACAATTACTTAAATGTGTTGCTTTATCCAACTCACAATCACACAAAAGCCAAGATTTTCCTCGCACGTCTTTGGGGATAAATAATATATATTTTGCCTTTCATTTCAGTAAAAATTATTACCTGCTAATGGCCAAGTCAGCAGAATAGTTTTACTCTAAATAAACGATCTATAACACCGAGAGAAACCATTATGTTACAGAAAGTGAAGACAACAACGAGACTTGTCCTATTTTTACAAGAATTGTTTTTGTGGTCTGGTTAGTTTATTCTGTATCAAACGATAGTGTCTTTTGCTTTTATTGTCGACTGTTTGATTTAAAGTCAACTACAAATTTGACCACTACTGAAGGCTTCAAAAATTCAAAACAATTAAGTGAAGATTTGAAAACCCATGGAAATAGTCCTGTACATGGAAAAGCTGAAGCTGAAATCAAGTTCAAATCTGGTTCAACTATTGACAAGGAAGAACAGAGGGTAATTTCTAAAGAAAGATTACGATGGAACAAAGATTGAAGCACATAACCTTTTATTTGGCTGAAAACAGCATTGCATTCAGAGGATCATCCGATAAATTATTTATTCCAAACGAAATTTTTTTAGCCCTTGTACGATTATTGGCAAAGTTTGATCCCATCATGGAAGAGTATGTCAGATTGGCAGTGAACGGTGATTTGGCTGACCATTATTGCGGCAAAAATATACAAAATGAATTAATAGAACTCGCGGCATCAAAAGTTATATCTGTAATAGTATCCCGCATAAAGGATCAAACTACTATGCAATCATAGCTGATTGTACTCCTGATATGTCATAAAGAGCAACTTTCAATCACATTAAGATGCTACGACGTAACAGAGGATGCCGTAAGCATAAAATAATATTTTATTTCATTTGCAAATAGATGATACAACAGGTCTCACAGAAACCTTTTTAAGAACATTGAGTGATCGTGGCCTTAACATTGACTGCAGAGGACAGGGTTATGATAATGGTGCAGTCTTGTAGGGGAAAAATAAAGGAAGACAGAAAAGAAGTACGTGCATAAATCCACTAGCTTTTTTTGAATCATAGTTATAATGCCATAGTTATAATTTATTATTATGCGGCAAAATCATCAGTAAAACTCCTTACCCTGTTCGGAACTTTACAAAAAAAAATGTTTAATTAATTTGAATGATCGGTAAATAGATGGAAAATTTTGACCGATCGTTTGAAAATATACACCCTGAAAAATTTAAGTGACACGCGCTGGGAAATTGGAATTGAAAGCGTCAAAGCGGTTCGTTATCAGTTATGTGACATGCATGCTGCTTTGGTTTCCTTGGCCGATATTACCAATCAAAGCGATGCTGCGACATCACACGAAGCGACTACATTAATAGGATAAATAAAAGATTTTGTCTTTATTGTTTCTTTTATAATATAGTATGATATTCTTTTTCAAATTACCGTTGTGAGCAAAGCAAGTCAGTTACCTAACAACAACTTTGTCGACTTCACCGAAATGTTTGATAAATGTTGCTCTTATTTGAAAACATATAGACAAACAGATCTCGAACAAGCTATTAACAGCAACTCAGTTAGCATCGGAATTTGATATGCACCCAATTTTAAAACCACAAACGCGACTAAGACGCATTAAATATAGACCGGGTGAAGAGTCTGTTGAACTAATATCTGATTAAAAAAAAAAAAAAATCTTGAAGCCGAATTTTGTAATGCGCTTTTGTACACCGTGCTTATATCTATGAAGGAAAGATTTCGACAGATACAAGATTGTTCTGTCACGTGAAATTTATTTTTTTACATAAAAAAATTCGAAACAAAGAACTTATGTGACATTGTTTTGTACTGCAAGAAAAGTTAACGGTCAACTTTAAATCTGATATTCGTGGAGATTTGTTTTGGGATGAAATTTTAGGTCTGCAACACTGTCCCAAAGACATTCAGGCAACACCCTTGGAAACATTAAACTTTATTAAAAAGAACAATCTTCAAGGGTTATATCCCAACACCTGGATATCGCTGCGTATTCTGTTAACAATACCAGTGACGCAGTTTTTCTAAACTAAATTGATAAAAACGTACTAGCGGCCTACAGTGTCTCAAACAGGATTAACCAGTTTGATGATCAAGTTGCATAAAACCTAAATTTTGCCAATCTTATCAGAGAGTTTGCTGACAAAAAAGCTAGGAAAATAAGGTTTTAGTTGTTTTTTTAATTTTCGTTTTTCATTAACTGTTTCGTGACTAACTGTCAATATAGTTACATTGTTTAGAGAATGAATGGGTAAAATATGTTATTATTATTATTAATAATAAATACATGTTTGTAGTATTCATTTAATTCAATAAAAATGTGGTACAAAATAAGTTTTTTTTTAATTGCAATAAAAAATAAAAGGGCGCCAAATGCATTACTCGCCCTTGTCGCCTAGATTGTTAGGGCCGGCCCTGCACTTGCTGATAAAAGGATTTTCCGGCATATAATCTCATTCAGAGAAAGCAAGTAACTTACCAATTTGCGCCAAACTTTTTCACTTATTAGGGTACAAAACGATTTCACGTTTGGGGTAGATAAGGGGTAGGTACATAGAAATATTTAGTTTTAGAATTTTCTTGTAACCTAGGGCTGAAACTTTATCTGTGTACCGAATTTCAGCTTTCTACGTAGTTTTGATGATAATCAGTGAGTGAGCGACAAAATCGGTGAATTTTGCACATGAATAAAATCCAAACTAAGAACAGGAAGGTAACAAAACTTAGTGTGGTTGCTAAGCCTGCTGATATCTTTACATAACTGAAATTTGAGGCATGCAGCTTTACTAAGACCGAAAAAATTGAGGTACACAAACGTCGCAAAGGGTAGGCAGTGTCGCCGTTGACTCGGCGGGTATTGGAGCTTAATAAACAATCACACTGAGCAGAGAGGCATTATAGGCAGCTGGGCGCTTGTAGAGATAAAGTGCATCATTTCACTGAATTTCACAGTATACAGTGCCGGAACGGTTCCCTAAGGGAATACAAAACTCGAAACGAGGTCATAACTGTTGCCACTGGAAACCTATGACGCAGAAATAAAAATGTAATTCATGGAATATGTTTGCCCAGGATCCCCAAACCTTGCGAATGCAAGAGAATTCTCCGACACTGAGGATGATTCTCACTATCTTCCGATATCCTTGGGGTATGATTTGTGCGTGTAGGATCTTCTTAATGAACACCTCGCTGCTCGATGACATTGTGAGCCAGTGTCCTATTTGCAGTAGCCGCTCTTAAGGGTTCCGTGAACAAAATAAATATAAAATTAATCATTAAGAAAATATAAATGAAGGCGTGAGAAGATGTGAACTCTGGGCATAATGTGCGAAATGCGAGTTGAACTATCAAATGACAGTTCCAGAATTATCAATTTCCAATTATTAATATTATTACTGTTATTAAAAGTTTAGAGGCTAATGTGACAGTTAAGTTTTTCCCGGCGTATGGTAGACAGGAATTCTTCACGGGTCTTCTGCCGGATAAGTTCTTTTAAACACGACGTTTCGGCAGTCACCTCCGCTGCCTTCATCTAGTGAGCTGCCGCGACGGTTCGGCAACGAACCGTCGTGGCAGCTACTTCGCGATGACAGCTCACCAGATGAAGGCAGCGGAGGTGACTGCCGAAACGTCGTATTTAAAAGAACTTATCCGGCAGAAGACCCGTGAAGAATTCCTGTTTAGAGGCTAATGTTTAAGGGGTCCGCCATTGAAAAAGTTTGGGAAAAGCTGCCAAAGTAGGTTAACAGTTAAAAGTCTATAATTTAGAAGTCTAAACGTTGAAAAAATGTATATCAAATCAGGCTATGGTTTATAAAGTTAACTCATTAAAGATATCATGAAAATTGTAAAAAGAAATTGCTATAACTACAAAAATATTTTGTATTTTAATTAGCTTAAAAGTTTATGCATGCCAGTTGCCCTGTCACTCCTTCATTTTAACCAATGTGTTAAGTTTATGTGTTTTATATCAGTTGCAGCTTCATACAAAATATTTTTGCCATGAATTATTCGTTTAATAGATTAAAAAGATATAAGTGATAAAACGAAGAAAGAGATATAGAATATATCAAGAAACTTTTCTTTTTTTTTGCAGGAGAATAACAACAACGGCGCTAAAAATATGCCGATTCAGAATAAAAAATATAATTCAGTATCAGGAAACAATGTTGCTTAGTAAATTTTGCTTTTCACCCCTAGAATATATTAACGATTTTATGGTAAAAATATTGTGTTTTTAATTTTTCTTCTATCACAGTTTTAACAATAATAAGTTAGATAGCATCAAATTTTATAGTATTCAATTGATGTCGTTATGTATAATTAAATAAACGATGTTTCACAAATAAAAATTACTTTATCATTACCTAAATGGCGTCAGTTTAGAATCTTGTTCTATCCCAATAACAGGCTAGCGTCTTCTTGAACCTTCGGTCTTCTTCTTGTCACAAAGTTGTAGGATACTTTTGAGTGCTTTTATTTTTTAATCCGATGACTGATTTGCTGTTTCCAACATAAAAATCAAACCACGAAGTTCCTGGATGAAAGTATTTTTGGAAATCACTTTTGGAAAAATCATGTAGCAATAAATGATTTCTACGTCAAATAGAGTACCTATTCTTTTTTTTTTTTTAATCAGTTTTGCGCTTTTCATTAATCAAATGCGACAACAGTTTTGCTGTGAACAACTAAGTACACAAACATTGATTTCATTAACAAATTATTGTATTGCATTCCCGTGTACGGAGTGTTGAGTGTGTGGTGTTGGTGTTGCAGGAGTGGACGGAGACGGCGTGGGCGAGCTGGTAGGCAGCGGCGGGGGAGAGTCGGGGGCGGGCAGCGTGATCGTGGTGAGCGCGCGCCGCCCCCACGCCGCCCCCGCGAGGGCCATCGCGCCGCCCCCACCCGCAGGTCAGTCACAACAAATTGCTTCGTTACTTGTATAGCGACACATGGCTGAAAATGTCTTCACCAGGGACAAATCACATCCGATGTGAGATATTTAAACAGCTTAACCCTCAGGGTAAGATGTATATTTGTATAGTACGGACTTGTGAAAGGAAACAACGCTTATCCTTTGAGTGTTGCTCGGAAATTTGAGGAAGACAGTCAGTTGCTATTTTAGCAATCAGAGTACGTTGTGCGGCGTAGGAAAGATGTTGGAGAGAATGCTAAACCACTGTCTGGTCTGTGGTCTCAAGTCGTGAACCTACGATGCTACCGCCGACACCCAGTACTAAAACAAGGTTTCATCGAACGCCTTACTTCTTTTTGCAATTGTAATATCTACTTTTTTGTGGTTTGTGACTTTTAGTTTTCTTTATATATATTTGAAAATAGTGTTCTTTTGCAGTCTTTTTCAAAGCATTATTTGTTTTTGCTGTCACTGATAGTAACATTGCACATATAATATTATGGAGTCGTATCCGATACTTACCCGTGGATGGTTTCCCTATTTTTTCTACCTCCAGCTTTCGAGATGCTGAGAGGCAACTGAAATCCACGCTTAATAGCATGCTTGACGAATGGTTCTCTGTCGGAGACATACACGTGCGGCTTATAGAAATCCCTAGCATAACGACGTGCAAGACAGGAATATGGCTTGAAATGTCAGTGGCAACAGTCCATAGAGAGGCTCGTGCCATGTAAAAGACAGTTGAATGAGGATCTCCTTACTCGTTTAACGCAAGTGTACAACGAATTTTCCTAATGTGAATATAAGTAGTTCCAAAGAAAAACTTAACAGCGCACTCGGTTCTTAAGAGAGTTCATGTGAGATTACTAGCTCTAGTCTCATATGTTATTGGTAATTTGTGACCGAATGTTATTTTGGTCTAAATCAAGAAGAAAATTATAATAACAGTGAAACGACCAACATTTTATTAAGACTAGATTGCAAAAAATTCGTTTCACATTATACTTTTAAATTCTGATACGCTGTAGGATCCACGTTTTCTCGAAGAGATTTTTTCTGGGTGATATCTACTGATAGCTACTTTTAACTGAGTAGAATGTTTCATTCTTCCTGTATAGAGAACTTTGTAACATTATTAAGGTTGTCAGCAGTTAATTTAAGTGTTTTGTTACTATTATGGGTTTGACTTTGGTATGTATTATTTTTAAATAATAATAAATTCTCATGAAAACAATAATTATTCCCACTTCATTTTCACCACTCTTCTCTTCTCTCGAGTAGAAAAACTGATAATATTCACTATCTTCCTTACCGTTTCCTCCCCATCTCACTTCACAAGTGCATGTAATCCGTTCTTACTCACCTCCTGTTTTGATTTTTCTAGCTTTCATGGCTGCAATAATTTTCGTACATTTCATGTTCGAATTCTTACATTTTCCTTCCTTTTTTTGTCCCTTCTTTTTAAAGATATTTCCTCTCAAAATATTCCTTTCCCGAAGATACAAGCGAAGGGAAGTTTTACATCCGGATTCTTCTACAAGCAAGTGCTGTAAAGGGTTGATGAGAGCAGGAAACCACTCCAAATCATAACAGAAAGAAATAAGAACTGGATGACACACTTGCAGATAGGACAGTGCTTGTTAAAAAACACATCGAAAGGATTAGTTTTTGTGAAGAGAGTGAGAGGAAGAAGGAGATACAAGATCACAGATAACGTCAAAGGGAACAAAAACTACATGAACATCACGAAAAGGGCAGAACAGGAGAGAATGGAGACTAGCCATGAGAAGACCTGCAGAACACTAATGATGGTAATTTTGTAAATGAATTCGTCAAAAACAACTGGTTTGGTGAATTTTGTTTTTTTATTTGATTCCCCAGACGCAGTTGCGCCCTTGTGGTGTAGGGCATCCTCAGTGGCTGTAAAGTGTTTTTACATGTGTTGTTACAATAATTATCTACAATAAAAATCTTAATAAATATGTATATACATTTGTACACACTGTACTCACAGATATAGTGGTATTCCTTTACATGTCGGTCTGGATCAGCACTTCACACGCTTTCACATCACTGTTCATTACAGTTTTCTTTAGATTATTGTTTCACTAGTTGTTTTTCATGCTGCACTTGTTCTTATTGTGAATATTTTTTGTTGATTTGCACATGTGTGTTGCTACACACGTTTTGTTTTGATTTTTCCAGATACTTACAGTAGTGCCAACTTAGTTTCCGTTGTTGTTGTTTCTGTGTTGTACCTTATATTAAATTATCTCTCTGTTTTTGTGGTGAGGTACTGTTTGTGATTATTGTGTTAGTGAATGTATTCGTTTTCTTGTTTTGTGACTGTTTTTTGTGTTTTTAGTGTGTTTTATAGTGTTTTGTTGATTAAATTCGTGAATTCATTTATTACTGTTTTTCGTATTGCTATCGATTTGTGTATGTGGTAGCTTTCCTGAAATGTTAGTAGATGATTTTTGTGGTTGTTGATTTGTAATATTTTTACCAATATAAATACAGAAATGAAAATATTACAAATCAACAACCACATAAATCATCTACTAACATTTCAGGAAAGCTACCATATACACAAATCGATAGCAATAGGAAAAACAATAATAAATGAATTCACGAATTTAACCAACAAAACACTATACAACACACTAAAAACACAAAAAACAGTCACAAAACAAGAAAACGAATACATTCACTAACACAATAATCACAAACAGTACCTCACCAAAAAAACAGAGAGATAATTTAATATAAGGTACAACACAGAAACAATAACAACGGAAACTAAGTTGGCACTACTGTAAGTATGTGGAAAAATCAAAACAAACTGTGTGTAGCAACACACATGTGCAAATCAACAGAAAATATTCACAATAAGAACAAGTGCAGCATGAAAAACAACTAGTAAAACAAGTCTAAAGAAAACTGCAAAGAACAGTGATGTGAAAGCGTGTGAAATGCTGTTCCAGACCGACATGTAAAGGAATACCACTATATCTGTGAGTACAGTGTGTACATATGTATATACATATTTATTATGATTTTTATTGTAGATAATTACTGTAACAACACGTGTAAAAACTCTTTACAGCCACTGAGGATGCCCTACACCACAAGGGCGAAACGCGTCTGGGGAATCAAATAAAAAAAAACGAAATTCACCAAACCAGTTGTATTTGACGAATTCATTTACAAAATTACCATCATTAGTGTTCTGCAGGTCTTCTCATGGCTAGTCTCCATTCTCTCCTCTTTTCGTGATGTTCATGTAGTTTTTTGTTCCCTTTGACGTTATCTGTGATCTTGTATCTCCTTCTTCCTCTCACTCTCTTCACAAAACTAATCCTTTCGATGTGTTTTTAACAAGCACTGTCCTATCTGCAAGTGTCATCCAGTTCTTATTTCTTTCTGTTATGATTTGGAGTGGTTTCCTGCTCTCATCAACCCTTTACAGCACTTGCTTGTAGAAGAATCCGGATGTAAAACTTCCCTTCGCTTGTATCTTCGGGAAAGGAATATTTTGAGAGGAAATATCTTTAAAAAGAAGGGACAAAAAAGGAAGGAAAATGTAAGAATTCGAACATGAAATGTACGAAAATTATTGCAGCCATGAAAGCTAGAAAAATCAAAACAGGAGGTGAGTAAGAACGGATTACATGCACTTGTGAAGTGAGATGGGGAGGAAACGGTAAGGAAGATAGTGAATATTATCAGTTTTTCTACTCGAGAGAAGAGAAGAGTGGTGAAAATGAAGTGGGAATAATTATTGTTTTCATGAGAATTTATTATTATTTAAAAATAATACATACCAAAGTCAAACCCATAATAGTAACAAAACACTTAAATTAACTGCTGACAACCTTAATAATGTTACAAAGTTCTCTATACAGGAAGAATGAAACATTCTACTCAGTTAAAAGTAGCTATCAGTAGATATCACCCAGAAAAAATCTCTTCGAGAAAACGTGGATCCTACAGCGTATCAGAATTTAAAAGTATTGTGAACGAATTTTTTGCAATCTAGTCTTAATAAAATGTTGGTCGTTTCACTGTTATTATAATTTTCTTCTTGATTTAGACCAAAATACATTCGGTCACAAATTACCAATAACATATGAGACTAGAGCTAGTAATCTCACATGAACTCTCTTAAGAACCGAGTGCGCTGTTAAGTTTTTCTTTGGAACTACTTATATTCACATTAGGAAAATTCGTTGTACACTTGCGTTAAACGAGTAAGGAGATCCTCATTCAACTGTCTTTTACATGGCACGAGCCTCTCTATGGACTGTTGCCACTGACATTTCAAGCCATATTCCTGTCTTGCACGTCGTTATGCTAGGGATTTCTATAAAGCCGCACGTGTATGGCTCCGACAGAGAACCATTCGTCAAGCATGCTATTAAGCGTGATTTCAGTTGCCTCTCAGCATCTCGAAAGCTGTGAGGTAGAAAAAATAGGGAAACCATCCACGGGTAAGTATCGGATACGACTCCATAATATTATATGTGCAATTTACTATCAGTGACAGCAAAAACAAATCTTTGAAAAAGACTGCAAAAGAACACTATTTTCAAATATATATAAAGAAAACTAAAAGTCACCACAAAAAAGTAGATATTACAATTGCAAAAAAGTAAGGCGTTCGATGAAACCTTGTTTTAGTCTGGGTGTCGGCGGTAGCATCGTAGGTTCACGACTTGAGACACAGACCAGACAGTGGTTTAGCATTCTCTCCAACATCTTTCCTACGCCGCACAACGTACTCTGATTGCTAAAATAGCAACTGACTGTCTTCCCAAATTTCCGAGCAACACTCAAAGGATAAGCGTTGTTTCCTTTCACAAGTCCGTACTATACAAATATACCTCTTACCCTGAGGTTAAGCTGTTTAAATCTCACATCGGATGTGATTTGTCCCTGGTGAGACATTTTCAGCCATGTGTCGCTATACAAGTAACGAAGCAATTTGTTGTGACTGACCTGCGGGTGGGGGCGGCGCGATGGCCCTCGCGGGGCGGCGTGGGGGCGGCGCGCGCTCACCACGATCACGCTGCCCGCCCCCGACTCTCCCCCGCCGCTGCCTACCAGCTCGCCCACGCCGTCTCCGTCCACTCCTGCAACACCAACACCACACACTCAACACTCCGTACACGGGAATGCAATACAATAATTTGTTAATGAAATCAATGTTTGTGTACTTAGTTTGTTCACAGCAAAACTGTTGTCGCATTTGATTAATGAAAAGCGCAAAACTGATTAAAAAAAAAAGAATAGGTACTCTATTTGACGTAGAAATCATTTATTGCTACATGATTTTTCCAAAAGTGATTTCCAAAAATACTTTCATCCAGGAACTTCGTGGTTTGATTTTTATGTTGGAAACAGCAAATCAGTCATCGGATTAAAAAATAAAAGCACTCAAAAGTATCCTACAACTTTGTGACAAGAAGAAGACCGAAGGTTCAAGAAGACGCTAGCCTGTTATTGGGATAGAACAAGATTCTAAACTGACGCCATTTAGGTAATGATAAAGTAATTTTTATTTGTGAAACATCGTTTATTTAATTATACATAACGACATCAATTGAATACTATAAAATTTGATGCTATCTAACTTATTATTGTTAAAACTGTGATAGAAGAAAAATTAAAAACACAATATTTTTACCATAAAATCGTTAATATATTCTAGGGTGAAAAGCAAAATTTACTAAGCACATTGTTTCCTGATACTGAATTATATTTTTTATTCTGAATCGGCATATTTTTAGCGCCGTTGTTGTTATTCTCCTGCAAAAAAAAAAGAAAAGTTTCTTGATATATTCTATATCTCTTTCTTCGTTTTATCACTTATATCTTTTTAATCTATTAAACGAATAATTCATGGCAAAAATATTTTGTATGAAGCTGCAACTGATATAAAACACATAAACTTAACACATTGGTTAAAATGAAGGAGTGACAGGGCAACTGGCATGCATAAACTTTTAAGCTAATTAAAATACAAAATATTTTTGTAGTTATAGCAATTTCTTTTTACAATTTTCATGATATCTTTAATGAGTTAACTTTATAAACCATAGCCTGATTTGATATACATTTTTTCAACGTTTAGACTTCTAAATTACAGACTTTTAACTGTTAACCTACTTTGGCAGCTTTTCCCAAACTTTTTCAATGGCGGACCCCTTAAACATTAGCCTCTAACAGGAATTCTTCACGGGTCTTCTGCCGGATAAGTTCTTTTAAATACGACGTTTCGGCAGTCACCTCCGCTGCCTTCATCTGGTGAGCTGTCATCGCGAAGTAGCTGCCACGACGGTTCGTTGCCGAACCGTCGCGGCAGCTCACTAGATGAAGGCAGCGGAGGTGACTGCCGAAACGTCGTGTTTAAAAGAACTTATCCGGCAGAAGACCCGTGAAGAATTCCTGTCTACCATACGCCGGGAAAAACTTAACTGTCACATTAGCCTCTAAACTTTAATAACAGTAATAATATTAATAATTGGAAATTGATAATTCTGGAACTGTCATTTGATAGTTCAACTCGCATTTCGCACATTATGCCCAGAGTTCACATCTTCTCACGCCTTCATTTATATTTTCTTAATGATTAATTTTATATTTATTTTGTTCACGGAACCCTTAAGAGCGGCTACTGCAAATAGGACACTGGCTCACAATGTCATCGAGCAGCGAGGTGTTCATTAAGAAGATCCTACACGCACAAATCATACCCCAAGGATATCGGAAGATAGTGAGAATCATCCTCAGTGTCGGAGAATTCTCTTGCATTCGCAAGGTTTGGGGATCCTGGGCAAACATATTCCATGAATTACATTTTTATTTCTGCGTCATAGGTTTCCAGTGGCAACAGTTATGACCTCGTTTCGAGTTTTGTATTCCCTTAGGGAACCGTTCCGGCACTGTATACTGTGAAATTCAGTGAAATGATGCACTTTATCTCTACAAGCGCCCAGCTGCCTATAATGCCTCTCTGCTCAGTGTGATTGTTTATTAAGCTCCAATACCCGCCGAGTCAACGGCGACACTGCCTACCCTTTGCGACGTTTGTGTACCTCAATTTTTTCGGTCTTAGTAAAGCTGCATGCCTCAAATTTCAGTTATGTAAAGATATCAGCAGGCTTAGCAACCACACTAAGTTTTGTTACCTTCCTGTTCTTAGTTTGGATTTTATTCATGTGCAAAATTCACCGATTTTGTCGCTCACTCACTGATTATCATCAAAACTACGTAGAAAGCTGAAATTCGGTACACAGATAAAGTTTCAGCCCTAGGTTACAAGAAAATTCTAAAACTAAATATTTCTATGTACCTACCCTTATCTACCCCAAACGTGAAATCGTTTTGTACCCTAATAAGTGAAAAAGTTTGGCGCAAATTGGTAAGTTACTTGCTTTCTCTGAATGAGATTATATGCCGGAAAATCCTTTTATCAGCAAGTGCAGGGCCGGCCCTAACAATCTAGGCGACAAGGGCGAGTAATGCATTTGGCGCCCTTTTATTTTTTATTGCAATTAAAAAAAATACTTATTTTGTACCACATTTTATTGAATTAAATGAATACTACAAACATGTATTTATTATTAATAATAATAATAAAATTTTACCCATTCATTCTCTAAACAATGTAACTATATTGACAGTTAGTCACGAAACAGTTAATGAAAAACGAAAATTAAAAAAACAACTAAAACCTTATTTTCCTAGCTTTTTTGTCAGCAAACTCTCTGATAAGATTGGCAAAATTTAGGTTTTATGCAACTTGATCATCAAACTGGTTAATCCTGTTTGAGACACTGTAGGCCGCTAGTACGTTTTTATCAATTTAGTTTAGAAAAACTGCGTCACTGGTATTGTTAACAGAATACGCAGCGATATCCAGGTGTTGGGATATAACCCTTGAAGATTGTTCTTTTTAATAAAGTTTAATGTTTCCAAGGGTGTTGCCTGAATGTCTTTGGGACAGTGTTGCAGACCTAAAATTTCATCCCAAAACAAATCTCCACGAATATCAGATTTAAAGTTGACCGTTAACTTTTCTTGCAGTACAAAACAATGTCACATAAGTTCTTTGTTTCGAATTTTTTTATGTAAAAAAATAAATTTCACGTGACAGAACAATCTTGTATCTGTCGAAATCTTTCCTTCATAGATATAAGCACGGTGTACAAAAGCGCATTACAAAATTCGGCTTCAAGATTTTTTTTTTTTTTTAATCAGATATTAGTTCAACAGACTCTTCACCCGGTCTATATTTAATGCGTCTTAGTCGCGTTTGTGGTTTTAAAATTGGGTGCATATCAAATTCCGATGCTAACTGAGTTGCTGTTAATAGCTTGTTCGAGATCTGTTTGTCTATATGTTTTCAAATAAGAGCAACATTTATCAAACATTTCGGTGAAGTCGACAAAGTTGTTGTTAGGTAACTGACTTGCTTTGCTCACAACGGTAATTTGAAAAAGAATATCATACTATATTATAAAAGAACAATAAAGACAAAATCTTTTATTTATCCTATTAATGTAGTCGCTTCGTGTGATGTCGCAGCATCGCTTTGATTGGTAATATCGGCCAAGGAAACCAAAGCAGCATGCATGTCACATAACTGATAACGAACCGCTTTGACGCTTTCAATTCCAATTTCCCAGCGCGTGTCACTTAAATTTTTCAGGGTGTATATTTTCAAACGATCGGTCAAAATTTTCCATCTATTTACCGATCATTCAAATTAATTAAACATTTTTTTTTGTAAAGTTCCGAACAGGGTAAGGAGTTTTACTGATGATTTTGCCGCATATAATAATTATAACTATGGCATTATAACTATGATTCAAAAAAGCTAGTGGATTTATGCACGTACTTCTTTTCTGTCTTCCTTTATTTTTCCCCTACAAGACTGCACCATTATCATAACCCTGTCCTCTGCAGTCAATGTTAAGGCCACGATCACTCAATGTTCTTAAAAAGGTTTCTGTGAGACCTGTTGTATCATCTATTTGCAAATGAAATAAAATATTATTTTATGCTTACGGCATCCTCTGTTACGTCGTAGCATCTTAATGTGATTGAAAGTTGCTCTTTATGACATATCAGGAGTACAATCAGCTATGATTGCATAGTAGTTTGATCCTTTATGCGGGATACTATTACAGATATAACTTTTGATGCCGCGAGTTCTATTAATTCATTTTGTATATTTTTGCCGCAATAATGGTCAGCCAAATCACCGTTCACTGCCAATCTGACATACTCTTCCATGATGGGATCAAACTTTGCCAATAATCGTACAAGGGCTAAAAAAATTTCGTTTGGAATAAATAATTTATCGGATGATCTCTGAATGCAATGCTGTTTTCAGCCAAATAAAAGGTTATGTGCTTCAATCTTTGTTCCATCGTAATCTTTCTTTAGAAATTACCCTCTGTTCTTCCTTGTCAATAGTTGAACCAGATTTGAACTTGATTTCAGCTTCAGCTTTTCCATGTACAGGACTATTTCCATGGGTTTTCAAATCTTCACTTAATTGTTTTGAATTTTTGAAGCCTTCAGTAGTGGTCAAATTTGTAGTTGACTTTAAATCAAACAGCGACAATAAAAGCAAAAGACACTATCGTTTGATACAGAATAAACTAACCAGACCACAAAAACAATTCTTGTAAAAATAGGACAGTCTCGTTGTTGTCTTCACTTTCTGTAACATAATGGTTTCTCTCGGTGTTATAGATCGTTTATTTAGAGTAAAACTATTCTGCTTGACTTGGCCATTAGCAGGTAATAATTTTTACTGAAATGAAAGGCAAAATATATATTATTTATCCCCAAAGACGTGCGAGGAAAATCTTGGCTTTTGTGTGATTGTGAGTTGGATAAAGCAACACATTTAAGTAATTGTCTAAGTAAGCGAAAATATGGCATGCATAATGGCCAAGTCAGCAGAATATTTTTATTCTAAATAAATTATCTATAACACCGAGTGAAACCATTCTGTTACACAAAGTGAAGTGAATACACACTGTAGACTTGCCTCAGAACGGGATTTCATAACTTTCTGTCACTAAACAACCACGAGACTCGGCCAATTTTACAAGAATTATTTTTGTAAGATTACCATTAAATGTCGGCTGATCTTTTCTCATTAACTTAATTCACTTCACGATCAGAGCAATTCCTGTTATCCAAAATCAATTTTTGACAAAATGTATCGTTAGTGAAGGTAATTATCTCAGGCGAAAAAGGTGATTAAAGGAGAAGAGACATTATCCTAATTCAGTATTTCTGAAAGCAAAGTCTAATACCGTTACTATAAAAGCTGACTGTAAAACAAGAGAGTACACTTACAAATTAAAGTTGGTAACTATATCGAATTTAATCTTACAGTGATATAAAAAAAGATAGTTAAAATAGTAGGAAGCGAGGAGTTCAATAAAGAATACTAAATCGGTCTAAGGTTCCTGCAATTATTTTGTTCACATTAAGTACTATTACACAGCGTCGCACAAAATGAATTACAGAACAAAAAATTTTTAAAAAATTCTTGGGATTTAGAATGAGAAGATTGGTTAAAATCTCCAGATCCATTTAGACTGATTAATTAACTTGATTCAAATTACAGATAAATTTCTGGAGGGAAATAAGTACATCGAATGGCAGAAGAAATTTCATTGTCCTTAAAGAAACTTAAGCTATGAAAGCAGAATGACGTTGCTGTATGAACTGGGCACAGCAGGAAGCCAAGATGCTGATTCTGACAGCTTACATTACCACTCTGAACTTTCATGGAGGAGATGTGTGGACAGTTCGTGAAATCTCTGTAGAGATGAGGAAGACTGGGTCGGCCAGATTAATGCTGCAGTCAGCAAACTGCTCGAGTCGATACGACACCAGGGGCTATCAAGACAGGAGATCAACCGGCGAAGGTCTGAACTTCGGTAAGATAAAAAAGATACTAATAGAAGCCTCCATACCAAGGAAGTAGTATGCTTGCATGTGGCTGTTACCATCACTATGACTGCCGCTATGGCGATTACATGTAGATGCCTTGAAGATGGAAAAAGATCTTCAAACAATCAAGTACTTTCAAAACCGTTGCAACATACAGAATATAACGGTTATTACATCAGGCTAAATAAGAATTAATTAACTCTTCTGCGATTGTATTTTAACATGATCGTTCCACAGCACCTAACAACAACTGAAAAAGAATCTCATGTCATACGCTACCGATTTTAATACCGAGCGAGTCCTTCGATTATTCGTGCGTAAAAATAATATATTTCGACCATAAGCAGACGACATAATAATCCCTGCTAACTTTAAATCTATAGTGCGAATGCGATTGTTTAAATGGGCATCATTCAAAAACTAATGAATATATGTTGAATGGATTTTCAAAATTTACGAAAGCTTGTGATTTATTTTTCTGGTGGCTTTACTCCCCATCGACGTCCAGGTCATTAGAGAAGGTTAAAGTACTGAGGGCAAAGAACGGGAAGGAATTTGGTCATGGCCTTTTGAAAGAACAATTCCGCATTCGCCTGGAATGATTCTGTGAAACCACGTAAAGCCGAAATATGGATGGGCGGACGGGGATTCGAGCCTGCGTCCTTCGATTCACCCATCTCGCTTGGTTGAAAGCTTGTAGTCTCACTTAATATCAAACGTTTGTTATTGGTGCTACGTCACCTGGCGTCGGCCCGGAATCTGTTTTTCTGTAATCTAACACAACTCAGAAAAACTATTTAACAAGGTTTTCGCAATCTGGTTCGTTACCGCAAGACATTGCTTCTGCGCGGAGGCATACTACCTTACATCTTACACCTGGTGCCGAAGAACGCCTTGTGGAAACCATCATCCCGGAGGAATGGTCCCTAGAAGAGTGGAAACGCCGCTATGACCGCGGAAATCCAAACAAGTGGGCATTAACAGTAATAATCTATCTGGACGCCGGCCTCGGTAGCGTAGGGGCTAGAGTGCTAGCTCCACGTGCCGAAGGTCGCCGGTTCGAATCCGGCCGCGGGCATGGATGTTAAGTGTTGTGTGTCTGTGTGTGTGTCCTGTCCGTCCTGTGGCGTCCACACTTTGAAGACTATATAAACACTGGATTTAAATGATTCACTGGAAGCTTTAATATAACACATTGAGCTGGCTGTATGGCCTCAGCTGCCAAAAGCCATTTTAAAAAAAAAAAATCAAAAAAAAAATCTATCTGGACGATTTTCAGTTTGCCTGGGAGATGTCAACCAGCGACGCAACCACCTTCGAGCCATCTTACTAAGAAGATCCCCCCAGTTTGAGTAGCAGTGTGGCCGGAGGACACTTGAATTTCCGACCCCGTTGGTCAGCGACTTCGACTGGGGAACGCTACATCGAACTTATCAGAAGAAGCTTCACGACCATCTGCTTCGATACGGCGACCGGTAGCAGTATTAGACGTCACCAATTAAGAATTCCCCTTCGCCTCCTCACATTAGCAAGACACCCTCATCTGACAGAAGCGCCTTAACTGTCGAACAGCCGGAAGAAGACTTCTCAGTCCGCGAAGAAGAAGGGTCAGTCCTTCCTGTCACTGCCTTCTACGAAGGCAACTTCGTACAGTTGGCCGCCGCCCTGTACGAGGAAACGAAGAGCTGTCTCCCAAGCTTCCCTGTTAAGGATGGGCCTGCTCTTCCTGCCTAAACTCCCAGCTGAGCGACGCATCCTGACGGTCTTCCACAACTACCACGGCGGCCAACACGACTTGTCGTCTGTCGCCTTCCTGCTGATGTCCCCGAGGTGACAGTGGGCGCCAAGCTCAACAGCGGCGGCACTGTCGTCTCGGCGGACCATCAAATGGTTCGCCCCGGGGCACTGGAGGAACGTCTGCCGCTTACACGTTCCAGCCTGCGGGACGTGTACAGCAGAAGCAGAGGACGAGACATCTCCTCGGACACAAGATCCAGCTACAAAACAAGAAGAGACCACCCCTCACCCTGGCCCAGTGCTTTAATGTCAGAGTCATGCACACCTGGCACGCGACTGCACTGGGCAGTGAAGTGCGCGGGCAACCACAACGTGGCAGACTGCAGAATCCCGCGAGACAGGGTGCCAACACGCTGCAACTGTAACGGCATCCACCCAGCCTGCTACAGTGGTTGTCCTACGAAGAAAAACCTGCGCGTCGACATGCCGGCGGAAAGCACTGATAAGCCGGTGCCTTTCAGAGCAGCGGCAATTCAGTGACGGCCACCCCTAAGACCATGCAGCCATCGAACATGAGCATACCGCGACGGCGAAGAGGTGTCTACACCCAACCAACCACATCAGGGAGGCGCCACGGACTGTAACTATTCAGACTCCGATAACATCTGCGCCATCATGCAACTACTACAACAGCAAACACTGCTACTGATGCAAGTCGTAGCACAATATGACAACTCTCCGGGAACGACACGCCTGAAGAAGACATATCAAGAAAATACCACCAAAGAATGATGTGGAATGAGATGCGACTAACGTTGCATGAACTTCCTCGCACTCTCGGGGCAGTGCTGCCCCCAGAAGATTTGTGTCTGTCAAGGTTTTCGGAGTTCGAAACCTTTTAGTAGGTCTTAAAATCTAAGATATCATCAAGCTACCTTAACCAGCAGAAGAGCAGAAAATTAAAATTTAATAGAAACATTGATAAAAAATATATAATACGTCGCTATTACAACGCTATTTATCGGTTCTTTCCATAATTACCGGGCATTTAATGTTTAAACCCGACAGATGACCGTAATGTAGCAAAGATGTACATTTAATGGATGTTAATGGCCTAGGAGGCCACAAATTAATGATGATACTTTAGAGGTCTACGTCAAAACGACCAAAATATTCTCTTGTCCTCCTACACAAAGTCACGGGTAAAAGCTAGTAGTAAGATGAGATGAGAGTCGGCAAGCAGTTAAAGATACAATCAAAAATTGAAATGTGAGCAAGCTTTATATAGATAATTTCGTTTGGACCTTGCTAACACGGAACCGACTGAAGTCGGCCGCCCCCGCCGCGCCGCGGCGCTGCCGGGGTCAAGGCTGTCTCGCCGGCCGGGCTCGTGGGCTGCTATCGAGCGCGCGCCACCGGGCACCCGGCCAGGACGGTCACTAGCTCGCCATACTCGCCCTAATTAAACAATAACATCATCCACGAACAGTAATCACATCAAACGATGACAATTTTTAGAAGGTGTTCCTGTCGGTAAAAGTTAGTCGTGTGCATCTATTTAAAAACTGCCGAAAATTTATGTCAGTTAGCGCCTAAAGAAACAGTATTTTCTACTTAAGTATTTGTTTTGCTAAATATAAAAATATAGGCCAAACGACGTGGAACCACTGATACCCTGTTCGCTATTCTTGCCGTAACAATGAATTTGTCTAGAATTTGAGACCCAATAAATCGAAAGAAGTGGCTTCTTCGCAAATTATAACACTAGGGCACAGATGTGTTTTATTCCACCTCAGGAGGACGAACAGTCTAACACATTCCTGGGGTATCCGGTTAATTTTGTCTGTCTATCCCGCATTAAAAGATTGTTTTGCCACTTCTTACTCCTTTTATAAAAGAGTTTCTTTTGGAAGAGACAGCTTTATCCACTGACAGTTTCGGATATTACGTGCAACTTTTTATTTAACATTAATGACAAACTTCATATCTAAGGAGTTTAAAGAAGAATATTTAACTCTTAGTGTTAAAAATAAATTTTTGTCGCGATGTTTTTCCTAAATAAAAATATATGTTTAGTAAGAGAACAGATTTTTTTTTTATTAGTTTAATCTTACAGATCGAGTAGCATAATCATTTTCTTATAGCTATCTGCAATTAACACGAACTATTTGGAGGCATTTCTCATTAATGGTCCTTGATGTACAACGATGACAACACCACAGAAAACAAACAAAAACGGCCACAATCACCTGGATTAGCTCAGTGGTTCCCACCATGGGCGTTAACGGCCAACGGTGGGCGGTGGAGAGATCATATCCTGGTCCAACGCAAATTTAGGAGGGCGTTGGGGACCAACAGCCGCTCCATGGTTTCCAGTATTATATCCGGCTTTAAGGGATGCATCAAAGAAGTTTTTCATTGCATTCCGGTGATCAAAACAGGATTTAGAGAAGTTAGCAATTTATTAGCTAAGAAAAGAAACAGATTGTCAATAGTAGAATGCGGCGATTTAAGATTGACAAAATATCGAAAAACTAGAGTCATTACACCGATTTTCATAATATGTGTTTGTTGATCAAACTGTGAACAGTACACCAGTTTTGTAAATATCTTTTAATAATATTAGAAATCTGTACTTGTTTTTCTATCAATGACGTTTCACACTTTATCTAACAGGGGAGCCATCGAATCACTGTTCCAAAAAGTTGGTTACCAGCCAAAAACAACTATGGATTACATTATTTATTACAAGAAGGGGAGTCGGTGTGGTTTTTTTCTGAAAAGGGGGCGGTATTCCAAAAAAGGTTGGGACATAGCTGACAACAAAAAAGCGCCTCACTGTCGGCTGGCTAGCCTTTACTAGCACGTATATTCCCTGCCTATACCCAATGGCGTAGCTAGGTTAACAAGGGCCCCAGTGCAAAAAAATATTTTTGGCCACCGGGCCAGATGGACGACTTTTTTTTAACTCACCAAGTCTTGTGACAGGGGTTTGCTGGCAGGGGCTGAGAGCTCCCCTGAGCTGCGCTTGGGGGCCCCCTCAGCTTGAAGGCTTCGATAGCTACGCCCCTGCCTATACCTTGGAAACTACTTAAAAAATAATAATAACAATGGCACATTGACAATAGCGATAGCCCTGTCCCAAACTCTGCGATACCACGAATAATTCACGTCCCGAGATCTAGAATAACAATTCTAATAGCAGGGCCACCTGATTATAAAATAATAAGTGTTTTTGCTGTCAGACTGTTATTGTTAACTGTCGTCCATTTCAGGCACTTGCATTTACTCGTTAACAGAAGCAGCACTTTCCGCAAACATGACTGAACGATACGCAGTCATGCTAAACTATGGAACCAAATCAGAAGGATATGTTACAGGCAGAAGTTGATAATATGACCTGGATAGATGTCGAACAAAGAATTAGAGGTGGTATATGGAAGCGAAGAGAGGACCATCACAAGTCAACAATTGATTTCAGGCACAATGGAGTGGGAAGCTGAGGCGCTGAAAAAATACCTCAAACTGCGATAAAATAAGTGCACATTTAACGAAATTCTCTGGGCAGAAGCTCCATCTCAAGTTATTAATATGTTCCTTCGGTTACTCTGCTGTCCTATTCCTCGGAGTCAACGAAATTACTGAAACCGAAAACTGATAAAGCACCCATACAACCAAAAGCACTGATTTATTAATTGCTGGCGAGTCAAAACACGCCTCCTTTCTGCCCCTTGTCAAGGACAAGGTTGGCAACCATGTGCAGTGACATTTTATCTGCTTTCAGTTAAACAGTAATTATTGTATATTCGATACGCTTCTCTCATTGACTGCTTCGCATAAAATAATTTCGCATGAAAT
>CM061920.1:93856235-93885971 GCA_031002005.1 Vandiemenella viatica
TCCTGCTTCCTCATGAAGCCTGAAGACGAGAGTCGAAGTCCTGCTAGTCTAGCTGCCGTGCCCCGCTCCGGTCAGCTTCCAACCCCACTCACTGGCGGCTGGTCCCTAACTAGCTCTGTTGCTTGCTGGACCTACTCTGGCTTCAGTAGCCAAACGACCCCCTTATATATCGCTTGATTGCGTCCTTAATGTTCCTTCTAGAAGCTTCTGTCACGTACTCTCCCGGGTCACGTTGCAATACACATGCCTGTCCACTATTTCGGGCCCCTAGTGGCTTCTCCCCGGATATCTCTGTTGGTAGCTTCCATACTTAATGATGTTGTTGATCTGTGTTCTGGAGACCTTCAAGTCGTTGCCTCACTAATGGCTGTTTCCTATACTTGCGGCTTCTCACGCAACTGAATATTCCTAACTATTGTGAGCTTATTTCACGATATTCGTGACACATTCGCGACATAGGTACGAGTGGACAAACGACTGGTATGCGGCAGCGAAAGGGATATGTTTCTGGACTAAAGTAGTGTGAGAGGCGTTGGGTGGGGGACTGCAAGAATCATAAGGTAGCAATAAACTTTCAAAGTCCGCGTAAACGACGACGGGTACACGCTGTTGGTGCACAAAATCCTTAAACTTTAAGGTTTTATCGTCGTCGCCGGGTAAATCCACTCTTACAGGATCAACCCTTGCACAGTCAATCTCGTGGCGGTCCAGGAGATCTTTGCGTCCAAAATGTTGCAGACATCTGTCACAAATAAATATAGCACTCTTAGTTAAAGACTGACTAACGCCGACAAGTTGTGAATCCAACAGTAATGGAATTTTTTCCCACTGCCGTCGGTAATCATCAACATGTTTATGTGGTGAACGCGTTTGTCTGCAGTGTGATGGAGGGCCCCGGAAACTACATGTTTACCTTTAACTTCATCCAGACCGAAAACATTTACAGAATAGTCTGGATTTTGCCTCTCAAATTTAGAAATGTCAGAGAGTTTTACCGGAAACTCAATACCTGAAAAATCGAGGGGGTAGAGTGAACGTACTTTCTTGTAGGTGCTAACCCTGTCACCATTTTTTTAAGCGCCTTTACGTGATATGCAAGAATTGTCCATAGAAAGCACAACTCGTCATTCTTGTTTTCAACATTGATGACGGCCTTCTTTCTACAGATATCAAGTGGCAGAGCAACATAGGAAGACCCACGATAGAAAGGTTGAAAATTAGAAATGCTAATGTCGAGGGATTCTATTCTATCGAGAGTTTTGCCACTTGTCCTTTCTTGAAATTCACACAATTTTACTCTGAGCTCCGACTTCACATATTTTTCATACCAATCCGACAGGCAAGTGCTGGTTGTGACCTCACGCATTTTAGTTAAAAAGCACATACGAGCGGTTTCTAAAATCATTTCCTTCTGTATTTTATATGTGTTAATCAGTCCAACCTGCACCTTTACAGATGGGGAGGACCGATTATCCACAATTTCGCGAACTGTTACCGCAAGAAGTTTAAAAGCAAGCATCAATGAAATTCCATTGGATCAATGAAATTTTGAGAATTCGAAATTGTCCCCGGAATAAATTCTATTTTTAAAATGCACTAAGCCTGTCTTCAAGGACTAATCGCGATACTGCTGACTCACCCATCGTTGCTGCATGATCATGACTGCATATAGGCTGCCCCTGCACCGGCATACTGCCGGCTGGAGCCGGGAGAAGGAACGGCATACTGTCGGCTTGACCCGGCCGATTGGACCGGTGTACTGACGGCTGGAGCCGGACGATGGGTTGTTGAAGTGGCGGCTGGGTCCCGGCGATGGGCTGTTGAAGTGGTGGCTGGACCCGGGCGATGGTCGGCTGGGCCCCGGCGATGGGTCGGCGGACTGGCGGCTGGGGGGCCCGGCTGCTGCTGCTGTGGCGGGCGGTCGGCTAGGTTCCGACATCTCCCACGGTCTCCATATTGGTGGCGGAACTGCCTCGTTGGCTGGGTGTCTGACCGCCCCCTCTGAAACATAAAAAAGAAGAAAAATGTTTTAGTATCATGAAAAACATAATTTTTGTAAGCATAAAATAATAAAGGTAAATTACTGATGTACTGGACTTACCGATATTCCAGTGTGCTGGTGGTTGTGGAAGAACCCATTGTGGTTGCGGAGTTGGCGGCATGCTATGTGGTGGTGACATGCTCTGCGGCACATCCACGTCAATATTTGGGAGCATGCTCCATTGTGAGCAATCACAAGCTCTTTTTGGGCTACTTAATTCCTGAGAAGAATTACCCTTACGCTTCTCTGGGCGTGATGGTTCATCTGAAAAAGAAAAAAAAATAATGTATTAGCAATAGTTATAAATACATGGGGGGGGAAAATAATCTATAGATAAATACGTACTGAAATAAAAAAAAGGTCGCTGCAGGAAATATCCAAATCACCTGCGAACAAATAAATAATTTAGACTACTGCTTCAGCACTATACATTTTCATAAATATAGTTACGTTAAAAAAAATATATCATTACCGAAATCATCCTCAGCGAGAATTTCATCAATGTCTGAAGCAGAAAAAAAAAGCTCATCAGTATATGTGAAAGAATTTAAAACAGCGAGAAAAAACAAGTTAAATAACAATAATTTACTTACCAATATCGGTGAATAAGCTAAGATCCTCAGAAGACATTGCGATGATTGAAGTGTTCAGGCCGACGACTCAGAGAAGACTGGATGGCAGAAGGGGGGTCTCAGCCCTATTTATACACGCGTCTGGAGCCATGGAGAATTGGCGTGGGAAGACTGCGCCCACGATGATAAATGTGTGCGCGGCGGCCTCCGATAATTAATGGCTTCCGGGTGTGGCGCAGCTGTGCGCATTCAATTACGAACCCGCATCCTGCAGCTGCGAGGGGAGCGATAATTAATGGCTTCCGGGTGTGGCGCAGCTGTGCGCATTCAATTACGAACCTGCATCCTGCAGCTGCGAGGGGAGCGATAATTAATGGCTTCCGGGGTGTGGCGCAGCTGTGCGCATTCAATTACGGCTCCCCTAACTTAATTCAATTAGTTACCGGCACGTGCGCGGCGGGGAGGGGGGAGGGGGAAAAAGTGGGCTCACACACAGGTCCATAAGGGAAAAAGTGGGCTCACACACAGGTCCATAAGGGAAAAAGTGGGTTCACACACAGGTCCATGAGGGAAAAAGTGGGCTCACACACAGGTCCATAAGGGAAAAAGTGGGCTCACACACAGGTCCATAAGAAATACATGGGGTGTTTTGGTCCAGGGTGTGGGCTCACACACAGGATCTGCATCTACTCTCGGCCGACGCAGATGGAATAAAATCAGACTGTTGCATTGGCTCTCCACAACCATGTTGAATGTTGATTGGTTGGCACCCACTGGTTCACCGGCCCACACACGTGACGCGGTCGCTTCTACTTCCTGGTGACATCTCTATGCCTACTTGCGAGGTTTTGTGAAAATTCTCCCCTTCGCTCGAGGCTGGACCCTCGGTATGCGAAGGTTGGAACCGGCCCATAACTTATCTATGAATGTATTGGCACTTCTGTGACACGTTACCACAAGGATACCGTCTGTCAATGATACTTTTTAGTACCCCAATAGAACCTCTACTACTGTGTATAGACAAAGCTATCATCAATAGTCAAAACTAAACAACAGTTTTCACTATGGCGGAAAACGGGTAAGCTGTCGAAATATACAGATGATGTAAGTAGTTATGTCACCTCAGAAGAAGACATAGACAAAATTACAAACACCATAAAACTTCTCCAACTAGCAACGAATGCAAGAGTTAATGTTAATAACTCTGTACCTGTTCACATTGGTAAAGTCCTCTTAGACCTGAAAAAGAGGTTTTTTAGGTCATACCTCCCTATTTATACAAGAAAACCTGTTAAAATGTCAACAAACAACTGGAGGAACGTTTAAATAAAGTCAAAGTAAAATCTAGGCTGTTAAGTACTGGCTTCCTAGACAAAATGAGTTACGTAGCTCAGGTGATATCAGCGCCTGACTGTACAGTATAGTGGATAATATGCAGAAAGCTGTGGTTTGTGTGGCAAAATAATATTTTCCATGTAAAATTTGATACTTGGACTCGCCAATAAATGAAGGGAGGGGTTGGACGTATCTAAGTGAAGCCCACGTGTAAGGCTTTACTTATACTGCCATAAGTAAGTTCAAAGACTCTGACGACTCCAGTTTCACATCCTCCGTTGTAAGGCATTACAAACCACAAAGTATGTATGGTCCAGTATACATAACAACATATGCAGGAATTTACGTCATCTCAAAGTTTATTTCTTAGTGAAGTTACTTCCATACGTGCTCTGATTTATCTTCTTCAAATATTTATAAGAGACTTCTGTTAAATGTCAGAGGATGTAATACTGACTTAAAGTGTCCAAACACTAATTTCTCATATACGGCAAACAATTTTTAATACATTTCTTCCATCTGTGGCGATGTATTTTTGGCACAAAATAATTAACGAATAAATACCATCAAATGAGAAACTATTCCGAAAACATCTCTCTGTAATGGAAAAATGTGGTAACACAGACAGACTTCAACACCGCTTTTCGTGTGGCGAAGCAAAACGTTTCTGGATATGGTGCATATCAAAACTAACACTTCTGCACGGAACTACAGTAGGGTCTATGTAGAATTTCGATACCAAAAATCCTCATGTCAGCTAAGGTTCATCTACCGGCATGGAAACAAAATCTTGCAACGTGTTTGGTTGGGTACACAGTATTACTCGTATAAATTTTTCAATAAAAAAAGATTACAACACCTTCCCGTTACATCAGCTCACATGGCAACATGTTACAGTTCCTTACAAAGGGCGGTGACTTAGAAATTCCGTAACGACACCTTCGAAAAAATTGCCATGTTTTTAACTAGCAAATTAAAGATCGATTCAGGAGCGCGAGAGAGTGGGGTGTGTGAGCTATCAAATAGGAAAAAAGTTACAGTTAAACGAACTAAGTACTACGGGAATGCGAATCAAAATGAACTGTGCGGAGTGTTGTGAGCCGGGAGGAAAGCGGGCACGCTCTCTGCTGCGGTGCTCTAGGAGAGACATCTAATGTCAAGGCTTGTGACGATTGTCGTTGCAAGATGGCTGTAGCCGGTCTCGGTAGCGGAGGGGTTCGAGTCCGGCCGAAGGCATGTCTGTTTAGTGTTGTGTGTGTGTGTGAATGTAGTGTCAGTGCTGTAATGTTCGTGTGTAGATACTTAGTCTCAACATTGTACTGGAGAAATTGAGTCATCATAATGACATTGAGCTGGCTGGCTGTATGGCTTATGTAACCGAATGCCAATTACACAAAAAAGATGACTGTACAAGTCTGTAAATAGTGGCACAGTGTGTTTTTGAGATAACGGCACTAAGTTCGTTTGTAACTAGGTATTGTTGAATTCTGCTATAGACGAAGAACCATCTGCACAATGCTCTACATGCATGGCACTATTTCATGGTTTGCACAATCCGAACTGCTAGACTGTTAACTCCGATGAAACGGTAATTTAATGATAGCTAAAATATTCATGCAAACTCAGAATTTCTTCATTTTCTTATTTGAACTGAAACGCTCTGTTTGAGTAAAATCAAGTACGTAAGAATTTATATTAGCCAAATTGCGAAAAGTATTAACTTCCATGACGGTGTCTTCCACTTATTCATCGATGTATTTATTGTTTCATACACGATTACTGTGTTTGTTTATGGAAACCTTGCACCTTGCCAAAGAAAAAAACCATTTCGTGTGTAATTGACTGCAGGTCTTCGCTATTTGGAAACTAAGGTCCAATTTAACCCATACAGCGTTATGTTTGGTACAGTTACCACATTTTTATAACACAGAGTTGACCCTTTATTTCCCGTGTGTTTTCGCATTTTATGCTTATACACTCGGTGACTTAGTATTTTTTTTTTTTTTCACGTTCTGGTGACAGAAGGGCGTAGTATTTGTTGAAGAATAATGTTACACGAATCACTACTTTTGTAAGGTGAGTTCGTGGTCATGGTCATGACGTTCGCTGGTTATTTATAATTCTCTAAGGAAATAAATTCTCCCTTGTGATACATGCCAACTATATGTCATGTATAAAGGGACGTACATAAATTACACATTCAAAAGGTGTGCAAATTAAATTTTTTATGTAGTTCTGTTCTTGAAGGCTAGTTGTTGCCACAGTATTGTTCATTTGGAAACACTTTTCTGCCATTCGATATTTTTTCTTAATTTCCTATTTATATAATTCCGTGTATTTGTTAATTGTTGTACGTCTGGATTTTTGGCGAGGAGAGGTACGAGTTGTGTTACCGTTTTGGACGGGGTGGCGTGTTTTATCGGCGTGGCCCGCAAGGCCGCCCCGCCATGCTAATGAAGGCGATCTCCCCGCCGCGCCGCGCCGAGAGGAGAGCCCGTTGATTGCCCCTTGGCACGCTTTTTGGCCGCCATTAGCGTACAAATCATATCGCATGCCACGCCGCCTCCTTCGGTGCTCCTCCACTTCCTCCGTGGAGAGAAGGAACAAGTACGAAAAATAGCAATAATAATAATAAGGAAGGTCGAGTGTGGCGATAGGGGCTGAGATATATCGCGTGCCTGCACATTTAACGCCGACCCAATTTTCCCTCCGCTCTCATAGTTCATCAGATGTCGGCTGCGTCTACTCAGGTTTCACACGGCAATAGATACTACCGTCTCTTTGAATTATGCTCTTTTGGAAGACCTCAAGCTATTTTTTGCTGTGTGTTCGAGAATTAACCTGAGCATTGTTTTTTAATTTCTTTCCTTCTGTTTTCGATTACTGATACACTGTTATTTTCTGCCACAAACTGTGCGCTTTAGATCGATTATATTCGGATTCATTCAGTGGCTGTTCTTACGTTTCCCCTAAACATCGCCATACTGTAGGGCGGTGTTGGAGAGTTGTCCGACAAATAAAACTTATTGTGGGTACGGAGAAGTAAACATATTTAATTATATCACTTTTATACATGGACGGAAACCTGTGAAATTAAACTAATAATTGCTTACATTTGTTTACGTTGTTGCGTTTACTGGGATAGGGCTAAAGAAAGTGTTGATTATAAATTACATCAGGGGAGATTAGTAGCCTCCGTACTATAATTTAGATAATATTTTTTTTAATTGGCTAATTTTCCAGCAAATTATCAACCGGTTTCCATACTGAAAATTTAATGATAATACTCGTAGAAATAGGAGGATAGGATCAACTAAGAGATACGTTAAACTTCCTTGATATATTTGGTCCTTTAATCCCCCTATGTTATGAAGAACGAGAAGCAACGCAGCATCTTTTAAAATGAGTCATATCTTGGCACTTTCATATTATGTTTCTTAGCCATAAGACTGAGGGCACATACCCCAGTAAATGTTATTTCTAATATGAGACGAAATGAACAATGACTTAATAAATCAACAGAACGACGTGAGACTACAACATATCCAGGGAAGATTGGACCTGGACATCGGCGGTACCGGGAAGTAAATTTACCACCACCTCACAGCTCCCCCCAAATCAATCCACCACCATCGCTCGCCACCTCCGCAGGAAGTGGACTCTTCCGAACTACCCGCCATTACAGTGGGGACGGTGAGCAAGGCGCGTTTCGCTACCCATTAAGGGTGCCCGCGGGGAAACACGCGGAATCAGCGCTCGCCACGACCAGGCCGAAGACCGTTCCCAAACGTGGCCGTACAGCTTAAATATATTTGCTATTCCCACGTGCGCCTGGCCCCACCCGCCCCCGCAGGGGAAAAGGCGGAAGCCGCAGCAAACCGAGCAACACCGCGGGATTGCCCATTGCGCACGCCTCCCAGCAGCCGACCAGCAGAACGAAACCTCCCGCCGGCCACAGGGCCACGCGCTACGGGCCAAGCTCCTAGCGTGTGTTCCCCCGCACAACAACCGTCAGCGTAATGCGACACTGAAAGGCACAGGTTCCCACCACACACTCCTCCAAGCTTCGCAGATCACCGTCGTAGTGCACGACCGCATCGAAGCGCTCCAATGGCGTCGCTGCCCCTCCTGGGTCAGATGTTCGGAGGACCTACTTTGGCAGCAAATGGCTCATACTGGTGGCAAGATGAGCACAAGTTCCTTGATCACTGATCACCGGTCCCAGCGGAGGGCCAATCTGTACAATCTGGAGACGACCCCGGCCGTTGCCAGATCACGCCAGCTTACCGGCACCGTCCGTTGCCTCCCACCAGGGCCGCGTCACCTCCCTTCACCTTAGGTCCTACTGCCGTGAGCAGCAGAAGAGGGACCGGCCCTCTAATCCTCATCCATCGGTCTTGCTGCCCAGGAGTTGGCAATGAGTGCTACCGCACCACGTCACCCCACGAAGATCCCAGTCTTCCGAAGACTAGGATCACCGGTCCGCTTGTTTGGTCCATACCGGCGGCAGGGTGAACCACTTCGCCCGATTACCGACGCCTACCTCGGCAGCAGCCGCACCCGAAAACCGGAATGCGACCCCACCTTCTAACGGCATACGCCGGCTTACCGGAACCGTTTTAAGTGAACCGTTCTTTGCAGAGCACACACTAATCTCCCTGAACCCCGTTCGGCGTTAAGTCAGAATATTCGAGGCATCGGCACAGTGTGCATTCCCGGTGGCAGGGTGCACTGCATCCCTGACTGTCGTCGCCCAGTGTTACCTCGGGAGACCCCCGGTACCGTCTGCCAGACACCTGCAGCTTGGCCTATCCCTCCCCTTGCATAAACGATTACGCAATGAGTTAAATGTTACATATGCTGTGGCACCCAGTTTGTATTAATTCGTGGTAATACTAATGGTTTTTGGATATATTACTTGGTGCAGTCTCCGCGAAGTGGCGTCGCCGCGAATTCGCAAAAATCCTCCGCACCACAGGTGCCTACGGCGCAGACTTTCGGAACCTTTCTCACTAATTACTTGGTGCAGTCTCCACGCCGAGGTCCGGGAACCCGGGTTCGCCATTCCCGTATCCGAGCCTCCCGGGGTGAGGGAGCCCACTAGATCCCTGGGTATGTCTACAGCAACATACCAGGCACACGGAAGAAATCATATGTTTTACCGTTGTGGGTACAGGCTGTGTGTCTCTGTCGTACCTTATGTGTGACGGGCGAAGATTTCCTGTTTCCTAAAATTTTAACTCGCCCTGTTTATTCTAAATTTTATCACTATTAGAATAAATCTGAACTTGTATTAAAATTGAAAACTGTTACCAGGAAAGGTTTTGTGAATTGTTTGTTTCGGCTGCTGCTAAGCTCAAACCAATATGATACGCGTAACAAAAAGAAAAGTGTAAATGAAACGTGTTTTTTCTGTTGAAAATTATTTACTTTGAGCAATCTGAAAGTCTTGTCTTGTCAGATCATAATCCGAAATACGACAAATATTTATAGGCTTTTTGTGTTAGTTTTCTCGATAGCATTTTTAGTATTTAAGTTCATCAATATTACAGTAGGCCCCATTAGTTAAAAATTACCTCTAATGTGTTAACAAACTACTGGAATTGATAAATTCTCGTACTGAGGAAGAGTATAAAACCGAATAAATCGGTAACTAACTGCAGGTTGACTGAGATTCCGTGTGGCCCGTCGCAGTGTTCGTTCGTCAATGTTGCATCCCGCCCTTTTTTATGGCCCCGCGCAACCTGCGCTCTGAAAAACTAATGGTGACGCCTGGTTTGCGCACCTGCCAGCCGATTGCGTCCCTCTGCATACTTAATGCACGCTGCACCGCGCTCCACCAAACCTGGCCGTCTGTCTTCCCCTTGTCTCACACCACATTCTTACTGAAAAGTTATACATTACAATTAAGCGGGGGTTCAGAACATACCGTGGCAGATAAATATTACATTTAATTTTAGGCACTAAATTTTGGTGGTGTTGCAAGTGCTTTGTATTAGCTGAATAAAATTTCGATGTTTATGCGTGTGCTACCTGCATTATAGCTGTTCGCGAACTTTGGCTTTTTTATTAACATTAAATGTTGGATGAATAGTGTTGTGTATATATTTAAGAAATTCTAAGATGTACCACGCAATCGAGTAAGAATTTTACCATTCATCCAATTTTTCTCAATAGAACAGAAGTTTGATCCAATAATTAGTGTGGCAGTTTTTAAATCCAACACTACAGTTGATTTGGAGCTATTTTCTTCGTTGACGGAAACCCAGTTTCGAGTTTGCACTGCTCCGTCTCTTCCTTCAGCAGCAGTCTCGCATTTTCTGAACCCTGTTCAACAAGAATTTAAACGAACACAATTCGGCTAATCGTAGTGGTGTCGTCTCACTGCCCAACTTGGGCGCTGAAAGTTTTGACAGAGGGCGTCGCGCGGAGCCCGCCCCTGGCGGTGGTGGTACGAATTATCGCCAGCGGTGCTGCCGCCTGGCGGCTAACTAGCCCTCCCACATTATTTATAGCACAAGGCGCGCCACGGACGGCTGGTTTTTTAGCCCCGCTGCTGGCACCGGGATTGTTAAGTTTCGCCGGCAGTAACACTCTGTGCCAGGCAGTCTTGCCAACACAACGGCCGACGGCGGCGCCGGCGCGTCTCGGCCGCTACTCGCGTTCTGTTGACGCTGTTCTTGCCAAATTAAGTAACCCGGCCAACCCTTACTTACTGGGTCACCTCGTCAGATGTGCCTCACGCAACGTTATGCGTACCACCAGCCATCAAACAATGCTGATTATATTGTCATTATGTCTCATAAGATTGTGTTGCAGAAATGCAACTGTATTATCGAAATATTTAAATACTTTTGTGTATCAGATATTAAACCCAGGAAACCTGCAAAAAGGGGAAGTTTTTGCTGTTGTGCCAAGGGTTTGATGGTTATTCCCCCTGCAAAATTGGGTAGAAAATCCTAATTTTGTAGTTTTAAACGAATGTATAAATTCTTCTGTCGTTTTAGTAGCCTTGGTGTAATATTATCTATATATAATATTTGTACTGTGTGATGTTTTTGTTCATCGTGCTTTTGTTGTAAGCCTGTAAATTGTTGTCTTCTAGATATTCCTCCTGAAGGCAGGTTTTAGACTATTTTAGAATTGGTATTAACATAATTTTCTGCAAGGTGTAGTGTTAAACGGTTGTCCTGAGTGGGTGTTAAATGTATTCGTGTTCGATATTAAGTTGAAAGAAATAATTTGGTGCAGACTGAACGCGTGCCATTGCGAAGGTCGCTATTCGACCGACAAACAGTGTCGTATCTTCTTAAGGCGGAGATGTTGCGAAATTTGAGCCAAGCATTTAGGACACAATCTGTTGATTAGGATTATTACATTAGGAAATTTATTGTCATAGGAACTCGATAACTCGTCTACTTCGCTGCATAATCATTTCTATGACCCAATTTTTATCATAGTCAGGTTCATTACTGTTTGCGTTTTCTTCCTGCTTGATGGTTCGTCGAAACAGACATCGCAGCATTGACGTAGACGGTTACGCAAAAATATCCAAAAAGCTGTAACGACAACGACAGGCAATTTTTAACATATGTTTCTTCACTACTTGCTGCTTCAGTATTTTTCACACTGTATTTGATTTACTGCGGAGCTCACCGATGTTAAATTCGCTAGAAGAATAGACTACAACGAAACTGAAACGATTCCCTGTAAACCAGTTTCATCGCTTTATTTTATTTTTTTTTCCGTTCTCTAAGTTGTCCTGATTGTGAAGATCCCTCGTTAACGTCGTCAGAAACGCGCGCCAAATTGTGGATCGTTTGACTATAACTGATTTCATGCCCTGATGGCTAGGCTAAAACCAAAGAATTGTCACCGTATTTGATACTATTCTGGAATGTTTTTAATGGTACTATCATTGTTTATATTCGCACAAAAGAACTTCTGAGATGCGACTTAATATCAGCGCGATCTCATGTTACTGTCCTGTTTGTGGTGGTGTCATTTTTGATCGATGTTTCGAAATCTCAAGTGGGGAAGCCAAAAAGTCATGCTACTTATCTTAATTAATAATTTTACTAAATCCAAAATGATTTTACTCAGTTATTGGAATTCAAATCCAAAAGAAATTGTACAAACGAAAATGTACCTTGAAAACTATGATCACATTGCAAAAAATCTATTGCTAGCCGTATGTACTTTCGCTGTGAAACATGGGTTGCTTAGCGATAACATTCGGGCCAGCATTCAGGAGGACCTGGATCGGATCCCCGTCCGGTGATCCAGACTTCGGTTTTTCATGATTTCCCGAAATCACTCCTTACCAATACCGGTTTGGTTCCAAAAAAGGTTTTAGCCTAATTCCTTCCTGGTCATTATTATTATTATTATTATTATTGTGCGATTCACTAAAAGTGGATTGCGGTGGGTGCTTTGCACCTGTTCTATTGTGGAATCGTTTATGCGTGGGAAGGGTCATACAGGACATGGCAGGAGACGCCTGTGTGCTATTTAGTTTTCTGGGAAAACCATGGAAAACCCAGAGCAGGATGGCCCGAGCGGTTTATCGATACCTACTGCTGTTGAATTCTAAGTTTTCTCACTCAATAAACCCTCCCTATTCCATTCCCTAATCACTCGTCGAAAAAATTAGTAGAGACAAGAATCAATTCTGGATCTGATTTATCTTATTTTCACGGTTATTCTTAGATATCAATGTTGCTAGTAATTATATGTTTTTGCTGTCATCCTGAAATAATCTGTCGTGAATTTTCAAATTAGCTTCTGCCGTGAGCAACGCCTTCGGTTTTCCACATCTTCCCAACCTCACTCCTTCAACATCTCACTTACTCTTTCCCTCATGTTTTATACACCAGTCACGAATCGGGCGGTTTTTCTTTCGACCTTGTCCCGTGCGTCCATTAAACCCTTTTGATGGTAGCCTCATACAGGAGAAAAATATTCTAAGTGAGGTCGCACCAGTGCTTTGTATGAAATCGATTTAATTTTTGGTGTACAGTGTTTTAAATTACGACGTAGAAATTGGAGTACATGTTTTGCTTTCCCAGTTATCGTCTCGGTATGTTCATTCCACAATAAATCATTGCGAATTGTTACCCATAGGTATCTATCAGAATCTACCGTTCTATGGACTGAGCCATTAATTGTATATTCAGCGTTAAATCGTGTCAGCTTTTTATATATATGCATGACTCGGCACTTTTTAGTGTTTATTCATAATAATGGTTTGTAACAACTCATAGTAGTCCTGGATTTTTATTTCACGATAACTAATAGCATCGTCTAAAAATTGTCTTATTTTCCCATTGATGTACTGTATATAAGAAACAACAGGGGCTCTACAACACTTCCCAGCGACTCCGGACGCCACTTCGGTCAGTGATGAAAGCTCACCGTCCAGAACTACACACTGTGTTCCAACCTTCAGGAAGTCGGTAACCTATTCGCATATTTGTCTAGATATGCCATAGTTTCGAACCTAGTAGTAGACACACGGGGTGTAAGGGTTTGGGAGAGACTATACTAGCCTTTTCCAACCAAATGTCAACCTCTCCTTCACGTGGTGCACCCTGTTTGCTCTGACTACTGAAAGATTCCCGGTATAAGGAGTCACCCACTGCTTGCCAACGGCCTCCGAAAAGAGGCGGAGGAGTGGGGACTGGTTCAGGGTACCCTCTTGCCCTTGGGGTTGGAAACGGCCCCTAAAGGCGGATGAATCAAAATGATCAACGGCATGGGGATGTAGAAGGCAACGGAAAACCACTGCATTAAATACCTAAAGGGTATCCGAGAACATGTAATCCTCTTAAATTACATATATCATGATGGATTCTTCCTGGGTAAAATATTCCGGAGGTAAAATAGTCCCCCAATCGGATCTCCGGGTGGGGACTGCTCAGGAAGGAGTCATCAGAATGGATAGAAACATGCTACGAGTCGGAGCATGGAATGTTAGAAGTCTGAATAGCGCAGATAGGTTAGAAAACTTAAAAAGCGAGATGGAACAACTTCAGTTAGATGTTGTTGGAATAAGTGAGATTAAATGGAAGGGAACACAGGATAATTAGCACACAAGCTGCCAACGGAGTCACTGGTGTAGGATTGGTAATGAATAAGAAAGTAGGGAAACGGGTGAGTTATTATAAACAGTTTAGTGACAGGATTATTTTGATGAGGTTAGAAACTAAGCCTGTCACAGCCACGTTAGTACAAGTGTATATGCCAACGTCACAGGAAGATGATGAAGAAATAGAGAAAAGATACGCCGAAATTGACAAATTAATCAAATATGTGAAGGGGAAGAAAATCTAATAATCATGGGTGATTGGAATGTGATAGAGGGAGAAGGAAAAGATGGGAATGCTGTAGGAAGTTTTGGTACAGGAGAAAGAAATGAACAAGGAAGCAGGTTGTTAGAATTTTGTGAAAGATATAAGCTAGTAGTGGCAAACACACTGTTTAAGAAACGTCCTGGGGATACAGGCAGATATCAGCTAGATTATATCATGGTTAAACAGAGATTCAGGAATCAAGTTCTAGACTGTAAAGCGTACCCAGGAGCGGACATAGACTCTGTCCATCATTTGATAATAATGAAGTGCAGGCTGAAATTCAAGCGAATAAGGAAGCAGTATAGGCAGAACAGACTGGAAGTGAATAAGCTAAAACAATCTAGAACGAGAGAAAAATGCAGAAATGGTAGACTTAGGTCTAAGAAGTAACTCTGAATGGAGCTCAGCCGAGGACGAATGGAATGCATTAAAGAGTGAAATAATGAAAGCTGGTAAAGAAACATTAGGCTTTAGTGAACAAGCCGCCCGAAAACGTTGGATCACAGAAGAAATTTTGGAGCTGATAGATCAAAGGAGAAGGCACAAAAATGATCAAGATGAAGCTGGAAGAGTGTAGTACAGGCAAATTAGAAATCAAATAAACAGGAAATGCAAAAAATCAAAAGAAAAATGGCTAAAAGAAAAGAGTTGTAGAAAACGAAATGGTTGTAGGTAAAATAGTCGTTGCATACAGGAAGATCAAACAGAATTTTTGAGAAATAAAGAAAAGAGGTGTAAACATTAAAGCTGCCACTGGGAAACCTCTTTTAAACTCAGACGATAGAGCTAACCGATGGAAGGAGTACATTGAGAAACTGTATGATGGGGAAGACTTGAACAATACCGTAAGGGAAAAGGAAGGTGATGTCGACATTGATGACTTATGAGACCCTGTTTTGAGGACAGAATTAAATAGAGCGCTGAATGACTTGAAAGCAAAACGCGGTTGGAATCGAATGAGATGCCTGCAGAACTTCTTAAATCCCTAGGAGTAGAAGGAATCGAAAGATTATTCAAGCTGATATCAAAAAGTTATGAAACAGGAGAAATTCCAACTGATTTTAATAAAAATATTATCTTCACATTCCCGAAGAAAGCACAAGCCGACAAATGTGAGAATTATCGCACCATTATTCTAACATCACGTGCTTCAAAATTACTGACCAGAATAATATAGAGAAGGATGGGAATGGTAGTAGAAGAGATAGTAGGTGAAGATTAGTTTGGGTTTAAGAAAAATCGAGGTAAAAGGGAAGCAATTCTGGCATTAAGATTAATACTTGGAGGGCGGATCAAGAAAAATAAAGATACTTTTATGGCGTTTTGTTGATTTAGAAAAAGCTTTTGATAATGTCAGGTGGGACAAGATGTACAAAATTTTAAATAAGTCAGGTCTAAAGTATCGAGATATAAGAATACTTTATAAACTATATAAGAATCAAGTGGCTGTAATAAAAGTAGAGAATCATGAGAGACATGCATCAGTTTAAAAGGGTGTGAGACAAGGTTGTAGTCTATCCCCGTTAATATTCATCTTGTATGTAGAAGGAGCAATAAAGAAAGTAAAAGAAAAATTTCCACGTGGAATAAGTTTTCAGGGTGATAAAATCAGTATGCTACGATTTGCAGATGACATTGTCTTGTTAGCAGAAAGGGCTGAGGATATTGAGAAGTTACTGAATGGCATGAACAAAATACTGAAGGAAGATTTTGGACTGAATATAAATCAAAGCAAGACAAAAATGATGAAATGTAGCAGAAATGATACCAATTACAGTAGATTAAATTTCTAAATAGGATCGGATGCAATTGGAGAAGTAAGTGAATTCTGTTACTTGGGATGCAAAACCGATGGCCGAAGCAAGAATGATGTTAATAGCAGAATAACACTAGCAGAAAGAACCTTCATGAAAAAGAGAAATCTTTAAGTGTCAAATATTGATCTAGAAATTAGAAACAACTTTTTAAAGCTCTATGTACGGAGGAGAGCACTTTATGGTAGCGAAATAGGGACTTAAGGAATACCCGAAAGAAAGAAAATTGAAGCATTTGAAATGTGAAAAATGCTGAAAAATAAAATGGACGGACAAAGTAAGAAATGAACAAGTTTTGGAAATGATGGGTGAGGCAAGAATTATGTGGAAGAAGCTTACAGAAAGAAGAGACAGGCTGGTAGGTCATATTTTGAGACATGCTGGATTGGTTAATTTGCTGGTGGAGGAAACAGTCGAAGGTAAGAACTGTAGAGGAAGACAGAGACTAGAATATATGAAGCAGATAATTTAGGACGTGTGTTGTAAGGGTATGTAGAGATGAAGAGGTTAGCACAAGATAGGAATGGGTGGAGGATTGCATCAAACTAGTCAAAAGACTTACGACAGCTTAAAAAAAGAGACATACTATCGAAAGATTTTTTAAAATCTGTTGAAACTCAGTGAACCTGAGATCGCTCATCTATCATACGACACAAGTCGTGAATTAAAGGTGCAAGTTGTATCCCTCAGTATAGGACTTTTATGATTCCATGTTGGTTTGAGTTTAATAGATCCTCTTCATCCGTTTCTAAATAGTTTTGTTATTACATCGACTAAGAGAACGAGATCTTAATTTTGTCCGTACGATTGACATCGGGATCTCCTCTACGTTTTCTATTGTGACAGCCTTGCTTGAAACCGTACGAAAAATTCTGATTTCTCTATACTAGTTTCCGATAAGTGTCTGTTTTCTGTAACCACTGACGGATAACCTTACGCGAGACTCTTATTACTTTGAAATACGACCAGAATTTTCTTAGATTATTAAATAAATCTTGAAAAATTCCAGACTTGGAATTCTTTTAATGATTCACGCATTGCCTTACGCACTTCCTCTTACAACGGTTCTTATTGAACACAGTAAGATGAGTGTTTTGATTTCTTTACCGTGGTATGTAAACTCCTTTGCTTCCTGAGCAAACGTTTTACTTAACAAAAGTTCTTACTAGCCTCAATAAATTTTTAGGAACTAATTGATTTATATTATCGCTTTCAAATTATCCAGAGCTAAAGTTTCAAAATTTTCTGGCAAGCAACGAACCATACCGGCATTGTTTGCCTTATCGAAATAATATATGAGTTTATTTATGTCATGTTTCAACGTCAGATTAGATTTCGAAGTTACCAAAACCGCGTTGTGATCGCCTATACCGCCGTATATACCAACTGTATCTGCAATATTTTTTCTTTTTTTTGCTGTCATCACTCTCTCGACTGGTTTGATGCAATCCTCCATCCCTTCCTATCTTGAGCTAGCCTTTTCATCTCAACATACCCCTTACAACCCATGTCCTCAATTATCTGCTTCATATATTGTAATCTCCGTCTTCCTCTGCAGTTCTTACCTCGATTGTTCCCTCCACTAACAAATTAACCAATCCTGCATGTCTGAAATTACGACCTACCATCCTGTTTTAAAACGTTTTAAAACAGTTCTTTCTGAGTCTTAGATCAATATTTTAAACTAAGATGAAGGCTCTTTTCGCTACTGCTATTCTGCTTTTAACATAATTCCTGTTTTGGCCATCGGTTGTAATTTTACTTCCTAAGTAACAAAATTCACTAACTTCTGCTATCGCATCGCATTTAATCTACTAGTATTGGTATAATTTCCGCTACATTTCATCACTTTTGTCTTGCTTTGTTTTAAATTTATTCCAAAATTTTCCTTCAGTATTTTGTCATGATATTCAATAATTTCTCAATATCCTCAACCTGTTCTGCTAACAAGACAATGTCATCAGCAAATCGCAGCATGCTGATTTTTTTCTCCTTGAATCTTTCTTTCACTTCCTTTATTGCTTCTTTTACATACAAGTTGAATATTGAAGGAGGTAGACTACAACCTTGTCTCACACCCCTTTTTAACCGATTTATGTCTCTCATGATTCTCTACTTTTATTATAGCTACTTGGTTCTTATAAAGATTATAAGGTATTCCGCATCTCGTTTTTTCAGACCCGACTTCTTTAAAATTTTGAACATTTTTGTCCCACCGAACATTATCAAAAGCTTTTTCTAAATCAACAAACGCCATAAAAGTATCTTCGTTTTTCTTGATCCGCCCTTCAATTATTAATCTTAACGCCAGAGTCGTTTCTCATGTAGCGCATTTTTTCTAACCCAAACTGATCTTCACCTACTATCTCTTCTACTACACTTTCCATTCTTCTGTATATTATTCTGGTCAGAAATTGTGAAGCATTTGATGTTAAACATATTGTGCGATAAACTCACATTTGTCAGCTTGTGCTTTCTTAAAATCTGTGGGAATCTCTCTTGTTTCTTAACTTTTTGATATAACTTTGAATAATCTTTGTGTTCCTTTTTCTTCTAGGGATTTCAGAAGTTCTGCATGAATCTCATCAATTCTGACTTCCTAATTTGATTTCAAAGAATTCAAAACTCTATCAAATTCTGTCCTCAAAACAGGATCACCTGTCGTCATCAACTTCTTTTTCTAATGCACTGTTTTTCAAATCATCTTCATCATACAGTTTCTCTATGTATTCCTTCCGTCTTTTAGCTCTATCTTCTGAACTTAAAAGAGGTTTCCCATCAGCAACTTTAATGTTTATGCCTCTTTTCTTCATTTCTCCAAAATTCTGTTTGATCTTCCTGTATGCCACATCTACTTTACCTACGGCCATTTACTTTTCTAATTCTTCACACTTTTCTTGTAGCCATCTTTATTTTGCTTTTTTGCATTTCCTGTTTATTTGATTTCTAAATTGTGTGTACTGCTCTCTTCCTGCTTCATTCTGAGCATTTTTGTGACTTATACTCTGATCCATCAACACTAAAATTTCTTCAGTGATCCGAGGTCTTTCGGGCGGCTTGTTCCCTAAAGCCTAATGTTTGTTTACCAGCTTTCATTATTTTGGTATTTAATACATTTCATTCGTCCTCAGTTGAGCCCTTTTCAGAGTTACTGCTCAGACCCACGTCTACCATTTCTGCAAATTTTTCTCTCATGTTAGATCGTTTCAGTTTATTCACTTCCAAACTGTTCTGCTAGTATTGCTTCTTTATTCTCTTAAATTTCAGCCTGCAGTACATGACTATCAGTTTATGGATCTACAATATATGGATTGCTTATAAGAAAAAGATCCAGAATGGACGAGGTATCTTTCTCGTAATGCGTTGGCTCTTTAATCATCTGTTCAACACAATTTCCCGAGAATGATTCTAGGAACGTTTCGGTTATTAATCTATCGTTTTCGCCTGACCTGAACGTACATGTCTCCCACTCAACAGACGGTAGGTTAAAGGTACCACCAATGATCATTATACGTCCATGAAATTTTTGAGTCATGTTATTAAATGACTCTCTAAAATGCTCCGTGTTAGCTGATCGATAAAATAATCTTACTATGTACTTAATATTGACCCATATTAAGTCGCAAATATTTCGGTGTGTTACGACAGTGCAATTGACAGTTTTATTAACGCTCACGAACGTACCTTCAGCCATTGAGATAATTCTGTCTTTCCGAAAAAACATTGAAATGAGGCGCAAATACTTCACTAGATCAATTTCTGGCGTCAACCAGCTTTCGGTCAATGGTATTCGTACATCGTTTAGTCGCAACTGCAACCTGGAAATCAGATATTTATCCTCTACTCCGGCAAATTAAGAGCCTTATCCTTAGGTGTTTTGTATCATTCTTTCTAGAGTCTAAATTCGCATTTTTCTTGTTCTTATTCCCGAGGGAAACGGGTGAAATATCTACAGCTGCAATATTAGTTTTTTTTGGCTCCATCACTACTAGGACGAACAACTTGGTTATCGTTACATCCTCTTCGGGTCACACGGTGTTCCTAAAAAATAGTTTATAAGAAGACGGTTCCATTTTTTGCAGCCAGCATGTTCGTCATTCTTGGTGTGTAGTGGACACTCGCTCCAAAATGTCCCAAACGTTCCGCGCTACTCGTGGAAATATCATTAAACATATGACGATCAAATGAGTCTTTACTTGCGTCCAGTGTAAATACGACGGTGTTGTGCCATATGTGGTTGTTTAAAAACACACTAGCAGCATGCTAGTTTATACTTGCCCTGATTAACGGTGTGCTTTATGCTATTCGAACGTCTGATAGTATCGATATACACTAACCTTTCCCTTGCTTTCTTATCTGACGGCATGACTCCACAGAATTGAATGTTGTTTTTGGTATCCGCTGTTATTGTCTCAGCACTGGTTACAGTGCGTGGAACTTCATGCACCGTCCACCCGCGCTTACAGCTTCATTTATCTTTCTTCTCTTGTTTTCGTAGTCCTCTCTCACTCGCGGATCGGTGGTTCATATTGCCTCCTCCGAAAGCAGTTCCTTTGCCTTGTTTGTCACCAGCTATTGGAATCAATACTGGTACCATTGCCTGACAGTATAGGCAAGGCATTGCATTTGCTACCGTCACCTGTTTTAGTGGCTGGGAGATTCCTAACTTATTCCGAAGATCTTCTTTTTTTATATGAGCAGTTATTCCTACATTAGAAGCAATTTTATATTTTCTTTATTGATCAAAGGATTTGGCAGGAGTTTTAACATTCCATTTCAGAACATAAAAAATACTGTAATAAATATAATTAAAGGTTCAGCGTCGAAAAGCAGAAATCTCGTCTCTACTGAATCATTTCTTTTCAAAGCGATCCATCCGTAACACATGACATAATAAAGTTTTACATAAATCAGTCTGTGCACTGTTAGTAGAAGTTTCAGGGAAACACTTAGTTCCTCAAATAAAATCATCGTATCGCATTGTTGGCCGGGAGATCCCAAAGGAGTGTTCGGCCTTGATAGTTTTCGACTCGCCGCGCATTGGCCTCTTGTTGTGGCGAACTAATCTAAAGGGGCGTCCATTAATTACGTGAGGTGTTTTTCAGGAATTCCGGACCCTCCCCCCTCCCCTCTGGTTAGACTTCGTGAGAAATGACGTGAGGTCCCCCCAATGAAGCACCTAGTAACTTTTGAGACCTTTTTTTTAGGTCTCATGCTCCCAAGGGCAGCTATACCCGCCTAAAGTCGGTTTTTACCCCCCTAAAATGACTTAATGTTTTTCGCGTTTTTTGTAGACCTTTTTTTAAGTTTTATCATTCTACAAGAATTTCAAAACCTCACGTGAGATTTCCGTTGACCCCCCGTCCCCATTGGTGAGGTTTAGTGAGATTTCGCCGGACCCCCCCCCCCTTATTTCACCACACTTAATTAATGGACGCCCCCTAATCTGGTAATCCTACCGGGTATAGTGGACCTGCAGCTTAACATGGAATCCAAACCAACGAAGTGTTCTGGCGTACTTCACATTACATAGCAAGCTGTGGCAGAGGTGAAGGTGGGTTAAGGGTCTTTAAAAATCCCAACCGAGCCCGGAAATCAAACAGACGCTTCAACCACTGATCCACGAGACCGCTCTATTTAGTTGCTAATTTTATGCGTTCTATTTAACAGGATAATTTTGGAAAATACTGTGCGCATTATAATGTAGTGTCTAGTAGAGTGACGGTGTGTGTGATCTGGCTTCTCGACTATTGTACTGTGGAGTACAGCCGTCACCCTCTATCCGTCAATGTGACGTCACGGACGTATTTTCTGATTTGCTCTTGTTTATGTACAGTTAAGTTGAAAGCAACTTTCACCGTTGTGTTTGAGGTAGTCTTAAGTAATTTTTTGAAAGCATCCTCGCTGTTTGCTCTCTTGAGCCAAACCCCTGTCGTGGTTAACCAGAAATGAATATTCCGAGTCCACCGACTGTTGTGCTACAGATGACTTGGTAATGTCGTTATTCTTTAAAGGTCTAATACGGTAATTCAGTCTCTCGATTACGGTTCCTCCTGTCTCCCCGTTTATACGTTACCCCCGACCGCAAAAGAATGTGCTTCATCCCAAGTGTGTGTAAATGCCAACACTGTTTTATCTGTGACGTTTAACAACACACCTGATATTAATCCTTTACACCGTCGATTGCCTCTGATTTATTGCCTGGTGTGAACAGGTTCTGCTGTGATCATAATGATGCTGCGCTTGCAGATTGTTAAACGTGTGTTGGTGTTGGCTGATCATCAGCTTCACTCAACTCGTCGACAGGCCTCTCACGGATGCCATGTTATTAAATTTTTGTTTAATATTAGGTGGTTTTTCTTGTATTCACGATCAAAGTGATCACCAATTCGGTAAAATCGATGCTATATTAACGTATCCTAAATAGTTGCGTAGCTGTTGGCTTTGGGATGGTATTACACAGTGGTTTTCTGTGTAGATTCAGCTGAGGCCTTCGCGAATGTTGCCTCGAAGGCCACAAAAAGTGTCTGATTAGTACTCAAATTCTGGTATAGTTTTCCGCAAATAAAGTCCCGCAAAGCAGTTTGTATCTTTTTTACTACTGATGCTTGCAAATTTTATAAGGCACCGTAGCATATAATTTCCTCCGAAAAACAGATTCGGAATAAAGTAAGTATCTGTTGTACGATGTCTCCTAGCATAACTGAGTCTCATTCCATCTTTTCCTTCCCTTTACGATCTAGTGTGCTGCGTCAGCGACGAGCGAATTAATCAATCTAAGATAGAGTTAGTCACCCAGAAAGCATAATGATCGGATTCTCTGGAAGCATAGTGAGACAAGGTGACAGCTTCTCAACAGTGCAAATTATGTAGACACCAACTTAATAGCTGACACAGTCGATAGTAACTACAATATCGTAGTGTAGTTGTCAAACTGTTATGTGTATACCTATTAATTTATTGGAAATAATGCATGTAGAACATATTATCACTCTGAGGAAAGAAAGTGGTTTGCAAATCTGCAACATGATTTCAGGCAACGATATTGATGTGAATCTCAATTGGTGGGCTATATGCAATATATTTCACATGAACTGGATGATGGAGGCAAATGATAGTCTAGCATGTCACACGTTGTGCCGTAAAATGGTGTTAAATAAGGTAAAAACTATTAGAGTAGGTGAAAAGGTGACTAGTTGGGTAGGGGAAAGGTAGAAATCGACGCGTTAGGATAGGAAATGCAGTATCAGAAAAGATGGAATTGAAAATGAGAGTGCAACAGGGTAGCGCTAATCATTGTCCTAATGAATGATAGTGTGAATGGTTTCAGTCAGAAGCTAGGTTGTTTTCAGATGACATAACGGTATATAAAAGGACCGAAACAGCTGCAGAATGACCTGTACAGTATATCTAATTGCCAAGAAGAGACAGCGTATTAGGTATACAGATAAAAGCTGAAGGTTGTTTCTGATCGTAGGATGAGTAAGGTATTACTTGTCGAAGACGTAGAGTGTAAATATCTTCCCATAACGTTTGTTAATAAATTCAACTGGTCAGGACATATTAGGCAAGTGGTAGAAATTTTTTTAAAAAAACTTTCATTTATTGGGCAGGTAGTGAGAGGATACACCAAAAAAGTGAAGGAATTGAATACAAAACTTTGGTCAGACCATTACCTGAACATGGTGGTTTAGTATGGACCCACAGTTTAGGTATCAAATACAGAACTTCGGGGTTGTGTAAATTGTGGAAAAACACTATCAGTAACTGATATGATAAAGGAGCTGGATTGGTATTCATTGCAATAAATGACGAGAATGCTGAGAGTGTACTAGGCTACATATTGGTAATTAGGCTTGGAGGGATATTGGTAGAAGAAATATGAGTGCGTGGAAGAGATGTTCATGGCCACAAGTTGGCTCTCGATTTCAGGCATTAGGTAAGGGAAGAATTTCCTTTTGTAGGTAACGGGCCAGGGATTGGAGTAATTACAAAGGGAAATGCTGGATAATTTAGCAAAGATACTTAAAGAAATAAAAATTCGTAAAGACCAAAGTAGATGGGTAGGGAATTAAACTCGAAAAATCTGAGTTATAATAATAACAATAATAGTAAATAAGCGTTTAAGAAAATTTTCCACCGGAGCATGCGCTTCATCCCAATTAAATTATATAAATTGATTAATTATTTTTAAATAAAGAAATTGACAGATTATTGTTACGATATAATCTTTTGCAATCGCTGTGTTAATAAGTTTAAACCGTTGCTAGAAAAGGTTCTTTCAGTTTTCTTCTTTTGACATTCATGCTGTCGTCATCATGCACGGCATTCAAGTTTTTGATAAGGCATGATTTACGGCTGAGTGATGATGTAAAGCCACTTGTAAATACCAGGCAATGTGTGGGTGTTACAAGAAGCCGTCGTTCTTTCTTTTTACTACCATATTCGATAAAGAAATCTGCCTGTCTACTTAAACGTTGAAACTTTTTCTGTCATCACCCTCTCGATTATTTTGATCCACTCATAAGTATTATGATCTCTGATAGATGGTATCCTATTGCCTTCAACGTCCCAGAGCGTTTGATCATTTATATTTCGCCTACGATCGGCGTCTAATTTAAAGTTGGTGGCTTGGGTCACTGTCAGTTCCACCGGCCTTCTGGAAGGTGACCATTGAGAAACCATTTTAAAGAGAGGTGGACTTCTGGTCGCAAGAGGTTTATATTGTCTTCCCCAAACGTTTGCACCGTTGTCTGATGTCATGTTAAAAATAAAGGAATAATGGAGATTTGTGTTGTCAAGGCCATATAAAGAATTATGCCAGATGGTGGACCAGGAAAGTCAGAAAAGATTTTAAAATTCGTTAATTTTGTTGAAAATAGGTCCAATTTCGACTTTATTCGATAATATCACAACTAATGTTGTCTCGCCGCTGCTTGCCGATCTTGTACGCAACAGCGGTCTTCAAACACAAAACTGAGTAAATGGACGCGGCTCCAACCGGAGAACCAGGAAAAACTATCACATATTTGCCGCAGCTAGCAGAATACCCAGAAGACACGAATTCCAGAAAATATTACTTTTTATGTCGAAATTTGTGTTAATATAGCTTGTTCCTTCCGCTATGACAAGTGGAGGCTTCAACGTAATTGCGCTAACAGGCTCCCTTGACCTCATATGTAAACTATTATTGGTGTGCACCTGGCTGTTCTCGCGGCCATTAGGAGGCGTTTTCGTGCGGCAGATGCTTGTCTGTTTATGCAGTCGGCGGCAGCGGCAGCGGCGTGTGAGAGCGTCTTCTAACGACCGCATCTATCTGCTGCGCCTCGCCACGCGCCCTCCCTCAATGTTTAATTAAATCGCCAAACTTGTGCGGTCCCGAGCGACCCGTACCAAGTTCGAGTGCAGAATCGTCACCACGACTCGTTGCGCTTGTATTACACGTTTAAAATACAGCTGCACGTTTTTCGCGGTGACCTATTGTATTATTTCTCAGATTGTGTGATTCTTGCATTCGTTTAGAAAGCGTCTAAGTATTACGAAGAGGGCCCACTCCGATAATGTTGACGTAAAACTGTGAATTTATTGTGTAATTGTCTTTCTTATAACGGTTTCAACCCATTGTATCAAGTTTTTAAAACACAGCTAAATGTTCTTCAGCAGCAAGCATGATAAAATACTTATAGATGTATTCTTTTTAAGACTTTTAAATCTTGTCAGGCCACTTTTGCCACTCTGTGTGTGTGTGTGTTTTTTTTTTTTTCAATCCTGTTTTTCGTTATCTTTACAACCACTGTCGTAATACAAACCAAAAGCGGTGTTCCTAAGTAAATTACCTACGTAACTAATATTTCAACCTCGCAATGTTTCTGGCTTGTTGGTAGGTAGACACTGACAGTATTTCCATCGGTAATGTTTCAGTTGTTCCTTATCGAACCAACCCGATTTTAAATCTGCACTCATTATAATTACAACAGACAGCAGCTCGCTTTTAGTTTTGTCTACAGAGGTTGCAATGCACCGCATTCGCCAGTGCAGTCTCTAAGCTGGATGCGTATCTTGTAACCTAAGCGACGAAATACAAGTTTGAACTTTTATGTAAAGTAAATCAAGCGATTTTTTAAAAAAATGTTCTTACTTGTCTTTTCGGGTTTTGCGCTTCGTTTTTCTTGCTTGTGAAATTGTATAAATCAGGCCAATTACAGTTCATCTTGTTGGACGTCAGCGTAGCACTACCGTTTAATGCGTTCGCCCAATTGTGTTTATCCAAAGGGCACAACAAGATGTTCCAGCCAGTCCTCTTCACTCGTACTTTCTGCTAATCGCAACTGTAGGGCGATTCCCTCATTCGCGATCCAGCATGGTAGGATGTTGGACGGGAGAGACACTTGTGAGTCCTTCAACATTGAATAGTCCTGTAGCACCATTCACGGTCCCACAGCAGTCCTACCTCGGAAAATTCTACTATCGGATATCCTGCAAGTTGAACCGTGAATGGACCGCTAGAGAGGTGAAAAGGTGGGTGGTGGGCGCGTTGATGGGCAGTGGCGTGGCATTATGCTTGTAACTCGAACTATTTGAGCCGAGAACTCCGCAAAGTTCGTATGACAAAGATTGCTTTGTTCGCGCGTTCGTAAATAGGTATCACATGTGAAATCATCCGGCGTTTCTTTGTTGTTGAGAGATGAGGCAAAAAAAAAAAAAAAAAAAAAAAAAAAGGAAATCAATCTGGTAGTATTGTGTGGAAATAGACAATGTTTAAGTAAAATGAAAAATTTGTAGTAAAAATATATTTTGTTTATTTAAGTTTATTTATAATAATATATTAAATTCTAAAATATTATAAACTTATTTTTCACCTCCGCCACCGCTCCCGTTAAACCTCCGCATCTGCATCGGCAAAGATACCTCCGTTACACCCCAACTGCATGCGTGTAGGTGCGTGTGCCGCTGACATTTTACGTAGTAACTGCTAATTTTTATTTTCATCTTATAGTTTTGTTTATGAGTGTAGTAGAGTGAATGGTTGTTCCCAGCATCCCCCATCTGACTAATTTGAAAACTTTAGTTTTAAAACATCGTACTAACTTTTTCTTGCTCCGTTCTTTAATGCGGCCCAACAGCTTTAGAATTACTCTTTCCATCGCATAACTCTTCGACTCGCAACAATTTTGTTTCTTTTAGTTGCATAGCTCTCTTTTTGTTATCACAGAATTACTTTTTTTAGTTTTTCGAATTGTGTTTTTTTTTTTTTTTTAGACATTATTATCTTAAACCTAATTGATTGAACAGGTTAATTTATAGGCCTAGTAAACGTCTAGGTGAGTACACCTTTTCAATTCACCCATAACCATTTTGAATTACGCATATGCTATATAATAATAATAATACTTATTATTCATCCTCTTAAACCTTTCCTCCGTTTAAGAAAAAGTGAAGATTATTAACAATATGAATTTGATAGAGTTTATCCTTTTACATTGTTAAATATGTAAGGTTGAGAGAACAAGGGCATTTGTTGAACGACACAGTATATTGACACCACGTTTCGTGTCTGAGCAAATAGACGGAGCAGTTTATTTGCAGTGCAAAAAGCCGAGGTATACTGTGCCGCATTTCCTACTGTGGGTTCCTCGGCATGCAGTGCGGGCAACGTGACGCCCGCGACACACGCTGAATGCCGATCAGCTTCCCAGGGGCCCCGCAGTTGGCACCACTGCAGCGCCGCGCCTGATTGGCCCTCCGTCGTTAGCTGGCGTCCCTCACGTCCTGATCGCCTTTTGTTCTACACCTACGTGTCTGAAATTGTTTCCGCCCCCTTAAACACGCGGCTACTGTTCCTTTGTGGGTGCCACGCCGCCTTTTGTGCCAGGGTTGATACGACCAGATTCGTTGTCATACGAAGCGAGACGACTGCGGGATGCGAACGAGTGTGGGTTAACAGAGCACGTTTGTATCTTTTGTTTGGAGGTGATGGAATTACATATCTGTGTTCCCAATTGATGCAAGTAGGTTCATCATTATTACTTGCAGAAGTGGTGGTAACTCAAACCACGCAAGTTTCGACTTTTGAGCATTTGGTGCATTAAATGAATCTTCTTATCGCAATAACAGTTGCGATTAAGATTAATCAATGTCTGTGAAATGTGTGTTAGTATTACGGAAACCTTTGCCTGTCTTCCTAGTGTTAATATATACGGAAAGTATCCTGGTCATCAGGAATCGCTTCACACGTACCTCAAACACTGTATCATCCCTAGTAAAATGTGAAACAGAAAGACGTAACTGTGACAACTTAATTGTGTGATTAGCATCTCATATGTCGGAGCGGTTTTTAGTTGAAGTATTGAGGTGTGCCGAATACGTCACATTAGCCCACTGTTCAGCTAACCTTTCTCTGATGACTGACATTTAAATGTCGTCCCTTGAGCTACTGAGAGCGCACACCTCAACGGCTATATCATTTCGCTGCAGAATCTGGTTTAGCTCCTAAACTTGAATCATCAGTTGATAAAGAGATTAGGAAATGCTCTTCTATAGTTAGAATCTGTGGATGCATGTAGATAGTTATTATTTATATCTATACCATTATAAATCTGTAAGCGAAATGCATGTGTCTGAGAGTTTGAAATGGCATCACGCAACACCTACCGCAGCATTCTGTGTTTAAATTTTAAAAGCGTATGGTAGAGATTGAAATCTACGAAAATAGTTTATGGCTTCTATGTACCGAGGAACGGAGCAAGAAATTATAATGATTTCCAGATAGGACAGGTACTCTCTTCAGATCACTCTTATTTGAAATGATCACTCCTTTCAAGAAATGCAGAGGAAATATCACTATTACTCTTTGGATTTTGTTGTATTTTTATAATTTTGATTATTTTGTTTTACAGTTTTCTGAAATGTAGTAAATAATGAAAATAGAATACGTTAATCTAACGTAATAAGAACAAGTAATATTTAATATTTTGTAAACATCTTTGCGCTTGATGAGATACTGACCCAAAATGACTCTACTACTTTTTGGATTGTTATTGTTTTTTGACTTTGGTTGTTTATTTCTTCTGTTTCCTGAAATTTCGTAAATAAGAATAAACGGAATACTTTGATCAAACTACTAGATTAATACTTGAATAAGCGTAACGGAATGGTTTACGGTAAATAATCTTGTGCCTTATGTCGCTATAGATTGTTGTCGATAACCAAACCGCTACATCGTACATTAACACTTCCATAAGTGTAAGTAAATTGTGATTTTGAATTTACTGTAAACGTGTTTGTGTTTATTATCGATACCTGTCTTATTCTTTATAAGCATTTAAAAATGTGATTTTACGGAAATTATATTTTTTGCTGTCAGCTCAGCTATAATCCTAACCAACGTTAATGCTTAGTGAAATAATTCTTTACTTCTCTGTAGGTTGAGATAATACTAAAACACAATAATCACCTATACGTAATAATATGGATAATTTGGTAGTGATAGTATAAGGGCGTACTAAGAATTAATTGGCCAATTGGTGTGTAATTTGGAACACACATTCCTTAAGCAGTAATATGTTAGAAAATTTGGATATTAAAGCCACGAAATACATACTAATAAAGTATTTTTTACTTTG
>CM061920.1:93886971-93967957 GCA_031002005.1 Vandiemenella viatica
AACATAGATCATGGCACGCAATTTACATTAAATTTAAATTTTTAAGTTGTCTTTTTGTGGAAGCTCGTACAGGTACAATTAGCATCGCATTCAAGGTGCTTATGGTTAGCTCATCAATACATTCACATGGGAAAACAATAGTTTGATGAGGGATTTAGTTGCAGTAAAATACAAAATAGTAATATTTTAAGCTACGAAACTTCCATGAAGCAAAAAATACACTTTCCTCGAAGCTTAAAGTAGACTCTAACTTTATATACGAGTATATATAGATGAGTGTTTCGAGAAGACAACATGCTGCTAACGATCAATATCCCTGACATTGCCGTGATGGGATCCTCGATTAAGCGCTTAATAATCTATATATATAAAGATCAATGTATGTTTGTTCTTCATACAAATCCACAGTTTTCATCCCATCTCGATGAAACTTTGCACACTTATCCTTTGAAAGAAGGAGAAAAATACTGTCTACATTTGGTTGAAAAATTATCTGTATAAATAATACATGTTGTCTAATAATTTCGAAAAATTACTGAACGGCGATAGACAGGCGCGTTGGATGTGGAGGTCTCTGTACAGTTTTCCGTGTAGCGGTCAGGTAGCTCAGTGGTTAAAGTGCTTGCTTACTGATGTTTGGGTCGTGGTCTCCGGATCAAATCTCCGGGGGGGGGGGCTAAAAATTTTGTTTTGATCGTAAAAGTCACGCCCGGGTCGTCGGTTTGAATGGATTGAATGTTAAACTGAAGAAATCACAAAGTTAGGGGTACAATGCGAGGCAAATCGTAGGTAGTCTTGCAATGCTGTAGGTGTACAGTTTTTTACGTTATATTGATCTCTCAGGGTGATTCACAGTCAGTGTGTATGAGATCAGCAGTAATACTACTATATATGCGGAAGTAAGTCTCTGTCTTTTGTTACGCTTTGACGACTAAATGCCTATACCGATATTGACGGAATTTGACAATAAAATCTGTAGGGAGGGCACAGGACATTTGTTTTCGGTATGATTAACAGTTGTAGTCACAAATTTTGAGAACTTAACGAATAGTGACTAATAGTGTATGTTAGTCTGTTATGTTACGTCGCTTGCTCATGCTGTGCTTCTCGCGCGTTATGTTAGTGTATAATTTGTTAATAAATTTCGTTTAGAGAAAAAACGTATTATTTAGTGTAGATGTCGATTTTCTCTGTCCTATTACTTTGTGTCTGCTTAAATGTTTCTGACACCAGTTTATTTTGCCTTCTTTTTTGACATGCCTTGCGGGCGTAAACTGGCCTAAGTTGTAGCTCTAGCAGAGCACGAGTAGCTAAAGTTATTAGTTCCAAAGAATCGGATGCTCATGCTGCAGAAAGAAGAAAAGAACAAGCTGAAATAATGCTGCCCTTAGTTAACACCCCCCCCCCCTCCGACACCTTCGTTTGTTTTTATGTTTTTAAATATGTTGGAAACTGATTCTCTTCAAGAGACAGGTTCGATGGTAGAATGATATAGTGATGGCTTTCCTGCCATATTATGCCGACTCGGTGTTGTTTCTGACCAATCCTCCGTTACCAACAACTTTCTATATTCAATTTTGGCAAAGAAATATTTAATCCACGCGTACGAAGTCGCGGGTATCAGCTAGTACTAGCTAAAAGCACCGCTTTGTGAAGGTTTGCGATTCATTACTATAAGAAATGTTATACAATTAAAGAAATTGAATGATAATGATCTTTAGAACGTTTTATTTAAGCTACACGCTCTATTATAAAAAACTGTGTTTTTAGTTTGTTGACAAAAAATAATTATTCACATTTATAATAAGAAGCATTTAAAAAAAAAAAAAAAAGAATCAGGTTATTCAGTTTGTTTTTAATCAGATACTAAATTTCTCATTCGGATTTCTTCCCGTTTTCTCCACGTTAACAACATACTAGAATTTTTGATGTCAGTAATTGTATCGTAAGAAAATCTTTTGTTTAATGTTTGGCCTTCTAAAGGTTTTACTCTCGATAATACAACATATGTTAAACCAACAGAAGATTCTTTCTCTCCTATATCCTCAACAACTTTTTCCAATGTTATACCTTGAGAATTATGGAATTGTGATTGCGTAGGCTAATTGTTAGGGAAATTTTTTCATTCAACAAGTGATATTCCCTCTTATACAAAATTTTGCTATGGGTGAAATCTGAACGCGAATACTATTTTCATAATTTGAATGAAAATAATTTTCTAAACGGACAGATTGTTACTACTGACTAGGTACCGGTAAATTGTCGAAATGTTAAATGAATGTTTGCTTAAAATATGTAGTATCAGACAGTTTAACAACACCAGTTCGATCCATTCAGAAAACGGCCGCCATCTGTTATAGAGAGAAGAATTTTAAACTCTCATACATGTATTCAGTAATGAAGTTAGATTCATTCATAAAAGAAATGACAAGAATTATTAAATATGAAAGTCACCCGTTCAGTGAAAATTTTCAGTTGACAGTCACATTAAGAAACACTTAGAACAACAGCCTAACCTTATTCAAAATTACAGGCAAAAGTTTCCAAAAAGTTAGCTCACATCGATTCGATTACCAACTTTTGTTCAGACATCTTATTCAACTTTACCAAGTATTACATTCAAATCACACACTACTTATTAGCAGCATAACTATTCGTACCTAGTTGAGACTCCACACACGAGAAGCGAGGGTTCGGTTCTCAACGACCTCTTATCAGTTAGATAATACTAATTTGCAGAAAATGGGTTGTCGCTCACTGACGTCACTCCTCCCCACGTGATCTTCTCACTAGCCAATCATGAATTTACTTGAATAAATTTTAGCGCATTTTTGATCTGCTCTCTCGGTCATTTCCGACCTGTGGTATTATAAAAAATCGATTAAATAATATACCTTATTTCTCCAACAATTCTTACCACGTTTATACAGGACGACGCACCGAATTTTAAAACAATATCTATAATAGCTAAAAGCACGGCTTTGTGGTGGCTCGCCAAGTTTTGTTATAAAAACGTTATTTAAAATTAAAGAAATCACTATCATCAAAATCCGTAATTTTTGTTAAAAAAAAAAAATCAAATTAGGCACGTTTGTAATAAGACGCAAACTTTAAATATTTAAAATGTCAATTTATTTTTAATCAGATACAAAATATCTTATTCAAGTTCCTTCCTGTTTTCTACATTTTAACATACTCGAATTTTTAATATTACTAATTCTGTCAAAAGAAAATCTTCTATTTAATGCTAGTTTTTCTGAAGTTTTTACTCTCTATAACCCAACATATGTTAAACCAACAAAAGTTTCGTATTCTCACATATCTACAGCAACTTTATTTAATGTTACATCTTGAGCTTTATGAATTGTGACTGTGGGAACTAGTTGTAATGGAAATTTTTTTCTTGTAGAAGTAATATTCCGTATTTTACAAAATTTAGCTGTCGGGGAATCTGAATACAACCACTATTTTCATAAGTTGAATGAAAATAATTTTCAAAACGAACCATCATCACTCATGACATTACATGTATAAGCTAATAAAAATAATAAAAGTTATTACAATTTTTTGCAAAAATAATGATTAATGACACATCTAGAGATAACTCTGAATTTTCAGGGTGAGCTAATTTATGTTCAATTTCACGTCTAGACGTACAGTAATTTCTTCGAAACGTTTACTACAAAAATCTAAAAATTGTCGGCTAGTGTCGCTCGCCTAATAAGATCAGTGAAAGATTCTGACTTACAAAGTTTGTGGACACATACGTCCAGATCGGAAAAATTTTAATGGGACATAATTGTTGAATGATATTACACCAGTTTTCCAGCACAGGAATAGTAATAAAAGAACGAAAATGTCAGCATTCATTAGGTATGAATTCATTGTGAGAAATATTTCGTTTTTATGGTCCGAAAAGGAAATGTTTGAATTAATATTTAAGGTAATTATGTACAATCTGTATTTATTTTCATAGCAACATTTCCGTACCTTCTTAAAGGAAAACTCGATTGATCAAAAGAATTAATTTTTTCTTTCTCAAAAAAATCTTTATTTACTTAAAGCGAAGAAAATCCTGACAGTGAAATTATTGTTAACTGAAGGATTACGTATGTTCATTACCGTTTGGAGCATGTTCGCATGGGAAAAATAAAAAAAAATCAAAGAATTGAATTTTGGACTGCGTATCCAAACCGCGTCCTATGTATGTGGAGAATCATAGAACGCGTGTAATATGAACCACGAACAAAAGGGAAAATGCATCAGATGGCCGAAATTTTATCCAATTCTGTTCAGAAATTTCCTAAAGTTTTCAGTTGCTTTCACCTACAAACATTTGTACACTAGATACGGAACGTGTAACCTTATTGTAATGCACATTTACTGTTAACTAAAGGAAATTCTCTGCCGAATGTTCTATACGATTTCTTGTAGGAAAAGTTCAGGTACCGTACAGTCAGCTGAACTAACTGTGGACGCCTATTATTTTTATGTTTTCAGTAGACAATTTAAAGTTTGGCTTTAAAGTTTCTGGAAGGCGACTGCTTGAAGTGTGTTTAGGACAATAAATATACATGTGCCTTGCGGCTCCTACGGTACAAATTTTGTTCGTCAATTGCTCAAAATGTTATGAGCACCAGTGGAAGATAAAGATGGATGTCCACTGTGCTTGCATTACAAGAAGTCAGTATACTTGTCTGAAAACTGAATAGTTACCAATATATTGCACGCATATAATACAGAAACTGCTCCTGTTAAAGAAAATCATCCAAATAAAAATAATCAGCTGTTTCCACTTACCTCGATCCGAATCGTTTCGTAAACTCGAATATCTTGATCACAACTCGTCATTCCACTACATCAAAAAGCTATGACACACAATTCTATAGCAATAACGCAGAATAACGCCTCTTCTTTCACACTGGAGCACGCGGTAGACTGGCCGTTTTTTTATTAGTAAGAACATCTTTAAATAGTGGGACTCCAGCAAATCTGGGGGCAAGTAACGGGAAGGAAGTCGGTTAAGGCCCTTTGAACGAAGCGTCCCGGCATTTGCCGGGAGCGTTTTGGCGAAATCCATGGAAAATCCCAAATCTGGATGCCCAGACGGGGATTCGAACCCGTGTCCTCCAGAATGCGAGGCCAGAGCGTAAACAACTGGAAATTCGTGGTGATAGAGGAACAATATAGAAAATTACCAAATATTTTTATGAAGATATGGTGATGAAAACAGCTTTCGTTGAGTCACTTCACTGACAGGACTGGTCGATATCAGATGATCGGTGATCTTGGAGACGTAGGCAATTATCTTTGAAATGTAGACAGTGGTGTTGAAGCGCATTCCGGGTGATTCCATTGCATAGTAAGACATCTCGTTTTACTAAAAATTTTATGACTCTTGTGTTTGGCTTCATTAAACTACCGACCTGCAAGCACTTTGGTTTGTTTAGGTTACGTGGAAACATATTTCTCCCGTTAAACAGTTCTCAAAATCTCCTATAGAGTGTGCTTTAATTTTGATTGTCATTAAACCTTGAGTAGTTTAATCATTCAAATTATATGGTTATTTAAATAACCAAATTAAGGGAAGCCGAGGGATTTATTTGTATAACTAGCTGGTACCCACGACTTCGTTCGTGATTGTAAAGAATTCATATTGACAGCTATAGACATCTAACCACCCTAGTGCACGATGGGAGACTCGATACTATTACCACACACAAGTACCAGTCTTCTGCACTATGTAGTTCCGGCAGCAAGGTAAAATTTACGGATACACACAAGTCTTTGGACGAAACACGAAAATATTCATGATCGACCAACTTCAAACACCATATCTCCCACACTCCCTCAGTTACCAAATTTCGGCCAAAGTTGTGATCGATGGGAGACTCTGTGTTACTACCACACACAAACGCCAGTGATCTGCGATTGATAGTTTACACTTAAAAGTGATACACCATGACACATGCGTCTTTGGCAGAAATATGAAATTGCCGCAGGTCGACCATTTTCATCCCCCATATCTTCCACACCCCTATAGCTACAGACATCTAACAACCATAGTGCACGATAACAGGACACGATTCTACTACCACACATAAACACCAATGCTCTATGCTATGTAGTCGTGGCAGAAAAGTGAAATCTGCGGAGACACATGCCTTTCGTCAACATACGAAAATATCCTTGGTCGGCTACTTACAACCACCATATCTACCACAGTACCACAGTTTCTGAAATTCGGCCGCTGTTGTGATCGAAAAGGTGACTCTGTGCTACTACTACACACAAACGCGAGTTATCTGTTATCTGTAGTTTTCGCTGAAAAGTGATACACCATTACACTTTTGTCTTTGGCAGAAGTATGAAATTGCCACAGGTCGACCACTTTCAACCCCCATTTCTCCCACACCCCCATAGCTACCGACATCTAACAACCATAGTGCACACATGAGATACGATTCTACTACCACACACAAACACCAATGCTCTATGCTATGTAGTTGTGGCAGAAAAGTGACAAATGCGGAGACAGTCGAAATACGAAAATATCCTTGGTCGGCCAATTACAACCACCATATCTACCACAGTACCACACTTTCTGAAATTCGGCCGCTGTTGTGATCGAAAGGTGACTCTGTGCTACTACTAGACACAAACGCCAGTTATATGTGATCTGTAGTTTTCGCTGAAAAGTGATACACCATGACACTTTTGTCTTTGGCAGAAGTATGAAATTGCCACAGGTCGACCACTTTCAACCCCTATTTCTCCCACACCCACATAGCTACCGACATCTAACAACCATAGTGCACTACATGAGATACGATTCTACTACCACACACAAACACCAATGCTCTATGCTATGTAGTTGTGGCAGAAAAGTGACATATGCGGAGACAGTCGAAATACGAAAATATCCTTGGTCGGCCACTTACAACCACCATATCTACCACAGTACCACAGTTTCTGAAATTCGGCCGCTGTTGTGATCGAAAGGTGACTCTGTGCTACTACTACACACAAACGCCAGTTATCTGTGATCTGTAGTTTTCGCTGAAAAGTGATACACCATGACACTTTTGTCTTTGGCAGAAGTATGAAACTGCCACATGTCGACCACTTTCAACCCCCATTTCTCCCACACCCACATAGCTACCGACATCTAACAACCATAGTGCACTACATGAGATACGATTCTACTACCACACACAAAAACCAATGCTCTATGCTATGTAGTTGTGGCAGAAAAGTGACAAATGCGGAGACAGTCGAAATACGAAAATATCCTTGGTCGGCCAATTACAACCACCATATCTACCACAGTACCACACTTTCTGAAATTCGGCCGCTGTTGTGATCGAAAGGTGACTCTGTGCTACTACTACACACAAACGCCAGTTATCTGTGATCTGTAGTTTTCGCTGAAAAGTGATACACCATGACACTTTTGTCTTTGGCAGAAGTATGAAATTGCCACAGGTCGACCACTTTCAACCCCCATTTCTTCCACACCCCCATAGCTACCGACATCTAACAACCATAGTGCACTACATGAGATACGATTCTACTACCACACACAAAAACCATGCTCTATGATATGTAGTTGTGGCAGAAAAGTGACAAATGCGGAGACAGTCGAAATACGAAAATATCCTTGGTCGGCCACTTACAACCACCATATCTACCACAGTACCACACTTTCTGAAATTCGGCCGCTGTTGTGATCGAAAGGTGACTCTGTGCTACTACTACACACAAACGCCAGTTATCTGTGATCTGCAGTTTTCGCTGAAAAGTGATACACCATGACACTTTTGTCTTTGGCAGAAGTATGAAATTGCCACAGGTCGACCACTTTCAACCCCCATTTCTTCCACACTCCCATAGCTACCGACATCTAACAACCATAGTGCACTACATGAGATACGATTCTACTACCACACACAAACACCAATGCTCTATGCTATGTAGTTGTGGCAGAAAAGTGACATATGCGGAGACAGTCGAAATACGAAAATATCCTTGGTCGGCCACTTACAACCACCATATCTACCACAGTACCACACTTTCTGAAATTCGGCCGCTGTTGTGATCGAAAGGTGACTCTGTGCTACTACTACACACAAACGCCAGTTATCTGTGATCTGTAGTTTTCGCTGAAAAGTGATACACCATGACACTTTTGTCTTTGGCAGAAGTATGAAATTGCCACAGGTCGACCACTTTCAACCCCCATTTCTGCCACACCCCCATAGCTACCGACATCTAACAACCATAGTGCACTACATGAGATACGATTCTACTACCACACACAAACACCAATGCTCTTTGTTATGTAGTTGTGGCAGAAAAGTGACAAATGCGGAGACAGTCGAAATACGAAAATATCCTTGGTCGGCCAATTACAACCACCATATCTACCACAGTACCACACTTTCTGAAATTCGGCCGCTGTTGTGATCGAAAGGTGACTCTGTGCTACTACTACACACAAACGCCAGTTATCTGTGATCTGTAGTTTTCGCTGAAAAGTGATACACCATGACACTTTTGTCTTTGGCAGAAGTATGAAACTGCCACAGGTCGACCACATTCAACCCCCATTTCTCCCACACCCACATAGCTACCGACATCTAACAACCATAGTGCACTACATGAGATACGATTCTACTACCACACACAAAAACCAATGCTCTATGCTATGTAGTTGTGGCAGAATAGTGACAAATGCGGAGACAGTCGAAATACGAAAATATCCTTGGTCGGCCAATTACAACCACCATATCTACCACAGTACCACACTTTCTGAAATTCGGCCGCTGTTGTGATCGAAAGGTGACTCTGTGCTACTACTACACACAAACGCCAGTCATCTGTGATCTGTAGTTTTCGCTGAAAGTGATACACCATGACACTTTTGTCTTTGGCAGAAGTATGAAATTGCCACAGGTCGACCACTTTCAACCCCCATATCTCCCACATCCACATTGCTACCGGCATCTAACAACCATAGTGCACGACAGGAAAGACGATTCTACTACCGCACACAAACACGAAAAAGTCTATGTTATGTAGTTGTGGCAGGAAAGAGAAGTATACGGAGATACGAATTTTTGGTCGAAATATGAAAACGCCGTGCACTGACCAACTTTAATCATTATATCTCCCACATCCCCACAGCTATCGGCATTCGGCCAACGTTGTGCACGACAGGAAACTCCATGCTACTTCCACCCACAAACATCAGTGATCTGTGCTAGGTAGTGGTGGCTGAAAAGTGAAATATAGGAAAAAACACGTCTATTTTTATATATATATATAATATTATAAAACCGCTGCATCTACATTTACATAAGTCACAGATTTTTTACAAAGAACGTTCAGCAACCATAGACCACCATTAATACCAAAAAATAAATTAATGTCTCTCTTTCTGGAGCATAAGTTCATTTTCTTTCAATAGTTCAGTTTGCGGCATCGTTATTTTCGATTAAAGTTTGAAATGTACCTATTAGGTGTTCCTTCCTTTTATTCTTTAATTTTTATTTTTATTAAACTTTATATATTCCTGTCAGTAAAATTATATAGTTATTTAAATAACTGACTTAGAGGGAAGGAGCGGGATTTTTTTGTATAATTACAAAATCGATGCATCTACATTTACACAAGTCGCAGATTTATTTACAAACAACATTCAACAACCATAGATAATCTTTAATACCAAAATTAAATTAATATTTCACTTTCTGGGGAATAAGTGACTGTGGAAGGATATCCATCATAAAATGTTCTTGGTGTGTATGTAATTTTTGTTTCAAATGTTTCTGTGATTTAAATCATTCATCATTTGTGTATTTCTCAAAGGCAAATAAATAATTTGCAGATTTTGTTTCAAAACAAATTTGAAATGCTACAAAATCAAATAGTAATAAAAAAAATACAAACAAACAAAAATTTCGCGGATGGTGGGATCTAACTGAGGATTCCTCGCTCATCAACCCACCACCTCAACACGTGCGGCTAAACCGACGTTATTAACAAGTGGTCTTCCGTAGCGCTATAACTAATTTAGGCACAAATTTTACACTTTTTAATCCACGATTTCTCTTAAACGGAGGCCCACCAGACAGAACTTTTTTATGGCGACAAACCACAGGTGACATACTATTTTCCAGACTTTTTCGTTCTGCGATAGCGATTTGCAAACTGAAGACCCCTCCTTGCCTGCATGTACGAATAAAAATAATTAAAATTTATATGTTTTTTGCAAAAATAATGATTGGCGGCACGTTTGGAATTGACTTTGAATTAGTATGTTCAATTTCACATCTTTAGGTGTGGCAGTTTTTTTTCAAAAAGTGTACCACTTATGTGCAAATCCGTCGGCTAGTGTAATAATTAGAATTTTGTAATGAGCTTTAATTTTCCCATAATTAATCCCCAAAACATGCTTTTTATCGACGAAATATCGCCTGTTTATCGTTATGGAACGCTTTACACAATTTATGTTTTTATCTTTTAAGTAAAGTTGCCCAGTCTTTATTATATCAGAATATACTTTCATCAAAACGCGACATATTTTAGAAAAGTAAATAAAATTGTTCCAGACTCAAAATATATTTTGCAATGCTTCATTTTATTTAAATTGACTAAAAACAAGTTATTAGCATTTCCTTTGGCAAGTTTCCAGACTTTATTTCTCCCTGAACCAAAACTGTTTATCAACTTGGGCTTAACGAACCCGATTTTCTTCTTCTCTGTTCCTATGTTCGGTACATCAGCTGTACATGGCTGACGTTTCCATATTTTTTTTTCCAATGCATCTCCATTCACTAACTGACCAATTTCTTCAAGGTTATGAATTCCGGATGGCGGTTATACTTTCATACACACAGAGTAATCCGTTATGCTGAATCACCCGTTAAGGCATTCAATTAGCTAATTACCATACCTTCTAGCTCACTTTCACATAAACACACATTCCCTAATATACTCAACACAACACACACACACACACACACACACACACACACACCACTAAACGACAACACTCATACCCTCACGAAACAACTCTCGACTACACACACACACCTTACACTTTTGAAGTAATGAAACCACACGCAGCGTAGACAAAGGCACACCCACAACTGGCCATCACCACGCAGAAAGACATCCACAACATAACTCATATATTCAGGGAACCACCTATACTTACTAACACACGCCGCACACAGACATTCACGAGGATTTGTAAACAATTACTCATTGAGCAACATGCACAACACACACGGACAGGATAAATACACAAGGACTCTAACTTGTACAAAACTATATGATCTAACAACTATTACAGCAATATGAAAACATAAAAGTAAGTATTAATGGGAGCACAAATTCATTGATCAATATGTTCAAGGCATGATTTTCTACAAGCAGTCACTGACCAACAAGCACTTTACCATCTTCACACCAAACTCAAATCGCCTAATGCATACAGCCTTTACATCCCAAATATCGACACTCAGCCACATTGACGGCATAGAGCCAACGTCTCTCCTACAGTATGTACTAACTCTCACCAGCGAAGAAACACTCTTACATCTTCCCACCGTCACACACGTACACGCACTTACCCTGAACTTAAATACACCAAACACTTGCAGACATCATCACTTATAGGAACACACCAAACTCACATGGAGGAAATGAACTACATCTATCTCATGATGGTGACTTTATGTATGTATTTGTGTGGTTTAGTAACGTGGACTCTGTGGGATTTGATGATTGGTTAACACTGTCGTGTCAATGAAAAAAATGCTATAAATTTATAAAGTAATACTTTTCATGTAGGAAATTAACGTGTTTTTCATCATTTTTGGGCATTTTACGAAATTTTCGTGATTTTAATCATTTTTCATTTTTTTTTTTTTTAGCAATTTTATACATTTTATTACAAAACTACACCAACTCTGACCACGATTCACAATATTTACAGGACCGTTTAAAATGTGATGGGTGGTAAGAGCCTACTCTACCTGATCACGTGCAGTTTCGCTATAAATTTATAAATATGCTGCTTTTCATGGAGGGAATAAACGTAATTTTCATAATTTTTACCTAGTTTGGATAGTATTTTATGAAATTTTCGTGATTTTTATCATTTTTCCTGATTTTTTTAAAGCAATTTCCAAGATTTTATTACAAAACTACACCAATTCACAATATTTACAGGACCATTTAAAATGTGATGGGGTCATGCAGATCGTTTGTGTGTGGAGATGTTAGCGCGCCTGTCGGTGAATTAGAGGTAGTCTATCCCCAAATGATTTATATTCTTTGTCTGGTGTCAATATTGTTGGGTCTTGATGTTTGTGAGTTAATGGATGCCTTTATTATATTGTTTGAATTCTGTATGTGAAGATGTTGAAATTCTTGTTGATGGGTGACGGCTTGTAGAAAAATCATGCTTTATTCATACTGGTTAAAGAATGTGTGAGTATTACCGTTTTTATTGAACTTATTCATTTTCAGCATGATATACTAGTTTTTAGACTTCGGATTGATCCGAATATTAATAGCAAAGGGAAAGTTTGTTGATATACTTGCGGTCTGAATGTTGCAAACTATAGAAACAAACCTGACCTTGTATCAGCTATGATTTTTATGAGGGAGAAATCGATTTCACGCAATTTTTTTCCTTTCTATCAGAAGAATCCGATAAACGACTGAATGGGAAATCTATAAATAGGGCGTATGTTGAATTTACCAACATGCTAGAGAATTCGTTGTGTCCTTATAATTTATGATATGAAGATATCACAATAGTTACAAATGTTCAAGTTTTGTGTGTAATGTTACAATTTCTTAGACAGTAAAAAGTGCTAACAGTTCCTTATTTTGTGGTTTTTATTTTTGATGTTACAGAGGAAAAGATTTTCTTATAACACTTATAACATTTCTGTCTATTTTAATTTATTTATTACAGAAACATGCACCAAAATTGAAGTACTTCATAAAGAAAATGTGAAGAGTTTCCGTTGTTTGGCTCTGTGTCCTTACCGTTGCAAGTTTACTATTGTATGCCAGACTGCTTGTGAAATCTAACAGCAATAGTAATGTGCTTAGCTCCAGTCTAAGAGATTATCTTCCTAGTGACACTGTAGGGGTGCGCTTGCATTCACTACGGTCCTTCCATCCATCCCGTAATTGAGTTTTATCACTTACTCTTGGCCTGCAGCAGCCGACAATCTTGTTCATTACCACTGCTGCACGGCTCTGTTTAAATTGTGAAATTCACAAGACCTGAAGCAGAAAAACGAAATAATTATTTGTCATTCTTTCTAATTTGGCTTGTGTGTAGATAAGTAAGAATAATTATTAATAAATTCGGATACAGAACTGTTGTTGGTTAAGCTTTTGTTTTCATTTCAAATACCAGTACTCAATTTAGCTATGATTAATTCTGTGCAATTATGCTATCGAAAAATCTACCAGATCTCTAGAGAGTTACGATTTTTACAAGAAATAAAAATAGTGTTTGGCTTAAATAAAAATAAAATCCAGAGTAGATTATTGAAAAAGTAGTCAATAATGATCATTCTTTAACACTCAAATTATATAAGACAGTTAAAAAATAAAAAAATGGTTAATTAGTTACAGGGAATTGCCACCGGTGCGTGTGCTCCATCGCAATTAAATTAATAATAAAGTTTCTATACCAAGTGAGTTTTTTATCTTGAGACAACTAAATATCTCGAAAACTACAAATCCGATCAAAAAAAGTGGGTAATAAAAATTGTTCGTCTCGACGGGGGACATCCGATGATACCAAATTTGACTCCCCACCCCCACCCCCTAGGGGTGGGGGAAGGGGGAGAAAAAAAAACTTAAATAGGAACCCCCATTTTTTATTGCAGATTCTGATTCCCCGGAAAAAACTACCCCTATTTGACCCCCAATTCGAGTCATTTTGGTCGATAGATGGCGCTGCATTTCTCAGAGTTTTCTCATTACTTGATGTACTTCCATTGCGTTCACATCGTCGCTCATTTCTCAGAGTTTTCTCATTACTTGATGTACTTTCATAGCGTTCATAACATCTCTGATTTATTTACTTCGTTCTGTTGCACGTGTCAATGAGAATGCAGGCTATAACGTTGCAAGAAAAAATTGAAATGGTCTACATTTATGGAGAATGTCGCAAGAATATCGATAATGCTGTTGATCTTTATGCTCATCGTTTTCCAGACCAGCCTCGATCGCGCGCTTCTTTTTACCGTATTATCCAACAGTTCACTCAGGAGGGAAGTGTGCACACAAACAAACGAAAATACCATCCGTTCCATGTTTCGTTGCATCAAGAACTTCACGGCAATGATTTCGATAATCGATTGACATTTTGCCGATGGTCGCTACAGAAAATACAAGAAGAACCCCATTTCTTTGCTCGAGTACTGTTTTCGGATGAATCCACTTTTACTAACCACGGCACCATTAATCGACACAACATGCATTATTGGAGTGTGGAAAACCCGCATTGGTTACGCCAAGTTGAACATCAGCGTCCGTGGAATGTAAATGTTTGGTGTGGGATAATTGGGGACAAACTTATTGGTCCACATTTTATCCATGGACATTTCAATGGGGAGAAATATCAACAACTCTTAGAGGACGTACTGCCAACATTGCTTGAAGACGTACCCTTAGACGTGCGACAAACAATGTGGTTTCAACATGACGGTTGTCCAGCACATTTTGCTGTAAGATCGCGGGAAGTGTTAGATCGTCTGTACAATCGTCGATGGATCGGAAGAGGAGGTCCAGTGCCGTGGCCTGCAAGATCACCAGATCTCACTTCGCCTGATTTTTTTTTATGGGGATACTTGAAGAATGAAGTTTACAGTGAAGTGCCAACAACGCCTGAAAACATGATTGAACGAATTACCAACGCTTGTCAAAAAATCACGCCGGATATGCTTCTTAGTTGCGTCGAATCATTCCAAGAGCGGGTAAATAAATGCATCGATGTCGGTGGTGATATTTTCGAGCACTTGCTTTAGAATTGTTGTTAGAAACAAACACGTGAGAGGCGAGGGGACTCACCAAAAACAAGCACCCCGATGGTGAGAGGCGAGGGGACTCACCAAAAACAAGCACCCCGATGGTGAGAGGCGAGGGGACTCACCTAAATCTAGCACCCCAAAGGGAACAGAAAATTACTACGTCCACGTCGTTGTTCCTGGGTAACGCAAAAAGTAATGTTTGACTTTCGCTATCTGCTAAAGAATTTGCATCAGTGCATTTTGAAATAATGTCCATTCCCATCCCTCAAGTTTGGAGGTGGGTGGTGTTATTGAATAGTTTTTGAAAAATATCAATCACATTAACTTGTATTTTGCTGATCTGATGTGTATTTCACGAGATATCCTCATTTTAAATGAATTTTTGCTTATTTTGATTTTTGTCGATTGCAGCGCCATCTATCGACCAAAATGACTCGAATTGGGGGTGAAATAGGGGTAGTTTTTTCCGGGGAATCAGAATCTGCAATAAAAAATGGGGGTTCCTATTTAAGTTTTTTTTCTCCCCCTTCCCCCACCCCTAGGGGGTGGGGGTGGGGAGTCAAATTTGGTATCATCGGATGTCCCCCGTCGAGACGAACAATTTTTATTACCCACTTTTTTTGATCGGATTTGTAGTTTTCGAGATATTTAGTTGTCTCAAGATAAAAACTCACCCTGTATACTGAATGGATTTAATGGACTTAAATTGTACGACTGTTCGTTTCACTAATTTTTAAAAAAAAGTTAAAATCGAGCTTACTTGCCGCATTTCTTGAGAATCCACTATTATCTTGCTGCCATACACACTTTTCATTTTCACACTCAGGGTTACTATGAAATGCACACGAAATATGTGTCCAGTTATAGACCAATATTTCTTTGCACAATCTGGTTGATCGAAAGTGGACGAAATTATGTTTAACATTTTTATCAGTGCGCTTTATTTATTCAACGTTAAACCAACCGTTGTGTTTTTTCTCTTCTTCCTCTAAACGAGGCAGTGATCTTGAGAAATGTTTTATTGTGTTTTTGCCAACTTGTTTTAAAGATAGTGCGTGATTGCTGACGGTCGTTAATTTCCTCTCTACATTTTTATGCATCTAATTCAAATAAGCAAATTATTTGTTTGGTGCATTGGTTAGTTATGTCGCCTGATGCCAGTAAATCTCCCGTATGTTTTATTTTTTTGTTCCTAACGCTTTGTTTGTATCTGATGAAGTCTTTACAAGCATTCCGTCACATTGTGTTATAAAACCTGGAAAGACTTAGTTCGTGCTGTTCGTTTGTAACTTTGGTCTTCCCACTACTCTGTATCAAGAACTTTTACTTAAGTGCTTATTCATTTACTACTAGCTGGTACCCACGACTTCGTTCGTGTTTGTAAAGAATTTGTATTGTCAGCTACCGACATCTAACAACCATAGTGCACGATGGGAGACGCGATGCTATTATCACGCACAAATGCCAGTCATCTGCGCTATGTAGTTCAGGCAGCAAAGTAAAATTTACGGACACGCATGTCTTTGGATGAAATATCCTTGATCTACCACTTTCAACCACCATATCTCCCACACTCCCACAGTTACCGAAATTCGGCCAACGTTGTGATGCTATTACCACACACAAACGCCAGTGATCTGCGATAGATAGTTTTCGCTGAAAAGTGATACACCATGACACATGCGTCTTTTGCAGAAATTGTTGCAGGTCGACCTTTTTCAACCCCCATATCTCACACAACCCCATAGCTACAGACATCTAACAACCGTAGTGCACGACAGGAGACACGATTCTACTACCACACACAAACACCAATGGTCTATGATATTTAGTTGTGGCAGAAAAGTGACAAATGCGGAGACACATGTCTTTCGTCGAAATACGCCACTTTCAACCGCCATATCTACCACACTAACACAGTTACTGAAATTCAGTCGATGTTGTGATCGAAAGGTGACTCTGTGCTACTACTACACACAAACGCCAGTGATCTGCGATAGATAGTTTTTGCTGAAAAGTGGTACACCATAACACATGCGTCTTTGGCAGAAATATGAAATTGCCGCACTTTCAACCCCCATGTCTCCCACACCCACATAGCTACCGACATATAACACGACATATAGCACGACAGGAGACATGATTCTACTACCACACACAAACACCAATGGTCTATGCTATGTAGTTGTGACAGGAAAGAGAAGTATTAGAAGACACAAATTTTTGGTCAAAATATGAAAACTCCCTGCATTGGCCAACTTTAATAATCATGTCTCCCACATCCCCACAGCGATCGACATTCGACCAACGTTGTGCACGACAGGAAACTCCATGCTACTTCTACACATAAAGACCAGTGATCTGTGCTTGGTAGTGGTGGCTGAAAAGTGAAATATATGAAAACACACGTCTATTTATATATATATATATATATATATATATATATATATATATAAGATTTCCTTCGCCTTGCACCACCAAACACAACTTAAAAGAAGAAATTGAGAAAATTCTTACTCATTTCGATGCAGATCTTACTTTCCACAGTTGTGTTTTAGCATTAAAGTATTCTCAACTGTGAACTAGTTAGGACAACATTCACATTTAAATTATTGTTTGAATTTAGCTTCCAATAAAATAAACGTATGTTGAAGTTGGTATCCTTGCTTGATGTGTGGAAATAAATAATATCGTACATCGGTCGCTTAACTTCCATCTTGTTTGACATGCAGGAGTGTAGTTAAAGTGAATCCAGATTGAAACAATGCGTCATTATTATGTTTTTTTACAAAAGAAACCACGGAACCCTTGGAATGAAAATATTATAAGATGTAATCGTATGTAAATGATGTAGAATTTCAGAGCTTCGAAAGCAATCTCGACGTAGGAAAACAGAGAACATGAATAAGTAATCCATGGAGAAAATAGATTATTAGAAGAGAACGGTATGTGAATTCGTGTTACTTCTCTTTTAATTTATGGTTAAAGAGCAACGTTACGAAAAGGTTAATTTTACGTCGGCTGGTTTTTCTTAGAGAGATTGGGTGGGGATGTTGTTAAGGTTCTTTGGTGGGTTATATTTACTGCATTAATTAAAAGTCCACCAAAAAACTAGGTTATGTGAAGATGATCGTTTATTTTCAATCAAAACAAGTCTGCGACATTCACAAGCATAGTTGTTACAATCCAAAGATGCAATACTGACTGAATGAAAACTTGCATGAATGTCTCTGTAACACTGAATTAATACTTAATGCAAACTAAACTCTCTGTCCAGGCGATCTGTTTATATAGAGTCTATCGAATTTACGAGAATTCTTCAAAGGCATCCGCCCGATATTTCTCGATCATTAACAATCACTGAAACAATCAAACATATTAAAAACAATCGGAATTGATACGAAATTAATTAATAACATTACAAAATGATTAGAAATGGTAATTAGAGATACTTAAATACAAAATTATTTACAGAAATCCTTTCAAATGGTGGAAAATTGTCCTGTAGACAGCGTAACTTACATTTATACATGGAATTACAAACTTTTAATAAATTCTCTTGCATCATTCGGTTATTAAACATATTAAATAGACTTTAAATAATTTTTTTACCTAAAACAAAGTCTATATACACTTATTTACAAGAATTTACAAAATAAACATATCAAATCACTTTCAAGCAAACTTTGGCTCACTACAAATATTTCACACAGTCCAATGCTATTCAAAATACAGGTATTAGGGCTGTTACAATGTGGTACGTCTGCACCTGCGAGCAGTTGCGATGATTACCTGTACAGGTAAAAATGATGTTTTTTGAAATCATTTTAAGACAAATTTTCTGTGTATTTTTATGAATTTAAATCTATATTTGCCACACAGATTTATCGTGCTAACATCACGCCAGATACAGTTAAAAAATATAATAGCCTAATTTTCAAACCATTTTAGCATAGGTGAAATTTTAATACGATTTAGTTTTATAATCAAAGAATATGAATAAATTGGCCCAACAGAAATTGCTTAGTTAAGAGTCAGACCAATTTATGTCTCGGGTTGTATAGGTGAGTTATGATAGTGCGGCATCTAATTCGTTGGTTGCGACAGATTGAATCATGAGAGATAAGCAGTCACAGAGGCTATTTTTTAAGGTGGCGTTGAATGTTCATTGTATTATGATTTGTGAAATGAAAACTCAGTTTTTTCGTAATGGGTGTTGAAAAATATATATAGAAATACCAGATTATCTTTTATGTATGACTGTCAATATATTTACAATACAATTTTTTATGTTTAAAACGAGTCAGCTGTCGCGCTCTTCGAACTCACCTACTCTCTGCAAGATGTTTATTGATCTGGCTCCAAATTAAACAACCGAATTTCTGTCTGCCAAATTTGTATTGTATTCTTTGATTATAAAACTAAGTCATATTAAAATTTCAGCTATACCAAAATGGTTCGAAAATTATTTTATTTTTTAATTGTATCTGGCGCGATGTTACCAACAATGATAGTCTGGAAAATTTATATTTATAAAAAAGACAGAAAATTATGGAAAAAAGAAAATTTGTCTTAAAATGATTTCAAAATGCACAATTTTTACCTGTACGGAAGGGTTGCGCACAGGTAAACGCAATCGCTCCCAGGTGCCAAACGTACCGCATACCTACCAAACTTCAAGAAGAAAAGAAATACCAAAAATGCAGCCGAACCAAACATTCTTTCTCGAAAACGTTGCCAGCGCTTATACTATAACGTCACCCTTCACAATAAGAAGAGTCGGTAGAAGACACAGAAAAATAGTCTCCCCCCTGGCCTCGATCTTGTATAACATACACAAACGACCCCTCGAACAAAAGCATTCATTTATGCAGACGACACAGCAATTGCAACTCAAGACACAACCTTTGAGGCAGTGGATATGAAGCTGACAGACAACAGCTCTTGAGAATTAAGCCAAGTATTATGATACTAACCAGTTGATGCCCAGCCCTAGTAAAACACAGGTTGGCGCATTCCACCTGAGAAACAGACAAGCCAGAAGGAAGTTGATCATCAACTGGAGGGGACAAAAACTATTACATTGCGATACTCAAAAATATCTGGGAGTAAAGCTTGATCGCTATCTTACATTCAAAGCCCACTGCGTGGATCTGAAACTCAAAGGATCTGCCTGGAACAACATCATGTTGTAAACTTACAAGTACCACCTGGAAATCACAGCCTTATGTGCTTCGTACATCTGCCCTGGCACTAAGTTTCTCCGCAGCAGACTTCTTAGCCCCAGTTTGGCAAAATTCTGTACATACTAGGCAAGTTGATATAGCCCTGAATTATACTGGTCGCATAATAACAGGTTGCCTGAAACCAACTCATGTCAGCAAATTATACCAAATCATGGGAATGGCACCACCAGACATTCGAAGAAAAACAGCTGCAGGGATGGAGAAGAAGAAAAAGGGATCTGACCTTAAACATCCCTTGTTTGGACACGAACCTCCACAGGCAAGGCTAAAGTAAAGAAAGAGCTTCATACAGACAACCATAACATCTTCACCTGAAGGACATTCGAGGATTGTCAAAGAGGCACCGACCGCGGGCTGTTACCAGCCATATGCTATACTGAATGCACTAAATAGACCCCTGAGAACTGGAGTGTCACGATGTAGGTCCAACATCAAGAAATGGGGTTACCCGACTGAAAATGAATTATGTGGTGAGCAGCAGAACCCACATCATATCCTGGTATGCCGAAACATACCTGTAACCTGCACCATCGACGACCTTTTTAGGGCAATTGAGAAGGCCATCAGGATTGCAGAATTCTACATTCCATTTAATTTGCGTACTGTCGTTTATAAGTTTGACATTAATTAATTAATTTTATTTGTTATAACTTGTAATGTCATGTCTTTGACACGTGAAATAAAATAAATAAATGAAAATTTAGACACTTTCTTATTTTTATTATTATTATGTTCCTCTGATTTACAATAGTCCTGTTTCTCCTGTTGGAAGTCCTGTGGTGTTACAAGTTTTAAATTACCTCTATTAATTTTCAGTTTAATGAATGTTGTTTTTCTATTCAGAAATGCATAATTGTTTGTTTTACTTCACATTTTTGTGCTAGTTTTGCAAGAATGGATTCGTAATAGTATTTTTATTTTAACTTGTTGTTATTTTCTATTATGCCAAACGTTATTTATTTAGATTACAAATATCAGTTCCTGTCTAGCTCGAATTCGTCCTTAATTCTATGTCGTATGCTTGATGGACAGAAATTCTTCATGGTTCATATAATTTGGATTCTGGAACCTAATTGTGCTAGATAGCATGTCAAGGGACAACTTCCCACGTTTTCTCAGAGGGTGCAGAGTTGTGAGTAAGCTTAGAAAATAAACCCAATGTTGCGCGAGCAGTGTTCGGATAAACCCAATGTTTGTCCTGAAATTGTTTTCTGTTATATTTCTGCTATAAGTACTTATAATGAAAATTAATAATTTTATAGATTTTCTTCTGGATTTAATAACTTTCTTTAGATTCCTATGGAGCCTAGCTGAATGTAGCGTCAAGTAATGTTCTACTCAGGGTGTTCGTACCTCGCATCAGTCTCCACTTTGTAATCTATCATTTTGATATTATTAAGAAACCAGGTCGAACGCAATGCGGCATCAGATGAATTCGATATCGACTGTGCATTCGGAAATAATCGAAATAATTAGAAAAATTATTCAATGTGTCACCAATATATATATATATGCTCAATTAACAAATACTTCTTTTGTTACTGTAGGACAACCATACATTCCTGTATATTGCATTTGTTGATGTAAACATTTACAAAAACTTCTTTTGTTACTGTCGGACAACCATACATTCCTGTATATTACATTTGTTGATGTAAAATTTACAAACCATCTGAAAATGAGCAGGTAGAGCTCGAAACCGGTAATGGTTTAATAAACAAAATCATATTGTGACTGGTTGCTGTATTTTTTACAAGCCATATTTGACATCACAGTCGCGGAAGTTCCACCAATCCATCATGGATAAAATATTATTATTATATATATATATATATATATATATATATATATATATATATATATATATATATATATATATATATATATATACTAATTTATATATAAACTAATTTAAAACTTATTCGGGCAATTTACGATGTATTCACTGTTCATGAATTCGTTGCTTCCACTCTTGTAGCGTCTGGGAATAATAAAAGTTCAACACAACTACAGCAAAACATAGCCTTAGTAATACATTTCCCCGCTCTGATAGTGTAGTGCTAGACTATGACTGAAAACTGAGACTCACTGCAAAAGAAATGAGAACTGTATTGAATGACTGAACAACAAGAAGAGCGAGGCCTTTTGTAAATATTCACTAACTTAGGATGTTGAACGCTCTTTCCTAAACAAGAATTGCTTCGCAAATGTTTTAATTTATATTTTATGTTGTTGGTTTGGTGCGGATTTCCCGCAACTTTAGCTGCAGGGAAAGCCACGAGTCCCGAACAAAAGTGACCAAATTCGTACATGATCTCTGCTCTCGTATTGTAACTAATGCATAAGTCATTGGGAAAATTTCTATAATAAGCATCGCATAAAATATGATTGAAATTGTGAAACATGTTAGTTAATTTGGAAAACATTAATACCGTTGAGAGAGCAATCAGTAAAGTTAAAAACGTTAATACTGCAACATACTTTTTTCTTCCTCTTGTAATTGCACATTTGGAAGAGAAAGCACGGCAAAAATGTATGCTCACAGAACGCTAAACATAAACATTTTACGTGAAGTCTAGTTTGCACGACTCCGCGATTAAAGACTTTGATCTCTGCGACCGTACTTTGCCTCTCAGTGTAGAATGTATAACCGGTGATATTCCCTCCCAGTTACCTACTGATCAAAGTTGCGAATCATAAAAGATATATTTTGATTTTTGGGTTTCTTCCATGGTTACGAGGTTTTGTTATATGAGAAACAATTGATCCAAATTCGTTCGATCTAACAGATGTCAGGGGATCGACGTTGTATTCTTGTCAGGCAGGTAATGAATCAAAAGCGTTTGGGTTCTCTATACAGAATATAGTATTAAAATCAGCATGGGTAGAGTTTTTTTTATTATTTATTCGTGAATTTATAGTGATAAATGTACAATAAATGGTGTTCGTAGGACCAACTTTAAAGGATGCTAGTCATCATACAATATATCTTTGGAAAAGGCTGGAGGAGGCTTTCGCCAATTTGCATTTATGGGCATTAGAAACTCTGATATCTCAAGCCTTCATTATTTAATTTATACTCAGAAGGCCGATATTCTTTGAAAATATGAAACAGCTAAAGGTATTTGTAGAGTAACGCACTCATGGGTTTAGAGTGCTTCTGCCAGTAGATATGATGTCACTTGTGGATAAAATGGCAGAGGAAATTCTGCGTTCAGTGGCAGGTATTCCGGACTTTTTAACACGAAAACTTTTTGTCGTAGCATAGGGGTGCTCCACAGCACGGTGTGGAAGGCAATTACACTCATTCCGTTTGCAGAGTGAGCGTGCCTCAGCGGCTCCCGTTTAATTCGATTGCTGGTTCCTGCAGCCGATTGCACAGCAACCAGATTTTCCAACCTTTTTTTGAATTAATAAGATCCATAAAAACCTTGTGAGGATTAATGTTAATCCCAACGAATGCTGTCACATGGCAACCCGTTGAAGTTCTCTGAAAATGTATTTCCTCAATTTCCTGGTTGGGCCACGTTCTGTCAGACTGGATCGGCTGGTTAACACCATTTGAGCAACACTGCAGTGCTTTTCCAGTTGCGAGATCTTAAACGGAGTCGCATTTCTGCAGTAGGTCACGGACGGGGCAGCCCATGTTGGCAGTTCAGTATTTTGACTCGTTGATAGACAAATTAGGAAGAATTAATCATGGTGTTTCATTAGCTATGCGAGACAGTTATGAACTTTTTCTGTTTTCCTACTTATTATATTAACCTCAAAGTCTTCAGCAGTTTGTAACATCGCGGCAGTTATTTTCGTCATGAATCTTCAGGTTCGGTACTTCGTTATTGCTTCTATGTTCTTTTTTGCTGCACCCCTCTTTCCTTTGATAGTTTCTGTTTTTAAATTAAATGTATTCGACAATGAAACATTTGATTCACAATTTACTCTCTCGAGGATGTGTATTACCATTATTAGTGATTTGTTTTATATCGTTTCGTTATATTAGCAATCATATCTTTTTCCATTTATTCCTTTGGTTGTTAAAACAATGAAAGTTTTTAGCCATTTAATTTAGATTTTCAACTTTCTCCATCGACTACAGATTCAAGATGTCATTGAAGGGGTTTAAATTCATAATTAACCATTTAATCGGCGATTCTTCGTCGCATGAGGTTGGAGTGAGAGGAAAACTGTTACTATCATTTGTAATGCGCTGGCACAACTTATCGCATAAATCTGGTTCAATTTATTCTATCCGTTTTGGGTGAAATGCAACTCGTTTTTGCACTACACTCAGTTGTTGGATGAATTTCTGTTATTAGCCACATGTACGAGGGTGTTCAATTCTTTTTTGTCTCGGTAACGTTAATTTATTCATTATTCATTGTGGTTATAAGTAGAAAGACTCTTACCAGATACTTCATTTGTTTGCTGAGTTATGGAAACAAGTTGCCGCAAAATTTCATATTCCGCATTTTGGCGATAGCATGGCAATTTGTGGTGGTAAATTTCCCAGTTAATCCTATTAATATTTGTAGCAACAGTTATGACTAAAATACTGTTGTATGTAAGTGATCTGTCAGCGGATCAAAGTAATTTACTGACGCTCTGTTTAGAGATGTTTTCATTATATGCCACGGTTTTTCAGCTTTAGTCTGCATCTGACTCTGGTCTTGTGTCACGAAATCGAATGAACATAGACAACCGTTTTCACGAGTGACTGAGCGAACGTAGTGTTGTAAATTTTCTTTATGATAACGATACGAATGAGAAGAACTGCAATTCAGCTTGTAAAAGATCTGCAATAGTTGAATTTTCTTATATGTCTGATTATGCTTTGAATGTACCGAAAGATTTTTTGGAGATTTGTCTCCTATGGAAAAATGTACTTTGACTGTTCTTTGTGACCAATCTTTATGGTCTCTATTCATTATCGGTGTGTTAATGACTCTAATCGCAGAATGAACGCTGACTAGATTGTTGCAATCGGTTACTCTCTATACAACAAGTATACATCTGCACGAAGTCTTTACCCACGTTGCTGCATTATATTTTACTTTCTTACTGCCGAACATTTTCTTATTTTTTTATTCGTTGTTTTGGGTTTGCTGACACAACGATTCTTCCAATTGACGCACCTTATTCCCTGATACATTTGATTCTATTCTCCTGTCAGCATTGATATATTACTTACTCTGCTTGTATCTAACTCCACTTTCACTACCCCACAGACTGGCCGTATGATTATCCATAGGTTCTTTTTAATAGAAACGGGTAGTCAACAGTAACCCTACGAAGTAAGAATTGACCCAATAGACAGCCCAGATTATCGCCAGTTGCTCCCTCTTTGAGCGTAGCCACTGCTTTGATGCATAGCAGTCTTTAAGCTGTGAACAGGCCTCTTCCAACTTCTGTTAAAGCCTTTGGTTTAGTCAGCTGTCGTGTTACTTTAGAATCATACAATTGACCATGATTCTGTTTTCTGAGATGTGGTAAAAAAAAAAGTAAACGCGCCCTGACAGTTTTCCTTTGGCTGGACCTACAATTTATCGTGGAATCCGAATCACGGAACGTACTGGCTTGTCTCATATAATCAAACACAACCCTTAAAAATCCTTCCCGCGCAGGAATTTGAACCCAGAACTTCTGAAAGCAAGTGTCTTTACCACTGCGCCACCGGGTATCGCTTTCGAGATGTGGTAAGTTCCTTTGTCTTGTGTTATGGTGTTGTGGTAGATGGAGTGTTAGTGTTGTTTGTGGTGGTGGCCATTGAGGCCGGCTCATTGATTGCGTGCTGCTCGGCGTGTGTGCTCGGTCGCGTGTAGGGTGCGCGCGCCGCCGCCGGGCCAGGGCACGGCTCCGCGGCCAGGCCCGGACAGTCGCCCAGCAGAGCCGCTCCGCCGCGGACCCCAGGTGTGTACTCGCCAGTGTCCTGCCACATGTCCACCAACGCGTTCTTCTTTCCAACCTCACAATTTGCTTCTCTATTCTGGTTATTAAGGTCTCAGGTTCTTCATTTCCTTTGCCTCTGAGGCAGTGCTACTTGTCGTTCATCTGTGGCTTCTCCTGTGTTGCTATTACTTCAAGCCCATTTTGTGATGGAAAATGTAAATTACGTCAAGAATTTTCTATAAGCAGCTTAAAGTAACTTTGTATCTTCTAAGATTGTCCTTCCTGCGGTTTGTAGAAAATTTTAATCAACAAATTCGTATATTTATTTTAATGATGTCAAATTTCACGGTATTTTCTGATATAATTTTTAACTGTATTGATAGCTCCCTCATCTATTTACATTCCGTGTACGATAAATCTATTACTTTTGCAGTGCATATGTGGTACATTAGACAACTTTTAGCACTATTTGATATAAAGTAGCGAATATTTATGACACTTAGTGAAAAATGTAGTAATTAGATAGTGATTTATAGCTCATGACATCAAACGGTGATACTTCCAGCATCATACATAAATAGCTTGCATTGGTGGGTTTTCTTTTATATTTTCACCCGGTGAGCGTACGTTTCATTTCCGGTAACTGTTTTGACAATACAAGGAAGTTTCTTTTTAGGGTCAGACATTCTTCAGCGTCTTTGTCACCTTGAATTATCCATCAATATCGAAGTATATTTATTTTGCCAGCGATATTTTCTTTTTTTCCGGTTAAGTGTAATTTCTACTTTGTTTGTTGTATCGTAATATACTGACTGTGTACTAAACTCTTAAAATTCCTATTTCTAAATTTGCACTTCTTCGTTTTATGGCGTCACCTGAAGTCTTTTTACTACCTCCGGCATATTGTCTGTGTGTATTCCTATGAAATGAACACAATAGCTCGGCTAGTAACGGATCGATTGGCGTCAGCTGTAATATTGTTGTAAATCCCCCATCTCCTGTGATTTCGTTTTTCTTGCCTCAATTATGAAATCCTTGTTTTAAGACCTTTTGTTCGAGTATCTAGAATAATGTATGGCATATTTAAAGTTAATGTTTATGAGATACAGACCTTTCTTAACTTTGTTTATATCCCTATATGAACGCACAATAATTTTCTCTTACAATTTTACGTTCAAGTTGAGACCGTAGTTAACTGAATGCGCATTGCAATGTTGCTTAATAGTTCTTCTTACTAGCGGCATGTGTTCCTTATCCCTTGGCGATATACAATATCTTTTCCAGTCCTTAAGTTTTGAATTCGTTGTGTCATTTGAGATAATAGTTGTTGCTTTTTCAAACATTGTTAGCGATATTTCCCCAACTACTTTCTCCCATGCAGAATCAGCTAAAATATTAATCTTACAAATGTCGCAGATGACGAGCTTTGTGCCTGATAGCTTGCGAAGTTACTTGCCTATGTGTGTGGAAGACAAATGAATTCTTTGCTGGAATCGTTAAAGCGCTGAACCGATACATAGTAAGAGTGACCCATACGAAGGAAAACTCTGCAGTTAGGAAGTGGACACAGAAAATAATTGCTACCGAAAGTTTACCGAAGAAAAAATTGCGCTTCGGAAAGGCTGTGAAAAGAGCAAAATTATTGGAAGGTGGAAAACAGAATATAAAAGCTTGTTCCGTACCCAGCTGAAAACGGAACTCGCTTACTACTTAAACGGAAGAAGCTGGGCACTTAAAATTTCCACGTCTTTAGTACTTCGTTGCTCAAAACCGAATATCGAATATATTTTTTTTTTATTTTGTAGATGGTTTACATAGAAATAAAGGAGCGCCAAAAATAAACAAATTTATCCCAGCGTGTAGAGTTTTGACGTTTATAGCTCCTCAAGTAGTATTTTCACTAGAAAAGTTGTCCGTTTTTTGCTATATTTTTACAGTGATTAACTCAAAAACAGTATCACCTGGAAACTATAAGTTTCTCCTTTACGTTTACCTTAACCCCTATTTAACCGAAAAATATTAAAAACAGATATATCTAATATTTTTTGTAAGTTGTGAGCCAAATAAATAAATAGTTTTTATATTTGAGGTTATTTTGCCGTGTGCTAACTTAATTATATTTTGAATTGTCTAAATTTAAATAGTGTTGCACTGCAAAGGTATCGATAATAATTTGATTGTAACTGAGCGGCAAGGTGGCGCGGCGTAGTCCGCTACCTAGACTGAAAATGTGTCAGATATTGGTACTGGTGTCAAGCGACTACATTCTGGTTTACACGTGAGTGTTTTTTATCGTTAGGGTACGGAACCCCAAATGCCCGAAGTTCGATTCGTACTTCCTTCCTTAAAAAAAAATTTCGTGATTCGTAGAAGGTGATAATGATTTGATTGAAAGTGACAATTCAACTGCATTTCCGTATAAAACGACATCAGTCCCGATCAATTAAACTTACAGAGGGTGTCCTTCGCTTGAGTTACAGCCACTGCACTCCCTAACAGTAGAATCAGCATCGTCTTTGATCTTATCTTATATTTTAGCTTTACAAACCATATAAGTGGATGGAAGTATTTTATAGCAGTTGGAATTGTATCCGGCATGAATATTCGCCATAACAACCAGGTGACCGGTAACGTTCTGGCCTCGCATTCTGGAGGACTCGAGTTCAAATCTCCGTCCACTATCCAGTTACGGATTTTCCATGGTTTCTCCAAATCACTTCAGGCGAATGCCGGGATGGTTTCATCAAAAAAGCCATAGCCGAATCCCTTCCCGTCCTTTGTTCCAAGTCCTTTCCCGCCTCCAATGACCTCGACGTTGATGAGGCGAAAAGCGATAAGAAAAAAAGAAAAATTCACACGATGAAACATGGCAAGTGTATGACATTTTCCTACTAGTTATATTTAGTACTTTGGAGTTCATATCGTTTGGTTTACGCGCCAGTTTGAAATAACATCGACGTCACTTTAGAAGTATCGATTACGGTCTAAGCTTTTCCATCGGTACGTCCGCCGTGCAGCCCAGAGTCAGTGAATTTCTTCATTGACCATTATTTGAGTACAAATTTTTTTTCACACCTAATTACTAAATATTAAATTACAGGTATCACAAGACTAATTGTAACGTCCTAAGCCAAGCGGTGACTATGGGAATGTAAGGCCGGGGTATAAACCACAAAGTTCCTTGGGCAACAGAAAGAAATGTTAAATAGCTGCCATGACGATACAATCTTGTGTTCTAAACTACAAGGAAAATAACAGCATGTAATAAGTTTGAGGCCTTACATCTAATCTACATAGATAGGAATGCCTGCGATCAAATTTCTCGAAGTATGTACAAGACGTTGAAAGGGAGAATTTGAATGAGCCGGCAAATGGCGCGACTGGACATATGTAAGGGAGGGGGGTAGAGCGGGCATGTGAGGTATACCAAAGACTCATTTTCGACGGAGAAGAATGCGCTGAAGTGAAATTAAATTTTGGATGTTGTTAGATTTATTTTCATAGAAAATACTAGAATACCGAATTTTTCTGGTTTATCAAATAGAACTATATACAGTAGTTGCATGGATGGAGGTACAATACTGTTTTGAGGAATGAAATATTCTTACATTTCCTGCGTCCTGGAATTATAATTGAAAAAAAAAAATTCATAGTGAAAGTTGTCGCTATGTGTTCCAATCTCATTTCCATAAATACTAAATTCATTATCTCTGTTTAATTAGTAGACAAAATTATTGAAACTATTTCTAGCGAACTAGGCTAAGTCTGGTTAGAATATGATAAATACATAATTTCCGTCGGTGACTTCACTAGTAGTTTTATTTGTAATTTTTGCAGTAGGTTTACGTAGTAACAAACGGTAATTTGTATTGTTCTTTATTTTTCATAGGCTAACTGCTGCCATAATTTCTGCTACTGTCAAATTTTATACCAGCCGTTTCTTTCTTAAAGATCTTATTTTGCTCACAAAACACCAAAACCGACCTAAAACACACAAAAAAAAAAATCCTCTGAAACCTCAGAATGTTATACAATACGTTAGGTGCCCTGTCGCAGGTAGAGGAAAGGGGTATAATAACCTGACACCTGCAAAAAAGAGAGTCCTCAAAGCTTATGCTAATGGTATTTGTGTAACCCTGCTCTGAGAAATCAGATTCCAGAAATTGCCAAAATGCATTCAGTATCCTTTGCCTGTCTTTGGCTATACATTCCCTCTCTCAAATATTTTGACCGATGTACTTATTCGTAATTTTCCAATACAGAATTCAATTTGGCCCTTACTAAAAGTATCTAGTGATTTTATAAGCTCCCTTTGGGCTATTGTCACGTCAGAACTAATACCTCTCTTCTTGCATGGCGTTTATAACTTTACGATCATCGTCACTTTTTCTCAACGGAAACTGCAACACTTCACTGAAACGATCAATGTGGATCGGAGCGGTAAATTATACCAATCTGAGATAGATAGCTTATTTCAACAAAATCGCGGAGATCTTAGCGGTCTATGTATGCCCTTAAAATGTATACTTTGTGGAAAATGTTTAGCATTGTTTTTCATTGTTTATTGCTTGCTCTGCATTCCTTAAAAGCTTGGTGTTTCACGGAAATAATGAATTCTAACATTTTTTTCAAATCTTCGGTTCCAGTTTTTACGAACTCGTAGTGTTTAGTATCTCTTAGTAGTTTTTAAGTCCCTTCTGTCTCTGATTTCTTTCTGATTTCAGCATTAGGACTAGTGTAGGATGCCTTGTTCTTTCTTCTCGAGGTGGTCTCGTCGACACATGTGATTTGCGAGCTGATGTTTTGCTTTCCTTGGGGCTTTACGCCTCGTCGACGAGACGATTAGAAGCTGGAAGCAGTTGGGACAACGAATTCGGCCATAACTTTGTTGAAGGAACCACTCCGCCATTCTCCTAGAGAGATTTCAGGAAACCATGGAAAGTCGAAATCTTGACTGCCGTACGGGAATTTGAACTGACCTTCTCCCGAATACCAACACCGCTCACCCACCCGGCTGTCAGGCTAACAATTTTCTTGTTTATCTCGAAGATATTTAGCACGAATAATTAATTTTGGCTCTCATGTCGTTTGACTCTGTGGAATTGTTGTAAAATAACATTACTTTATAAATTTTTGACTTGCGTGTTGAAGTTATCATGGAAAACAACGTAAATTAGTTTCACGTCTGACAGACTGTAACTTCACATTGATATTTTAAAGAAACTTTATTTTTCCTAAATTTTTAACATTACGTGGTGTCATATTCGGTATAGTATCGTTTTAAAGGTTGTAGTGTTGTCGGTTGACGTCCAAAAATTGTTCCAAATGCTTAACAGTTTTCTCTTTTTGTTTCATCTGACAAAAACCTGAAGGAAATTTTAAAATACCATCCTGTTATTAATCTGGAATAGTTTCAAGAAATGTTGCAGAATTGAAATATGGGCTGTTGGATATGGAGAATAGTTCACATCAACCAGTCTTGGTCGGAATTCTCATGATAATATTCAGTTAGGGAGACACAATATGGGTGAAAACCACTATGCCTATTCGTGCTGTTATATAATTTCGAATCTCTTTTCTTCAAAAGATAGGTATGACGATAGTATGGTTTATAATACGCTGAACACCAGGCTTAACGGCTGACCGTTTAGACATCTCAAGTATCCACTCAGCTCATGACACTCACAGAACAAATTAGAGAGCGACGGCAGGCTACAGAGGGCAAGGTGAAAAGTTACGAGTGCGGCACTGAGGTGACATTGAAATCAAGATGTTAATCGCAGTAACGAACGTCAAGTTTCAACTTGATTTGACAGTTAGTTTTCTTTGTGGGGCTTTTAAAAGTAGACGTATTTCGCAAATCTCGTTTAAATCGATAAACTGAATTATCTTGCCATCAAATTCCTCTTTTTGAATGGTCTAACATCAAGAAAAATTCATCCAAAGTTAGTAATGTCTTTAAGGAGTCTGCTCCTTCATTTTCAACATTGAATAAATGGCTCGCTGAATTGAAACGTGCTAGTACATCTATTGAAGATAATCCATGGGAAGCACGATCAAAAACTGCAGTCACAGATGAAACTGTTGAAAAGATGAACAATATGGTTTTGGATGATCATCGGTTAAAGATAGATGACATAGCATAGGCCCTAGGCATATCAGAAAGAAGGGCACAGTACATTTTTCGTGAAGAATTAAATGAAATGACGTTGTGCAAGGTAGGTGCCGCATTTGTTAAATGCTACCCTAAAACAAAGGTGAAAACAAGATTCTCAATTTGAGTGTTTTAAAACAATCTTATGAATTTTAAGCCCCGATTTGTTAGTGTGGATGAGACCTGCTTCCATCACTGCACGCTGGAAAAGAAACTGCAATCAGAAGAGTGGCTGAACGCTGGTGGCGTACCTCAAAGGTCGTAAATGATAAAACAATAGCTGTCGAGTACTCTCCAAGACTTCTACATCAACGGATGAAGAAATTCCTGAGAAGAGACCAATTCTTTGGCAATGGGGAAAAAGGCACCTGAATTACAAATTGTCGGAACATACCTCCAGTTAATCAGATGAATCCCCTCTTACTTTCTCCTCTTTCCAAATCTATGATTTGAATCAATAGACGGATGTTTTTCAAACCTTTCAAAATCCCATTTCAGTGATAAAATCCATTAATTGCAGAAACGATGTACAAGCTATATTGAATTAACTATGTAGGAAAGTAAATGTGTTTTGAATTACAAAACACATTCTCACTGCCAGGCCGAGAACTTTTCAGCTTTCCCTCTTGTGACAAAGCGGAACCTGCGACGCAGCAGGAAGAACGCAAGGAAGAAGTAGATTTTAATTTTGCTCGGTTTACTGGATTGCTTTAAATTCATGATAGATATATGTCTTGGTCCTGTCAAGCAGCAAATTTCAGTGAGATTGTCAGCTGAGTTGGATCTTAACGCGATAAGAGCCCAGGGATGGGGTGTTCCAGGAAGTGAGATCACACAACGCGTCGATACCTGCAGACATGTTAACATACGTGGCGTAATACCTGTTGTGGTGCCTTTCAGCAGGGTTTCCTATGCGTGACATCTCTTCGAAACTTCATATTCTTTGATGTTTAGTACAGACATGCACTTCGTAAATCCCATTCTCTGTTCTTTCACGGAAAAATCAACCGTGCTTGCTTGACCCTGTGTTTTCCAGATTATCAGTAATATTTAATTTAAATTTTCTAACTAACTCGTACCAAAATACCTCTACCCGAAACACAATGGGTTTTGTTAAAGCTATGTAAACGCCAGCTGTTCTTTGACTGAAACGTTCACCTCCCCCTAACAGAAAATCTTCAGGTCTTAATTGCAAAACTGTATTCTTGCTTGTTAGAATGAGGCGAAGAAACCATTTACTTTAAGTAAAGTGCTAGCGTGTGATCTAATATAAAAAAATGACGCCATAAGAGTCCGCATTTTACATATCCGAACGTGAATAAAATCGGTAGGACGCGGGTTCGAATCCCCGTCCGGGCATCCAGATTTGGGTTTTCCATGGTTTCCCCAAATCACTCCAGGCGAATGCCGGGATGCTTCCTTCAAAAAGGCCATGGCCAAATTCCTTCCTGTTCCTTGTCCCCAGTCTCTAATGACCTTAGCCGTCGACGAGGCCTAAAGCCGTAAAAAAAAAAGTGAATAAAATATAAGTGTACGTCATTTAGTTCAGTAATTTGATGTTTGTTATGAGAAAACATAAATGTATTGCTTGAAGTGTTGAAGGTGTATTGAGCATGAAATTACTTAATTCCCTTGTGGGGGGGAGGGGGTGGGCAGGGTGAGGAAAAGACGAAAGCATAAAACACACACAGATGGATTCATACTGTCAGTTAAATTTAAATTAAATCACGAAGGACATATTGCATTATTTAGCAAGATTTATTTTATACCACAGTGATGCATGATAATTTTAACAAAGTATTATTTGTAGTCTTGGCATTCAGGTTACAGAAACAGTCGTGGAACGTACAACACTTTATGGTACTAGAGATGTTCTTTACTCACATTGGGCTGGACCTTGAATATGTTTGTCATCGTTGCGTTTAATAGCAGGACGTGTAACAGAATGTGCCTCTTCGGCTTGCAGTTTTACTAACATCCATCTTGTCTCGTTCGTCGTTGATTTGTAGCAGCGCACTGCGATTCGCGGTGTGAATGCCCAGCGTGAAACAATAAGCTTTCATTTCTTTGTCTGATTCCATTTTGTTCATTCATATCGACTGATGACGCTACATGTGATATGTAATCCGCGTTTCTCCCCTGTTAGTATAGCTCTCGTTTATATTTTACGAATTTAATTTAACTCTATTAAACATATAGTTCATTTTTCAACAAATGGACTCATTTTCATTAAAAGTCAACATAGAATGTCTAACATTTTTAGGCTGAGAATATTCATCTCGTCACAAGGGAAAAACTTCTGAATGTTTTTCGATTTTCCCTCTAAAATTCATTATTGAAAATAATCTTCGACTTTTCAGTAATTGACATTTACCAGCTTCCATATATTTCATTGTTTTTTGACATGCATCCTACTTCTTATTTACAAAACTTTGCGATATTTTAAGCATTACTAATGATGCAATGTTTTTACTTTTTTATGGCTAGTTGTGTGTTTGGAAGGTAGCTTTAATTTTTATTGTAACGTGATCCATCTGCTGATCGTCTAAAAGATTAACTAGAGCAAATAATTATTCGCGTGCGGAGGTGTTTAATTCCCCTGCATTATTTTTCTTTTTAGGAAGTAACATAGTAAACACGATTTTTGATGACTACTTCAGCCTTGTTCATATTTAGATTAGTATTTTAAAAAAAAGGAGGATCTTATTCTTCCTGTCTTAACGTTTGCATCAAGTTATAGGTTTAGTGTGCATGTTCGCACTACCCCACTCAAGTTTTAACTATCCAGTTGAGTGACACTTCTGTATAATTGTTTCAGTGCTTGTTCTTCATAGCGCAAATATAGGAATTTTTACTAGATTAAAAAAATTGGTGGACACAAATTTGGTCTGTTATCATCAGTGTAATAATTTTGGTTTTGTCAGCACTGTCGTGTATGAAAAGTGTAAATTCTTACCATTAAAATCCTTTTGAACTTTTTAAACGAAGGTAATGCACATTTTTCGAGTTAATTCCTCAAATTTTTCGAGAATTGTTGAGTGTGTGACACTTGAGGGAGCTAGAAGTTGACTTAGTTGTAGCTGTTCGCCGTTGCTGCGCCGGCGTTTTCTCTCTATCTCTCCATCTCTCCGCCGCTGAGGTCGTGTCGTGGAATATTGATGGCGCTCTTGTCGTTAGGGCGCAGGTGTGGCGCGCGGCTTTACGACCGGCCGTCTCGTTGTTTCGCAGTGGGAGCCAGCGCAGACCGAACTCGGGCGCGATTCTGTGTTATCGAGTAGAGGTGATGGCGGGTGAGACGGCGCCGCCCTCGGCCGCTGCCCCGCGGGCCCGCCGGCCGGTCGCCATGCCGTCGTAGCGCCGGTGTGCGCTCGTGACGTGGCCGCGCGGGGCCGACGGGGTAGCCGCCACGGCCACCATCGTCCTGGTGCGCCGGCCGGCGGCCCGGCTGAGGCGCGCGCTGCTCGCCGCCCCGCACTACAAGCTGGAGGGCTTCCAGCGGCACCCGCACCACCACCACCAGCAGCAGCACCAGCAGCACCACCATGTGCTGACCTACCAGCAGCCGCCGCAGCCGCGCGGCAGGCCGCTCGCCGCGCCGCCGCCGCTCAACGCCAGTGAGTAAACACACGCACACATAACCATCATTTACTTCTAATGGCATACAACTTTTCACGTTGCAAACATTTTTTCATGAATTACGGCTTCGTATCGTCGAGGATTTTTCGATTACCTACGTAGGTTCAAATGAAATAATGATACTTTCGTCTCTTTTCTGTGTATTAAGTACGCTATGTTGATGATACATGTTAATGATTGCTATTTTTTGGGGTATGCCGCGTTGTTTATTCGATAGTCTAAGCTTTCGGCTGCCATTCTACAGTCTTCGTCAGAGATACTGTTTATGTTGACATAACAACCAGCGCCAAGCATCGCAGAGTAATAGGCCGCTGTCTTCGTTGAAATTCTTGGCATTCTTTTAAATTTCTGCTGCCTCTTTCACTCGTTGAGGCCACCAGTGAATGATCTTCTTTCCACAGCAGCCCCGTGTCTTCAAATTTTATTTCGTGCCTGGTGTGAATGGAATGTCGAACTATGGCGGATTTGTCGCTGTTATGTTTATAGTGGCGGATTGGTTCCTTAAGACTTCGCCACAGTGCGGCCCATCTCACCACTGGAAATATCGCCGCAGCTACAGAGGATTTCGTAAACTCCCGTAAGCTGGTGTAGGTGTAAATGGTCTTTGGCTATTAATTTTTGAATATTCAAAACGAACTGGAACGAGGAAAGACAGGTTTTTTACTTCTCTGTGAAAGAGCAGAGGCTAACGGAGTTCGCTCACTTAAAAGCATAAACATAACAACAGAAACAAAATCCGCCGTAGTTCGCTGGGCACGGGCCTGCATTGGAAAGATCAGTAGTGGCTTAGACGAGTGAAGTAGGCAGCAGGAATTTTAAAGAATACTAACAACTTAAACGAAGACAGCGGCCTATTACTCTGTGATGCTTGACGCTGTTTGCTATGTCAACATAGATAATATCTCTGACGAAGCCTGAAAAATCGTATGACAGATATTGTTTAAAATGATGTTACATTTACTCAGTTACTAGGTCTCCTTGTTTTAACAACATAGCTGAGGCTGAATTCATCATGTGGTTTTGCTGTTTTATTTTTGACGATTTTGAACCTAGTCAGCAATAAACCTGAGATAAACAAGAAACCAAGCGCCAGAGGGCATCATATATCAACACTGGCGTCTACCAGGAGAATTTTTCCCGTCCATAAATCCAGGAATATGAACAGAATTTGCCAGCGCGTCATATTCTTGCACTTAGTGAAAGCCAGAAAACTGTATCGTTTTTACTGCTGTGGACATGTGTAAGAATTCATTTATTTTATATGTGTAAGTGCTGTAGAGATTTCTCATTGTAATGATTGATGATAGTCAAACTTTTTTCCAATTTTTATTATGTTACTATTTTTTTCCTGGAACGTATGATTTGTAAAAAGGTTTTTGTTCTTAAAACAAATTCACTGTCTCCGCAACAGTTCAATTTCAGAATTGTGGCGCAATGTAATAAATAAATAAAAATCCATCTTGACGAGAGCTCGAACTATCTCAAATGCTTCCTGTTTTTTTTTTGTGTTTTTTTTTTTTTTTTTTGTAGCTGTAAAACTGTTCGCGGAGAAACTACAAAATTTTCTGATGTTATTCTCAGTCATAGAGGCGTCTAACAGTTAATTATTATCAGAATAAGAGCAGAAGGTAAGTATCCATCTAGCGACTCGGATCGTGTGAACCAAACAGTCCGACATTCCATTCTTGACAAATGTTACAACAAGCGTACCATCTTAGCATTTTATTTCCTATTGATATTTTTTTCTTTGAGGAACATTTACTAGTTAGTTATTGGAGCTATATAGCCCGTGTGAAAGGAGGAAATTTTAATGTACCACAACAAGAATAGACTTCCGGACAAAGTGAATTAATAAAAGTTGAAACCACTGGCTGTTATTTACAGGAAGCTCGTGAAATCGCTGCATTGCTTTTAAATTCGGCGTGGTTTTAAATACTACCGTGCAAGGTATTAGAATTGCTAGGTCGAATTCATTAAACTAAAGAGATCCGTGATTACTTCGTTAAGAGGCTAACCGTGAAGCTCTTGAGAACAGGTTCAGACACTTGTGCCCGAAGTTTGACTCAAATTAGCATCAAAATTAAACAAATCATTAGAAGGAAACGATACCGGTTCCTCCTACCCCATGTTGTCAACGGTTGGAACAAAATTTGAGCAACAGCAGGTGTACGACTTGAATTTTTTGTACCCACTTCTCTTTAGAATAACTACAATATAATACTTACGTATCTAAGAAGAGAGAAGCCTTTGGTTTTGTCGTCTTCAATATATGTCACGTATCTGCTTACAGTCTTTTATTGACATTAGAGGAATTCTCTTTCTCTTAATTCAAAGCTCATGAACCATCTTTTTATAAGACACTTGGTCAATCTGAACTCTTCTTGTGGAAAAGAAATTTTCTTAATCACCGGAATTAAAAAGTTTATTGAGTGGTGATCGTTTACCAAACTATTGGCTTTGGGTCTTGCTGGTGGGAACACCTGCTCTCCCATCTTTGTGAATCTATATTCAACAGTTATGAATCTGGGTATCCACCATACTGAAAACGAAATTTGCGAATATTATTTGTAAATTTTTGTTTACCTTGATTCTTGGCCGTTTATTGTTCTATAAGTTTTGTTATTGGAATTATTGTATTTCAGATACGCTCGTCATAGCAAGACAGCATTACTTTCAAAAGATACTGTTAAGAATCACTGAAATCTATAAATCGATACTTCATAACCTTCTAAAGGTTTCTCTTTTCGATAAATTAAAATGTGAGCTAAGCTTACGTTAAGTCAATTATTTGTCAGCTTGTTTTAGAATCCCGTCGTATTGTCGTGACGCTAAGAGCACTCTTTGGGTTACAATCATGCTATCAATGTGAAAAAACAGGGTATTAAAAATATATCCACATCACAAACAGAGAGGAAAAATTACGTCTCACTCTAATGTTTACTATGATACAGGCCGTAAAATCGTGTGTAGTGACCCTCAAAACACTTGGGAAGAGAGAATTTCCTGATGTTATTCGTCATTATTGTATATCTGTCAGATACGGTGGTGGCTTGATTATTTGGTTGCTTTCGTTAATGAAAGTAAACGATCGCTTGTTAGTAAATAAATTTCAGGAAAAACTATATCGCCTTTGTGTAATGGCATCTTCAGCGCAAGTAACTATTTATTATTTTCGGCCTGTTAGAAACGTCATTTATGAGAGCAGTTGAAAGACACGTCAAAAACCTCACCACATGGCAAAGCACTGTAACATTACAAATGGTATCTCCTCAGAAATCTATTGCTTCAAAATGAGGTGAAATTAGATACCTGACACAGCAGTGATCGGTATTTCGGATTTTTTTTTTTTAACACCGTGTTTTACTGGATTCGATGCTTGATCTCTACTTTTGCCCATTTACAGTGTGTTGATGGTGCTGAAAAGTCACTTGCATTTGAAGGTTTGCATCGGCGTTTCGGAATTGTTTTTCGCATGTGCTGCGTGGCGTGATGAGGCGCCGCGTCGTGTGATTAATATACAGCGCGCCCGCGCGGCACGCCACGGCCTCGAGGCGCCCCAGCCTCAACTCCCACCGCTGATGAATGAGCGCCAAACTTTGGAATTCTTCCAGCAGCTTCTCTTGCTTTTTTGTGAGCACGGCAATCAGAGGTAGAGAACTCGCCCGGAATCTGCGCCGTAATGAATTAAGGTCGCGGATCGCGATGGCGTGATCGGATTTATCAAGGGCTTTACCAACATTGTCGATCGCTGCTGCATGGAGTGCCAGAAAAACTTTCTGGTATGAGCCAGCAGTTAAAGTCTTTTGAAAGCGGTTCTCTAATTCATCAGAAGCACCTTCTTAAGAAAAATTAATTACAGTCACCTTAACTTTTCCCCGCTTCTCATCCTTTTTGGCTGTGCAGTTCCAGGTTATTGTTGTAGTTTCGTTTAACCATCATCAATGTTACATGAAGAGTGGTGATGAATATATGAATACACGTCATCAACACTAACGATCAGGACCGGTAATTAAAGCGGACTATTAGCAGGTAAAGCTTGGTGCCGGGATCGGAAAAGCTAGTTATTCTTAGTCCGACGTTACTGAAGTTTTCAGGTGAATTACTGAGCCAGAATCGTGTAATTGACTGATATGCGTCGATAATACCACAGAAAGGGGAACAGACTAGATGCTTGTTGGGGTGTTACCAGGCCGTTACAGTAAAATATAAGTATTAGCATGGCTGTGAAATGTAGATATTTCAGATATGACGCAGGAGCATTATTAGTAGTGTGTACGCAAATGGCTTCTTGTGGTTTTCTAAGACATGAATCAACTGTTTTTCTCTCTTTTGTAATGAGTGGATTTAGTTGCTAGTCCTCGAGTCTTGATTAACAATATCTGAATTTGATTGTTTTGTTGCGAATCGTCTGTGTATGGTCCCTTGATTTAGAATATTTGCTGTCTTTGTATCTCCTCGGCAACAATCAATAAGAGGATCATCTGGATATTCATTACCAGAACAAATGATGGTAGTTTCTAAAAAATTTCCAAGGATGACGCCGTTAATTCTGATACCAAGTAGAAACACTTCATCGCTTGCAAACTGGAATGAATCATTTTTTCGTTCTTTAATTAAGAAGTGATACTGGTACAGATCTTTCGCATGTCACTTCGCACAGGTATTCCTCTTTTTAAGTCCCTGCAATCGATAAGGATATGACATATTAAACGATTCACTTGGTTGCGTAGTATTTGTCTAGTTTATACAGTTTCACTAATCACTATGCCAATAATTAAATTATTTTCACAGGTTTAACCCTTTGACTGCTGTAGACGCGTTAACGCGCGTGGCTACTACTGCGCCCAGGTGCTCCAGACGTGTATACACGCTCCGCCTCGCCGCCCTGTCTGTACTCCAGACGTGTTAAGACGCTAGCCTCTTAGCGGCCTGGCTATGAAGCCATATTTCCACCCAGGGTGGTTAGTTGTTTTCCTCATTCGGCCCTTGAGGATTGGCAGCTGCGATCTAATTTGTGTTGCTCTTTTCCTTTTAGTTTTCGCTGAGAAAATGGCATACAGTCATTATTTTTTTTAACTGCTTAACGTCTCTTATCAGCGAGGACTTTAGAGATGGTAAAGATTGGGGGGCAAGGAATGGGAAGGAATTCGGCTGTGGCCTTTTGAAGGAAACATTCCGGCATTCACCTGGAGTGATTTGGGGAAACCATGGAAAACCCAAATCTGGATGCCTGGACGGGGATTCGAAGCATCGTCCTCCCGAATACGCCGTCGTGTTTGTACCGCGGAAGAAATCATGGAGATTCTTACTAGAAGCGACAGTGAATATGATCACTTTGATATGGATGACAGTGATAACCCTTCGACAGGATCTCGATGTAATTTTCCTATGCTGTGTGCATCAGCTAGTGGAAAATGACCATTTTTCAGAGTTTGAAGCTACAGATTGTGCGAGCGAAATGTGTTGAAAAAGAGAATGCTTTAGTGACGCGTTTGACAGTATGTGCTTGTCGATTAAGCTGCAGGACACAAGTGTGGATTACGTTAACATTCCAGCAGTTTGTCATTTTTCCTGATATTTCTAACGGAATATCATATGATATCTATTGCTGATGAGACCAACAGACACGCGAGAATCAATTCACACTATATTTTCACTATGAAGTGGTTTAAAAAGTTCTTTTTCCACATTCTTGAACACTGCATTTTAAATGCTCACGCTCTTCACCGCGTAGTAACCGGACAAAAAATGCCAGTTGCAGAGTTTCGTCTGTTGCATCCATAAATTTAAATTTCGTGAGGTATTTTTCAGGATTTCCTGACACCCCCCCCCCCTCCCCGTCTTGTAAGATCAGGTCCGTGAGACGCCCTCCCCCCTAGAAATCGCCCTCGCAACTTTTTGAGACATTTTTTTACAAATTTCATTCATATTGCAAATTCAAAGAAGAGCACCCCAATGCGTAAATGCGCTGTATGTTCGATACAGAAAGTGCGTCGAGAAACCAATGCAGAACATGTAATGTATCACTGTGTGTTGCACCATTTTTCAAAGCTTATCACACAAAAAGAATTACTAACCATGGTTAACTGCAGAGTTATAATTATATTACATTTACTACGCTCACAAACTAAAAACATTTCAGTTGCTGTAATATCTATTTAGTATATGAAGTACCAGCATGTTTGATTACGCAGACACTCACTTTTAGAGGAGTTTTAAACTGAAAACCTTTAAATGTTATATTAACTGTATTTATTTTGTATCTGCGGTTTCAAACCGCAGAGCGACAGCAGAAGAACGCCACACACGACGCTCCAGACGTATTCAGCACACAGCGGTCCGGTCTAACGCGGCAGGCCAGCACAGGTAAACAGCTTAGCCGTAAACAAAGCCGCACTCGGCGAGGGCTCGGCCGGCCGAACCGTAGCAGTTAAAGGGTTAAGGCAGTGTGGTAGGAACTTGAAGTATTACTTCTAGTGCAAGCAGTTAGACTACTGTTGTCATCAGTGACAGTGTTTATTATCATGTTGGTATCATTGGCCATTTTAAAAAATGCGTGGCTTAGCCAACATCCTCCTTGTCTCTCTCTCACACACATTTGTATTGTGATTTCCCCCTTGAGCTGTGTAGCGTGAGCGCTGCAGGAGGAGCAGCCCCGAGGCGGGCGGCCTCTTCAGCGCTACTCGTCTGGCCTTCACCTCACCAGCTCCAGCACGTCCAACGTCTTTGCTATCATACTGGTTTCAGTTTTCAACCAAAGTGGTTAGTATATCTGTCGTATCAATTTCCTATTTAACACTGGAAGCTTTGGCAGACAGACATACGGCTTCCGAAGTATACGGCGAATTCGAGGAGTTTTGCGATCCGTTCAGTTCCACGCTTCGGTGATACCAAACTAAAGTTCAACATAATTCTTGTTTTATTTAAGCTCGGGTGAACTCTGCTTGCAGCAACTCCAAATTAATCCCAAGGAACTCTGTGTGCGCTCTAAAACAGTTTCACTGTAGGGGAAGCTCGGTGGTTAGAATTATACTGTGCATTTGATGGAGCCTGGTGTGTGAGTGGCTAACGTTATAGGATGGTATTCGTGAGTACCCGTGTTGGATACCCAATCCGGCCATCCTGAAATCATTATAGCCGAATACAGGACGGCCCCTTCAATAGGTCATGGCCGAATTCCTTCCCGTTCCCTGCGCCGAATCCTATCGTGCCTCTAAAGACCTCGACGTAGAGCCCCTAACGCCACAATAAAAACAGTGCATTTGTTTCTTTCCAAGTTGTGTGCTGTGTTTTACTATCCAGTAGGTATTAAAGCCACTGCAATCTTCACTTATGACCCTCTCTTTATTTTCCTTGTTGGAGCAGATGGAAAATTATTCCATATTTAGATTCCCTTAAGAATAGAATACATTTGATCCTGTGTTTGCATTCTGTTTACGTTTGCTTCCAATACAATTTTGTTACTCAAGCGGTATTCTTTCTTATGTTTTAGTTTGTATCTGATAGTGTTATTTACACTTTTAGGTTGTGCCCCTCTTTTTTCTTCGCTCTTCGGTAGTAACGAGTGACTTAGTTCCGAGCGGGATGAAGACACTTCTCGGTATAAATAATTTATGAAGGTCCATTAAGTGCATGCTGGTCTGTTATTCCCTAAAGTCTTCCAGACGATTGATTATTCGTATGATAAGTAGGAGTACCGTTCTGATTCCAAATAACATTTCATCAGCTATCATAAATCAAACACACGGAAATTATTTTTCCTTCAATCATGTTTTTCGGATAGTATTTTCTTTTATTCCAGCGAATGAGAGAGAAAATATTTCTGCAGACACCGGTAGTACAGTTTTACATGTTATTACACGCTATGTATTACGCCTGCTAACAGTTACTGATTAATAGACAAGAAACTTCGTCTATCCACTGTAAAGTGACTTTTCGGGTACTCTAGTGGAATGCTTTAATCTTGTTTTATTCATAAATAATATTTTTGGGACGGAACACAGAAGATTTCGGGAAGTAGTCTAAAAGGATAGCAGGAAAGACTCTTTGCCCATGTCATATACAATCTTTATTATCGTTTTAGCTGCTGAAGCCGATGGTTATAAACAATAACGCCGGTTTCTGTGTCAGGAAATTAAGATCAAAAGTGGTTTGTGGGTATAAATGGGGCTTCACAAATAAATACATATTTCACCTCCAGTCGAGATATTTACGCGGTGAATTAGTGCCATTGGTAGTATGATCGTTTCTGCAAGTCGATTTACTTCTGTGTTCCTTCAAGAGTCAGTTTGTTCAGTAACGATTATTTTATTTCCTTTTCTAAACTTGGAAATTATGCTGGTCGTTAGCTGTTTTCACTACTATTTACCAGCCTGTGCTGTTCGATCTATTTATTGATCCCGATAAAGTTTAATGCAGTGTCCACTAGTGTGTATGACTCGCTGCGCGGGCCAGTCTAGCCAACCAGGGGCTCTTCTTGCACCATAGGGGCCATCCATGAATTACGTCACACATTGAGAGGGGGGGGGGTGGCGGATCAACAAAGTGTAACATCGTGTGAGAAGGGGGGGGGGGGACGTGTCATAAACGTTGTGACATCACATGCGTAATTTCTATCACTTTTTGGCTCGTATTGCCCCAGTGCCGAGGCATGCTTATTTAAACGATCATGTGGCATCTGTGGACTGTATTTTTCATCATACAAAGTCACTAACCAACATAAGCAATTACATAAGAGGCAACTAGAGGATTTCCCCATCATGAAGATTCATCCACAAAGCATTGGCGCTAGATGAAACAGGAAAGTTCTTTGCTTATCAAACGATGACGATGCTTTATGGTTGGATGAAGATAATGTTGACACATCGAACGTTCCCAACACTATCGAAATCAAGAATGAAGTGACTATTATGCCATATAAACAGTATAAAGGAATGGGTTCAAAATCCATCGACTCATGATGACTCAGTTTTGTATCATTAATTCGATGTTTTATTGGTTTTTTTTATATTTTCTTAAATGTTTGATTTATTGTTGTTTGATTTTTTAACTAGAAATACATAAATCATTTTGGAAGTGCTGTTTTAATTTATACATTTAAAATTGCAAAATATGTAACGTCACACCAGGGCAGGAGGGGGTTCCCACAAATGTGACAACCTGTGACATGGGAAGGGGAGGGGTCCAAAAATCATGAAATTCGTGTGACGTAATTTGTGGATGGCCTAGTACTAGTATTTACCCCTGTCAACTGTAAACAATGGGAATACAAAATCATGGCTTAAAATATGTAATGGAGTCCATTCTAAGCAGGTATGAAATATTTTGCGTTGGAATTTAGTTTTTAAGTTCTACCCGGTGTAAAGACCTGGATTTCAGATTTGGAAGGAATCATGTTACGTTGTAGTATTTTAAACCAGCGAATTGTTACAGTGAACCCAAACCCGCACTGAAACATAATAATTGAGTCTGTTTCTATCGTATTTAACTGCCGAATGTGGTATTTTCGATTTTATTTTTCTGATTACGTGCAGGTCGGTCAGCCAGTATTGCAAGGTGGTCTTATAAGATTTACAACCTGCAGGCTTATTTTCATGGAAAACACTCGGTCAATCCTCCAAGACGCATTTTGAGAATGAATAACGTTTTCTCTTTACTGTGACTCAAAGTATATCACGACAACAAAGCATTTTCTATTTTACACCGAGCGTGGTGGGTGAGCGGTAACGCTGTGGCCTCGCATTCGGGAGAACGCGGGTTAGAATCCCCGTCCGGACATCCATATTTGGGTTTTCCATGGTCTCTCCAATCACTCCAGGAAAATTCCGGGATTCTTCCTTCAAAAGGCCATCACCGAATTCCTTCCCGATCCTTGCCCACTCCCCATCCTTTCCCGCCTCCAATGACCTCGACGTCGACAAGACGTAAAACCATAAGAAAAAATAATCTAGTTTAGTAGACAAACCTACCTACTTCCTTGTCGTATAATTCAGCCACATTTTCGTGAATCATTCAGTGGCTGTCTCGTTGATTCTTCGCCAAGAAGTTAAATTTATTTTGGGGATAGTAATAAAGTTGAAAGGCTGCACGTGCTGTGAAATTACTTCCATCTAAAGTTTACCACTGATCTCCAATGTGAGGGAGCGTGTTATGGCGGAGCAGACACATCCTAGTAAGGAGGCCACACCCATTCTTATGTCTTAAGTTGCCAATATATTTGAGATTTGGCAATTAGTTGCGAAGCAGAAACTTAATAAAGTGTCTAACAACCAATCCCTGCGACCCCCATCTGCGTCTCCCCTCCCACCAAGAAACAAAAAGCCGCTGTAACGACTTTATTGGTTGAAGACGCCTTTTTGAACTGTCTCGGCTTTGTTGGAGAGTGACATTGGTTCATTCCGGAGAGTCTAAGACATGTAGTGAAACATTGAAGTGTCATCAGATTATTATTTGAGTAGCTGGCTAAACATATGTGAAAATCAGCCATTCATGGAATTCACTTCGCATGGTTTTCTGACGGCGAAGATGATAATACAGCAAGCAGTACAACGAAAAACATCAATTTTATTCTTACGACCTATAAAGATTGCATGCGATGATGAAGACTGATGGGCGTGTAAATCATAGTTTCCCTCACTTTTCTGAAAAGCCGACACATTTTTCGCAATTTCCCTAGTTCAATAAACTCTAGGAATTGTCCTTGAATTTAGCGAATGGAACATTTCCCCTGTTTAAAGAATGAATAAGTGAAGTCTAGTGTAAACGCTTGCTGTTACATATTGCAACTAATGCATCGAAGTTCGCGGAGGTAACTCACATCACAGACGCGAGTTAGTGGCAACAAGACGGTGTCATTTATAGGCAATGACTGTATAGTGTTTTTATCTGGTGAGTTGTATTTATTAGATTTTTTTATTTTTCTTTTCCCTCCATGAAATAAAAAAGGAAGGAAAAAAAGGTTGCTAACAATCTTAATGTCCGCATAGAGATTATAATAATATCGCTTAGTATCTGATGTAACAAATTATCATTATTTATTATTGGGTATATTGAATTTTTGTTGGAGCCTACTGTATAGCAGTACTGCCGAGTGTGTGTTGCAGTGAGGTGTACTTCAGGGGTTTCGGCCGCATACATGTTTAATGCTCGGACGAGTGACTATGCAGGAATCACGCCGACTGGAGCAGCCGGCGAGACTAGCATACTAACACATCATATCTGCAGTTCAAGCGAATGTACTCTCTTGTCTGTTCGCGTTCGTTTTAACCGATCGCTAAGATTACTCAAAAGCGAGTGTATACCATTATGTCGCCAAAAGCTGAAAAGTTAATATCCCTTGCAATGAAGTTATCCTTTGAATTTTGATATTTTGTTTTTTTACAGTTCCTTGTTAATCATTTTCTCCAACGCAAAGATACTTTTATTTCTCGGTGCCAGCATTCACATAAGACACTTTTCTGTATTAGGAATGCCTAATGGATATGCGGTATCAGTGGCATTATTTTCTATGAGAACCCGCGACAATGCCTGTCACAACTTTCATCTCTTTCGATGAAGATAACTAAGTACCTTGCGGAGACTCCTCAACTTTCTCTTTCCTCAGTGATGATGAATTTGTGAGGGACGCAGGTCTCGACGCTTGAGGAATGCGCTGAGCGACTGAGAAGGCGGACTGAGGCTCCTTGAAGTTGGGATGCCTGGCAGGCGAGCACAGAGGGCGAGAGACTGCTGTCTCGGTGAAATGTTTAGAGAGCGGAGACGGGAGTCAACTGTGAAAAAGTGATCTGCGAATTGATGAGATCTGATATTTATTACGTTAGTCACAGAATAAAGAAATGAAGCGAACCTAAATAAATGTTGCAAGAGCTTACAGCTTTAGCAGACATTGACGACTATCGGCAGAGCTGTGGACCATTGTGAGGAATAAGGTAACTTGCGTCTTCAGAGGGTCCTTACAGACGACGCAACCGAAGTGTTACCGTTAAAGAAACCTCTTCTGCACAGTTGGCTATCAGCTCTCAGATTGACCATGCAATTTAGCCGAATAGGTCCGGTCATTATAATTATTTTGCTATTAAGGGATTTATATTCAGTCAATAAAAAACGAACCATCCTTTATTCAAATGATAAAAATGTTTGTATTAACTGTTTTGACGTTTGTTATTAACCCGATTACGTTTTGAATTTAGAATCCTTATTTTCGACAGGTAGTTTTAATTGTGATCACATAACCATCATCTAATTTTGAATACTGTTGTAAGTAATTGAAGATGAATATAAATAGAATAACTCTGAAAAAAGTTTTTATTTTGTTTGTTGCGCACAGTTAATAAATCTATGTAATGAAGACAACAAATTGAGTACGAAACGAGGACTATTAAAAGTTCCTATACTTTACACTTGCTATTTACTTCGCTTCTTCGTCTGTGGCATTGTCATTGGTGTGGAAAGGGGAATGTTCGCAACAATCGGACTGGCCAAGTGATTATTGGAATCAGTGAAATTGCGAAATCTGACTGACTAGATTCTAACCAAACATTGGCTATAACGACTGCCGCGTTGGTACGTGGGCATATATAGTTACCTCTTCTCTGAAAAACTATGGATAAAAGGCATGAATTTGGCTAAAAATATTAGTTATAGAAAAAAAAGTTTTTAGAACAAAGTGTAGAGCTTTGGACCTACCATGTGTCAGCGTCATTGATCTCGGATTATCTAGATTAAAAATGGGTTGCTGCTCTCTTAGGCTGCATTAAATCTGGAATCTGATGCACTCTGGTGGCTTGGTGGTTAATATTCGGGACGACATCCAGATTTCTGTCTCTCATGGTTACCCGGAATGACACTCCGCTCTGCTGAATCTAAATAACTTAACATTGGTGAGTCGTAGCATCCTAATTATAAAAATAGTTTGAGATCTGTTAAAGAAACTGAAGATTGACACAAGTGGATTTTTTGTCTGAAATAAAATTCGTTTCAGTTGATTGCTTATCAGATAAAAGATGTATTAATTTTAAATGTATCTATTTTATCTTAGAGAAGTGGATGAACTTATTCTACCTAGAAGTTGTAAGCAGTAATTCAAATAAGAAAGAGATTGATAAAAAGATTGACGAGGTTTCCCCTTTTGTAAGATCCACGGAACTCGAAATAGATATTAGCTGCTCAGTACGTACGTAATTTGATTTTCATTGGCGTTTGCAAATATAAACTTCGGCAAATGTACACAACAAGGAAAAAACAGCTGTCCATTTTGAATCGAAATGCTGTGTGCATACTGTTGTATCAGCGCCTGTCGCCCATCATGCCAGAAGCTGTACTGCCACGCTCCGTATTCCTATGCGACGCAATTTTATACTAGTGTATTATTTTATTACCTACTCATCCTCGAAACCTCTAGGAGGCTCACACACTGTTCCGATTTCCGCATGCCCGACGGTGATACCTCCTTCACGAAGCCCCTTTTTTATAAAAAATTATTGCTTTACGCCTCGTCGACGGCTAAGGTCATTAGAGGCGGGATGGAACTGGGGACAAGGAACGGGGAGGAATTTGGCCGTGGCCTTTTTGAAGGAAGCATCCCAGCATTCGCCTGGCGTGATTTGGGGAAACCATGGAAAACCAAAATCTTGATACCCGGACGGGGATTCGAACCCGCGTCCTCCCGAATACGAGGCCAGAACGTTAACCGTTCACCCACCACGCTCGGTCATGAAGCCCCGAATATAGATGATGGCAATAAATGCACCTTACATCAGCTGTTTCACTCGCAGTGACTTTCAATTTCTTGGTATTACGAATTTCTTGATATTTTCCATTTCTTGGAATTAATTTTTTTTTTTTTTGTTTTCACAAAGATACTCCATCAAATATTAATAAACTTTCTGCATCTTGATCCATAATGCCGTTTTTATCTCAGTGGTTACCTTAAAGACGTTCGAAAGAAGCTGCAGATAGCGTTTTAAGAATTAGCGGATAATCAGTGAAGGTTCGGTTCACACATTAGCCCGTGTTGCGCCACCTTCGCCCACATTCAGTTCGTTTACCACGCTGTCGAATTTGTGCGCAGTATTCCGCGTTTTCATACATTGTTCCATTCATCGATAATATGCGACGCCTATCGGATTGGAAGACATGTGGCTGTCATAGTCTACAAGAGATATCGTGCTGTTTAAAAACTTTCACAGCGATTTCTGTAACGTGCCATCGTTGTCATGCCGTGTAACTTAATCGTAGGCTCCAAATTACAGCATTCATTAATAAGTGACTGTTACTACTAATAGGTACGATCCAACAAGTGTTATTAACTTTTTGTGTTGAATCTATTTATGTGACATGTTTTCTATCGCGTTGGTTCAAATAACAATGCTGAAATGACTGTCACGTATTTAGGTGTATCTCAATTCCAAGTAACTATTTTGGACTTTTTTTTAACTTATTTTTGGATAAATAAGTGTTATTGAATTGAACAATCAGGGAAGTTTTGTTAGATTTATGTGTCTCCTGTTTATTTTCTAGATTTGCTTATATCGACAACAGTTTAAAATAACGAATTAGTTGTGGATTAGATTGTCAGACAATTACTTAGATGTGATGAAGATGCGCGACTTGGAAAAAACAGGAGAAAATTATGGCGTAAGTCCTTCGGTTAACAGCTTGTTTACATATTTTAAAAAAATATTGATTATGAGATTTAATTTAACTGGACGCAAAATGTGATTTACTGCATTCATTTGAATACTTGAAACCGCGGCATTCCTGTAGGGAGAGAGCACTGTGGTGAGCGGGCTTCATATTTGCAGAAGTTGGTGCATTTCTTGTTCGGGTCGTGCAGCTGTTTAATAATGAAAGCGTCCAATAAATACGAGTGGTGCGGCGGTGTGCCTGGAGCACCGCCAGCCCAGCTGCCTCGCCCTCATATTACGCGCCCCCTTTCTGACTAACGACATGTAATTTTCACTGATTAATTCTTTTTAGGTACCAGCGTCCGCTTCTAAAAGAGCGTTAGTCCGCCTTTGCGTTAGAACCTATTGGAAGCGGGCCAGAGCTACTGCCACGTGTACCGACCCCCTAACTCAACACATCACTGCCATGAAGAAATTATCCTTTTTTTTAATCCACTATGCTGAGTTTACCCCGAAAGTCACATATGTTTATGCAAGGGTGTTTGAATATGTCTTGTATGTATATGGAATGGTGTAGGAAGTGGATTTAGCCATTTGCTTTGGAACTGAGTTAAGATATGTGGTATTGCTTGCTTTAATTTGACACACAAGTATGAAGTTGTCACACAACACACTGCTTCATCAGTTACTAGTAACAATAACTGGAATGAATGTACCAAATTTATTCGCAGTTCTCATGATTGGCCTGCCTCAAATCTTAATGCAAGAATTATTTTCCCGTTGCACGTACTTATAAGAACTGTTCCTTAAAGAAGGACATAGGAGAACGGGATTAACATTGACCGTATGTGAAGATCTTTACTGACCAATGTTCAGGGAAAACTAGATCGCGTTACTCATACAGTTCTCTTGGCTATTCATCAATCAGTTCTGACACCACCTAGACGAACATCCGTATGGCTATTAGGGTACTGATGATCGCATTGTGGTTCTTCTTGATGGTTCTTTAACTCGGAAGTATCCTCGGAATTCGAAGTCAAAAGCTCGTAGTATTGTTACTGGGAGTAGGAAGAGAAAAGAATGACAGTTCCCGTGCATCACAAACCTGTCCACTCCAAGCGTAGCCGAATAAAACGCCCTTGATCTTCTTAGAAATTAGAGCTAAGAAATATCTTCTGAATTCTTTTGATTGTGTATGCTACGAAGGAAATTTTCCCGTTTCTTGGAAAAGAAATATCCTCGTTCACCTTATTAAAACAGGCAATGGTATGTCGCTATTAAGTAACCACCGTAGTATTTCCTTAATATTTTTATGTCAGAAAGATAGGCTGATCATGTTCCACCTTAGATAACCTGTCATGCTGGAAACTGTAACACAGGATGGCTTTGAGCTGAGAAGGTCGTGTGCTTGGCGTCGATGTTACCTCGTGCTTCTCATGACTACATACTCTGCTTTTTATTACGGTGTTGTTTCCAACAGTGAGATTTCTGACCTGTGTGGAGTCTTCTAACTGGAAGTTCTGTTGCTGTGGTTATCAGCAGCATTGCTTCTGTTATAACAAATCTTAACCAGTACTTCTTGTATACTGATAACTTTTTTTTGTAGTTCCGTTGCCAAAATGGAATTTTAATATTGTCGTGATGTTCATGTGGATGTCACAGCCTCGAAAATACAACGAATTTGCGTCGTTTCCAATTAAGTTTCACAGGCAGATGTTTTTTACTGTCTGCACAACAGATCCGAGTCAATTATACAAAAAGTTATTTTTAAGGATACATTCTCTTATATGTAACAGAGGACTTTTCTTCGCGAACGCCATCGAGATTAGCACCTTCGAACAGGTATTCAAAACCGCCATCAGTGTTGCTGTGGTACATTCAAATGTGTATTTCGCGAGATTTGAGCTTACTGAAATATTTGAAAACATTCGATGTAATTGCACGTAGTAAGGACTTTCAACGAAGATTGTTTTGAATAAAATTTTATAACTAAAGAAAAGGATACGTATCCAATGTTTCAGGTACACCACGTCTTCAGCACTCCACTTTTAAATTTGAACAAAGAGTAGAAATTTGCAACATCCAGTGGTTTTTGGTTGAGGGAAAAGTATTCATTTATCACACGTATGATGTGGTTGAGAGTGATAGTCAAATAATTTTCCAGGAATTTATTCGACAATGGTTTTTTTTCTGTATATAGATTACTGAGATTCGACTACAGTTGAGTTTCGTGAGAATTTCTTTAGTTTGAATAAAATACTTGCCTTCATATTTAGAGATTTTAACGAAGAATTTCTTCGCGAGGACAGTAAATTTCATGGAGAATGTCTGCTATGTATCTACACACAAATCTAGAATTTAAATTCGTAGGGGTATACATTTAGATGATATATTAGAGAATTTTATTTTTGAATTTGGTATATATATAACTCATTTATTCATCACCTTTCTCCACGGGCAGGATTATTATACAATTAGCTGTTGTCCACAACTTCCTTCGCGTGGATTGTTAATGTACAGACACCACCCTCCCCCCCCCCCCCCCCCCTCCTCTCTCCCACTGTTACAGCGAAATCCTCAAGAGTTTCTTGATTCACGTCGCCTGCAGCTCATTGTATAAAGGGCCTACAAAAAACTGAAACTTGATCTCTCCGAATAATACGATGCCACTTGTACTCTGAAATCACAGTAAACATGTCTGCTGCGAGAAGTATGTTGTTTTTAAAAAGATGCGAAGTAGTGGACACTTCTATTTTATTTCCCTAGCTTTCGACTTCACATAGAACTGAAAACATTCTTTAATGTCCTATGAGGACAATAAAGGGAAACTCCATCAAAATCCGTTCAGCCGTTTAAGCGTGAATTATATTCAACAAAAATTATCTTATTTTTTTTAAGCTTTTCGAAATCATATCAAAATTTAAACCTACCCTATTTTGACTGTGAGACCACAGGCTGTAAATTAATCGAAACTCCATTAAAATGTGACCAGTTTTTTTTGCGTGAATCACGATCAACGAACAATTATCCTTACTTTTTCATTTTTTCGAAATCACATCAAACTAAAACATATCCCATTCTACCCGCAGAATCGCAAGCTATGCATTAATAGAAACCCCATGAAATCCGAGCAGTAGATTTTCCTGAATCACTTTCAATAAAAAATTGTTCTAAATTTTAATTTTTTTCGATCTCAAATCGCAAAGAATTTTAACATTTACCTGCAGTAACACGGGCTGAGCATTAACCGAAACCGCTTTAAAATGCTACCAGTTGTATTTTTAGTGAACTGGGTTCAACCAAAAGTTGAAAATATCTCAGATTTAAAAAATCGCATCAAAATGAAACATACCCTACTTTGCCCGCGTGATCACGGGCTGTACAATAACAAAAACTCGTCAATTCCGTGAATCCTGTTCGTCCATATTTTCAGACATCCACAAATTAAAAAAAAAAAAAAAAAACCGCTTGATTCATTCTCTGTTGTAAGAACGGAGACTTTCCCGGCGTATGCTTGAAATGAAGACTTCACCGGTGTACCGCCGGATAGTGTTTTGAAAATACGATATTTCGACGACTAGCTGCGTCGCCTTCACCAGGTGTTGAGACGTCTGCACAGGTCGGCTGACCGTCGGATACTAGTAAGTTTTCAAAACACTATCCGGCGGTACACCCGTTAAGACTTCATTTCATCCTCTGTTGCTTGTTAATAATATCCCAGATTCATTTTTTAAAATATCTCAAATGTACAGACTTAACCTGGTTACAGATTTGTTATTGTGTAGAATAAATAAGTGGGACAAGAGTAACTGAGGTAAAAAGATGAGTAAGTGGAAAGGATTCTCAAGAAAATAAAAATGTTTTGTTATGAACCCTGTCGCCTCCTGAACAGATTTACTATTTATATATTACGTTAACCATTCCTTAGTTACTCATTGTTTTTCGTACGAATCCTCCAGATGTTTCTTTAATAAATGATGTTCAATATCATTAAAGATATCAGAAAGATTACGTATTTTCTAATTATAATGTGGCGCTGTGCGTTATGTGAAATCTTGGGTGGTACTACAACACAATAGAAAAGCTACAAATACTTAATGATAAGCCTGTCCTATATGTTCTTTCTTCTTCTTCTTCTTTGAGTACCTCACACGTGTCCGAGTGTAGATTGTTACCAAGTGGTGTTTCCACTTGTGCAAAAATATATGTATGTGGGGTGTTTACCACTTCCGGGAGATGGACTGGGATGGTTTCCTTCCACGGTGTGACCGTATTCGCAAGTGTTATTGTATGTATGATTGTGATGTTGTGGGTTGTCATTGTGTTGTGGATACGAGATAAAAGAAGGGGTAGGATGAAACACGTCGCCGGCCCGTTCAGGCCTGCTCTTTCGACAGATACGTAGGGGCACCCTAAGCTTAACGTCCACATCTGGGGACGAATCACCAAGTATCGTATGTCCCGATTGCATACGCACCGCGGAGACGTTTGGGATTTAACGCAGCTACCCTGCCAGCCAAGTCCAGATGATGGACATACCATGTCTCTTACCAGCTAACCCAGTGTCAGCGCCTGACACCATCACGGTGCCGCAGCTAACACACTTTCAATGTATTTGTTTGTTTCTTCGAGGTACTGAGAACGTTAGCAACCTGCTTTCAGTCGGCGTGACAATTGATAATTAGACGCTGGTTTTAATTCTCGGCCAAAAATATAATACTGGATAGCTAAATTATTTCAGCTGAATCTCAGAGATACAATTAAAGTTTTAGTAATGCTTTCTGCGTTTCATAAATTGACTAGAGACTCATCTGGCGGCATCAGGCCAGAACCCAGACGAACAACTCCTGAAATCTATGATAATTTTGAAATTTAATATGCGTTTGGTGTTATATGGCTGGTCATTTCTGTTACTATGCTAATGAACAAGGGATTCCAGAATCCTTGGCATATCTCTTGATATTTTTTGACGTGAAAACTTCTATAGGCGCGTTAGGTTATGTTGGGACGGGGGTAAATCGATGTCTTCCTGTCACCGACATGCTATGACGTATGATATGTGCGATGAACGTTTTTTAGGTGGGTAAAATCTTAGGAGTTCGCATCACCAACATGCTAATGTTTACAGTATATCTATAGCTATAAACTATGACGTGTTGCACTTGGACAGCAGTTGGAAAGTAGTGATCATACTTGTATATATAAAAATTAAGTTTCTTTTTTTTTGCCAATGTTCTTCATACAAACACGCAGTTTTTCTCCGATTTAATGGAATTCTACATACATTACTTACATTTTAAAACAAATATGTTTGGTTTGCAAACACTCAAACCCTCTCCTCCTTTCCCAGCTCACCTTAATTTCTGTCAACGTTGTTCATACGAACCCACAGTTTTACCCGATTTTGATAATACTTAGCACACCTATACGTCAAAACAACGCTGTCTGGTAGCTCAGTGGTTCAGGCGCGATTATATGAGCTACTCCGGGACATTCCGTGGCTTTTGATTCCATGTTAAACTGTAGGCCTCTGACGAAAGGAATTGGCCTTCCTGCCTCTATCATAGAAGTTTGGCACATCTCTTTCGGGAAAATTCGACCATCATTTGGGCTGTGGACTAAGTGAGATTTTTAGTTTTTGAACTGAAAACTTCTTTAGGCGCGTTGGGTGAATTTTGGATGGGTAAAATCTTATGAGTACGCACCACCGACATGTTAATGTTGACAGTATATCTGTTGCGGTCTGGTGGCTCAGTGGTTAAGGTGTCTGACTGGGGAACGGTTTGAATCCCTGTCTTGGCGGGGTTTTTCATAGACCCTTAACCCGACCTTCACCTCTGGAACAGCTTGCTGTATAATGTGAAGTACGCCAGAACGCTTCCGTGGTTCGAGTTAAACGTTAAACTGTAGGTCCCCTGTACCTGGTAGCACTATCGGGTTAGGTTAAGACTAACGAGACAGGGGCGGAATGCGCAGCCAATAGAAATCTTATCTCCAGGTCATTACGACGACGCGGAATTATTATAGTTTAGTATACCTGTAGCTATAAGTATGACATGTTGCGCATATGATATTCATAGTTTTGAGTTTTTACTTCTGTCAGCAATTCTCAATCACAGCCAGTTGGTTTTTTTTATTTTTTCATCAGATAGTCATGACAGAGCGGAAAGGGACATTGGGGATGAAAGGGGGGGTTTAAATGAGCGTATAATAGAGCCTGTGATGAAGATTAGGTTTTCATGTAGAATACGGAATGGACGTCTTTTGGACAAGATGTATCAGATTTTTTTTTTTTTTTTTTTTGAGGAAAAGTCTCAAAAAGAATTGATACAATGAATACGAAATTTTTAAGGCTTGCGGGTTTGGATAATTTTTTTAGCGTTGAGAACATTGCATTGAAAGAACTGTCAAAGAAGTCAGAGATCAGAATATATGAAGCGCATAATTAATACGCTGAGAAGAAGAGATTAGCTCAGGATCGGTAGAGATGGAGGATTGCATGAAACCAGGTGAGCTACTGGTGGGAGACAATAAATAAATAAAAACACATTCACAGGCATTCGTCACATAGATATTTCAGGCGATAGTTCTTTTGTTTTAGGAATGCCGAGAAGGGCCAGCAATTGCAATTTCAAGGAAGAAAAAGCGCCAGTATATTTTTCCATTGGAACACGGAACGAATTGGAGTTCGATAGGACAGGGTTGGTGGTCACATAGATTGCTCAGCACGAACCAACGATCCCACGATCCGTCCTCGTTAAACCCATTTAGAAATTCGTAACCCAGATTTTCGGTGACTACCGTGAAAGCCATCCTGATCTGGGTTTTCCATGGTTTTCCCAGATCACTCCACGCGAATGCGGGGATGGTTCCTCACAATAGCCCATGGGCGCCTCCTGCCATATCCCTTATAACCCTTCCAAACCATAACCCCTTTCGATAGGTGCAATGCACCCTCCGCCACACACTTTTAGTGAATCGCGGAGTAATAATAATAATAATAATAATAATAAAGCACGCTATGTATTTAGTGTGTACTAATGGCTACGCAGATCGCTTTGTCTATGATTTAAAACGCATATCATGATTAACAGTGGTTATCTTTAGCAGTTCTTCTAGTTACTCTTGAATATAACTCAATCTTTCTTGTCAGTCCTCTGTTTTACCTATCCGCTAATGTTTTTTTAAGGCATTGTTTAATAATTAAACATATTTTAGTTATAATATGTCTTGTCTTACAGTGAATTTTAAAAACAATTTTTGACTCTATGAACTCTGAAAATATATTTCACCAGTGATTATAACATTATTATGTTACGCCTTTAATGTATCTTGTAAAATATCGTAATGTAAGTATACGTTATTATCTCGATGGAAATGTGGGTAGGTATTATATATATATATATATAATCATGAAGTGGAAGAATTAGGTGTGAGATCGACAGTTGAATTTTTGTGCACAGACGTTTCTGTACTGCCATCGTAAATACTCTCACTGGCTACAACGCCTATCAATAAATCAGTTTTATTTACCATAGAAGTATTAGAAGAATAATTAATTTTTGCATCTAAAGCATTGAGTAAATATATCAATTATATTGCAATTGCTTTTTTATTTAGTGCTCCACCCATCTTCAACGACATGTAGTTTCAGGTACAGGGGCATGTTTCCCAGTATGTGTATGAGAGTAAGTCCCAATGGAAGCTCAAACTAAAATGCATTTGCAGCATAACTCCCTCATGTCATGTATATAATAAAATCTCTGCATGCGTAGTGTGGCTGCGTGCATTAAGACACCAGCACGCTTGATCCTTCACCAAGAAGAATTCTGGAACTGTCCCCAATTTCCGTCTCATAAACTACTCATTTCACAAACAAGATAAAACACTGTAGAAAAAAAAAACTTTTATCAATTTTGATATCTTTATTTTTTACGAAGGTTCCTTCAATATTATATTGCAGCGCTTGGTCCATTGCGCTCCCTAGTATTCTTGATTATAGTTGTTGCATTTTATTATTACTCATTAGAGGGGAAATTTCAGCACGGATAATTCATTTTTCTGGGAAAGTACGGCACATTTATCTAATTATATGACTTTACAGGAACCTCTCATTAATGTTGGAGAGTGATCCTGCGTTAAACAATTCCAATCTTTTTGATTCGTATCTGACGCTCTCCTCGTTGGCTTGTCTGTTGGTTCATTGTTTACAGTGTGGTGAGAGAAAGTTGTAGCAGGATGTTTGACAGTGTCTACCAAGCAGTGATTATATATGCTCCGGGCGCATACCCTTGGTATCAGTCGCATACTGATCCCCTCTATGCTAACGTTGGTGAAGCGCCCTCGTCATCTGGCGGCGTCTCTTCACGCCGTGGTACTTGGTCCACGAAGCTGCTTGTTCAATCCTACGGTATCGGAAATCCATCTTACGTAGGGATCTACTGTAATCGGGCGCAAAGGCACTTTCACATAGCGGCAATTTTAAAAGTATTGAATTCTGCAACTCTGTATCAGTGATGAAAAATTAGGATCAAATATATTTTAAATTTGTAATGGTACGAGTATGCACCTAGTTGAATGCGATGCTTGGGAGCTATAACGGTAGGTCAGAACGTCACGTTTCAAATTTTCATTTATTGCATTCTGTTTTCAAGGCAGGTACCGGTTTAGCTAGTGAGCTGTCATTTACTTTAAGCAATGACTACGTTAACTCGGACAAATTTTTAAAATTCTTTGTTATATTCGGTCGTCTTCTAAACATGTTGAAGACATTTGTAATTATTAACATGGTTGCCTAAGCTATTCACAGATGTTAAAGCCGTTTGTTTTATTACATTCAATCGGATATTTTGTAGGTAGTTTTGCTTTTTTATCGTCCTCCTGTCCATTTCTTATGGAGATTGTTTTTAGCTGAGGTCTTTAACTTCTGCTTAGATTTCATTGGCCCTTTTCTAGCCAGTCAGACTTCAATTTAATCAGGTAAGTTTTTCTGCGTTGCATATAAGTTTATGGCATGCAATGATTCAAACACCGACTCCCCAAACATCAGCATTTTTTGTGAGATTCATACTGTAACAACGCAAAATGACACTCATACACTTGTTACATGACACAGGGGTTTCATAGCTACCGGGTGTTTCCTGATGTTATCGGTACGTATGATTCTCACCTTTAATATTTTTTTATTTTTTTTACTCAAGAATGTGCGCAGTTGAGAAAGTCGTGTATCCAATACGTCATTATCCATATTCGCTTCGGGATTTTATTATCTAATTGAGTAGTGGCTATAAGTTTCAAATTTCACCCTAACAACAAATCACTACATCATAATCCCATTATTGTCGACGTAGACATTCTTTTAATATTTTTGCTGTTATTAGAGATTAATAAGATTAACTGTTGTAACTTTAACCTGGAAGTTTATAATTTATGTAACTGAATATATTTAGATATCTGCCTATACGTTTGTCCACAATACCTCTTTTCTCCGTGATGTTATCATATGTTTACAGAGATTTTAGTAATTTAGTTTGGTTTCCAGTGAGGTGCCTGGGTTGATTAATCGTATTGGGGCAGCAGGACGCGCTGTCTCCTGCCTTCGACAGACCAAGCGATTGATCACGTTTAAATCTTACAGCAATGTGTTGGATATCCTCAGATCGCAGTTTTATTCTTCAGCATAACATTTCTTCTTTCTTATAGAGCCGTCCATAGTAGTATTTTCAAATTAAAACCAGATAGGCTGCATAATAAATAGCGTTTTACGCTAGGTGTTTAAGTTTGTTTTGGCTCTAAAATTGTGAACTTTTTTGCAGTTGTACTGAAAATGCTTCAGCACAGCGCTTCTCCAAGTAGAATGGTCAGACATGGTCCGGGAGAGTTCATTAAGACTCAGACGACAACCGATTTCCTTTTTCCTTTTCTTTAATCTGTTCCACTTCAGGAGCTCGAATTTCTCCTCTTGCTCTCCGAAATTAGTTGAGGTATTCTCAAAGCTTCTCACTTCTTATTCGTTACAACGATTCTTCGATAATATTGACAGGGTACTGAAGCTGAACAGTGAAAATTTGATCGCGTACGTATTTGTTCATTTATAGTTTTATTCTGTTCACTTTCTCGTGTAATGTTGCAGTAGCAGTGTAGCGTTAACATTTAGTATGCCTCAGTGTCTGGTTCTGAGAATACTGGATCACTGTTTGAACTGAAGGTCGCTGATCGTTTATTTCTCACTCATTTACGAACCTCATATACAGCGCCTGTGATCTGAAGTGAATGGCAAAAAGAAATAAATAGTATGTAACTTATCGATAAAAATACGTCTACAGATGGTTGAATATTTTTGATGCTGTTGCATTTTAATGGCGGTTAGTGCTTACTTGACAATATTTTCTTTGTAATGTGTCGTACATACGTAATACCCCATTAAAGAGCTGTATAAAAATCTTAAAAGATATATTTCCTGAGACTCAGTTTTAATAAATTATAGTCTTTTAATGGAATGAAATTAATATGACAAGTGGGATCAATTTAATACGAGGTTTATACGTAATGCCATATCGACGTTTGTGACAGAAAACAGAAATAAAGGAGGACAGTGAAATTGCTTGATGCGCTATTTGCGACTTGAGTTCGTATCGGACTCTTCCAGCCAATAACTTTAATTTTATTGCACCGCTGGAGTCGAGGCGAAGTGAATACAGAGTAGAACAACCGACTGCACATCCCAGTTCTCCTCTTCCAGTCCACAGGCAAACAATCGTCGTCATTGGTTCTTGCAATGAATAAAACATCAAAGCTATTTTCTCTTACTTTTCAGTTACCTCGTTCAAATATATTTCCCATTCTTTTGGGATAGTCGTGGAATTCTCAATCTTCAATACCTTATCAAATTTTCCGCCAAATTCAACCTAATATAAATTTTAGTCTTGTGTGCTAACATTAGACTTGTGTAATTTGCTCATAGTCGGTAATCGCTTTCCTGTCTTCAGAATGACTCATTTCCTCTGTCGAATACCATATTTCCATTTTGGTTTATTTTCTTACACGCCAAATAAATAATAATTTTAAATATAGGGTCTTGACATGTGGAGGGGCATGACCAAATTGTAAGGGTTCCGTTTTTGCCATTACCCTGAAACCGGCCAAGTTCGTGTCGGCCATTGATAGCAAAGGGTTTCGCAGCTTCTGTGTTTTGGTTATGCTGATATCGTGCTAAATCTTTTATACAAACTCATGAGACCACATTCGAGTTAACGGTTACATTAAGTGCTGGAATACTGAAATGATGTTTTTTATAGCATTTTTGTTAGTAAGTGTGTGAAGGATTCGTGAGAAAAGCAACTAAATAAGCAACCGTTTAAGTTATACAAAGATCAACAGTCGGTTTGTATTGAAGACGAAATATTTCATGACAAAAGTTATTAGTTTTCCGGAAAACCTATTAAAAACTAAATGATTCTTACATAAAAGCAGTGTTCGGTAACAGTTGATATTAGATGCTACCATTTTTAATTTTTTTTCTGATTTTTCGGTCATATGGTTGTAGAGTTGTTCACGACAACATTGACAGATTTTTATACACAGACGGAAAAAAAAATCCCAACACCAAGAAAAAATTATTGTAGAGTAATGAAATTTGGACAATGCATTTGTTAAGTTAACATGTTTAATTGATTAAATTTTCAAGATCACAGGTTAATTTAAGCTCAAGAAAATGCATTTCAAATGTGAAATACTGTTAAATTAATAGCCGGTGTAACCTCCAGAATTTTGAATGCAAGCCTGCAAACGTGAATGCATTGTGTCATACAGGTTTCGAATGTCATTTTGTGGTATGGAGTTCCATGCTTGTTGTACTTGTGCTGTCAATACTGGGACGGTCAGTGCTGGCTGTGGATGATGCTGGAGTTGTCGTCCAATGATATCCCATACGTGTTCAATTGGAGACAGATCTGGTGATCTCGCAGGCCAAGGTAACATGTCGACACTCTGTAGAGCACGTTGCGAGACAACAGCGGTATGAGGGCGAGCGTTATCCTGTTGAAAAACTCCCCCTTGAATGCTGTTCATGAATGGCAGCACTACAGGTTGAATTACCAGACTGACGTACAAATTTGCAGTCAGTGTGTTTGGTATAACCACAAGAGTGCTCCTGCTGTCATAGGAAATTGCTCCCCAGACCATGACTCCAGGTGTAGGTCCAGTGTGTCTAGGCCGCAGACAGTTTGGTTGCAGGCGTTCCCCTGGCCTCCTTCTGACCAACACTGGAGATCTGTTGTGTTTTCTGATGAAAGCAGGTTCTGCCTTGGTGCCAGTGATGGCCGAGTGTTGGTCAGAAGGAGGCCAGGGGAACGCCTGCAACCAAACTGTCTGCGGCCTAGACACACTGGACCTACACCTGGAGTCATGGTCTGGGGAGCAATTTCCTATGACAGCAGGAGCACTCTTGTGGTTATACCAAACACACTGACTGCAAATTTGTACGTCAGTCTGGTAATTCAACCTGTAGTGCTGCCATTCATGAACAGCATTCAAGGGGGAGTTTTTCAACAGGATAACGCTCGCCCTCATACCGCTGTTGTCTCGCAACGTGCTCTACAGAGTGTCGACATGTTACCTTGGCCTGCGAGATCACCAGATCTGTCTCCAATTGAACACGTATGGGATATCATTGGACGACAACTCCAGCATCATCCACAGCCAGCACTGACCGTCCCAGTATTGACAGCACAAGTACAACAAGCATGGAACTCCATACCACAAAGTGACATTCGAAACCTGTATGACACAATGCATTCACGTTTGCAGGCTTGCATTCAAAATTCTGGAGGTTACACCGGCTATTAATTTAACAGTATTTCACATTTGAAATGCATTTTCTTGAGCTTAAATTAACCTGTGATCTTGAAAATTTAATCAATTAAACATGTTAACTTGACAAATGCATTGTCCAAATTTCATTACTCTACAATAATTTTTTCTTGGTGTTGGGATTTTTTTTTCCGTCTGTGTACCTGTTGAAGTGTACTACTTTCGTTGATACACGTAAAAAAAAGTAACTTTTTAATCAATATTTTTTTTGACGTCACCCAATATTATTTTGATTAATTTTTTATGGCTCTGTTTTGCCGCTTGCTGAGAAAGTTTACCCCAAATGCACCAAAATTACGAGGCTTACAAAATTATAGGGGCTCAGATTTCCCCGTTTTGGCTTCGGAAAACTAAATATTAAATGCACTTAATCCAAAGAGAATAGTACAATTCGCACAATTCCTGATCCCAGTGTTGTTAGGATGTAGAGTACGCGTGTGTGCCTTAGAAGGGTTGGTAACTATATTGAATTTCAAAAGTCTGGTTTAATTCCCAAACTCGTTTGCAGTAAGCCTTGATTGAAGGCATACGACACTGTGATTCGTCTGTCGGACTAGTTGGTATGTTCTGGAAGATGAGAACTGATGAGCATACCTGCACCGAACTCCACACTCTTCGTTCTTTCATTACACAATACACACTTGTCATGGTCGTCTTCAGATATGCGATAACAGTACCTGGGTGACCGAGCTTCGCTCGGCATTTTTCGATTTCTGTTCAAGTTGGGAATTTTTCTTGAAGGTTTCCTAGCCATTTTGAAGTGCACAGTTCCTTGCTCTAGCCAAGGAAAAACTTAGCGAACATTGGCTCGTTTGATGCCTAATTTGGTAACAATAATTTCACGAAATGTTTATTGGTTAACACAATAATTGCAGTGTTGCCATTGTACGTGGTGTCGAGTTACCAATAGACTTACTGTACCTCTAAATTTAACTAGATAGGGTTATAAGACAACTTTATAAAAGTAACTTTTTTTTTTGTAAAATCACCTTTTTTAGGGATTTATTGTGTTTAAAACTGTGTTTTTTTTCTTTCAAGGATGACATCTATCTTATTAAATTTGGAAAGTAAAAAATTATCTGAATACGAAATTTCATCTAACTATAAAAATCCGCTTCAGTTTGATACTGGTACCCCAAATTTCTACCAGATGGTGTTATACATCAACGTTAGGATTTAAAAAATAAAAGAAAAAAAAAAAAAAAAGAAAATCGCATTTTTTCAGGAAAGATATCTATGTAGATAAACTTATAAACTTGAAAAGCAAATGTTATCCAAATATGAAATTTCATCCAAATCGTTAAATCTATTTCCGAGATACCAATATGTATATAATAAAGAATTGCTCGTTCAAAGTTATAAGATGACTACTTGGCAGTGTCCCCTGGCTGAGTTCAGAACACTGTGTTAGCGCCGTAAAATCAGTACTAATGTCAGTCATTTGGTAATTATTTTCCGATAGCGTTGTTTACAACTGCTCTTTTTTTTACGTCTTGTTGGTTAAATTCTCTGTTCTAAACATTACTTTTTTTGGTTGCAGATGGAGAAGCCATCAAACTACCTGATAACTTGGAGAGCCTCCCTAAGGCTGACCACTTCCCCACGCAACGACACCGCTGGAATACTAATGAGGTTAGTGTCGCAGCTATAAGTTGGAGTCCTCGTCCGGCCATCCAGATTTAGAATTTCCCTGGTTTTGAGAAATCATTCTAGGCGAAAACAGTAGTGGTTCCTCTCCGCTCCTTGCAACCAGCCTTTCCAACTGCTAATGATATCGATGTAAAGAAGCGAAAAGAAAAAATTATGAACCACACAAATTATTACATAATCATTTTCATGTTGTAGTCAGGTAAGAATCTGAGCCTTTTGTTGGTTCTTTTCACAGTTTTCGGAAAATAAATTGAGTTTCTTAGCTCTTTGTATGCACGTTAATAACTAATTCTAAGTGGTCTCTGCCGCAGGAATAATTCCAAGTATTATCACCAGCAGGGTAACTGAATTGACGGTGTACATAATTTTCCCTGTGGTAGGATTTTTCAATTTTCCCACTCTCGTAATCTCAAAAAAATTATGCGCGCCGTGAGATCTTATTTATGGTTGACTATTTTAAGTCCACTGCTTTACTGTTTATTTTAATAACAGCACGTTAATTACTCTGCTTTGTGGGGTGACGGTATTTAGTTAGAACTTGATGGCTTTATTCGATACTAATTGTAGAAAGTAAATTCAAATTTCTAATGGGGTTCTGGTAACAGGAATATTGAAGTGATTTAATAATCAAAACTACGCTGTATGTGACAAAGTGATTTCTTCCAACGGAAAGTTCGCTCCTCAATTAACAAATTAAATTCGCGCATAACGATTAATTTCTTCGCTTAAATGGTAATACTTTCTTTCTACGTATATCCCCCTTGGAATAGATTTGTCTAATTTGAAAAATGATTTAGGGAAAGGTATTAAATCAACTTCTTAAAATTACAAGGCCATGCTATGAGAATTTTACGTGGCATCGCATTCGGGAGGACGCGGGTTCTAATCCTCTCCGGCCATCCAGATTTCGGTTTTCTTGGTTTCCACAAATCACTCCAGGCGAATGCCGGCATGGTTCCTTCAAAAGACCATGGCCGATTTTCTTACCGTCCCTTACCCCTAGACCTTTCGCGCCTCTAATTACCTCGACGTAAATCCAGAAGTAGAGAATTGTATGAACCTGCGTAATGTATTTTTATAGGCTTTACCATACTCGCGGACTTATGCAGGAAGATGACGTTTACCACCCACGTTAGGTAATTTGGAGAACAAAAGGAGGAAGCATTCCATAGAGACATTATTTCCATTTTCGAATGGATTTGTAAACTGTTAACCAATTGTATACTCGTTTGCCCTCCGCTTTGCACTGCGTGCTATTCGCGTCTCTCAGTGAGTGCTTCCCACTGTGTCTACTCCCTGAATGATAAATGGTAAACATACTGCACCAACGATTGGCGTATAAAACCCTTCATCCAAACAGATATCGATATTTTCCTCTTTTTTCGGTCCTTAAAAGCCTGCTTCCAATCGTAGATGTAACATGAAATATTAAATTTAAGTAATTTGAGGTTTAATATATAGTTGAGCGTACGTGACATTATCTTGCATCGGCTAGCAAAATTTTAAGGAAGTATACTTGAAATAGGAAAAATCCGTGAGCATTTTTCAAAAAGATAGAAATCACAGCAATACTCAAAGCTGGAATGACAGTTACAAAACAACATATTACAAACCTGGTTGATTACTGAGAGGGTAAGCTACGAACTTCATGAAAGATACATTTCGGTTGCTTCTTAGTGAAGGTCAGTGAACATAATCATTTGGAAATGTTGGCCTCAAGAAAAACATAAACTGAGCGTGGTGGGTGAGCGGTAAAGCTCTGGCCTCGCGTTCGGGAGGAAACCGGTTCGAATCCCTATATGTCCATCCAGAATTGGGTTTTCCTCAAATCATTCTAGGCGAGTGCCGGAATGGATCCTTGGCCATTGCCGAATTCCTTCCGCTCCTTGCTCCCTAGCCCTTTCCTGCCCTAATGGCTTCCACGTCAACGAGGCGTAAAGTCATAGCAAAAAAAAAGAAAGAAGAAACCGAAACATAAGGCGTGACTGAGTTATTTCGCCGGTGGCCAGCGGATTTGTAACACGGAGAAAATATTCTCTGATATTTATTGACTTTTCGGTTTTGAGACTTTCTTAAAAGGCATAAATTCCTTAAAACAATCCCGTGTACACAGCTGGCGACCTTATTCAGTAACATAGTTGAAAATGGTACGATACATGAAAAGAAAGCAGCAATCAGGTATCACAAGTCTCCCAGCTACACACAGTGTTATGCCATTTGTTTTCAAATATGTCAGTATTGTTAGGCACTCAGGGATTGGATTAGTTTTTCGAAAATCGCGTGGCAAAAGACTTTTTAAACCAGCATGCGATTTCCCTATTTCGCCTGAAAATGGTGTATATCACATTTTGAAAATATAAAAGGTGCGTTTACAGTAAATGATGGTTAGTTGAATTTGCTGCTTTAGGCAAATAACTGGAAACTGTAATTGTTTGTATTCTATTTATTATGCTCCAATCATATTCAAACACCGTTTCTTTTACATTTTGTGTAAGATTTTTCTCATCATACCTACAAGTTCTTATGTGTCCGGTAAGATGCTTAGTTTATTCTTGATCAGAAACCAAGTTCTTTAACCGACACTAATTTACTATTTTTAACTCGGTTCAGTAAAAAGTGTAAAAGGAAATTGTAAAATTTTTAGTGCTTTTTCATGGATTCGCCTCGAATTTGTTCCTCTTCCGCCTGTGAAGTTTTTACTCTTATATTTTCAACCTTTGTTTTCTTGGTTCTTGCGAGGAGTAATTTCATCCTTGTTAGGTGAATGAAGATAGAAGCACAATGCTACCTGTTAAAAATTAGCACTTTAAACTACCATAGCAGATGACGTGACGTAGGCGTAGCTGTACACACAGAATGTTGTGTTACATTGGAAACAAACCCTAGGATTTCAGATGAACGCATTTTGTACAGTTAGGTGGTCCACAATTTATATGTAAATTGCATGAGACTACATTTATGTTACTTATACTTTAAACGCATCCTCGCAGTATACTTTTGTGCCTGCGATATAGCCGTGAGCTGTGGATCTGCTGTTTTGTGCAGAGAGATATAAACTCCCGCAAACGTATCGTGCGTTTGCTCCAGAACAATGCCGGGATCAGTATACATGAAATCCCTCTTGTTGGTCCAGGTTGAGAACAGAAACGCGATTTAAACTCTCTTCTGGCTTAGGATCTTTGTGTTCGTCTTTCTATCTAAAACTTCATCAAGTTATAACAAACAATGCAGTGAATAATGTAAACTCACCTGTGAGTATGGTTTCGTCGTTGTTGCTTATCTATTTTATATTGGTCAGAAACTCAAATATTACTGGTCCATATCTACACGATTTTCATTAAATTTTTGTCTCAATTTGCTACCATAATCTGCAAGCAAGTTACATGATATAGTTATCGACTGCATAGGATCATTGGATCTGAGATCACAAAATTACGGATTTTTTATTTGTGAAGTTAATAGTTAACATCACAAAAGGTTTGAGGAAATCAAAATTTACAACTCGAGTAATTGAATGCACAGTGGTCGTGTTAAAACAAATGAATTCATCTCTGGGTAGAGAACTGGATGGAAACGTATTATAAAACTTTCACACCGTGACTGAGTTTACCATTCCATTCACTGCGAACATGTTTCTGCGCTCAAGGTTCCACACTCAGCGTGAAGTGAACACGCTCATCCCAGGGAGGCTTACTGCAGTCCAGGCAGACTAAGCACATCAGAGTCATCTAGTTTCCTTCACCTCGGCTTCACCTCATGCGTTCTTCAGTTTCGACATGGCCTTCTTTTTACATTACACTGTTGTTCAGATCATCCTCATCATATGGTTTCTCCGCGTAATCCTTCCTTCACTTCTGATCATAAAAGAGGTTTCTCGTCAGCAACTTTAATTTTTATACACCTTTTCTTAATTAATCCAGAATTGTGTTTGATCCTCCTATAGTTTACCTACTAACATTTTGTTTTCCACTTCTTTATACTTTTCTTGCAGCCACTTTCCCTTTGCTGTCTTTCATTTCCTGTTTATATGATTTATAAAATGACTACACTGCTCTCTTCCTGCTTCATACAGAGCAGTTTTGTTCATTCTCCTTTGATATATCAGTACCAAAATTTCTTCTGCGATCCAAGATTTTTGTGCCGCTTATTTCCTAAAGCATGATGCTTCTTTGTCAGCTGTGACTATTTCTCTCTTCACTTCACTCCATTCGCCCTCAATTGAACTCATTTCAGAGTATTTCTTAGACCCACGTCTATCATGTCATGAAGTTTGTACCTCATGTTAAATTCCTTCAAGTTGTTCGTTTCCATTCTGTATGTGTTGTATCTTTATTCTCTTGCATTTTACCCTGAGCGTCATAACTATCAGGTTGTGATCAGAGTTTATGTCCGCTGCTAGATATGGTTTACAATCTGAATCTTTGTTTGACCACGATATAGTCAAACTGATATCTGCCTGTATCCACTGGATGTTTCCAGGCGTATATCCTTCGCGCACGATTCTTAAATAGTATGTTCCCCAAAATTTGATATTTTTCCCAAAATTCTTACAATCTGCATCCTCGCTCATTTCTTTCTCCTAGATCAAAACTTCCTGCAGTATTCTCCTCTTTTCCTTCTCCAACCACCGCATTCCAATCACCCAAGATTGTTACATTTTCCTCTCACTTCACATTTTGGATTAATTTTTCTATTTCATCGAATATTTTCTCTATTTTCCTTATCTTCCTGTGAAGTTGGATATACACTTTTACTAACGTGGTTGGAGCACTTATAATTAATACTCTCATCAAATAATCATTCCATAAAACTATTCATAATAACTCACCTGTCTTGTTCATTATAAATCGTGTACCAGTAATTCCACTGACAGTTTGTTGGTAATAATCCTGTGTTCCCCGACCAGAAATTCTGTGCGTCCTTTCACTTAATCTTACAAATCTCAATGTCATCTATCTTAATTAGTTCCAGCTTCCTTTTTATATTTCTAATCTACCTGCCCTATTCAAACTTCCAATATTCCACGCTTCGACTCGTAGAGTGTTTCTATCCATTCTGATGACTTGTCCCAGAGCAGTCCCCACTTGAAGATTCGATTGGGAGGCTATTTTACCTCCGGAATATTTTACCCCTGAAGAACCCATCATGATATATGTAATTTGAGAGGATTACATCCCCTCGGGATACCCTTTGGGTCTTTAACGCTGTGGCTTCCCGTTGTCTTCTGCATCCTCATGCCGTTAATCATTTCTGATTCATCCGTCTTTAGGGGCCGTTTATTAGAGTGTGCCCTTAACCACTCCCCATTCTTCTACCCTCGACTTTCAGGAGGCTGTTGGCAAGCAGTGGGTGTGAACTTATACCGGAAATAATTCAGTCGCCCTATCCTCGACCGTGCAAACAAGATGCACCACGTGGAGGAGAGGCTAATATTGTCTATCACAAACCTTAACACCAGTATGTCTGTTGAGAGTATATTAAATTGCAGCCACCATGTATCATTGTTGAAACTAAGAGTTTTCAGAGATATCTCTTGGTTTCAGTGTTGGCCTGATGTTTGTATAATGTGTATTGGCAGCTCCATTTGAGAATATTATACAAATAATTAATCACTTTTCTTTCCTAAACGTGTGCAATGTAATAATTGTGATACGAGTGTTATGAAAGAATTTTTGTTTAAGGATTGTACCTCGTTGATAGTACCAGTCATCTTGCTAAACCGTTTTCACCAACGGCTCAAGCTTCGCCTCTAACCTTATAATTCTTCGCTACTTGTTCGGACGTGGATAAGGTGGTTCGTTAGCGTTGTTTTATTAATTACGCGTGTAAATATTTGCCACCACAGTCGTGTCGCCTACACTAATTAAAGTCGTGACTGTGCCTGCAGTCAGCTCCGCTTTTCGTCATTCTCTCTTGCTCTGATTCGTCTCTTGGCTGGCTGGAAATACGAATTAGACGAACTGCAGTTATCCTCCCGTGCTTTTGTAGCATCCGAAACGAACACCTATATATCGTAAACTTAAAGCCACCTATTTAAAACAATGTTTTGAAAAATTGCAGTGTAATGAAAGAATCATTTATTTGAAGTAAAATTTATATCACATTTGTACAGAAATGACTAAACCAGCATAACAATAAAAGTGCTGTAAAATATGAATGCCTTTTGAAGCTGCTGTAAGAGTTGTTGTACTCGAGTAGTACTGATTCGAAGAGATTTAGGATGCTTCCGCTAATAATTGATTACCAGTTTGGTCTGAGTCACATCTGAAATACTGGTCATGTCTTGGATATATTCAAAGTATGACGTATATGGAAACGAAGCAAAGAAATCGTGAACTTACTTGGCGGTTTGAAGACGATTTTGTATGGTGATGCACAACCAGGAGGAATTTAAAGAAACAGAACGATGGAACTTCTACTTTTGTCACTTAGGGAGCGTCCATAAACCACGTAGTTCCATTTTGGCCTGTTGTGAACCCCCTCCTCCCACGTAGTCCGACGTGGCTTCTGTCTCTATCCCCCTCCCCCCACGTAGCATGTAGCGTTTTTTATCTATTGATTTCAGAAGACATTTTGTACTGCTTTCTGTTGTCAGACTATTGTAAATTAGATACGGAGATAATTAAATAACGGAAATAAATATTTACATGCTGTTGAGTGTGCTGTTCCTCATTTTAACTGTGACAAATAATATGAATGAAAAGCTACGTGCGCTGGCTCGGAACTCCCTTCCCCCCCCCCCCCTCCCTCTACCCACGTAGCCCAGCGTAGCTTTCCAGCCAACCCCTCCTTCCTCCCCTAGACCGAGGCACGTAGTTTATGGACGATCCCTTACTAGTCTCACCATCGCTTCCCTCTCTTCGTAGTAACTGCGATCGTGAAGTTAATGGTGCAAAACACCAATACATTTAGGCTTTCGGATAGCCTTAGGCTCATTATTTGTTGGAGGTGGACTTAGTCGTTCCTTCTAATATGCCTGCTGCCATAATCACAGTTAACATGGGAATACCACAAACTTCGTGCTCGATTCGTTCCTGGCCTCTACTTCTGCCCATTAATCTGTATTTTTACATGCACCTATATTTTGGCATAATAAATAATGTATGAGAATTCTCCATCGATATCGTGTTCGCCTCAGAAGTGATTTAAGTTTTATTAGATACCTCAATTCCTATAGGTTGAAGAACAACAACACCTACTGTTATTATAAAAGTAGTAGACTAAACAATTCTCTTCAAAAAAAGGTGTTTTACACTTGTTACATACGAGCAACGGTTTCCACATTTGAAGGCTAAACATAATTTTCAAATGAAAGCGTTCTTTTCCACATCACCCTAGACGTAAAATCAAAGGCGTGTTCATTTTTTCATGGCTCCCTCTTTAGGCCTAACCATTTTTTCATTAAGTGAATATGTATAAAACCCGTATTTTCATCATTATCGTCTTTAAACTCTGGCATTCCTATTTTTCTATTTCAACTTCAGCAGTTTTAGTTCCGTTGAATAAGTCAGTAATCGATAATGGCTTTTTCGTACTTCTATACAGATATTACGAAAAACTTTAACAGAATTATTGAGACAAGATTGACCTCGATAATGACCAAAAACAACAGAGCATCGCAATCTGATCTTTCTGGAACCGCAACTATGTCCTCAACGTTTAATAAATAACGTTAAAGAGTTTTCTGATGCATGTGGCAATAAAGTCGTTATAGACTCTACAAATTATTACTAATTTATCATCCCAATTGTTTGGGATTTAAGTCACTCCCAACTAAATTTTTACGAAATAATCAAGAGCTGTAGCTGTGGTTGGGACGAGTGTATTGAGCCTATTCGATTTAACAGTGCTTAAATATAGATAATTTTCCATCGAACATCGTTAATTGATACTTCATACATCCATAATAGAAAACGTTTTCTTTTGTCAGCAATAATGTTCAGAGAACAAACCCCTTCAATCCTCCGGCCTCGTGATGGCTTGATTTTCCTAAGTTGAGGCTCCGGAAAACTCCTGGCCTCTTCCCTCTGGCCTCATCTCTCTACTAATTCCTATCGTTTGTTGCTATTGTTATAATAATTCTTACAGTTATTTTTCTTATTATAGCCCTGACGGTTGGTTTCCGTCCTGACGGTACATTCTTGGCTCGTACTAATGCCGATACTATCAAGACTTCGTAGCGCTTCTAGAAGTTGGTCGAGTTTCATGATGATGACCAGGTTGATACCTCTCATGACCTGTAATGGGTACTGACTGCAGCTATACATTTGGTGTCACAGCTGTGATCGAGGCGAACCATGATACGTGTGCAGTCGCCGAACGGTTGACCTTCAGACGTCATTAAGGCTGGTGCGCTTGTAACATATATTTGAATTCCTCTTATGACGTTGTTGCTTTACAGGATACTGCAGTTTACAGTTTCTCTGCATGCTGAATAACGAATAACTGCATTGATAGGATTAATATAGAAATAGTTGACAAGATCGCCTGAAAACTCGCTCAGAATTTCGACAGCTCTAAAGCTGTGTGCCCATGTGTTATGTGGCCTGTAGAGTTTAATATATCCATTTAAGAATGTATATATAATACAATGTATGTTTCCATACATTACTTTTATGTTACATGATTTTACTGCCGCACAAAAGAATATTTCCCGGTGGCATAGACGCTTACATAGTGAAATATGCAACTTGCTCCGAAATTTTGTATTGGACCTTGTTTGTAAAGAATTGCTGTGTTTGTATTTCGACTAATACGAAGCGAGATATTCTTGAGATACCTTTTTTGTGACCCTTTTACCTTTAATAACTTCTGAGCCGAACACTATATGGATGGGGGCTACACACATTATTTATCATGCCACAATATACGAGTATACAATACTCCAGCGTGATGGAATTTTTTTCCTTAATCGACCTAATGCTACTGGCCTCCGTATCGGACAGCATTATTAGCTATCAGCACTTCAGTATCTGATTGGTGGCGATTCAGTGGTTGATTGTTGATAAAGCTTTTTTATTGCGTGAAGTAGCAATGAAATAATTAAAGAAATGTTTTAATTAGTGGAGTTTAGTGTTTTGTTATATTTGTACCAGTGATATATATTTATAAATCAATGTGAGGTTAACGAAAGACGCGACAAGGCTAACCCACTAACACCGTATTAATTCGGTCACTGTTGAAAATATTGATAATAGACCCATTTTTCCATAACATGTGAAGTTAGAGATAAATTCGATACGAATAGATCTTGCAGGCATTGTAAAGCAATTGGAACGCCTGAAGCGAGGGAAAATAATTTTCGGAGTACGCGTCGGAAATCCTTAGAAGCGAAGAAAGTAGCTTCCGACAGAAAAACTGCTCAGGTAACTACGATTTTCAAGAAGGGAGATCGAAGATATCCTAGGAACTACCGACCCATATTTGTAACATTTGTTTGCAGTAGAGTTCTGGAGTATGTTATATGTTTGAAAATTTTGAATTGTCTAAAGGAAAACGAATTGCACTGATCCAAACGGATATTGGAAGAACAGATCATGTGAAACACAGCTAGTCCTATTTTCGCATTACCTACGAAAGCTATTGATGCAAGATCACAAGTTTGTGCAATAGTTTTAGATTTTTAGAAAGCTTTCGACTCTGTACCACGTAACCGCATTTTAGCGAAGATTGGAGGGTGAAGTATATTGGAACAGATTTGTGAATGGATACGAGAATTTCTAATTGGTTCCTGTCAATAGACTCAAATAATCTAGATGTTACATCAGGTGTTCCACAAAAAAGTGTAATGTGACCACTTCTTTCCTTAATTTTTATAAACGATCTTGATGACAACATTAATGGCTGTTTGAGATTGTTCGCTGATGATGAAGTCATCTGAAGAGGTGTAAGGAATTCGGACGGCTGCTTAACATTTCAACATGATCTGAACGTTATTTCGACATGGTGCGATATACGGAAACTTGCACTGAGTTGGAAACACTGCAAGTCATTGTGCATATCTAACAAAAAGAATCTTTGTTCGGGAGTAAAAAGTAAACAGTTCAGTTATTGACATGGTTTATTTCCTGAATGTTTGGCGATAACAGCACAAAGCAATATAAAAAGGGACCTGCATTTAACTTCTGTCGTAGGTAGAGCTAATTCTGGTTGGCGATTCATAAGTTGAATTTTGAAGAATTCTACGCTTATACAAAGGACAAAGCGTACAAAACTCTCTTGCGTTGACATTTGGACTACTGGTGCACCGTTTTGGATTTGTATCGCAAGGGATTAATTGACAGTACAGAGAAGAGCCGGTCGATTTGTGACTGCTTGCCATATTACTTACGAAAGGGTAGCAGAATTAATACATAGATTGGGCTGGCATTGTCTGGTAGACAGGTGACGTAGGTTTCGTTTGAATTTATTGACAACACGCTAACAACTCCTTTTATTACGAGTGTGATGTAAAACTTTGGCCACCAGCCTATTTTGGTCGCAATGATAGTAGAGATTAGAAAATTTAGTTGCCGTACTGATGCTTTTTGAGTTATTTCTTCCCTCTTGCTCGTCGGGTATGGAATGCACAGAGTTAGTTTTGGTGCAAAACATCCTCCGTCTTCCACAACTTTGTGAATTGAGGCTTATCGTGTGTGTAACGCAGTGCCTTCGTTGGCAGGTTTACAAGGGCCAGATGTGTTTACACTCTCTGTCTATAGATGTCACATTCATATCATATTAAGAATTCATTAGGATACGTATTTGTGGTTGAATGTGTTGTAAATTGCAAACCAGCCTTAGAGAAAAGTATGAATTTTGTTTACTTTCCTATTTTCCTTCTCATTCTTCCTATTCAGTGTTAGGCCTGGTAGCCTGTTACGGTCACAATCCATCTTCTTGGTGTTCTTCCTACAATTCTCCTGCTTCTGGGATGGTATTCGAGAATTTTTCGTGGGATCCAGTCAGTCTTCATCCTTAGTACACGATCTGCACAAGATGTTCTGTAGGTTTGCACATTTTGGAGAAATGGTTTTACTTTAAGGATTTCATCAGATCTCTTTCCGTCTCGTAATGTGTAGCCAGCTGTTCTCCTCATGAATCGCAACTCAGCCGCCATTAGCCTCCGCTCATCACCTTTGCCAAGTGTCCAGGCCTCGCTACCATACAGCAGGGTAGGCTTAGCCAGGATGTTATGTAGCCTGATTCTTGTGTACCATTGAACAAGAGATGGTCTGAAGGTGCTGTTTATTATTCCTGTAACTTTCGTGAAATTTTAGGGTTTTTTTTTGGTTGCATATCGGTTTCTAGTGTGTAGCGGAGGTTGTAACCTAGGTATTTAAATTCTGCTACTTGTTCTATGGGAGTGTTTTGTATTGAAATTTTGGTTCTTTTGTGATTTTTTCAGACGAAGGCCATCATTTTGGTTTTATTGAGGGAAATCTCCATGCTGTACTCTTTTGCTGTCTTATGTAGGTTATATACCGATCGCTGCAGGTCGTCTTTTGATTCAGCATAAAGCACTTGGTCATCTGAAAACAGTAATGTGTCCAGGCTGGTCTGTCTATTTTGATTTCGCCATGGGGTTTTTGTCGCCAGTCACTAATGATTTTGTTTATATATATGCTGAATAAAAGTGGCGATACGCAACACCCTTGTCTCACTCCTTGATTAATGGGTTTCCATTCCGACAGCTGTTGTTCGGTTCTGACTGCGATTACATTGTGGCTGTAAATGTTTCGAATTGCTTTTATGATCTGTGGTGAGGTGTAACTTTCAGCCAGAATTTTCCAAAGTTTTCTTGAAATCAATAAATGCCAGTTCTGTTTCCAGATTAAACTCTTTTCTTTTCTCAATTAGCATGTTGAGTGTGAAATAACCATCTGCACATAATCTACCCTTCCAAAACCAATTTTGTTCTTCTCCAAGGATTGGTACATAAAATTTTTGCAGTTTTGATTTAATGAAGCAGGAGTAAATTTTATAACTAGCGTTTAACAGGCTTATTCCTCTATAATTATTGCAATCTTTGGCCTCGCCTTTTTTTGTGAATTGGGATGATAATTGCCTTCTGCTAGCTATATGTTTCCTTTTTTCTTTTACCTTATTTATATTTAAACGATAGAAAGCTATATGTAGAATACTACAAAATCAAAGTGATGAGTGCTATTTACTATCAATTCTATTTACTTAAGAAACTGCGAAGAAAGGAACCTTGTGACGGGCTTACATACGTAATGTCAAAGTCGAAGAGCTCATAGTTCAAACGTAATAATTCCCTCCTTGCAGCAAATGGAGTATTTTTAGGAATGAGAGATTTCTGTTTTTATTTTTAGAAGCCTTATATGTTATGAATCCTACAAAGCAATAGCTTGGGTACGGTTTTCAGTTATTTTGATTGATGATAGGCAATAGATTGAAGCCATGTATTTAATACAATTAAATTTGTTCCTGAGCTAATGACTGCTCCTTGGAGAGGGTGCTGCCTGTCTCAAGAGTCTCCGCTCCGTGTGACTGACATGCCTCAGCGCACTTAACTTGTCTGAACCGCGTTTTTTTTTAGCCAGGAAATTGCAAAACCACTGCATAGAACTATTCTGAAATGAGGGGCGGGAACGTTGCACCTAATTGGGTGTTACTGAAAAGGTTGGTTTGTACTGGAAGGACTACTGCCTTCACATGACTAATGAGACGTAAAGATTTAATGGTCACCTCATTGAAAACCTGTACCAGCCGTAGTAATTTTGAAATAGGTACATAAATACGAAGATCTGAGGCCAGTAATTTGGACACAGCTGTGTATCTTCCGAAGGGTGAAGAGATGAATTAAATATTCAGGATCCGTAGCCACGTGTTTCCGGGGGTTCGCTTTTGTTCGTCGCAGGCTATTCTAGCAGCAGCTTCTGCCCTTCCTCCATTAATAGGATCCTTGCGGAAGGCAGGGGACCCTCTTCGCAGGCTTTTGTGATCGCCTATTGTCCAGCCTGATGGTCAGAAGCGTTTCCCTCTTGTAACAATTCAGCATTGTGTGTGAATCATTTTACAATCGTTCGTCCCAGTAGCAACATAGTAGGAGGGACTGTGAATACCGAAAATTTCACTTCCTTCACTCGGTACAAAGGTTCTTTTAACAGTAGAAACACTTATAAACTTAACTTAATTTTATCCATAATTCACTGTATTGACGTGACTGAATTAATCAGACAAAAGGTAGAATGAAAAACAGCCCTCAGTCACTACAATACAAAATTTATTGTATTACACAATGCATTTCGGACCCTGTGGATCCATCTTCAGGTTTCTATGGTATTAACATTGGTTTTAAATTTTCCTTAAGCGAGATTCGTGCCTAGTAAAATTTGTTCCTGTGCTGAAAAACGATTTCAAGTAAGTGTCGTGAACACGTTTTATCATGAGAGAAAGCGACATCGTGTCTAGTACAGTGCTCCGCAATGTATATGAAACTAATTATTCAACATCTCGTCAATTCTGGTAAGTTTTCCACAATATTTTAATATTTACTCCTTCCTCTGATGATGAAACGTGTTCAGGACACTTACTTGAAATCGTTTTTCAGCACAGGAACAAACTTTACTAGGCACGAATCTGGCGTAAGGAAAATTTAAAACCATTGTAAATGCCATAGAAACCTGAAGATGGATCCACAGGGTCCGAAATGCATTGTGTAATACAATAAATTTTTTAACAATTTACTATCCTACCTTCTTGTAACATCTGGAAGTAAAAAAATAAGAAACTTACGAGCTGCTAGTATCATGCATAATTGTTGGAGTATAGCAAAAACTGTAGTGTACAAAATTTCAGCAACATATTAAATTTCAGAATAAAGTCGACTATTTCTATATAGCGTAGTACCAATATTCTGAATTATCAACTGAAATATGTATAGATAAAATGCGAAGCTTTACATGATATGCATTTAAAGAATAGAGGATTGATCAAAGTAGGAGGACTATATGTTACTCTTCGAACCAATGTTTAGCCTTTTATTCATGGGGAGCGCGTTAACATGGGCTAAACATTGGCGACTGACCGATTACTAGTGGAAAAACTTACCCGTCTGTTAATAAGAATCCGGAGAAACGAGAAGTGGTTCGGAGCGCCATTTTACCATTGAGAATGATAAACGCAGGTTGAAAGCATCGCATAAAGAACTACACATGTTTCTCTTCAATTTGCTACTGCTTCATCCTGGGTAAAATATATCCCTCAGTTGGATAATCTGATAAGGACTTCTGGGATAGAACTTCGTAGGTAGAAAGCTGACAGTAATCCTCGAATCGTAGTGTGGTGTATCAGGAGTTTCAGTAAGGCAAATTTAGTAGTGACAACTGCAAGTTGTAGTTACCTTAAATAACAAGGACTTTAAGGATTTATGGAAATAGGATTGTAGGCATGCTAACTTATAAGCTACCTGTGTGGCTATTGGACTGAAATTTATAGCGAGTAAGAAAATAGAAAAACGACTCACTATGAACAGCGGGGATTGACATAATTACTTTGATGAAGATTAAAACTAAAGCTTTAGCAACTAAGTTACAATAAGAGCATATACCAACTTCAGAAGAAGGCATTGTATGCTGACATCAGTTATATGTCTCGCAAGTTAGGAAAATACTCTATAATAATTTTGTGCTACTGGAAGCTGTAAAAGGAGAAGAAAAGCTAAGGGAATATCGTTGTTAACCCTTTTTTTCTTTGCGTATTTTCTTTCGCTCTGTTCGCTGTTGTACAGAATCATTTTAAAAAAATTCATTAAAATATTAAATTGTTTTTATTCGAAGAATGCACAAATTTTTGGTTTGTAAACGTCATATAAACGTTTGAAACCTAAATTGCTGCCATATAAGAAAACTTTTATGAGAAGATATCCTTCCATAACCATAAACACTTCTAATTATTGAAATGGAGATACTTATTTCATTTACATTTCTAAATTATATTTTTTCTTCTTAATTTTGAAACATGCTGGAAATATTTTCTCATGGCAAAAAATACAGGTGCACGATGGTGAATAATGTAATTTATAATAACAGCAACATCACTTGTAGGAAATTCGCGCTACCTTGCAACAGTTCCAGAACGTTTTGAATTCCCTTTGAAGTAATTTTTACGCGATAATGCAATTGCACGTTACCTTTCTGACATAATTGCGTCTGTCTAGGATAGTGTTGTAAAAAACGGTTTTTTTCTGGCTTGAAAAAAAAAAACATTAAAAAAAACTTTAAAAAAAAACGTTTTTTTCTGGAACACGCTTTTTTTTCACAACTACTAAATCTCGAATTTGTAAGGCAGTTATCGTTTAAAATGACTATTTTAGAGTTTATTCTAAGTACTTATCTTAGTTTAAAATCTAGTATATTTTTCTGGTTCAGTAGGAAAAAAAATTACGAAAATATTGGCAAAATTGACTAAAATTTTCTTTATGAACGGGGATTTTCCGAAAAGACTAGGTTGCGCGAGAAGGAATCCCCATTCCCCATTGTTTGGATTGATACTTGCTATTTGAAATAGTGCTGCCAACCCTTTTTATAACTTATTGGGCTTTCCTTATATTCGTATACTTGTTAACTCTCAGAGTATAGTGGAACTGACTCATTAAATTGTCAGTAAGGGAGCGTCCATAAACCACATAGCTCCATTTTGGTCCTCCTGTGAACACCCCCTCCCCCCCCCCCCCGCTCAGGTAGCACCTAGCACGTAGCTATCTTCCGTTTTGATTCCAGAAGACATTTTTTACTGTTTTCTCTTGTCAGACTATTGCAAATTACATACGGATATAATTAACTGAGGTAAATAAATACTCACATGCTGTTGTGAGTTCAGTTCCTCATTTTAACTGTGAAAAAT
>CM061920.1:93968957-94015259 GCA_031002005.1 Vandiemenella viatica
CATATGGGAAGTGGGAAAAGGCCATCCGTCACTAGGAGCCACTGGTGGCCTAGGAATGGGCCAGCGAAGTCGAGGTGAATGCGTTCCCAGGGTCCGGACGGTGCCGGCCAGGAAAGGAACTTTTGAGGGGGCGGGGCAGTTGTTGGGCACAGATGGTACAGCGCCGCACCATCTCGTGACATCCGTGGTAAGGCCGATCCAGAATACATGGCGTCTGGCAAGGGATTTGGTGCGGGCAATTCCCCAGTGTCCTTGGTGGAGAGTTTGGAGGATTGTCGGTTGTAGGGATCTCGGAACGACGACCCTCGGGGTGGAATTTGGTTCTGTGCGGAGGAGCACTCCCTCTACTACTGAGAGCTGGTGGCGGATGGAGTAGTAGAACTTGAGGTCTTGATGATGGCGTGGAGGGGAACGTGTTTGCCACCCGTGTTGGATGTGGTGTCGGATGACACGGAGGAGGGGGTCCTCCCCTGTGGCTGCCGCGACTTTTGAGGCCGTGACTGGAAATGTCTTCAGTGCTTCTTGTATGTCATCGTCGATCTGGAACACCAGAAGTTCCGACTTGTCGAAGGCAAGGTCTGGTCCCTGCGGTAGTCTGGATAAGGCGTCTGCATTGGCATGCCTGGAGGTGGTACGGAAATGCATGGTATATCTGAACTGGGACAGGAATAGTGCCCAACGCTGGATGCGGTGGGATGTTTTGGTAGGCAGACGTGTGGACGGATCAAATAGTGATAGGAGTGGCTTGTGGTCGGTAATGAGATGAAAAGAAATCCCATATAAAAGGGAATAGAATTTGGAGCAGGCAAAAACAATAGCTAGCGCCTCTTTCTCGATTTGAGAATATTTAAGCTGAGCAGCCGATAGGGCTTTGGAGATGTAAGCTACGGGGCGTTCCGTGCCATCTGGTAATTTATGAGACAGAACTGCCCCCACACCGTAATCGGATGCATCTGTGGCAAGTATCAAGGGGAGGTTTGGAGTGTATGGCATGAGGCATGCTGCGGACTTGAGCTGCTGTTTAAGGGTGTGGAATGCGGTCTCGCAAGCTGGGGTCCAACGGAACGGGACATTCTTGCGACAGAGGTGGTACAGGGGTGCTGCCACTTGTGCTGCTGAGGGTATAAATTTTCTGTAGTATGAAATCTTGCCTAAAAAAGATTTCAACTGATGTAGATCCTGAGGCCGAGGTAAGTTGGAAATAGCGTCCACATAGGAAAATGCTGGGGAAATGCCTTCCTGAGCGATGATGTGACCCAGGTAGGAAATGGATTGTTGAAAAAATTGACACTTGGAAAGGTTGCATTTCAATCCTGCTGCACGGAGGCGGAGGAAGAGTAGGCGGAGGTTGGTCATGTGTTCGGCAGCGGAGGGTCCCGTGACGACTATGTCGTCGAGATAGTTGATGCATCCCGGAATATCCTGGAGAAGTTGTTCGAGATACCGTTGAAAAATCGCTGGAGCACTGGCCAAGCCGAACATGAGCCGGTTGAGTTGGAAGAGGCCAGAGGGAGTGTTGATGACTGTGTATTGTCGGGACTGGATATCCAAAGGGATTTGAAGGTATGCTTCTGCCAGGTCAATTTTTGTAAAGTAGGTACCTCCTGCTAGTTTACGGAAGAGGTCGTCCGGTCTCGGAAGTGGATAGTCGTCTACCAGCAGATGCGGGTTGACGGTGGTCTTAAAGTCACCACAGAGACGTAAGCGGCGTCCTGGCTTCTGAACTATGACCAACGGCGTGGCCCAGGGGCTGAACCGCACCGGCTGGAGGATCCCTTCGTCTTGGAGACGTTGAAGTTCTTCCTGAAGTGGTTGTTGAAGCGCTACGGGTACCTGGCGTGCCCGGAAGTATCGAGGCCGTACGTCCGGCCGGAGTTGGAGTGATGCTTCGAAGTCCTTTGCACAGCCGACGCCTGGTGAGAACAGGTCCTGAAACTCGGTGCAAAGGGCGTCCACTTCAGGAAAAGGAACATGCTGAGATACGAGGTGTATGTTATCCTCAATTGAAAATCCGAATAAGCGGAAAGCGTCCAGTCCAAATAAGTCTGCTGTGAGAGAACTGTTAACTACTAAAAAGGGGACTGAACGATGTACAGACTTATACATGACGTTTGCTGTGAATTGTCCCAGGAGTGCTATTTCCTGTTTGTTGTATGTCAGGAGGCGCTTGGGGGCCGGCGAGAGGGGGGGCGAGCCAATTTGCACATAAGTAGTATAATTAAGCAATGAGACTGCTGCTCCTGTGTCGACTTGTAGGCGCAGGGGCTTGCCATTGACCGTAACGTCAATAAAAAGTTTGGATGCTGTGGAAGTGTCTACCTGATTGATATCCATAGGTGCGCCGCTCAACCTGTCTTGGTAAGACCCTGGGCGGCGAGAGCCGGGATTGGCATTGGTGGTGTTGGTGCGGCAGCGGACGCCAGGTGTCCTTCCTTGCCGCAACGTGAGCATTCAGCCCAACGATCCGGACAATTTTCCCTCTCATGTGCTGAATAACAGGCGGGGCAGGAGGGTAGGCGGAGCGGGCTGCGGCGTCGGCGCTGCGGGATCCGCTGCTGCTGCCGAGACTTGGTGCCCCCTGCCGGAACGGGCCGGTTCGATGTCCTTCTGAGGAAGCGGTCCCCGGTTGTGGTGTCGGGAGGAGCGCGACGGGGAGCTCTGGATGGCGGCGACGTCCTGTGTGTCCTCTACGTCGGTTCGGATTGCGGCCCACATCCGCCCAGGACTCCAGGCGGCGATCTGCGGCCGTAGATATTTCGAATTTGTAGGCAAGTTCGATGACCTGCTCCAGGGATGGGTCCTCTAACTTGAGGGCGTCATGCCGGAGTGCGGCATCTGGTGCAGCCTGTATGATGTGATCACGCACCATGTCGTCGGCGTAGGATTCGTGGGAACAACGAGTTTGAAACTTACATTTTCTGCTAAGGCCTTGGAGTTCGGCGCCCACTGGCGATACGTCTGATCGGGCTTCTTCCGGCATTGATAGAATTCGACGCGGGCCGCGACGACATGGTACCGGCGTCTGTAGTATGCATTCAGTGTCGTACAGATGGTCGTGAAGGTGAGGGTGTCGGGGTCTTGTGGCTGAAGTTTGGTGAGCAAGACATACATCTTCGATTGGTTCCAGGAAAGGGAAATATGCACGTTGGTCTTCTTCTTTGGTTATGTGATGAATTGCGAAGTGTTGTTTTATGCGCTTCTCGTAGGTCTCCCATTCCTCGACGTCGTCGTTAAATGCTGGGAACGGAGGCGGGGCCGTGGGTTGGCGGAGATTCCTGACTTCCGCAATCAGTTGTCTCTGAGATTCGAAGAACTGATGTAGAAGTCCTTGGAGGAACTGTTGCCATTCCGTAGGTGCTGCTGGCGTAGCCATGATGGTCGAGAGTTCTTATCCCAACCTTGTCGCCACTGAAGTGAACTACACTTAATTGTTCCTTGAGGTTTATTTCTATGTACACAAAACAACTGGTAACAATAACAAATGTGGTACAGTTAGCGGATGACCGTCGAGAAATTTAGCCTGGTCCTGATCCGGGGTAGAGAGAGACGGCTTCTACTTCTCGCGAACTTCCGGTGGTCTTCTGTAGTTGAAGCTGGTTCCGCGGTCAGGCCGGAACTGGCGGTGGAGCGGCCGGCTACGCTTATATAGGCGGCCTGGCGCAGGAATTCCGTTGTGTGGTAGTACGGCGACCTCTGTAAGAAATAGTCCCACTTAGCCTCTAGATGATTCTATTTGTTTTCCTGGTTTGCGCCTGTTTGGAGTCGTATATGTATCCCGGCGTGCAGGCGCGTTGTGTGTGAGGTCTGCCTGGCAGGGGCCTTTACTGGCAGACTGAACAGTATGTTCGATATTTAATTCGTTCTATTATCATCTCGAATTTCACGCAAATAAGTATTCTTTCTTTCTCTCTCTCTCTCTCTCTCTCTCTCTCCGACCTGGCAATGTTCTGTATCGAGGCATATTGGAAGTAGGATCAAATATCTGATTGGAACAAAAAGTCAGTAATGAAATTACTGAAATTCAAAAATCAAAAGACCCTTAGCCAAAATTTAACCTTTTAAATAATAAAAAGACTATATATTATCTGGCGGAATCACTACATTGCTTTCGAAGTGTTCCTTGTATAAATTCAAAAAAGTTTAATATCTACTTTATGCGAGTCTTCCGTTTCACCAAAGACCACAGAGTATTTCAATGCTTGGAACACGCGTCAGAACGTTGGCTCCGATCCTATTTCACCCACACACACGTTCGCGAATTATTTTTTAATTTTAATAACCTATATGTCTTAACTATGCTTATTATATTTTTTTTTCGTTACTGTTGACCAAGATCACCGACATCGACAGAATCGCTAAGTGCCGTCGCCACTAAAAAAAAACAATTAAATGTAAGCAATGAATGTTTTATTTTATGTAATTTAATGTATTTGTAACACATATTATATATAAATTTTAGCTTTTTGCACTTCTCTATATAAACATTATCTATAACAAATCTCACACTCCTTTTTTTGCGCAATATTCTTAAAAAGGGATCCGAAATTTTCGCTTAGCGTATTAATATATAGATATTTTTTTTTTTTTTTTTTTTTTTTTTTTTTTTTTTTTTTTTTTTTTTTTTTTTTTAACCAGCTTTCATTATTTCCGTCTTCAATGCTTTTCATTCGTCATCGGTTGAGCTCCTTTTAGAGTTACCTCTTAGACCTAAGTCTACCATTTCTGCAAATTTTTTCTCGTGCTAGATTGTTTCCGTTTATTCACTTCCAGTTTGTTCTGCTTATATTGCTTCCTTATTCTCTTGAATTTCAGCCTGCATTTCATTACTGTCAAAATACGAGTATAATTGTCAGATTCTAAGTCTGCTCCTGGGTGCGCTTTACAGTCTAGAACTTTATTCCTGAATCTCTGTTTGACCATGATATAATCCAGCTGACATCTGCCTGTATCCCCAGGACGTTTCCAGGAGTATATACTTCTTGCACAATGCTTAAACAGTGTATTTGCCACAGAATTCTAACAACCTGCTTCCTCGCTCATTTCTTTCTCCTAGACCAAAACTTCCTACAGTATTTCCCTCTTTTTTTTAACTGCTTTACGTCTCTCAACAGCGAGGTCTTTAGAGACTGGAAAGGATGGGGGCAAGGAATGGGAAGGAATTGGGCCATGGCCTTTTTAAGGAAGCATCCCGGCATTTGCCTGGAGTGATTTGGGAAACATGGAAAACCCAAATCTGGTTCTCTCTTTTGCTTCTGCCACTATCGCATTACAATCACCCATGATTATTAGATTTTCCTCCCTCTTCACATATTGGATTAATTCTTCAATTTCGTTGTATATTTTCTCTATTTCTTCGTCATCTTCCTGTGACGTTGGCATATGCACTTGTACTAACGTAGACGGGCTTAGTTTCTAACCTCATCAAAATAATTCTGTCACTAGACTGTTCATGCAATGTAGTCTTCACGGGTGTACCGCCGGATAGTGTTGTTTCCACAACACTATCCGGCGGTACACCCGTGAAGACTACATTGCAGTCATACGCCGGGAAAGTCTTCGTTCTTAGACTGTTCATAATACCTAGCCCGTTTCCCTATTCTCTTATTCAATACAAAACTTACCACTAGTAACTCCACTGACAACTTTGGTGTTAATTATTCTTTGTGCCCCTGACCAGAAATCCTGTGCGTCCTTCCAGTTAATCCCACTAATCCGGACGACTTGTAACTTAAGTCGTTCCATCTCCTTTTTTAAATATCTAACCTACCTACCCTATTCAGACTTCTACCATTCCACGCTCCGACTCATAGAATGTTTCTATCCATTCGGGTGACTCCTCCCTGTGTAGTCCCAACCCGGAGATCCGATTGGGGGACTATTTTACCTCCGGAATATTTTACCCAGGAAGAAGCCATCATGATATATGTAATTTGAGAGGAGTACATGTCCTCCGGATACACTTTGGGTCTTTAATGTAGTGGTTTACTGTTGCCTTCTGCATTCCCATGCCGTTGATCATTTGTGATTCATCCGCCTTTAGGGGCCGTTTCAAACCCCAAGGACAAGAGGGTGCCCTGGACCACTCCTCGCTCTTCTTCCCTCCTATGGGAGGCCGTTGGCAAGCAGCAAGTGACTCCTTATACCGGGAATCTTTCAGCCTCCAGAGTCTCGTCCGTGCAAACAGGGTGCCCCACATGAGGGAGATGTTGATATTTGGTTGGAGAAGGCTAATATAGGCTCTCCCAAACCCTTATGAGCTACATCTACTATAAGCTCCGAATTAAATGGCCGTTAACTTAGTTCTCAAAGAAATGCCGTTTTCTTTCATGCCGACTGGAAACGTATTTAGTGAATAGATTAGAACAGTAGCAAAGAAGGCATATCCTAATATCCTGAAATACCATATTTTCCGGCCGTTGAAGTATTCGTGGCTTTTTTGGCGTTTGGGAAATTATTAATATTCTGGTTGCGGACTACAGGAGAACTTCTGCCTATAAACCTTAATCTGCACAGTTGGAACGTCGAATCCAGGATAGCAACGCATTATCGCGATCTTATACACTGGTAAATCGGGTGATATCACAGCCTGTATTTTTTTATATTCTATGGAATGTATATTCCTTTTTTTTAGTTTGTGTGTAATATTGTAATGATATTGTAGGTTTCACGAGTCCATTGATCTTGCATCTCTTCTCGTGTTGATGGTTAATGAAGAAAATAAACTTCATTTGCTGTAGTTCTTCTACAGCAAACTGCTGCCAATATTCTTATCAGTAAAATTAAATTTAATTTTAGAAAGCATCGCTTGTAAAACGCTGCGTGAAAATTGTGAGAAGCCTCATTACAAGTTAGTTTAAAACATTCTTTCGCAAGTAGGTAATTGTGTACCACAAGAGAAGTTTGCATTACAGAATGGTGTGTGCACATGCGATTAAGTAAAATTCCTTTAGAGATAACTGCGCTTACAAGAACTTCAGTTCAAGGTGCCCTATATATTGATCGTCGATTCTACAGAGTATTTACCAAGGTCTTTCGTGTTCAGTCTGATTAACTTTTCTCTCGTGTCAACTATCAGCACATTCACTATCATGAATACTTAACTTTAAATTTGAAGGGCTACTCCTTTAAAGTCAGTTTATTGTCGAATGACAATAAAATAATTTAGCCACCTCGAGTCGTTCCTAAGAAATGGATCCAGTCAGGCAATATTCACATGATAATGTCTCTCTCTAAAATAATGTTACAAATTATATAGGCCTACTTATTTTTCTCTCGTACTGCTAATGCAAACTTACTTTCCTTCCTGCTTTCTTTTAAGTTTGTTGGTTCCATATTTATATTTTAACCAACGAATCATCTATGTTATCTTTGAAACCGCAGATACGAATTTAACACTTAAAAAAACTGAATTTTTTCTATTATTCTTAATAGCATTTTATTGCGAATGTTAGTGTCATTGTTTTGGATGATGAATCAAGAACGACGAAGATACGTAAAAATAATTCATATATTGTATCGTCGTCTTGGACAATGAACAAATGTTTTTGTTTGTTATCCTTACGTGGAAATAAAATCATTTTTATTCTCATGGTTTTTAAGTTTCTAGCGAATTGAAATCGTAACGATGGGACTTGTTTCTTGTGTTTCAGGAGATTGCGGCTATACTCATCAGCTTCGAGAGGCACAATGAATGGCAAAGCAAAGAAGTTAAAATCAGGTGAGAAACAATCCTTTCAGTTTATTAAAGTTAATAGCCAAACTAGTAAACTTGTTTCATCGTGCCTTTTTGCTTTTTTTCTGTCAGCTTTCTCTAACTTAGTTTGATGCAATCCTACATCTCACCCTTTTGATCTAAGCGTACCACTCTGCGTAGGCCTTTTTTAAACATTTTTTTTCAACTATTCTCTCCGCCAGTAAATTAACCAACCCTACAACTTTCAAAATGTGGCCCACCATTGTGTTTCGTCCACAAACTTCTTCCTTCGCCCATTATTGCGTACTCTATCTTAATTTTTAACGTCCTTCTACAGCCCAGTATTACAAATGCTTCAATTTTACCCTCTTTATGGTATTAATAAAGTCCATGCCTCATTGCCATACGTGCAGCCTTAAAAGGTTATTTCTGAGTTCTAAATCAATATATGAAACTACACTATTTCTATTTTTCAAGAAAAGTCACGGTAATACTTTTCTGCTTTAACATCATTCCCGCTTCGGCAATTAGTTGTAATTTTACTTCCTAAATAATGAAATTTCTTTGATTACATCTTATCGTATATTTAATCTGCTGTCATTTCTGCTAAATTTCACTACTTTTTCTTGGTTTATATTTAATCTAAATTATTCCCGCAGTATCTTATTTATGCCATTCAGTAGTTTCGCAGTAGCCTCAGTCTGTTCTACTCACCAACCAAAGTCATCATAGAATCGCAGCATACTGATTTTTCTCCTTAAAAACTTTTTCCACAGTCAAATCTTTCTTCATAACACTTTTAATTGACACATGTCTACTTTTGTTAGCTACCTGATTCTTTTACAAATTATAAATTATTTTGTTGTTCTGATTAAATTTTAAACATCTTGTCCCAGGAGACATTATCAAAAGCTGTTTCTAAATCTACAAACGCCATAAAAGTATCGTTGTATTTCCTGATTAGCTTTTCCAATTTAATCTGAAAGCCAGAATTGCTTCTTTTGTATCCCGTTATTTCCTCAGTTATAACTGATATTCTTCTGTCTAGTTTTGAAGTCAATAATTTTGAAGCTCGCGATCTTCTAATGCAATAATTTTCACAATTACAAGCGTGTACTTTCTTTGGGAGTGTGAATACGATACTTTCATTAAAATCAGTTGGAATTTATGCTTTTCATAACGTTTTGAAGTTATTTTAATAATATTTGGATTCTGTAAGATTTTATAAGTTCTGCAGGAATCGCATCAGCTGCCTCATTCCAATCAGCCACGATATATTTTCATCGACCTATATATATTGAATTAGTTTTTCAGTTTCATTGTATCTTTTCTCTATTTCGTTACCATTCTCTTCTGGCGTTTGGCAAATACAGTTATACCACGGCGGTTGGCACGGACTCAGTATCTATCTTCACCAACATAATTCTGTCACTATATTTTTCATTATAATCTCTTGTTCATTACAAATACCACACCAATCACTCCACTGTCAGCTTCTGTGCTAATTGTTGTAGATTCTCCGGATCATAAATTCTGTGCCTCATCCCACTTAATCTCATTAATCTCAGCAACACTTAACTTATGCCGTTCCATCTCCAATTCTAAGTTCTCTGATCTATCTGCCGTATTCAGAATTCTATCTTTGTGCTCTCCGATTCGGAGTCTGATGAGTCCTCACTGAGGAGAGCCCCTTGGGGACCACATTACCTACGGTATTATTAAGGTTCTTCGGTGGTTTAATTACTGATTAATTAATTAAAAAGTCCACCAAAAAAATTATGTTGAAGATGTTTGTTTATTTTGATCAAAACAACAAGTCAGCGATATTCACAAGCATAGATACAATACAGAGATGCACTTCTGAATAGTCGCAAAGATAATCTCTGAATGAAACTCTCTGTAACACTGAATGTTGTCAACTAACTAACTTCTCTGTCCAGGCGATCTGTTTATATAGTCTCTATCGAAATTACGAGAATTCTTCAAAGGCATCCGCCCGATATTTCTCGATAATTAACAATCACTTAAACAATCAAACATATTAAAAACAATCGGAATTAATACAAAATTACTTAACAACATTACAAAATGATCAGAAATGGTAATTAGAGATACTTAAATACAAAATTATTTACAGAAATCCTTTCAAACGGTAGAAAATTGTCCTGCCGACATCGTAACTTACAGTAATACATGGAATTACAAACATTTAAGAAATTCTCTCTCTTGCATCATTCGATTCTTAAACATATTAAATGGACTTTAAATAATTTTCTTACATAAAACAAAGTCTATATACACTGATTTACAAGAAATTACAAAACAAACATACCAAATCACTTTTAAGCAAACTTTAGCTCACTACAAATACTTCATACAGTACAATGCTATTCAAAATTCAGGTATGAGGACTGTTACAGTATACTTTAACCACCAAGAAGCCATCATGCCCGTATAATTTGAGATGGTTACATGGCCTCGGGATATACCTTTCGACTTTTCCCGTTGCCTCTGGCATCCCGATGCTGTTGTTTATTTCCGAACCATCAACCGTTAGGGGGAAGAGAATGCTGTGGACCACTTCTCTGTCTTCCACACTCACCTTACCTGGAATTATTCAGTCGGCAGTGCTTCGTCCGTACAAACGGTGCGCTTCACGTTATAGAGAGGTTAACATTTGGTGGATAGAGGCTAGTATAAAACTTAGTCCACAGCCGGAAGGTTGGTTGGATCTTCCCGAAGGAGGCGTACTTACCCATTGTGTTGGAGGTAGGATGGTCAGTTACTTTCCTCCGGGACCTACAGCTTAACATCCCAACTGCCGATCGGCTTGGCCTACTTGATTTGAATAAGGGATCGCCTATCAAAATTCGGGCCACAGTGGGATTCGAACACGGTACCTTGAATTTCGAAGAGAAGTGCCTTATGAACTGAGTTACCAGACCATGATAATATAATCTCTCCCAAATCTTGAAACGCCTGCTTTGGTTATAATTACTACACGAGTTTGAGTGCAAAATGTCGAATTAGAGACGACATGTCATAATCAACAGTCATAGCTGTCTATTCTAGTGAATCTCCTTTTATGGGATTTTTTGAAAAAATGGAAATAAAAGGTACGTACTTTACAGATTCCTGTCAATCGCAAAATACACAGTGTTAGAAGAAAGTAAAATTAAATTCTTATAGAGCATCATTTGGATGCGAATTCTAGACTATAAATAAGTGAGTAAACTAAAATAATTTACAAATGTTTTTAAATGAAGCTAAGAATTTCTAGGTCAGAATTTGAGTCCCTTTCTTGTGATGAGTCTTCCACATACACACATTAAAGGAATTCTTAAATTGGAATCCTTGAGTAGTCTTGAATTATCATGTGTGTTTTAGGTAATCAAATTGTAATGACGTTATGTTTCCTAAGGCAACAGATACCTCATGAACAAAAGATTAATTTTTTGCATAAAATATACCACCTGAACATGGAAGAATTTATGTAGCTTAATTAATAGAACCACGTAAAAATTTTATTGCGATGAAGCACACACTTCGGTGGCAATTTCCCTACACACCCATTTTCCCCCTTTCCTGTACTCACTTACTTATGCCCTCAGCGAATTTCAACTTTAAATTCTTTCAGCGTTTTTGGTAAATGATTCAACATCTCTGATGATAATTTATTCCAATACCTGACCCTCATACCTATGAAAGAAAACCTTCCCACATCCTTATGCCTGAAATTGAGTACCAGCTTGTTTCTTTGCCCGGTAGAGAATCCGTTTAGGGAACTAATTAACTTATAGAATATTTTATTTAGAGCAAATCCTTTACAATGTAATTTTTTCTTAAATATTTCAGTTTACTATTTGTTTTATCTTTGCCAGCCATTCTGTAAACGATGTAATTTTTACTAACGAATTTGTTGAATTCATATGTAGTGGTATTCTGAACATGAATGCCAACTAATTCCAGTTAATTCAGCTCTTAATTTCCAGATGTAGATGTTTAAAAGATTTCGAAGTAGTTAATCTTAATTACAGCAGGATTATTAAACTATGTATATTTACGGTTTTTATGTTCTTACTAGCAGTTACCCGCGACTTCGTCCGCGTGGAAGAGTGTTGTAATATAAGATTTTGTTGAGAGGTCTGGTCGCTCAGTGGTTAGGGCGTCCAACTGGACATGGAAAAGTCCCCAGCTTGAATCCCAGTCTCACAGAGGATTTTCATAGTTCCTTAGCTCGAGCTTCACCTCTGGCACAGGTTGTTGTGTGATGTGAAGTGCGCCAGAATGCTCACGTGGTTCTGATTTCACGTTGAACTGTAGGTCCTCTATGCCCAGTAGGATTACTGCGTTAGGTTAAGCGGCTACGAAAGGGGCTGATTGCGTAGACGTAATGAAGCCTTGCCACCAGGTCAATACGACCATACATTTAATTTTAGAGCTATTTTTATTGGTGATAGTAGTAATAAATACTGCAATAAAATAACAAAAATGTATTTGTTCCAAACAACTTCATCAAACTTTTAAAACAATAAAAATATTCTGTATGTTAGTAGTATTTTTAGTTTAATACATCGGTATATATATTGTAGGACTTGTTATTTTTGAAAAACATGTAAATTTTTTGCACTCGATACCCGCGAGCAGGCAACATTTAGTTGACCAAAGGAAAAGCAGTGAGTATCCAAGTGTATTCCCACCAATTTCAACGTTTGACCTTGCGATTTATTAATTGTCATTGAAAATGAAATTTTTAATGGGAACTGTAATGTTTTAAATTCAAAGGGAATATTACTGGGAATAATTGGGATACGCGGAATTATAACGGCTTCCCCTTTAGATGCACCGGTAAGAATTGTCGCCTTCACAATGTTTCTTCCTAGTTCTGTGATGTGTAATCTGGTGCAATTGCAATACCTTGAGGGGAGGGGCGGGTCGAGATTACGCATCAGGAGAATTCGAGTGCCAACCTTAAGCTCGAGTTTATGGGACGATAGCCCAGATAACTCGAAGGAATTTGAAAACTCGACGGGGTAGGTAGCAGCATCGTCAGTTAACATTACTGTATCGATGGAAGAGTGTGTTGTCACTTCCCCAACTATTTCCTCTAATATATATATATATTTTTGCTCCAGAATCATTTTTCGGGGCAAGTATTGTCCTCTCACATAACCAGTTTTCGTCATTGATAATATTTAGTTGAATCCTCGGGAAAACATTAGAAATGAGCTCGCGTTTGTTCAGGTGTTTCAGCAACTCGTTGCAATGCCAAATATGTGGCGTATTGTTATTGCCGTCTTTTTGTTTGCTTCGGTGTTTCAGAAGCTTTTGAGATCGATTGCCAATCCGCTTGCTCTTAGCACCGAGCTCGCGATTTTCCCGGTGTGATCTTCCAGACACCAAGTGTTCATTTTGGTGTTGTCGCCCAACTTGTGACTGCTGTGCAGCTCTGTTAGAGAATTTGTTCCTGGGTTTTGGCTTTTTTCACAGCCGTAGTTTTCTTACATTTCATTGAAAGATTTGAATTTCGTTTACCCAGCATCTCTTAAAATTACTAATTTCAAGACTTGCGAATAAAAATTAATATAGTTTTAATTAATGGAAACTCAAAACGTCAAAATATGATGGAAGCGACTAAACATCCAAAAAATTTACTAACATTCAAAGAGCAAATAAGTACCTAAGTGGCCTAAGGAAGTTGATCTCGTTAAAAAATTGTGAAACTAAAAATGTATATTTTGATTTGCGCTGAGTATCTGAAAATTTCATTTATAAATTTCAAAAATTTACTTCGAACAATGCCGTGTGTTTTGCTAAATCATCAAAGCTTATTATATATCTTTTGATACAATATCATTATAAAGCGATACATGACGTCACTAAAATGGTGCTCGTGAAAGAAGCTCAAGCTATTAATAATGTTTCAGTTCACATTTTGGTCCAGGCTGCATTTCAACAAAGTACCGCTAGAAAATCAAAGCTTCTATAACTCGGGCATTAATACATTAGTAACGTGAATTGTTATTTCAGATCGCAGGAAAATAAATCCTGAATACATATGAAACTACATTCATTATTGCAGTTACGTAATTAAAAAATTTATACTAAAATGCTTGTAAATTACAGTGTACAACGGAAAGTTCATAATTCTCTACAACTCTAAGACAATTTTTGTTAATATTGCTGGTTAAGCGTACATCGCGATAAAGTGACTGTTACTGCTCGTGATGTAGTAAGGCGTATTATGAAATTAATTGTGATAGTAATTTATGCTACACTAATTAGGAATCTTGATATAGAAAAGTCTGTTACTATTCGAAATCCAGTTCCAATGCATTTAATGTGTTTAGGTGTGTTCATAACGTTTGATTTTGTAGCGGCAATGTTAGCAGAGATAGTGGTTAGGTTTAAATGCTTCCTGGACCAGAATGTTTTTTGTTACAGTATAAGGCAGAAGTCATTTAGTTATTATTAGTAATAAATAAGCAGCTTTCATAAGCTCCGTGTAAATGAGGTGTATCGCGTTGTAAACGACTTGCAATATTGCTTCATGAAACATTAAGTCTCTATGTTAGGCCATTGAATACATTCGTTTTAAGTGAAGGATTTACTGGAGTAGTTTACGTGGCGATACATACACAACGTGACATAGTGCTTATAATATTTGCTTAAATAACTGATAACTAAATTTCTCATGCCATTGGCTGTGACAAAAAATTCAGTTTTCATTATGGTCCAGGCTGAATATCAATGTAACCACAATCTCCGCTATTATTGGCGCTACAAATTCAAAACCTCAACCACACGCGCATTGAAACAATTATTTTATCCTAAGTTAGCATCGTCGTGTATCGCGACATAAAGTTGAAGCGGATTTATTAGGTATTTGTAGAAATTGAACAGTAACTAAAAAGCACTGTTTCCTAAATCATAGTCTACTATTTGTACTGATTTATAGAAAAATTTTGAACAAAAAAGGGTTAGTTAATAATTTGTAATATTACAGAGAATGTATAGTGGAAAAAAAGAAGACACACAGGAAATAAATTAAACTGAGATAGAATGGAATCCGTAACATTTTTATAAATACGACATTTGGAGCACCGGCATTTTGCACTTTTAGTAAATCGACTTTCGTGCTGGTATAATCATAGCATTTTACGTTTTTTTTTTTTTTTCCAAGCTCTGATTTTTCACATTTTGTATGACGCATATATTAAGATCGAAATTGTGGTGCAATATTTGAGATGTCATACTATTTTATGTACGCAAATGAAAAAATCTCTTAACGAACTTAACAACAGTACCTACCTTTTTTAATTTAAGGTTAAGTACATATTTATAATTCCTGCTTCCAAACTATTGTTTGTCAAGTGCATCGGTTTTATGGCTTTTAAACTAAACACAAACTTGCATATGTAAGGTTTTCACTATTATTTCTGAAAAGCAGTGTTTACGATTTATGTAAAAAGCAAAGAGTAAACGTTGCACGGCTGTCTACGAAGTAGGAAACTCTTTGTTGTTTGAGAATTGATATTAATGGCAATTTCTAAAAGAACTATGCGTTTTTGCGGGATAAAATCTATCCTATTGCACTTCGCACGCAATTAACTGACTTCATGCCAAATTTCATTTAAATATGTTGAGTTATTAAGGCGTGATTGATTGCCAACGTACATCCAAACACACATCCGAACTTTCTCATTTTCTCATATATAGATATATAGATTATAGTCCTATTGTTAGTCTCATGTAGAAAATAAAGTGTCTCCGTAAATCATCCTTTTTTTTGGCAATTATATCTGATGTATGTAGGAACAAGTGTTTAATTTTTGTTTTTTGTTCGTTCGGATAGTTAACTACTTAAAACATGTACATTTAAGTTGTGTGTTGTGATTAACATTAACTTACGAGGTCAGCTCTACGTGAGCAACATTGAAATGAAGAAACTGAAACTGAAGGTGAAGAAACATTGTACTGTTGTCTGATTGGGGAGGGGGACTGCGCCTTTGTTCCTGTGAGATAGGGGGGGCCGTTATCTGACGTGACGACTCGCGTAAGCGTATCTGCCAGATTTATCTGCCTCCGCGTAAGAAACGGGCGGACGACTGTAAGAGGTATGTTAGCATTTCTGTTCCCTGCCAGATATCAGACAGAATAGCAGCAACTGATCATGGTAGGCTACAAGGTTTTTTCATTAGTCTGCAGAGAGATCTTTAGTTCCAATGATAAAATATACTTGCCGTAAATAGTAAATATAATATAATAGTATATATCATTTGGCAAGAGAAATTCCTGTGAAAAGGTTTTTGCTTTTATTAATTTAATAACAATTTTATGGTAAGATTAATGGTATTGAGCACCACCATGTCATCTTCAAAGATTCGAGTTTGTTGAGAGTTAAGATTAAAATAATACTTTTTAAAACTTAATTTGAAACTTATGGTTGGACACCGCTATGTATTAACAAAGCATTTTCAGGTAATTTGACAACCTCGTAATTCCATATTAAAATGGAATGAATATTCTGAATTAGGAGTTCTAAGGTTAGTTGAGAGCAGTTTGCTAAGTCAGTAGTTAAAACGCTTGCTTTTAAAAGTTCGTGGTCCGGTCCCGTGATCAAATCTCGATGGAGCCATGAATTTTTAAGAGTTTTGTTTGATTACAAGAGCTACGCCAGGAAGTTACGTGGTTCGGATTCCACGTTAAACTGTAGACCACAGATACAAGGAACTGTCCTTCCTACCTCTGACACAATGGATTTGGGAGGAACCAACCAACTTTCGAGTTATGAACTAAGTTGGTTGAAAAAAAAAAAAAAAAAAGGTAATTTGAACGGGAGATCGGGAAACATTATAGATTTCTTGAGTAGGGACAAAATATTTACTAAAAACATGGTATTGCGAGTAAATTAATGGTAATATATATTAGTGCGCTCTGAAGAAATTTGAGGCATTTGAGTACCGAAGTAATCCTATGCTGTTTTGCCACCAAGTGACTCACTGCACGGTGGCGACAGTGTATCTCTGTCAAGCAAGCAGGCAACGAACTAGCTGCCGTTTCCCCAAGCCCTCAAATTTAACTGCAACCGTCTTGTCATAAGAGATTGTCAGCTCAGTCGCTGCTTGTGAAAACAATGTAAGGTACTGAAGGCTGGTATGGCCTCATGAGTCCCATTTAACTTTTTATTTGCCTTGACAGCGGGGCTATATAGCCATCCACAAGCTGTTAATGAGTGGGCTGTGGGGCAGTTCAAATATCCCAGGAAATGTTTGAACACACAAGTTCTTTTTTTTTTAATTTTATTTAATGGTCCTTGGCTTTCGACAATTTCAACCAACCATCACGAATACATTTTTTATATAAAAAATTCAAAACCCACAAAACAGCTTTTGGACATCATTATAGGTAACATTTGGCAGTGAAAACACATTCCAGCATCCTCCTACTTTCATGGATTCATCTTTAAAGCATTATTCAGTGTTAGAGCAAAAATATATGTCTATACTATATCACTGGGCCATCCCTATATCCACAATTATTCGCAAGATACTTGTGTATGCGAGAAAGCCCACACATATATACATCCATATATTTACTCACACATACGCATTGATATACATACATATATAATATATTTTAAAACAAAAGAATCTTATTTGGTGACAAACATAGTACAACTTCGCCACCACAATCAAATAATTTTGTAATAAACATACGTATATCACTTGTAATACATTAGACATTCGTCATCAAAACTAAAAGAGATTGAAACATTATTTAATGTAGTAAAATTATAATCTTTTATATTACATTATGGATCTGTAAACATATTTTATCACCCACTATCAAATATTTGTAAGATATAGTCATATATACAATTATAGATACGTACTTTTTAAAAAGGAGAAAGAGAAAGGAGTAGAAGGAAAGGGGAAAAAAACATTAGTATCAAAAGCCTTGTAAATATTTAGAATCGATTGTGGTAGTATGTGTAGACTAAATGTTTTAATTCTAAATCCTTCTATTACATTGAGCTACATATTTGCATACTCGCTTTATATTATACACCATTGAAGTCGCTAGAAAGTGACATAAGCTCTCTTAGTTTAAAATTTTGATGCATCCGTCTTTCTGTAGGATTGTTTTCCTATGCTCACTCTGTTAGGGGCATTCCACAATAAAGTGTATAATGTCTTCATATGTACCACAATGTTCACAATTCGGCGACGTTATCAAAACTAATAGTAACTTTTTTGGAATTTAGCTTGGTGTTTATTATTGTTGTTTAGTTTTTGTTTACCTTTGTCTTAAACCATCGTTTTTTCGGGATCTTATGCTGAATTGCAGGCGCCTTTGGATCTGTATTGTGTCGCCCCTATCCAGGGCCGGTGCTAGGATTCTCGGGCCCGGGATAAGCATTCTTAGACAAATTTTTGTCTTTAATCTTTTTATTTTTTGATAAAGTCAGAAAATTTTAATTCAAGAAAATTACATAATGCCTTTTTTAAAAATAGTTTTTAAAGTTTGTTTCTATTTAGTTAGCCACCCTGGACGGAGGGCCCCCTTCGGAGGCTCGGGCCCCGGGTACTTTTACCACGCTTACCCCTCCCTAACGCCGGGCCTGCCCCTATCTCTTCCCACTCAGTCTACAGTAGATTTCTGATTTTACTTAAAAAAATCTCTGCATGGCACTCTAGCCTCAGTTAATTCATAATCCTTTGCTCTCCTTGCAAGTTCGGTCGCTTTTTCGTTACCTCCCTTTCCCACATGCCGAGGAATCAACTGAAATTTTATTTTTTTCTCTAACTGTTGCGTTCTGTTCAGTTTATTTAGAATGTTGTATACTAGAGAGTTTTTTGTCTCTTATTTCGGCTCATTTTTTAAACATTGTAGCGAACTCAGCGAATCAGTACAGATTAAAATCTTTCCTTCTCTCATTTCTAGAGTATATTTGATGGCTTCTAAGATTGCGTATAGCACCGTCGAGAACAATGACATATCCTCTGGAAGTTTAATTGATTTGCAATTATTTAACTTTTCACCGTAGATGTTTGCACCCGTACTACATCCAGTGATTTTGGAGCCATCCGTATAAATTTTCAGCCATGTTTCCCACTTAACAGTCAAGGCTTGTAATGTAGTTTTGCAGAAATCAACGGTAAAATATTCTGTTTTCTTGGCTCCTGTATTCCCTATTGTCTCGTGTGTTTTGTTGTCGATTATTTGAGGCCATGTTGCCCCTATAAACACATTATTCATTTCATGTTGTTCTATTGTCCATTCTTTAATTTCATAGTAGTGTTTTATTGTAATAGGATTTTTTTTCCTCCAGTATTTCCTATTCATAATCTGGCTTATAGCTCCGAGCTTGAAGTTTAATGGGTGATTGATCGTGGGTCTGACTTTGAGAATAAACGTCTAGAGTGAGGATGGTGGTGTAGTTGTTTCTGTCTGAAGTACGTTAATGGGAGTTACACGTAGAAATCCTCCACATGCGCGTAGTGTTATTGATTGCATGCGATCTAGTTTGGCTGGGATTGATGTAGAAGCTGTATCATAAAGCGGACTAGTTGCGCCTATAGACGAGGCAAAACTGTTGGATTAGCTCCTCAATAGGTGCCAGCTAAAGCTTTCAGGATATTTATTCGTTTCATTGCTTGGCTGTGTAGCTCCAATATGTGTTTTTTCCATGTCAGCCTCATGTCCGACCACATACCTAAAAATTTTACTTGGTGTTCTACTGTAAGAACTTTACCATTGAGCATAACCCTCACATCATTTATTTCTATGTCTTATAAATACCATTAACTTGCTTCTTCGGGGTGATAACTCCATCTTCTTTTCTTCCAGGGCATTTATCATGTTGTTTAGGCAGCTTTGTAGCTCTAGTATTGCCTTTCTTTACTCCTGTTCCTTACGTATATTACTATGTCGTCCGCATATTGTATGTACATTATCAATTTACTCAACCTATTGAATGCATTGTACAAATAGATAATCTATATTGATAAAGCTCTAGTTTTGGTCATCTGTGACGTGTGTCCTCTATTATGTCCCGCTATGACGTCACGTTTTACACTTTATGTTGTTCTAGGCTATGCATGTCATTTAATAACAGTACTAATTAGCTAAGCATCAGTAAATAAATTGTGAGTACACTGAAAGAAAAGTACGTGTTGCGTTTAAATGGACATATCAATCATTAGATGCTTATACTTACGTATTATTCGTTTGATATATAGAAGTATTCCTTAAATTCTTTGTCCATAGATATGTAAGATAAAAGCTTTAATTTTCGAACATCAATATTAGCGAAAATTTTTGATTAGATTGGTACTTAGCATGTGTCTGAATTAAAACTGGCATTTGACGTTACAGCAGAGTTCGTGAATAATTGAGTTGTTTTTTTCTTCAAAATAATTTAAACTGTGTCCAGTTATTGAAATTATTAAAACGTTTGCACACTGATCGCGATCTGTGCAGCCTACACTATAATTAAAATAAATATTATGTGGCATAATGTAAGTTTATAAGATTTATTTTAATTTCCATTGCTTTCACTGAGCAATATTACTGAGGCTATTATTTCAGCAACATGTAACTGTGTCAGCCAATCAATCGTAAAATCGATCTGAATCACGGATAATAAAAAAGAAAGGTGTAAGAACCCGTGAAGATTTTTGATCAAATTTATATCGCGATGCATTATTGCCACTAAAATGGGATACAGTACCTGTATTAATATCCGTGAGAATGAAGTATTGTTTTTCTGGCGGCAAGTTTATCGTAGTATGTGGTTAGGTTGAAATGCAACCTGAACTCGGATGGAAACCTTTTCACAGTGTTATTTTATAACAATTGTATTTAGTTAAGCAATTGCTAAGAAATGAATTGTCAGAACACTGAAAGAAAAGTATGTATTTCGTTTATATTGGAATATTAATTACCAGTTGATTTTTTTACTGAAATAATTACGTGGTTTTAATGAAAGAAGTTGCAACAGCCCTCAAATCTAAAATGAAATGAAATTGTATTTTGTGAATCATTTGTAGTAGGCTAGAGTTTGGTTGAATATGATCTTGTATGTTGCAATTAACTGTAAATCAGTGTATATAGGCTTTGTTTTATGAAAATAAATTATTTAAAAGCCATTTAATATTTTTAAGAACAGAATTGTGCAAGAGAATAGTTTAAATGTTCGTAATACCAAGTATTAATGCAGGTTAAGATGTCTAAAGAACAATTTGCTACAGTTTAAAATGATTTCTGTGAATAATTTTGTGCTTAAGTATCTTTAATTCTCATTTCTGACTATTTTGTATTGATTGTAAATGATTATGTATTAATTCTGATTGATTTTAATTTGTTTCAAGTGTTTAAGTATTGTTAATGTTCGAGAAATATCTGTCGGAATCTTTTGAAGTGTTCTAGAAATTTCGGTGGAGTTTATATAAAGCGATCATCCAAGACAGAGTTAGTTAGTTAGTTTTTGGCAAAGTTTTACCAACTCAGTTTGCTACGGCCGGGAACTGTATTGTCTGTGGAAGAAGTGTTGTATGCTATCTTTGGATTGTATTAATGCATGTAAACAGTATCGTTGACGTTGAGTTTTATGAAAATAAAGCAAGCTTAAAGTGAACGTGCGGTGGACTATTTAATTATCATATTAATTAAACCACGAAGCAACTTATATGGCGACTGTTCAAAAGGACAAGAAATCATTATACATCTGTGAGACGTTAATTTTCTAAAAGAATCTGTGTGGATCGGCAATACGCCAATCAAATCTTCGGAGAATTACGACGTTTGAAAACATCGTTCGACGATTGGAATCGACGGCGGTTTCACGACGACAGGAAGATCGACGTCTTTCGGCCACAGGATAAAAGCTTTCTTCGAAACTGGGAGACTTTAAGACCGACGTTTTTCCGGCAGTGGTGTGATTTGTGTGTGAAAGTGATTAGATTCAGTGAAAAAAGCGGTGTTTAGTGGTGTAAAAGGGCAATTCTATCATTACCGTGGCGCCAAAATATGATGATGAATTCTTACAGAACTCGACAAAATAAATCGAAAATAAAGAATAACATTTTTTGATATCTCGTTTGGTTTTCGAGATATAGCATGTTAAAAATCATCCATAGGTATAGTTCATTGTGTTTTTGGCGTTTTTTCTTCTGGTCCAGGCCGTATTTCAACCTAACAACAATCACTAGGAAGAAAATAAAACAGCTATAGTGCATTTCCACCATGTAGATATGGTGGTTTTGGTGATTTTTTTTTTTTTTGGTCCATGCCGGATCTCACCCTAACCTCATCACATTTGAGATACAATATCTCGAGAACTAAGCGAGATATCAAAAAACTTTATTCTTTATTTTCCGTTTGTCTCATCGAGTTACGTAAGAATTCATCATCAAATTTGGTTATAGCGAAATTTTTCTTATGGTCCAGGCCGTATTTCAACATAACTACGTCAATTTTGAGATACGATATCTCGAGAACCAAGCGTCATATCAAAAAAAAATTTATTCTCTATTTTCGATTTGTTTTGTCGAGTTCTATAAGAATGAATCATCATATTGTGGCGCCAGGGTAATGATAGAATCCCCTGTAAAAGTGCTACGAGGAGAAATATAAGGTGACGGAAAGTATTTAAGTGGTACCAAACTGACGACGAACAGTGAGTCCTGAATATTCAAATATTTGCTGTTGCATGTTCTTTTGTGGCATGTTAGCAAAGTATCAATTCTCCTCAAGTTTGTTTTCATATTGAATTTGCTACTAACTGAAAATGGCTGATAGTCAGAATCTACAATCATTTCTAGAATCTTTTGTAGCCAATTTTAACGCAAAATTCGACAGAAAATTTTCTGAATTTAGAAGTGAGTTAAAGAGTGATACTAACAGCAAATTTTCTGAATTTAAAAATGAGTTAAATCTCGATAGCAATTTATTTAGATCAAGTCTCAATTTTATGAAATCAATGATAAGTTCCCTCAACTGCAACAAAACAATGATACAAAAGTCTCTGAATTAGCTGACTGTTTTGATGAGAAAATCAGTAAGCAATTTCAGTGTTTTAGTTCTCAATCCAAAGAGGATATTAACAATTTAGAAGCTAAATTGGGGAAAGCAGTAGTAGAATGTCAGGAGAAATTTGAAAAGGTTACATAAATTTGTGAACAGAATAAAACTGAGTGTGTCAATTTGGTTTATAAAGAGGTGAAGGAAGTCAGAGCAGATTGTAATAACATTGCGAAGTCTGTAACATGGCGGCGGTTGGTACAGTTGGTAACGAAGCTCTAGTTTCAAATAGAATTATTCTTAATATAAAATGTGCGAAATGTAATATAAACGTAAGAAATGGTATTCTGTGTGACTTCTGTGATAGATGGAATCATTTCAAGTGTGCAAATGTAAAGGAAGAAGAAATACCAGGTGAATTTGAAGAAGGGAAATGTCCAGCATGTTATGATAACAAAGCGGAAAACAGCATGGCGCCGAACGATGAAGACAAAAGTTCTCTGCTGGAAGTAATTGCAGCTTTACAAGAAGATGTGCAGTGTTTAAAGTGTGAAAACGAAAAATTAATGAAGAAGCTTGAAAATTATGTAAGTACACAATCGGAAGATAATCAGTGGAAAACAGTGCCCGTTAAACGTCCGGCCCAAACTAAATCTAAGCTAAATTCAACCAATGAAAATATTTTAAAAATAGACAACAGATTTGAGATTTTATCACAGTGCGCGGACAGTGAAGATAACCAGATCATTTCGCGAGGGGTAAATCCACATATAAACAAAACACGCAGCCCAAGGAAAGAAACCGAAAAGAAACTAAGTAAGGTTAGGATATTTGCTGATAGCCACGGTCGTGGAATTTCCTCGACTGTGAAAGATTACCTTGGCGGTACACATTCTTATGAAGTAGAAGGTCTAGTAAAGCCAAATGCAACTCTAGCCAATATAATAAACAACAGTGATATGTCTAAGTATACAAAAAAATGACTTTATAATGATAATTGGTGGAGCAAATGACATTTACAGAAATCAGGCAGCAGAGGCAACTAGTGTACTGCAGAAGTCTTTATCAAGCCTTACACATACAAATGTTATTGTGGTAAATGTGCCAAAACGACATGACCTGATGTGGTGGTCATGTGTGAATACCGAAATCGATCGTGCCAACTTGAAGTACAAAGAAATCTGTAATAGCTTCAGCAATGTAGATTTAGTGGACGCTAGTATGCTGGATAGGTCATGCCATACTACACATGGTCTACATTTAAACCTTAAAGGGCAAAAAGTAATCAGTAAATCTATCTCTAAAGTAATAATGAACAAGTTAGATCGTCCAGCACCTTTTTAGGACAAACTTGATTCTTTTTTAGAGGTAATCAACACCCCACTGTCACCATAATGTCAGATATGGGAAAGGGGTGTTGGTTAACAGATGAACATGTAGGCCTAAAAGACAATAATGAGTACAGTTCACTATCAAGGACTCAGGACTAATAGCTTAAATCTAGATTCTAATCCTAAGAGCATATCCTTTTGTCAACCAAATGAGATGTCAAATTTTCATATAAATAACATTGACAAGATAGCTGTAGATGATCAGTGTAATAATAATATAGTGAATAAGAGTCTAGCTAAGAAACTTAATATGTATAATGTATTGTACTGGAATATGAAAGGTATTGTTGACAAAGTTGAGTTAGTGGAAATATTGATCGAAGAAAAGAAAATTGATATTATATGTATTGTTGAGCACTGGCTGTCACATGAAGAATTAAAAAGCCTCGGCATTCCAGACTTCAATCTGGCAAGTCACTTCTGTAGGGCAAAGGGTAAAGGAGGGGGCTCAGCGATTTTTATAAAAAATAACTTGACAGTATATGAACAGCCTAATATTGACACATCAAACCTTGCAACTGAATATGTTTTTGAACTGTCACAATTGTATTTAGAAAATATTAACACATTTGTGCTGTGTATCTATCGGATTCCTCAAGTCGATAATATGAATATTTACTTTGAAAAAATGGATAATCTGTTAGCCAAACTCAGTTCTAAAAATTGCAATATAATTATGTGTGCTGATTTTAACCTGGACTTTAATTTAAATGGGCCAAATATAGATAACCTGCGTAGCCTTTTTACTAGCTATGGCCTAAATGTTCTTCTAAAAAATGTAATTACACGTCCAGGGATTATAAACGAAGGTACATGTATTGATAATATTGTTACTACTTTCCATTACTCAAGAGTCAAATCCTCTGTCATACAAACTGTACTATCTGACCACTATGCTATTCTCTCATCATTTCTCTTGACCTCAGAAAAAACCTCCAAACAGATTAGACCAAATAATAAATATCAATATAGAGAGATTAATGACACAAATATAGCAGACTTTTGGTATTGTTTAAATAATATGAATAGACCTCTCATTCACTCTCAGACTAATATTCTTGATAAATTCTCAGCCTTCTTCACAGACTTTATGTTCAGTGTTAATTACGCCTTCCCATTAAAAGTTGTAAATAGTCGAGAAAGACAGGTCAAAGCAAATAAATGGTTCACTCCTAAGTTATTGGAGTTAAAAAATATATGTGATAAGTACCACTTTATATCCAAACAAAGTCAGTCTGCGGACATAAAAACTAAATATAAACAAATCAAATACATGTACAAAGATGAAATCAGAAAGGCTAAACTAAATTATAACAGTGAAAGAGTCCTTAGATGTGCAAATAAACCAAGGGCTATCTGGAACATCATTAAAAATAATCTACCTACAAATAGAAACATCATTCAGGATGGGACACCAACCAACTTAACAGCTGAAGAATTCAATAACTACTTTATTGATAGTATTAGTGAAACAATTAAGAAAATAGCAGTTAGTCAAAATGAAGCCAACTACTATCTGTCCAAAGTCAAATGTGCTGATACAATATTTTCTTTCAAATCCGCTTCTGTACAGGAAGTCCATTCTGCAATTATGTCTTTAAGAAATAGTAAGTCTATGGATGTCTACAACCTAATTCAGAAATTGTCAAGCTTAGTAGTTACTTTATATCAGAAATGATGACAGAGGTTGTAAATGGCTGCTTTGATAGTGCAATTTTTCCAGAACAGTTGAAGGTATCTAAGGTAATTCCAATTTATAAAAAGGGTGATAAAAAATCCTTCTGCAATTATAGGCCAATATCCCTGGTCCCAATTATGTCCAAAGTTATTGAAAGAATCATCAGTCAACAAATTTATAAATATCTTGAACAGCACAATCTCCTCTGTAACAACCAGTTTGGGTTTAGGAAAAATCGGTCAACATGTGATGCAGTTGCAAATTTTATCGAGGACTGTCTTGAGGACCTCGAAAATAACTCAATGTTGATGCTAAGTTTTTTGATCTGTCCAAGGCATTTGACACTGTATCCCATGAAATTTTACTATCGAAACTCGAGCACCTAGGTTTTGATGATAAGGCAGTAAAGTTAATTAAATCATATCTAAGTAATAGATCACAAATGGTCTCACTCAACAATAATGTATCTAATCTTAGGGAGGTAGGACATGGTGTTCCTCAGGGATCTATTCTTGGCCCCCTATTGTTCATCCTATATATCAATGACCTATCACCAATTATGGAAAACGGTAACTCCAAATGCTACAACTATGCTGATGATCTATGTGTAAAAGTAAGCTCCACTACAACTTCAAATGACAAAGCTTTCTCATCAAAGATAGATCTACTTATGGATTGGTGTAGTGCCAACAAACTATCTCATAACTTAGAAAAAACACACCACCTTGATATATCCTTAAAGAGCAACTCTACCTGCAATTCTGTCAAATTCCTGGGAATAATTATACAATCAAATCTAAAATGGCAGAGGCATATTGAATTGATATAGAATAAAGTCGCTAAAGGAATTTTCATGATTAGGAGACTTAGAGGTACAGTGACAACAGATGTCTTACTCTCCATTTATTATGGTTATGTCCACTCCTACCTATCCTATGGAACTTACCTTTGGGGAAATAGTCCCTACTCACAATGTCTCTTTGTCTTACAAAAAAAAGCAGTTCGCCTGATATGTGGAGCATTACCTAGAACACACTGCAAGGAATTATTCTTAAAGCTAGGAATCATGACATTACCGGGTTTATATATATATCAATGTTTACTTTTTGTAAAGAAAAATCAACACCTCTTTAAAAGACATATTGAGGTACATGATCATAACACTAGAGATAAGCATAATATAAGAATTGAATACTGTTCACTTAGCATAACTAAATATAGTTTTAAGTCAATGGGAATCAGATTCTTCAATCATCTACCTATGAATCTGAGAATGATGACACTAAATAAATTTAAAAATAGCACTAAGGATCTATAACTGCAATATGTCCTTATAAAACTGAAGAATTATTGATGTAATATATATTTAGTTACATTATTTATCTTATACTATCAGTTGTATTAATATGTATATATATAATTATAGTATGTATATGACGAAGCCTATTTCAATATTGTATTGACTAATGGTGAATAAAATGATATGATATGATATGAGGGAGGAGTTTGTCAGTTTATTCCAAGCCAGTGATGTTAAAGCTACCGAACTGAGACATGAAGTGAAACAAAATGTTAATGCATTGGTACATCATCAGGAACAGCTTAGGAATTGGAGGCAACACAATGTAATGTAAATCAGTTGGAGAAAAAGATTGTTTGGTTGCAGGTTCAGTTGAGTCAAGGGGTTGTTACCTTAACAGTTAATCCAATTGTCAGTGCTGATATTAAGGAAGAGTTTGAATTCTATGATGACAGTGGAAGACTTCACCCTATAGAATTTATAGATAATTTTGAAAGATCTGACTATTTTAATGTGTTACCCGACAGTAAGAAAATTGCACTTGTGTGTAAACATCTAAAGCCTTGTGCTAGGACATGAGGCGATAGGCAAGCTAGGGAAGTGAATGACTATAAGTTATTCAAAGAAAATTTTCTGAAACATTTTTGGTCAACCAGTAGGCAGATTCAGGAGAAGAGACAGTTGATGACTGGTAGGCCCTACAAACCAGGTAGAGAAACTCAGCATGATTTTTTTCATAAATTTTTGATCCGGTGTAAGTACTTAGACCATCCTTATGGGGAAGAAGAATTCATTGATTTGATAGGAGTTAGACTACCGCAGTAAACAAGAAATTTAATAGCTACTTTGGATGTCATCAATGTGAATAGGGTTTCTGAATTATTGAGGCGTTTGGATGCTCAGGAGTGATTCTCTGATCGGTATTACAATCATTACCGTAGGAGGGAAAGTAGAAGACCTTCAAGGGGGGATCATAGTTCAAGAAATGGTAGAACCAGGGGAAGAGGTCATGATAATTATGCAAGGAGAAATGATAATGGGAAGATGCAGGAACAGAACCCCCAAACTGGAAAGGAAAAGAATTGTATGGAGCAGTCAAACTAAGAACCACCACTGTGTGGAACAATACAGTTGTGGGTAAGAGTTTGGGTCCAGGTACTGTTTTCCATGAGATAAATGCTATATTTAAAAACACTGGTGGGTCAAAAGTTACTAAAAATTTGGTTAGTGGTGGCTCTAATAATAATAAAATTGTCCAAGAGATTGAAGTCATTCCTAATGATGACCAAGTAGTTGATTTAACTGTAAATGAAGTAGTTTCTGATAGTAATGTATATGTAGTAACATCTCCAGACTTTGACAAGGTTGTAAATCTAAAATGTGAAGAAATTAATGAATTTGATATAGCAAGTAATTTTATGGTAGTAGACAATGTAACAGAGGGAGCAAAGAGTGAATTCCATGATATGGGTATAGTAATGAGGGATGTAATTAATAATGTTGATGAGACAAAGGTTGTTAGTAGGTCAGAGCAAGAAGGGGACCGCCATGGTACCTTGTCACTCAGATCAGTGTGTAAAAGTAATAATTTTCGTGTAGAAGATTTACGGAATGGTCACAAGTTAATTACCAAAAGTAATGCAGAATTTGTAGTGTATGGCTGTCTGAAACTAGTGTGATCCAGCATGGCATAGTTGGGACTGTTTGCTTATAAAGGTGGGTAGAAAATTTGTTAAAATGCTGAAAATAAGGAGTTTCTCAGATATCTTGAGGATGAGGGTAATATGGCGGTGTCGATAGAAGAAGACACAGATGAGGAGGACAGTTGTGAGTTAGAATGTTTGTCTACTGAAGAGAGTGAGATTGAAAAGGCTTATGTACCGATTTATAAGTTGGCAAAATGGTCTGAATGTGACTTAGCTGATACATTATTTAGCTCTTTACTTGATGTGGATAATGCTATTGAATAAACGGGTGGGAGTAAGAAGTTTCCTTTACCGGTTTCTGGTTTGGAAAAATGTACAGAATGTGACTTAGGTGACAACATATTTTGTACACTCTTTGATGTAGGAGATAATTGTGAAGTGATATTAGCTGAGAAAAATGCTTATGTTGTGAAAGAAGTCATTAAGTCAGATATTAAAACAGTTGTAGGTACTGATTCAGATAGTTTGGTAGGTATAGGTAGTAATCAGACAATGGATAGTGGAGTTGGAAGTAATGACAGACTGCACTGCAGTAGTGATGATAGTAAATTTGTATTACCAATTGAGTTAGCAACATTGCCGTTAAGGGACAAACAATTTGTAAAAATAGAACCAATTGATCTGTCAGCTGTTCTATGGCTATGGCCGAGTCTGCTGTTTCAGATGATTCAAAGTTTGTATATCTTGCAATATATAACGAAGCTCTGTGTATATAGAAATGTAGTATTAGATGTTTATTCAAAAGTAGTAGAAAATTGGAAGGTTCGGAAAAAGTAGCTAATTTACATAGTTTTGGGTTTTCAGGAAAATCATGGAACCCACTTTTACAATAAGATGTAGGGGGCTTTACCAAAGTAGGGGAGGGGTGCCCTAATGTCTGCTATTTTTTTTTAAGAGAAGTAGTTGGTATGCATGGTTTGGGGAGGGGTCACCAGCTGTAGATATCTAATTTTGTAAATAAGATTGTGTCATTGATGTATATAGATAGTTTATTTGAGTACTTCAGTTCAGATGTAGATACAGAATGTTTAAGATGTAAGAATTCCAGTGTATATAACAATTTGTAACAGTTTTGTCTGGTGTTTTCATGATGTTGGGACTTGCTACATTGTGGTGACAAATGATCAGCAGTAAAATGTAAACAGACTGTTGTCATTAACAAGCATACATCAAGTGTGTAATTTGAAGTGAAAAAATTGCAACTTAAGGTGACGGAATTAAATGTGTAAAGCAATGTAAATCAGTAACTAAGAAAATGATTGGCTCTGTAAAAAGACAATTATTGTAATCAGAATCAGTGTCATGAATTATGCACAGATGATGTATGGATTGAAGGCCTGTATATGCTCATTGTATAAGTGTAAAGGTTATTGTGGTTGATTGTAATCTGTTTATGTTGGCATTATGTGTACATACAACCTGCTTAGATTCACTACGGATTCATTCAATTTTAACTATGTAAAATTAAGTGAATCCTGGGGAGGGGTTGTAACAGCCCCATCATTTGTAGTAAGCCAGAGTTTGGTTGAATATTATCTGGTAGATTTGTTTTGCAATTTCCTGTAAATCAATGTATATAGACTTTGTTTTATGAAAATAAATTATTTAGAGGCCATTTAATACGTTTAAGAACAGAATTGTTTAAGAGAATTGCTTAAATGTTTGTAATTCCAAGTATTAATGCAAGTTACGATGTCTAAAGGACAATTTACGACAGTTTAAAATGATTTATGTGAATAATTTTGTGTTTAAGTATCTTTTATTCTCATTTCTGACTATTTTGTATTGATTGTAAATGATTATGTATTAATTGTGATTGTTTTTAATATGTTTCAAGTGTTTAAGTATTGTTAATGTTCGAGAAATATCTGTCGGAATCTTTTGAAGTGTTCTAGAAATTTTGTTGGAGTTTATACGAAAGCGATCATCCAAGACAGAGTTAGTTAGTTAGTTTTTTCGGCAAAGTTTTCACCGACTAAATTTTACGACGGCCCAGAACTGTATTGTCTGTGGAAGACGTGCTGTATACAATCGCTCGATTGAATGTATTCATGTAAACAGTATCGTTGACGACGTGTTTAAGAAAATAAACAAGTTTAAATTGAAACGTATCGTAGACTACTTAATTATCGTATTAATTAAACCACCAACAATCTTATAACATGGAGTGTGTGATTGCTCCTTTGTGATGCTTTCTGCTCGATGCTGCACCACTTTATTCATAGTATAATTTACTGGTTGTGGGGGTAAAGTTAGATTGTTGGCGTAACACGTCTCTAATGCCGTCTTCATTGTCTGCCCCGTGTCTGACGGGCCAGACACCGTTCAGTTGAGCCACAAAATCTCTAGTCGAACAGTGGTTGTTTGACTTCACTCAGTAAGTTCTCAATATAAGTATTTCATACACCCTCCGTAGGACGCACAAGCTTCCGGTAGGTTGTATGCGGGCTCGATTGGTATACCGAGCCGTTATACAACCTTCCCGATCGGCTGTGAAACAATTCTTCTGACGCGGTCACCAGTAATTCTTCCTATTAATACACTTTACAATTCAATTTGTAGAAAGAAATAAAATATCGATGGAAAGTTTAATGAAATATTTGAAATCCTACCCACACCAGTTTTAATCAGAATATATGTCAGACTTCGATTGTATCCGAGGTTGCGAAATTCTGAGTTTGAACAGTTCACAACAATTTTTATCATACATGCGTCCAACAGGTACACAAACACAAAATAAGAAAACGAGTTAACTTTTACAAATAGGTCCAATTAATCGCATAAGCGTTATTTATTTATTTTTGCTTCAGAATAGTTCGCGCAGTTGAAAGGAGAAAACTTCAGAGTCTGTGTATTGACTCTTTGTTGCAGTGAGTGCTATTTAAGGTCTTCAGACGTAGATTTTGACAGTTCATGAAGGAGAGGTAAAAATTTTAACATTTTTACCTTTCCTTCGACATCTGTCATTTTAAGCTACAGTTTGCACCAGTAACCACGTCTCTCCTCGCCTACCTTACTTCAACTACATTTTTCTGAGCTTTGGAGCCTGCTGCATCAAATTACTCTCTGTACCATCCACTAAACGATTATGAAGTTTGAACCATTTTTTTTAACGTATAACAAAGAGTGAAGGGTCATGACCGCATTATTTGATTCATCTGAAACAAATGCCGCACCTGTATGTGTCCTTAAGGGTTTTCTATGCAAATATGGAAAAGTTTTTGCTGAATTTGAATGGAGTTATAAGTAATGAACACTCTGTTGCACAAAACAGGATCAAGGGTGATGACCGCATAAGATTTGGCTGAAATACGAACTTACCTGTATTAAACCCTAATAGTTCACTCCGCAAAATTTGGAGGTTTTTTAGAATACGAATAGGTGGATTTGCGCAGACAGACATGGCTGACTATCATATAAATTATCTATTTAGTTATTGTGGTGAATCTTGTAATGTATATGATATTAACGAAATAGGTGTGTTATTATGGACAGATCAGCGACAGAAGATGGGAATAGAAATAGAACCTTTGTATATATATGTCAACGTCACAAGAGGATGATAACAAATTAGAGAAAATTAAAGAATTAATGCAATATGTAAGGAGACAGAGAATGTGATTGGATAGCGCCCGCCAGTGTGGCGCAGTGCGCTGAGGCGCCGCATACTGGATTGCCCAGAGTCTCGCGGAGCAGCCGTGGCGAATACAACAAAACAATACAGTTATCATACTCGTCTCGCAGAGAGTTGGCAACACAGGACATTCCTCCATTCGATAAGGTACGCCGGTCTTAACAGGCTCGCTTAGATTTTGGGCAGGAACTCACTGGCCTACGAGTGGTCGAATCGGAGGGAAAAAATAAAAAAGTTGGGAGTCTTCAGTGACAAACACCAGTTAAAAGTAAGCGAGACAGGTTTGTGATCTGCTCCCACTAACATTAAACGTGTATCTAGAGAAAGCAATAAAGCAGGGGTCGCTAACCCAAATGATCTTGCGGGCCACTTCGAAAATGCATCATAACTCCGCGGGCCGCATATAAAATTATATATCCCCATATTAGATATAGACCCACGATAGACTTTTTTTGAGTGAAAAATTGAAACATAATGAATTATTATTATTGTGTTTACTATTATTCTTACATGTAAAAGTAGATAATATAATAACATTGATACTAAACGTACATTTTAAAGAATTATGTAACATTAAAAATGAAATATAAATTAAATAAATCTTGAAAATATGGATTCACAAATAATGTATTTTATTTAATACATCGGTTTTCACTACTTTGGCCATTATGAAATAAATATATTTTGTAAAAGTGTGATGAATCTCGCGGGCCGCAAAAATATTGAAGGCGGGCCGCGGGTTGGCCACCCCTGCAATAAAGGAAGAAAAAGAACAATTTCAAAGAGACAGAATCAGTGTGCTGCGATTTGTTGACGACATTCTGCTTTTAGCACAATAGACTATAATAACATAGCTGTGAATTTAGTAATAAAATCTAATATTATGTGCCATTATTACAATGTAGAAATGTTTGTTGATTTAACTTGGCTTATGTGTTAAGTGTCATTGTAATGAAATAAGAATTCTACTTTATTGTGATTAAACTACTGTTATCTTTCGTTTCTAAAAGCCTTTGTAATAATGATAAATATAAGAGCAATAAATTATTAATTAAAATTAGCAATCGAGAAAAATTAATATAAAATTAATATTCATGAATAATGTGTTATAATATTATCAAAATACAGATGAAAATGGGAGATACATTATATTGTTATCACGAGAGTGAGCACACTGAGATATTGATGAATGGCATGGAACAAAAAACAGATTATTTTGGACTAAATATAAACCACAGCAAAAGTAATGAAATGTAGTAGAAATAACAGCAATGACAAGAAATTAAATATAAAACTAGAACCATAGTAGATTCGAGTTAATTTTGTTATTTAGGAAGTATAATTGATGGCCGAAACAGGAATAATGTCAAAAGCAGAATAGCACTAATGAAAAGAGCCTTCTTAAAAAAGAGAAATATTTTAGTTTCAAATATTGATCTATGAATCAGAAATAATTTTTTAAAACTGTATGTATGGACCAAAGCAATTTATTTTAGTGAAACGTGGAGTGTAGCAATACCAGAAGGAATTAAAATTGAAGAATTTGTGGTAGTGTAGAAGAAGGAAGTTGAAAATTAAGTGGATAGATAAACTACGCATATGAGTTTTTTTGGAAATAATGGTTGAGGAAAGAAGTTTATGGAAGAGTCTAATAGAAAGAAGAGTCAGTGCACAGTGGGTCACTTTTTAAGGCATGCAGGATTTGTTGTTTTGTTAGTGGGGGGAACTATTGTATGAAAGCTAGATATCGGAATACGCGAAGCAGGTAACTGAGGACGTAGATTGTAATGTACTGTATATGTGGAGATGAATAGCTTTGCTCAAGATTGACAGAGATAAAGGATTGCATCAAACCATAAGAGAGACTAATGGCACAAAAATGAATGTAAAAGCATTGTAACACTTCTGGATTATACCTACATTAAACTTTCCGAACTCAAAGATATTTTTTTTATGAACATTGAAAGGATTATTGGAGAAAGAACTCCAAAAGCGACATTACAATACAGTCCACAGGCTAGAAGAATAGTTAGTAACCCAGTAACCAGATGACAAGATTCACTCTTTTGATGTGGAAACAAGGGTTTCAATTTCAGTCCAGGTAAACAAAAGAAGAAGAAAAGCGGTGTACAGTTATTTTCACTGCGCCTTATGTAAGTTGAAAAATGAGTGGAAACGATACCTATCAGTAGCTAAATTTATTTAGAGTCATCAACTAGAAAATAAGTAGCGAAATTTTGAAATCAGATGCACAGTGCGCTGAAAGAAGGGAGTCATACCGAGTGCCATTCGGGAAGACGCGGGTTCGAATCCCCGTCCGGGCATCCAGATTTGGGTTTTCCGTTGCTTCCCCAAATCATTCCAAACGAATGACGGGATGTTTCCTTCAAAAGTCCATGACAAGATTCCTAAAAATTCCTCCTGGTTGCTTGCCCCAGACCTATCGCGTAAAGCCATATAAAAAAAAGAAAGTGGGAAACATGTTAATCACAGGATTATCACTGGCACCCACTGCCTTTTGGTTGCTTTGCTTGGGCACGAGTGTTTTATCTCGGAAAATTTACAAGATTTAACGGTATACTCGAGTAATTTACATTAATTTAATATTGCCGCAAATTGTAAACATTGAATTTGTTGCTGTTCAACACAATTTAAAATTAAGCTTGTTATTTTAGATTCCATTACCATTATACATACGGTAATAATGTGGTAGCCAATCTAAGCTTACACATTCTTTGTACTAAGCTAAATTGATCTATTAGACTTAGCTGCAAATAACGGTTGTATCAAACATAGAACATTATTTAGTTTTTTGGTATCAAACGAAAAATTTTCAGTTTAATGAGGACCAATTATTTTCAATATTCGAAGGAAACTCGTCAATTTTATTGGATTCAAGATAGTCATTTGCAGGTAGGAATTTTTAATAGTCGTACTGGCGTGCTAATTGTTTTCGTGGATTCCTGTGCAGTTGTTTGTCTCTCGTCTCCGTTGACGCAAGGAAAGCGTTCTCCCCGTGGCTGACGCCTCTCGCAATAACTCTTTTATCTTTGGAGTGCTCCCTTCCTTTGTACGCGGCACCGCCCCTCACTCAGGCCTCGCTTATAGTAGCCGCCACCGATACACCAGAATCTGTCGCCTTAGCTTAAACGGGCGTGAGGTGAAATAGGCGGGGGGGGGGGGGGGGGTCAACGGAAATTTCACGTGAGGTTTGAAATTCTTGAAGGACTGTAGAGCTTTATTATTTTTTTTACAAACGACGCGGATTTCGACTTTAGCGGGGGTTAAAGGTCTAGAATCAACAAGGAAACCGACGTTACGGGGTGGTATAACCGCCCTCAAAAGGAGGATAGCTAAAAAAGTCTCCAAAAAAACTACTTGCTCGATTAGCAGAGGGGGGAGGGGTCCGATCAGATCTCAACAAATCTCACCAGAGGGGTGGGGGGGGGGGCGGGGGGAGGTTCCGGAATTCCTCAAAAACAGCTCACGTCCCCCTAACGCTCGGACCACCTCGCTCTCGCTTTGTATCACATAGCGAAGGTTTGGTTCAGTGTGAGAAACCTCCAGTGCTCAATTAATACAGTATTTTGAATCATATTCATTTCGACCGAAAAGACATGTCTGGAATGGAATGGGAAGGCAGCAACAGCCATTATTAGGAATATGGGAATAGGTTGGGGGAGATTACATTCAGAGAAATACGAGTATATTTGCCTGTTTAGAGATTTTCATTCCGTGAGGAAATTTAAACGAATAGAATCCTTAGAAATGCTCGGTTCTGCTAGCTAAAAATCTTCTACTGACATGTGTAAACATAAGAACCAGGAACATTTCAGTTGTCAAAAATTGACAAGGGACGATAAGAAACATCTTCGCCAGTCTCAGCATTAAAGCTGGTCGGTTGGGGGTTGTTGTCCTGAGACATTTCCTCCCTCAGTCTTCTTTTGAGTGGTCTTCTCTTCACTTCTGATTGGTCGTCTTGGTGGCGTATTACTAGTTGGTCCTTAGCGCTCCGTCAGCACCAATGGCCTGCTATGTTTGTCAGCGGCAGTTTCATATTCGCCGAGACAACTGACCAGTGGATTGGCAGAGTGATGTGCTGCTCTGTAGAATTTATAGGCATGTTGCCGGAACCTGTCAATGAGCTTCTCTGTTCCCGACGCCTCATGGACTGCGACGGTGGGGAAACGGTTGGGCAGATGTAGTGCCCGCTTCAGTGTTCTGTTTTGCAGCACCTGCAACTTTCTATATCACTGATTTATATAAGATTTAGCGCACTTGTTCTTGTCGATTGAAAAATGAAATGTGTAGCTGCCCGTTGCGATTCTCTGCATTGGGACCAGTCAGGATTCAAACAAATGGAATAACCAGTAATTTTCATTGGTATATGTATGTTCTGAACATAATAGTTTTCGAGATCAACACGCTCGCCTATCAGATCTGGCACACTGGTTTGTCCGAATTTCTGTTGCCGTTTTTGCAATACTAGAGTCTTGATTTTTTTTGGAGGGGGGGGGGGGGGGGAGGGATGAGGAGGAATAAATACGAGTTGTATTGCAGTTTGTTTTGCTGGAGCGTCAACTAGCAATAACAAGGAGTATCTAAGCAGTAAGCGGTGTCAACTCTACGGTGTCATCCATTAATCTCATCCTGAGAATCAAAATGTCACTGTAAGAGCAAAAACATCTGCACTTCTGAACACTAATCGTCCAAAATGCACATATTGGGCCTTTCCGATAACTACTTGGTAATCGTTACTTTGGTTTAAGTGTTTTTAAGGTGATCCACTGGTTTGCGAACTAGTGAACAGTTGTGTTGATTGGTTTTCCATTGTTTATCGAAATCATTCCAGCCGTATGGTGGAACGGTTCCATCAGACGGTCTTGGTCGAATTTGTGTCGAGTGTTAGAAAGAAATCTCTAAAAGTTATTTTGCTTTAACAGCACTAGAAATTATTTTTAAAAAAATGGATATACCAGCTGAAAATAACTTTATAAAAAAACTCGTAGTAATTTTGACCAAAGTAAAATTTTCAAAAATATGAAAATCGAAACTAAGAACAAAAGGTGACGGCGTATAAACCGTATCTGGGGTTTGAGAAATCGTTTTGACCTCTGAACCAACACCGCATGTTCAAGTTACGAGTAATCGCTTACTTTAGACATTATTTACAAAGGTAGCACTGAAGAAGAAGAAAAAAGGGACTTTGATTTATCGAAAACTGTTAGTTTTCGGGCCATATATTTCTTAATGAAAATCACTATTTTCATTTTCTGTTGCATTTGTAACCCAAAACTGGATAGTTTTTTTTTTTTCAGAAAATACGTTTCAGAATGCGGCTTTACACCTTTTAATAGTGAGAACATCTGATGCGGAGCTCTGATCCCCATCTTGTGAGGCTTATGTCCTTTCGCTAGTGTACCCCTGTGTAGCAAGTAACCTGTACTAGCCTGATGTTCGATCATAGAAAACGTATTTTGCAACTATCCATCATTTCTGTAACAATTTTCCTATTCTCATTTTCTATTTCTGCCAGTTTGCAACAGTGATTTCTTCACTTACGTATCTACAAATTTATCGTTTTATCGTAACGCATGTCATCCTCTCAAGAGCTTAATTGATGTCTTTTTTCATGGGAACTGGTGTTTTTCTGCCATTAAGGAGAACGATTAAAGAATTGCAACCGATTGCCTTTTCTCTCTCTATCTCTCTCTCTTTTTTGTTAGCCCTAAAAGTATCTTCTACAAAGAAACTTCCACTATGAATAACCATCGTTCTTCTTGCAATAGCGTATCAGTTTATCCTATGAGACTTATTTTCGAGTCCAGCTTAAATAATCATACGTTCTGTCTATTTTGAATAAAAATAGGAAATACCTGACCAGTAACTATCGTTAATGGTTTTCCTTTGGTCCCAGCACATATTTAAGTAGGGTAGGAAACAGTAGTTAGAAACAGAGTTTCAGTCTTTTATGAAGTTTGCTTTTATCAACTACGCTGTTATTTAGTAAAAAAATTATTTTTGCAGTGTCTCATTTAATTCTTCCATCACCAGTGCGCCAGAGCTTCCTTAAAGTTACAGTTTTCCCCCCTTGCGCACAGATTCTTTCTTGTTTAAATGTCAACTCTTGTGCTCAGATAATTTCGTGTAGCTATTATTAACATTATCCAAAGTTGTTAGCATTTTTCGTATTTCAATTTTACAGGTCTTCGAGTGCATAATATAGGGAGGGAAAACTCGCGGAGGTAGAGCGTTGTAGAATGGAATTACAACTGTTGATCTTGCTCGATTTCGTATTAACAGTCCTTTTTTTTCAAATGCTTTTTTTTTCAAATCCTTTTTTTTTTTTTTTAAATTAAATACTGTTATTTGCTACAGCCTAAATGAATGATTCATACATTCTTAATCCTTTTGAATTTCCGAAGAGATATCATCGTCAGTATTAATTTTCACTAGTAGGCCTACGTCTGCTATTTCGTTTTCTCCCATACCAAATGTTCGGCTGAGGCTCCGAATCAAAAATTACCTTTCATCTAGTTTTAAGCTTTTTCGCCCATCGTATCCGGCAGTTCATTAATTTTCGAGTAACGAGGATATATCATGTAGCTAGTTTATTAGTCTGGCACACGTATGGTTATTTATCGACTTAATCTGATCAAGATCCGTTATGCTCTGCAAGAAAGAACTACTTCGCAAAGTTAGCGGTCCTGCGGTACTTTGGCTTCAATCATCAATTTTTGCCGTTCTTTGAAAACAGACATTCAAGGAAGGAGCAAATGTCTAAAATGGCCAAACACACACCACGTTGACCAGTTTGCTTTAGCGCTCTTTGTTCGTACATTTAATGCTATCGATTGTATCGATTACGGAAATTGCTACCGAAGCATCCGCTCAAACCAAATTAAATTAAATTATGGATAACTTGTGAGCATGGAAACTCAATATCATGATTTTTTGAGTGGCATACTTTTGATTTGAGGTTTGTTATATTGTTACTGAGACTGGTAAACATTTACTTAGTGTCGTAATTACATTGCGTGAGTAGTGTGAGTTTGTTTTTGCTCATAACTGCTTAGTTTGATATTACTACAGGACATTTTTTCGTGGCCTACTCTAGACGCAAGTATCTTAAGCGCTAAGCACGAACATTCTTAACTACGTTACAATTTTTTTTTATGCTTAAAATATTCTACTCTTCGCTTATACTGTTGAGTTTAACCCAGAATGGTGATTTACACCAGTATAAGTTACAATGAAATCTACTGCATCTAACTTATTTGAAATAATCACTACCCAAACCTAATGGATATAATATTGCGTCCTGCCCAATCGCTCCATAGTTATTTATATTTTACTTGCAGGAAGTCTTAAGAATATTGATTTATGTCTTTTCTTGACGGTTGGGTATTTTGGTTCCAGGCCGAAGAGCGGATCGATGCTGCTGTACTCCAGGAAGAAAGTCCGTTACAGGCGGGACGGCTACTGCTGGAAGAAACGCAAGGACGGCAAGACGACCCGCGAGGACCACATGAAGCTCAAGGTGCAGGGCACGGAGGTAAACGCGGATCGCTTTCTTGCTATTTATTACATTCAATTTTCAATGGTTACAGAATTTTTTACTTTCTAGCTGTTTCTGGCTGCCTTAACATGTGACCAGAATTCCTTTCGATTGTGAAAAATATGTTAACATACTGTATATATATATATTCTCGTGTTATTACGTTTTCTCTGTTACTGCATTTTTCGCACCTCCTTTTGCCTTAACTATTCTGAACTGTCTCGCAGCAAGTGTTAGTGAAGAAACCTGACTTACAGCCTTAGCGCAGTAAAATCCTTTTTCAGCAGCCTTTCTTTTTATATGACCCATCCGTTTCACAGTTAAATATAAACTTTAACTAGCGTGAAAATCGTATTACAAGTTATTTTTTTCTTTCTTATACTCGTGCGCTATCAGCTGCCCGCGATTTTGTTTACATGGACTATGAATGTACAGATCTCTCTTGTAAACGAAAGATCCTTCAAGATTTGGCCGAAACACGGGGAACAAATAACACGAGAGGAAGTATTGTACATTTGGGCATCAGAAACGCCTTTTTATTTTAGAATCGACGGCTGCGTTACGGAGCGTGTGTCTCTACGGCTTGGTGAAGATACTTTCTCGGCAAACTGTACTTTTTTAATGCTTAAAATGGTTAGAAATGAAGACTATAATGCAACCTTCGCCTAACCCGTCAGAATTTATGCTTTAAATGTTTTTCACACCAAGTCGGATTCTGTTGAACAATTTTACAAGTTACGAAGAAGCGCCTATTTAAAGTTTGAATCGATGCACTCAGAGAATTAAGAAATTCTACAACGCAACCGCTGACCTCATTTTATCGTCTTCGGTGTTTATTGAAATAAGTCCCATCTCATTTCCATCAATTTCTAATGTTGTTAGCAGCTGCTTGGTAGATTATGGTACTAAAATGTACCGTTCATCGAACTTCTGGACGAAGCTTTGTGGATTTTGTTTATGCAGCTTAAAGGGCGAGAAAACCTATCACTGGACTTGAGAAACCATTGGTTTTACACCAACGACTCGGGCCACACACATCATTTAGTGCTGCTACATACGGTTGGCATCAGAGACTGGGAAAAAAGGGGGGGGGGTAATTGCATGGTATTCACCAGTGTATTATTTCTGGATATAAGGTGTCATCTGAAGAATTGGTAACTACAAAATTCAAAAAAAGTATCAGAAACTAATAGCTTTGATGTTGATAGCTAATGTTGAAGAAACGAATAAAAAATATAAACTGATACCATGGAAACCTCTGGCATGCTATCAAAAACAAGGCACCAGAGGAAACATCGTGCATTTGAGCATCAGAAAACATTCGATTTTAGAATCGACGGCATGTTTAAAAAATTATGCTGTGGTAATGCAGCTGTCACCCATAAATTGCCTCTTTTTGTAATTCATATTCCGAGAAACTCCCTGCCGCTGAAACGATCACTTTCTTAACTCTTGCCTGTTGTTAAATAGTACAAATATCAGCCGAAATGTTTTAAGTTTGAAGAAGGGTTAAAAAATGAAATTGTACCTCGTGTGACTTTCCACTTTCTGGCAGTTAATGACTGTGTTGATTGGTTACGGTCAGAAATTAGGTTTTTTGCAGATGATATAATGGTATACTATAGGATCAAAACAGGTGAAAACTGTGAACAGTTGCAGGATGACTTGGAGAGAATATCTAAATGGGTATGTCATCATGGAATTAAGATAAATGCTAAGAAGAGTTAGCTTATTAGGTACACAGATAAAAAAACTTAAGGTTAATTGTGATTATATGGTGGGATCAGAATTGCTTGTTGAAGGCTTGAAGTGTAAATATCTTGACATAATATTTGATAACTAACTCGACTTGGCAGAACACATTTGGTAGGTGGTAGTAAAAGGTTACAAAATCCTTCATTTACTGGAAAGGATGAGGAGAGGATGTACCAGAGAAATTAGGGAATTGGGTTACAAAACTTTAGTCAGACCATCGTTTGAATTTGATGGTGTAGTTTGTGACCCACATTTTGGCTATCAGATACAGCAGTTGGAAGGTGTGCAAAGAAGAGCTGATAGATTTGTTTGTGCAAATTTTCGCAGGACCCAGTCAATAATCGACAAGATAAAGGATCTGGATTGGGATTCATTGAAGTAAAGGAGGAAGGAGTAGAGCGTACTGGGAATGTACAGGGCATATGTTGGTGATGCGGCTTCTAAGGATATTGGTCAAAGAATTAGCATTAATGCATGTAAGGTCAAAGGCGATCATGACCGTATGCTGGGGCTCGATTTCATGCATAAGGGAGTGGGAAATTTTTCTTTTGTTGGTAAGTGTGTCAGGGATTGGAACAAATGACCAAGCGAAGTGATGAATAATTTATCAAAAACTTTTAATGGATTTAAAATTAAAATTTGTAAATCGGTAAAGTAGTAGGAGAAGAATTTAACACTCCAATAATGAAGAAAATTATAAAAGGCGTAATTGGATGACTAGGAGAATTGCTACCTGACCGTTGGCTCCATCGGAATTAAAATTAATAATTATAATAATTGTTATAACAATAATGGTGATGATCCGTCGGCCTGTTGCCCCACTAGTGAAACAGGAACTACAGTGGGAAGAATAATTCCAGTCGTCCCATCAGATCTTCTCATAGCTAGAGAAATATGGAACATGCTGTGCAACAACCGCGTGTGGAGACAGAGTTATAGTATAAAGTGATTCAAGGTGCAGTATTGTATGCCCGAACCGAAATAATTAATAACTACTATAGTATGCTTTAGATTCAACCACGGCGTTTCCAGTTCACTTTCATAGACTGCTACCGTCCCCCAGCAAATATGTCACAAAGTTGTTACTTACACTCAATATTGCTCATATCCTAGAAATTGATGATATAAGTTACTTAACGAAGCGAAGGGTTGATTTTTTTAATTTTAAACGTAAATAATGTTTTCGTCTCGATGTATCTAAAAACCATGTACCATTAATTTAAAAAAATAATTCACTACTCTGTATACAGAATAAATTAATAGAAATTTCCAGCTTTCTACCAGTTGATTTGGTATCTTGCTGTAGCAATGAAACTACTTTTATAATTTCCTTCATATATATGTCTTACGATCCCTGTTCTTAATATAAAATATATCTAGCTGTTTTGCTTTTTATATATTTGCACAATTGATCTTTCAATGTATTTCCAGCAGTATTGGATTTCTTACTTTCCATATGATGCCTAAATGAAAAAGAACGTTTTCAACGCAGTTGCTGGTGCAACATATACACTGTGTTCATATAGCAGGGATTTTCCCCTACGTCCGATGCGGAAGTGATTCTGGTAAAACAAATTTCTGGCACTAACGACTGGACTGGAAGGTCATATTCCTCAATTATCCGATCCGATTGGCAGATGTTAGTTCTGTGGTCATGGTAATTACACTACCACGCCCGGATGCCTAGCGAACGTGACTCCGTGGGTTCGGTTACCGGTCCAGCCACCATGTGTCGGTTTGCCAAGTTTCCCGTAACCACGCCAGTCGAATGCCGGAATAGTTAATTCAAAAGGCCATGGCAGAAATCCTACCAATTCCTTGTCGCCAGTCCTTTCCCTTCTCTAATGATCTCGATGTCGACAGGCTTAAAGCTATAAAAAAGAAAACAATCTAATACTGTCAAAGCCGGAATAGCAAAACACTGAGGACACTGGCACTGTCAAAGGTGTAAACAAAATATGTATAAACTGATGAAGGTACTATAGGAAGCTGAGTTAAACGCTTACGGTGAAACAAATTAGAAAAAAATTCAACTGCTTTGACGTGTAGGTTCAGTAAGCAAACTTTAGAATACGTGTAAATTTAGTATTGTGAAAAATCAGTCTAGCGTATTTCTTTATACTCCTCTTTATGACTCACCGATTGCGAAAGCTATTAGATAGGTATTATAATTTTTTTAGATTATTAATATTGTATTACAAGTATGTACTGATTAAACCGACTAAACATTGTACACGTATAGAAAACTTGGAACTGCCTCGGACAAGATAAACTGACCGATGATATGCATTGCCAAAGCTGTTCTTCAAGAGACGATCATCCAATTACGAAGAAAGATTACTTTCCGCTATTGAAGTGCGCGTGAATGTAACGCGGCAAGAAATAATTTATCTGTGTTGATTGAAGCATTAGTCGTCGGTTCGTAGCCGATGTTACCCGGATACGCCCGGTTTTCGAACTGAACTGGAGGTAGAATCTGACCGAGGTACAAGAAGACATAACAGATTATCATGAAAAACCATCTGAAATCAAACCGAGGGAAAATTCAAAATTATGCTTTTCATCTTCGCACAGAGTGGCCAGAGACATCTTAGCGTGTGACATTTATGTCTAACCCCTTTTGTATAATAATTATTGTCTATGTTGTTTAAATTAGTAAAAAAGTGATTTAATATTAACTGTATCTTTAATGATTTTTTAATTAATACAAATAATTGTAGTAAAGATTCTTTGTCTGCGCTTGGAGAGTTGTTGCTTGGTTGCGCGCGGGAGTGCTCGCACATGGGCGCCCAGAGATTTTATTTTTGGGGAACTTTGTAATCAATAGTAATTATGTGTTGGAATTCGGTTTGAAAGATATTAAATTAATTATCAGTGATAATCAAACAGTATGTTTTGGTTTGTTGAAATTGTTAGAGGGAATCATTAGTATCTTGTGTGTATTTACTGGCACGATATTAGTTACTGGTAACCAAAAGTAAGAGCTGTTTCGGCATGCTGTGTAGGCCAGGCATCCATAACACGCCGAAGGGAGTAGCAGCTTATAAGCGTAACATGGAACTGGGAGAAACTGGAATCGTGCGCGAAACCAACCTGCGAATCGAGATATACCGGACCTTGTCAGCACTACCAAGAGAAAAATAAGTGTGAGAAGTAACATTTTGCGCAGGCTCCCAGGACAGTGGCATAGCTATCGGAGGGCTAGTCTGTGCCGTGCACTGAGGCCCCCAAGTTTTGGGGACCCACAAGCTCAGCACAGGGAAGGGGGGGGGGGGAGAGAGCAGAGCTCAGGGAGCCCCTGGCAGCAAACCTCATAGCTTACGAGACTTGGTAAAACTAAAAAAAAAAGGTCGCCCATCTGGCCCGAGGGCGGGACTTTTTTTTTTTTTTTTTTTTTTTTTGGCACCAGGGCCCTTGATTTGATAACCTAGCTACGCTACTGTCCCAGGATGTACAAGGGAATGAAATCCATGAAATCCAGAGATGATTTTTTCAACATGTTTAACTCTCTGTTTTGTAGTAGAGAGTGTATAAGGTACAAATAATGTTCTCGGGTGACTAGCCGAGTTATAGAGGTGTTATCGTAATCACATGATATTTCAGTGCGCCGAAATATCGTGTGATTACGATAACACCTCTATAACTCGGCTAGTCACCCGAGAACATTATTTGTATTCTCAACGCCGAGAAAGATTACGTAATTATATAGTGTATAAGGTAGTTTTCTGCATGCACGAAGCTTGTGGAAATTGCGCTGAACGAATCATATCGAATTGAAACTAACCGGCCAGAAGATCCTGGCCTGACATACGCACACCACGCATCAAAGGAGAGCTACTGGAGAAGAGGAATGGAGTAGGCGAATGTCAAACATCACACATCATATATGCAGTCACACTATATCGTTGCTACGCGTATTAAATTTAGGAAGAGCTTCATTATATAATGGCTGCGCTTGGAGATTAACCATAGGCTCACCTCCAATCCCTATCGAAGGACTCTGTACACGAAATCAATACCGGCTTCAGTTTTCAAAGAGGGACTTCGAATCTTAAAATAGAGCACGTTGCAAGCATTGAACCGCTTACGATCAAGAATTTAAACTCACGACAATCGGCCCACCTGTTTTAACATAGAAACACCTCTCATGCACGACGACCTAGTTTCAGCTGCAGATAACGAACTTAAGGTCGCTGAATTGTGAGAAAGATTAATGTGACTAATTTTTTGTGTGACACGGAAAGTAAAGTTGAATATTAATTCTTTGACAAAACAGAATTTGTTTTTTCTGTGAAAGACAGTAAACACAACATCTTACGGTTTAATCATCATTTATATTAATAAGATTTTATTTTTCTATTTACTATAGTAGCTCTCTTTTTTTTTTTTTTAAAAAAAATACAACTGCTGATTCATAAAAACTCGTATCACTCACGAAATTTCTGTCACACTTTTATTTTCTTATCAAAACAATTCCCCAATCTCTCTTAATTCCTGTGTGGTCTTCAGGGAACACTTAATCGCATTGATCTGAAAGGAAACAACTGTTGAGGAAAATAC
>CM061920.1:94016259-94063957 GCA_031002005.1 Vandiemenella viatica
AGAAATTTTCCTAATGCTTTAAACTCCATGAATTCTCTCTGTGCTGATCAAACAAAAACACTCTGCAACTTTTGAAATGTAAAGCACAGTCCAAACTGTATAACGTGAACAATGTCTAATTCATCAAATAAACATATAAACTTTTTAAAAACAAATCCATTAGGTGTCAAGTAGTCTCTATTGAAGGCGGTTTTTGTATAACATTTAATTTGAGAGTGTTTAAGAAATTCAGTAACAAATTATTGTTAAATTTGAGTTATGAACTTTTTATTGTTTATAAGAACTAAAATTAATAATTCTAGCTGAAGCATTTAGAACATATGAAGTTTGTCGGAAAAATGAGTGATTCATTCAGACTAATACCTGTGTAATATATATATATATAATATATATATATATGAACGGACTTTATTCATTTAATAAACTATGTAAGCAATAATTTTTGTCATGTTTTACACTCCATACCAGTGAACAAAATCGGATTACGACGGTTGTATGTTACTGTAACATACTTTCTATATTTAATATGTTACGAAATTTTTGGCAATGTAACATTCTTATACTGGAACGTATGCTGAAACTTCTAAATTCGTTTGTGTTACTGTAATTCAGATTTTTTAACTGTCGAAAATATTTTAGATTAAAACATTACTTTAAATTTTAATCGTGCGTTTTATTTCACCAAAACACCTTAAGATTATATGTGGACGAGCATTACAGTCATATGTTATGCTAGAAAAGTATACAAAACTCGAAAAAAATAACGAAGAAAGGCAGAATGGGGAGCGCACGGTTTTGCCGCCCGCACTGATTAACAAAAAACGGCGCCTAACCTCTGATAATTGGACAGCGTCCTTTTAATGGTCACAGCTCTCCACGGCTTTCTACTTCTCTGCCCCTCTGCACACACTCCAAACAAGTAATCATCACACCGTCATTTGCTGGCTGTAATCAGTAACTGAATCGCTGAATATTATGAGTTACTCAGGACAACCATAGGACACTGAATCAAAACTTTTCCTTAATATCCATGGATATGACTATCATTTTATAATGCCAGCCATATCAGCTAATGATTTTTTCTTATCGGCCTCAGTTTATTCAATGCGATGAACATTCAAAGTAAATTTTTGTTTTCTGGAACATAAATATAAATATATTGCTGCATCAACGTTCAATCAATGCGCCGTAGGGTGCAAAGAAACGTCATGTTAGTGGCCAAAATTTCTCTATTTACCATTTTTTTCTGTGCCGTGTTGACTTCGAGCTCGTTAGAAGTGGGAAAGGGCAGGAAACAAGGAACTGTAAGGAATTCTGCAATGACCACGTGAGGTGAAAACTGAAATCTAGATTTCCGATGGGGCTAATTAGTATTAATGTACTAAAGAAAGCCGCAATCGACGAAACAGGTGTCTAGCTCCTTGCACTTGGATTCATTCATTGATTGGCAGGTAACAGAAAACTAAATAGTTAGCGAACTTCAAGGACAGACGTAGTGTAGATGAAATATGCAGTGAGTTGGAGGAAATCGTATAGAAAATAGATATCATTGAAAATGTTGTCTGATATGAATTGCGTGCCATTTGGAAGAAAGGAACATTTTACTGTTATCACTGTTTACGTGACTTCCACACCAGGTAAGCCGGATATTTTTACTTACATTTAACATCAAGGCCACAAAACCAGTTGAAATTTTGTATTTACTATATTCCTTTATTTCCATGATTTAGCCAAGTATTTACCTCTTCGTCTGTCTTTCGTTTCCTTATCACAAATGAAAATTTATTAGTTACTAGAAAAAGGCCATGACAAGCATTACGATAGAGAGAAATCTACTCAGGGTGTCACAATAAACTTCCATGTGGTCGAAGAGGCAAATGCATAGTAGACATAAAGGTAACATTAGCGTAGTAATGGCTTTACAGTGTGAGTTACTGAAGTATTTTGATAACTTGTTGTTGTTAGTAACAGACAAAGTATACGTTATGCATGATTGCCTTTCATTTCGATTGGCAAACACAAATTATGAAATAATATGACATATCCGAAAGTTTTAGTTGGTCTGTAAAGAATCGAGCCTCCCAGCAGGTAGAAAATCAACAATTTCGTTCGCAAGATATCCGCAGAAACCATGAATCTCCTAGGACGCAGTAGCGACACGGAGATGTTGTACACTTGGCAAGCCCCGGATGTTTCGGCAATACATCAGGATAAGGAAAGAAGGTGGAAGTTGGAGAGACATTTGCCGGGGGCCGACTCGGAGCACACTCCTGCCATTCGTCATGTGGGGCGCTGCCTTCAATATCGGACGCCTCCCGCCCACGCAGCTGCGCAAACAACCAGTTCCAAATTATAGTTTCCATTAATTAATCAAATCTTCCAATACCTGCATTTAAACCAACACGTTAAGTATAGGTACTTTGTCAAAACCTTATTCATCAAATATTTAATGGAAGAGATGCGAAACTTTTCTGAGAAAGTGGACGCTCGAAAACGTGTGACACTTGACTGTTATTTGTTTGACAGAAATGTAGAGCTGCAGCAAGTAACTCTTATTAATGGATTCCACGCATATTCAGTATTTTTAAGATATGAAGGCTGAGAGACCATTGAATTTTCACGAACCTTAAAGTTTTCTGTAGTGTTGCCGGATTTACAAAATACGTTGTTCGTATCTGCACTGTTGAGCGAAAAGCTGAGGATTTTTTCCTCCAGCCGAGACGCGCTTTCGATGTTGCAGTACTATTGCAAAAGTGTTGTGTCCTCTGACAGCTACAATGCTGAACCTAGTGGTTAAAGCTTTAACCCTGCTTCACGGTGGTTTTAATTAAAGGTTTTGTTTGTCTTGAGTTTATTCTGTTTACTTTAGGTTAACATATGATCGAATGGCTGGTACAATACAAAAATTAAGCAGGGCGTTACCTTTTTTTTGTATTTTTCAGGTGTTATATCTCGTTCTATGTGGTTTGATGAGCAAGAAATTTAAATCTTCAATTATTTGTAAAATGCTTTCGCGAGTACTGCAATTACACTCAGCCTCGCAAAAAAAAAAAAAAAAAAAAAAAAAAAAAAAAAAAAAAAAACAATAAAAAAACAACAAAAAGAAAACTAAAACAAAAAAAAACAACTCCCAGAAGGACAATAGGAGACGAAACGAAATTTCAAGGGTTGAAGGGTATGACGTTTGAAGTGAACTACACTTAATGGTTCCTTGAGGTTATTACTATGTACACAAAACACTGGTAAACAATAACAAATGTGGTACAGTTAGCGGATGACCGTCGAGAAATTTAGCCTGGTCCTGATCCGGGGTAGAGAGACGGCTTCTACTTCTCGCGAACTTCCGGTGGTCTTCTGTAGTTGAAGCTGGTTCCGCGGTCAGGCCGGAACTGGCGGTGGAGCGGCCGGCTACGCTTATATAGGCGGCCTGGCGCAGGAATTCCGTTGTGTGGTAGTACGGCGACCTCTGTAAGAAATAGTCCCACTTAGCTTCTAGATGATTCTATTTGTTTTCCTGGTTTGTTTTGATGTCTCTGCGCCTGTTTGGAGTCGTATATGTATCCCGGCGTGCAGGCGCGTTGTGTGTGAGGTCTGCCTGGCAGGGGCCTTTACTGGCAGACTGAACATACCTCCCTCCCGGGGGGGGAGGGGGGGAAGCGATGTCTGCGACGTCTGCGAGGTCGTCTGCCGCGGCGCCCCTGGAGCAGACTATGAAGGCTACCTCCAGGGGAGTACGGAGCTGTTCCCCTGGCGATGCGTGCCGACCTGCGTCGTGGTGCAGGTTGTGGTGGAGGTACTTGTGGAGCTAACGGCATCGGTTCGTCGGCGTCGATGGCCGGGGGCTGTACGGGGGGCGCTGAAGATGGTCCCCGCAGGTGGTCGAGAGGGCTGCGGCTGAAGGGTGTCGGAGCGACCGACAGGTTGTGGCGTCGTTGGTGGCGCTGTAACTGTCCCTGAGCAACGGTTAGACGGCAGGAGTGGTGGAGGTGGCAGGGAAGGAGAGGAAGAAGTGGATGGCGTGCCGTGGTGGAAGAGGACGGTGCCGTGGGGTAGCGGGGGACGTAGTTGGTTTCGATGGCGTCGCACTATCCGGCCATCCAGGCTGACGTCGAACAGTTGGCGGCCCCGGGGCCGCTGGATGACCCCCGGAAAGCCAAACCGGCCCGGGAGCCAAACCCGCGGGCCCAGACTAGGGAGCCCGGGGTGAAACGGAATGGGCCCGAAGGTACCTGTACTTTGGGCGGGGGTAAGAGGAGATGGAGGAGAGTGCGAGGTTGGCGGCCATGCAGCAATTCCGCCGGGCTTTTGGCCCCCACTGGAGTGGTTCGATAGGAACTGAGGAAGAGTGTCAATGCCTCTTCGAGTTTGTGACTTGTGGTGTATTTGGTTATTTGGGTTTTGAATGTTCTGACTAGCCGTTCCGCCTCCCCGTTAGATTGGGGGTGGAAGGGCGGGGTGAGGAGGTGTTGGATATTGTTGGCGGTACAGAAGGATAGGAATTCCCGACTTCGAAATTGCGGTCCGTTATCTGTGACGATAGCGTATGGTAATCCTTCGATGGAAAAGATCTTCGTGAGGGCTGAAATGGTGACCTCTGTAGTGATTGTGGAGCAACGGACGACATATGGGAAGTGGGAAAAGGCATCCGTCACTAGGAGCCACTGGTGTCCTAGGAATGGGCCAGCGAAGTCGAGGTGAATGCGTTCCCAGGGTCCGGACGGTGCCGGCCAGGAAAGGAACTTTTGAGGGGGGCGGGGCAGTTGTTGGGCACAGATGGTACAGCGCCGCACCATCTTCGTGACATCCGTGGTAAGGCCGATCCAGAATACATGGCGTCTGGCAAGGGATTTGGTGCGGGCAATTCCCCAGTGTCCTTGGTGGAGAGTTTGGAGGATTGTCGGTTGTAGGGATCTCGGAACGACGACCCTCGGGGTGGAATTTGGTTCTGTGCGGAGGAGCACTCCCTCTACTACTGAGAGCTGGTGGCGGATGGAGTAGTAGAACTTGAGGTCTTGATGATGGCGTGGAGGGGAACGTGTTTGCCAACCCGTGTTGGATGTGGTGTCGGATGACACGGAGGAGGGGGTCCTCCCCTGTGGCTGCCGCGACTTTTGAGGCCGTGACTGGAAATGTCTTCAGTGCTTCTTGTATGTCATCGTCGATCTGGAACACCAGAAGTTCCGACTTGTCGAAGGCAAGGTCTGGTCCCTGCGGTAGTCTGGATAAGGCGTCTGCATTGGCATGCCTGGAGGTGGTACGGAAATGCATGGTATATCTGAACTGGGACAGGAATAGTGCCCAACGCTGGATGCGGTGGGATGTTTTGGTAGGCAGACGTGTGGACGGATCAAATAGTGATAGGAGTGGCTTGTGGTCGGTAATGAGATGAAAAGAAATCCCATATAAAAGGGAATAGAATTTGGAGCAGGCAAAAACAATAGCTAGCGCCTCTTTCTCGATTTGAGAATATTTAAGCTGAGCAGCCGATAGGGCTTTGGAGATGTAGGCTACGGGGCGTTCCGTGCCATCTGGTAATTTATGAGACAGAACTGCCCCCACACCGTAATCGGATGCATCTGTGGCAAGTATCAAGGGGAGGTTTGGAGTGTATGGCATGAGGCATGCTGCGGACTTGAGCTGCTGTTTAAGGGTGTGGAATGCGGTCTCGCAAGCTGGGGTCCAACGGAACGGGACATTCTTGCGACAGAGGTGGTACAGGGGTGCTGCCACTTGTGCTGCTGAGGGTATAAATTTTCTGTAGTATGAAATCTTGCCTAAAAAAGATTTCAACTGATGTAGATCCTGAGGCCAAGGTAATTTGGAAATAGCGTCCACATAGGAAAATGCTGGGGAGATGCCTTCCTGAGCGATGATGTGACCCAGGTAGGAAATGGATTTTTGAAAAAATTGACACTTGGAAAGGTTGCATTTTAATCCTGCTGCACGGAGGCGGAGGAAGAGTAGGCGGAGGTTGGTCATGTGTTCGGCAGCGGAGGGTCCCGTGACGACTATGTCGTCGAGATAGTTGATGCATCCCGGAATATCCTGGAGAAGTTGTTCGAGATACCGTTGAAAAATCGCTGGAGCACTGGCCAAGCCGAACATGAGCCGGTTGAGTTGGAAGAGGCCAGAGGGAGTGTTGATGACTGTGTATTGTCGGGACTGGATATCCAAAGGGATTTGAAGGTATGCTTCTGCCAGGTCAATTTTTGTAAAGTAGGTACCTCCTGCTAGTTTACGGAAGAGGTCGTCCGGTCTCGGAAGTGGATAGTCGTCTACCAGCAGATGCGGGTTGACGGTGGTCTTAAAGTCACCACAGAGACGTAAGCGGCGTCCTGGCTTCTGAACTATGACCAACGGCGTGGCCCAGGGGCTGAACCGCACCGGCTGGAGGATCCCTTCGTCTTGGAGACGTTGAAGTTCTTCCTGAAGTGGTTGTTGAAGCGCTACGGGTACCTGGCGTGCCCGGAAGTATCGAGGCCGTACGTCCGGCCGGAGTTGGAGTGATGCTTCGAAGTCCTTTGCACAGCCGACGCCTGGTGAGAACAGGTCCTGAAACTCGGTGCAAAGGGCGTCCACTTCAGGAAAAGGAACATGCTGAGATACGAGGTGTATGTTATCCTCAATTGAAAATCCGAATAAGCGGAAAGCGTCCAGTCCAAATAAGTCTGCTGTGAGAGAACTGTTAACTACTAAAAAAGGGGACTGAAACGATGTACAGACTTATACATGACGTTTGCTGTGAACTGTCCCAGGAGTGCTATTTCCTGTTTGTTGTATGTCAGGAGGCGCTTGGGGGCCGGCGAGAGGGGGGGGGCGAGCCAATTTGCACATAAGTAGTATAATTAAGCAATGAGACTGCTGCTCCTGTGTCGACTTGTAGGCGCAGGGGCTTGCCATTGACCGTAACGTCAATAAAAAGTTTGGATGCTGTGGAAGTGTCTACCTGATTGATATCCATAGGTGCGCCGCTCAACCTGTCTTGGTAAGACCCTGGGCGGCGAGAGCCGGGATTGGCATTGGTGGTGTTGGTGCGGCAGACGGACGCCAGGTGTCCTTCCTTGCCGCAACGTGAGCATTCAGCCCAACGATCCGGACAATTTTCCCTCTCATGTGCTGAATAACAGGCGGGGCAGGAGGGTAGGCGGAGCGGGCTGCGGCGTCGGCGCTGCGGGATCCGCTGCTGCTGCCGCGACTTGGTGCCCCTGCCGGAACGAGCCGGTTCGATGTCCTTCTGAGGAAGCGGTCCCCGGTTGTGGTGTCGGGAGGAGCGCGACTGGGAGCTCTGGATGGCGGCGACGTCCTGTGTGTCCTCTACGTCGGTTCGGATTGCGGCCACATCCGCCCAGGACTCCAGGCGGCGATCTGCGGCCGTAGATATTTCGAATTTGTAGGCAAGTTCGATGACCTGCTCCAGGGATGGGTCCTCTAACTTGAGGGCGTCATGCCGGAGTGCGGCATCTGGTGCAGCCTGTATGATGTGATCACGCACCATGTCGTCGGCGTAGGATTCGTGGGAACAACGAGTTTGAAACTTACATTTTCTGCTAAGGCCTTGGAGTTCGGCCGCCCACTGGCGATACGTCTGATCGGGCTTCTTCCGGCATTGATAGAATTCGACGCGGGCTGCGACGACATGGTACCGGCGTCTGTAGTATGCATTCAGTGTCGTACAGATGGTCGTGAAGGTGAGGGTGTCGGGGTCTTGTGGCTGAAGTTTGGTGAGCAAGACATACATCTTTGATTGGTTCCAGGAAAGGAAATATGCACGCTGGTCTTCTTCTTTGGATATGTGATGAATTGCGAAGTGTTGTTTTATGCGCTTCTCGTAGGTCTCCCATTCTTCGACGTCGTCGTTGAATGCTGGGAACGGAGGCGGGGCCGTGGGTTGGCGGAGATTCCTGACTTCCGCAATCAGTTGTCTCTGAGATTCGAAGAACTGATGTAGAAGTCCTTGGAGGAACTGTTGCCATTCCGTAGGTGCTGCTGGCGTAGCCATGATGGTCGAGAGTTCTTATCCCAACCTTGTCGCCACTGAAGTGAACTACACTTAATGGTTCCTTGAGGTTTATTACTATGTACACAAAACACTGGTAAACAATAACAAATGTGGTACAGTTAGCGGATGACCGTCGAGAAATTTAGCCTGGTCCTGATCCGGGGTAGAGAGACGGCTTCTACTTCTCGCGAACTTCCGGTGGTCTTCTGTAGTTGAAGCTGGTTCCGCGGTCAGGCCGGAACTGGTGGTGGAGCGGCCGGCTACGCTTATATAGGCGGCCTGGCGCAGGAATTCCGTTGTGTGGTAGTACGGCGACCTCTGTAAGAAATAGTCCCACTTAGCTTCTAGATGATTCTATTTGTTTTCCTGGTTTGTTTTGATGTCTCTGCGCCTGTTTGGAGTCGTATATGTATCCCGGCGTGCAGGCGCGTTGTGTGTGAGGTCTGCCTGGCAGGGGCCTTTACTGGCAGACTGAACAATAACCATAAACACTTCTAATTTTTGAAATGGAGATACTTATTTCATTTACATTTCTAAATTATATTTTTTTCCTCTTAATTTTGAAACATGCTGGAAATATTTTCTAATGGCAAAAAATACAGGTGCACGATGGTGAATAATCATATATATTATTTCTATAAGGCATTTTTTTTTTGTCACAAGCCTGTATCTTCCTTCATACTTAACCAAAATCAATGAATGAGGTGTCATTTTAAAGCTTATGGTCTCCACTTTGGTCACATCATATTTTAAGAAATGAAGGTTTAGGAATTCGACCCATAAAGGCCAAAAATGTCTATTTCTAAAAGCTGTTTTCTGTGTTACGAGTCATTTATCCCACTGGATACCTATCTGAAATCGTTTAATGAAGTATCATTTTAAAGATCTCCTCTTTAGTGACGTCATATATTAAGACAGATATTTTTCGGAATTCGACCCTTAAAGGGCAAAAGTATCAATATTTTTGCAATGCGTAATTGTGTCACGAGCGATTTATCTCCATTAATATCTAACCGATCTAGATAAATGAGATATCATATTGAATATTGAGGTCTCCGCCATGGTAACATTATATTTCAAGAAAAGAATTTTTCGTTTTTTCGACCCTTAAAGGGCAAAAATGTCGATTTTTCTAAAATGCGTTTTTTGTATCTCGAGCCATTTATCTCCCTGGATATCTAACCAAAATCGATAAACCAAGTAGGATTATTAGGAGTAATGTCTCAGCTTTGTGACATAATATTTTAATCAAGAATTTTTGGAAATCAACCCTTAAAGAGAAAAAGTATAAATTTTTCAATAACGCATTTTTGTGTCACGAGCGATTTATCTCCCTTAATATGTAACCGGTATATATAAATGAGGTATCATATCAAAGAATGAGGTCCCCGCCGTGGTAAAATTTTATTTTAAGAAAGTAATTTTTCGTAATTCGGCCTTTAAAGGGCAAAAATGTCAATTTTTCTAAAATTATTTTTTTTTTATCTCGAGCCATTTATCTCCCTGGATATCTAACCAAAATCCATAAATGAAGTAGGATTATGAGGAGTAATGTCTCAGCTATGTGACATAATATTTTAAGATAGAATGTTTTTGGAATTCAACCCTTAAACGGAAAAAGTATAAAATTTTCAATAACGTATTTTTGTGTCACGAGCGATTTATCTCACTTAATATCAAACCGATATAGATAAATAAGGTATCATATTAAAGAATAAGGTTTCCGCCGTGGTAACATTATATTTTAAGAATGGAATTTTTGGAATTCAACCCTTAAAGGGAAAAAGTATAAATTTTTCAATAACGCATTTTTGTGTCACGAGCGATTTATCTCCCTTAATATGTAACCGGTATAGATAAATAAGGTATCATATCAAAGAATGAGGTCTCCGCCGTGGTAACATTTTATTTTAAGAAAGGAATTTTTCGTAATTCGACCCTTAAAGGGAAAAAAATGTCAATTTGTCTAAAATTCGTTATTTGTATATCGAGCCATTTATCTCCCTGAATATCTATCCAAAATCGATAAATCAAGTGAGATAATGAGGAATAATGTCTCAGCTTTGGTGACATCATATTTTAGGAATGACGTTTTTGGAATTCAACCCTTAAAGGGAAAAAGTATGAATGGTTCTACAACGCATTTTTGTGTCACGAGCTATTTATCTCCTTTAATTTCTAACCGATATAGATAAATGAGGTATCATATTAAAGATTAAGGTCTCCACCGTGGTAACATTATATTTTAAGAAAGGATTTTTTCGTAGTTCGAACCTTAAAGGGTAAAAATGTCGATTTTTCTAAAATGCTTTTTTTGTATATCGAGTCATTTACCTCCCTGGATATCTAACCAAAATCGATAAATCAAGTAGGATTATGAGGAATAATATCTCAGCTTTGTGACATGATATTTTAAGAAAGAATGTTTTTGTAATTGAACCATTTAATGGAAAAAGTATAAATTTTTCTATAATTCATTTTTGTGTCACGAGCCATTTATCTCCCTTGATATATAACCGATATAGATAAATGAGGTATCATATTAAAGATTAAGGTCTCCGCCATGGTCACATTATATTTTAGAAAGAATTTTTAGTTATTCGACCCTTAAAGGGCATAAATATCAGTATTTCTAAAATGCGTTTTTTGTGTCTTTAGTGTTCTCCGTTGAAAATTAAACAAAATTGATGAACGAGGTATCATTTAAAAGCTTCAGGTCTTCGTAATGTCTTCGGTTCCGTTAACACATTTTAAGTAGAAATTTTTAAAAATTCTAGCCTCAGAGGGCAAAAGTATTAATATTTTTACAATGCATTTTTCTGTCAGGAGCTGTTTATTTCCCTTGATACCTAATCGAAATCAATAAATGACGTATCGATTTAAATATTAAATTAGCCGCTATGGTCACATCATATTTTAAGAAAAACCTTTCTCCAAATTACACCCTTAAGGGGCAAAAATATAATCATTTCTCAAAACTTTTTTTTTTACCTAGGTTGATATTTTATAAAAGGAATTTTTTGGAATTCAACCCTTAAAGGACAAAATTATTAATATTAATTATAGAACGTGTTTTTTTAAATTTTTTTAATACAAGCCATTTATTTTCTTAGATACCTATCCGAAATCGATAAATGACATATCGTTGTAAAAGTAAGGTCTCCAGCTAGGTAAAATCATAAATTAAGAAAACAATGTTCGGAATTTGGTGCTTAAAGTGGTAGCGCGTATGAGACTGTTCAGAGCCAAGTCCCCTGATTTCAGCATCGGATATCACAGAGATGTCAATAAACTTTTTTTATTTAATAAGTAGCTTTTCTGATATATTTTTTTTTGTTACTGAAACACTGTCGTTTTGCTATACAATTCCAACGTAAACATTTTATTCGCACAGCAACAAATATTTCAGAGATGTTGATATGTTGTGTGCATTTTGTTAAGGTTGGTTTTATTCTACTAAGGTCAGTGACAGTTTGTCATAAATACAGTGTGTTTTAAATTTTCCTAACTGTTTCGTAATATGTTGTGAGTATTTTGCTGCGTACCTATTACACTAAATGAAATATTTGCTACAAAAGTACGGTTCTACTATTCATTATATTACAAGCATTCAACCTCACTATTCATCGCATTTTATTCGCGAAATTTTCGCACGGGTCGTCAAGTGTAATTTATTTTAACAGCAACATCACTTGTGGGAAGTTCGCGCTACCTTGCAACAGTTCCAGAACGCTTTGAATCCCCTTTGAAGTAATTTTTACGCGATAATGCAATTGCACGTTACCTTTCTGACATAATTGCGTCTGTTTAGGAGTTATTACTTTTAATGTTGAAGTAATTTTCAGTTTTTTAAAAAATAAAAAAAACAAAGATTTTCGAGGGGATAAAAATGAATATGCGATGCTACAGACAGCAGCTAGTATCGAAACACAAAAAACAAAACGTATTCCGAAGCGAGTATCGAACCTAAGTTCCCTAACCTTACTGATTATCGTCTTAAACTACGTGGCTATTGGTATTAGAATGAATTGTAAGAGGTGTCATATACTTGCTATACATCTGACTTTTTCGTTCTTGGATGCCGGTTTCCGCACTGAAGATCTCTCTCTTCGTTAGAAGCAACTTCAATATTTCCTTTTTTTTCTTTTTTTAATATGTACACGTCACTGCTTTTTTTCAACTCACTGAAATTACGGTATAAATGATCTTCATAGAATATGATTTTTGAATTAGTCCCAATATCGTATGGTTTTTACGAACAAGTTGCATTGACTTTTATTCGTATTTCAGCTATTGTGGGAACACTTACAGTTTTTTTTATTATTTTTTAGGAGTTTTTACTGTCATGGTTGTACACTGGTGTACTAAATATTATTTATAAACCACATTTCCAACAATTTATTCATAAATTCAGAGAAACAAGGAAGACATAATTTATCTAGAGAGAGCGCGTCTTTGGCCTGCGTTAGGTAGCAACGGAGTGTTTCGGCATTAAAATTTAACGTTGAATTTTACCTAAAATATGCCTTTCGTCAAAAAATTAATGGTACCGGGTGAATAACGTGTATCGATAAGCAATTTAAAACAATTTCCCCAAAAAAGTCAAATAGCCTATTGTGCTGCGAATAATTGTGGTACGAAATGAAAGATATCAAAAGACCTACACAAAGTACCATTTCTGTCTATCTATGCTGATAAATACAAAAACTATAGTGCAACGGATTGACATCATATTTTAGCAGTAAAAGGGATCTATAATTGTGAGTCGTTACAGTTTTATCAGAACATTGAAGTTGAAATATATTGGCAAATAGAAATGCTGGAGTGACAAAGCGTACCATCATTTTATCACTTGCAGGGTCGAGTGTGTCGCCAACGCGTTTAAAATCATTGACATGTCTCTGTGGTCACCTCCCTCAGTAAAATATTTTTGCGCATTGATTTCGTAACAGTTGCGACACTCATGCAACCAATGATGTGACCACTTTGGGGGAAAATATAAATAAACCGGAAAATAGGAAAGGTGGCACCGCGGGACAGTGGTTGAACAGTCAGCACGTGGAATACTGGAAAATTGCGATAACGGAACTGTGCACGTGAGTGTGACAATATTTTGTCTGAGAGCAAGCAGTGATATAGTAATATCTGTTTAGGATTTGAAAGAAGAGGATTTACGAAGCTGAGAGAAGTGGATTCAATCCCCGTTCGGCCATCCAGATTTCGGATGTCCATGGTTTTCCGGACTCACTCCAAGCGAATTCCAGGATGGTTTTTTCAAACGCCAATGGCCAAATTCCTCCCCCCTCCCCAGTACTTTCCCGTCTTTATTGACATCGATGTCGAAGAGGCACAAACCCATAAAAAATATGAGAGTATTTTTTAAATTAAGCGAAGGCAATGTTTAAGAAACGAGAGAAGATTTGGGGAGCCTGAGAGAGATTTAGTTCTTTTTATTTCCTCTTCTTCGAGATATAATTCCTCACTTTTGTATCCTAGCATCCGACAATTAATTAGCTGCAAGGTAATTGATCGAGGCGTTCGATAGAGTCGGCCATTTTGAGCCTTCCGCGGAATCTGTCAGTATATCACCTTTTATTACTTCAACGCTGATATAAAACACACTTAAAACTTTTATGAAACGACACTCTCAAAATCTTTATACGCTAATACAGAAAAGAAACTTTTTCATGACTTAATTTGAAAAATAGGTGGAGCAACACAGGTAGCTACACATAAACAAATTTGACTATCTTCTCTTTACAAATTTATCGTTCACTTCAAATCTTTCTTCTTATAGCAAGTACAGAGCTAATTAATTCAATATCCACAGTTCTCGAGTTCAAATGATGCAGATAAATCTGGTGAAAACAAATCTTAACAATTTTCAATTTCGGCCCTCTCTCATTAAGATAATCTTCATTTTCTTCTCTCTACAACAAGTATCATTACACTCAGAACTTCTTTTTTACAACATATTTTCATGACTGTATAAATCATTAACCAAGTAAACTTTTATATTTTTATTAAAAATTAAAACAAGTGAAAACGTAATTACATACACTGCAGGGCCCATCCCTTACAAATGCACCCACATTTTGTCTTATAATTAATATAAAACAGAGACGAAATTTTGTATAGAACAGCACTATTCAGTTACTACATAATCTGTTATCCTTTATCATACACGTATTTGTTCAAGGTTTTTTCCTTGTACAGCAAACCTAACTTTTTGTTTGACTAAAGGTACAGCAAAAAATATTCTGCTTCAAATGGTCCACAATATAGGGGTTAGCTAAGATTACTACAGTTCTCTAGTGTTCACAGATCAAGACCATGAATTACTAGAGGTAGATTTTTGGGGTGATAAAAAAGAAAAAAATCAGTGTGTTGGAAGGATGAATGATGAAGATGAGGTTCTTTGAGAGAAACTAAATTCATATTCAGAGTTCAGAGGAGAGCTTAGAATGGTCATTATTGGAGGGGATTTAAATTTACCAGGTGTCACTAGGTAAGAATTAATATTAAGAATGCAAGGGAACAGAGATTTGCAAATACCTTAGTAAGGGAGGAGGTTTTACACAAGTGGTAAAGCAGAACTCTAGGAGACCAAGCATGTTGGATATCTTTCTAATAAAGCCTTATGGGGTGTCAGGTAACAGATGGAATAAGTGATCACAATGATGGAAATTAGGGAATTCAGTAAACCAGTGGCCAAAATCGAATGGGGAAATAAGCATAATAATAAAAAGGCAAAGACTTTAGAATTGAAGAGATATTTTAGGGAAAGGTTCAGAAAGTGGAAGGATGGCACAAATACAGTGGAGGCGAAGTGGAAAGAATTTAAGGAGATAGTAAAAAGGATGATGAAATGTACATTCCAAAGCAGAAAATAAAGAAAAGTACAAAACCAGCATTCTTCAATAGGGAGGAGAGAAGGTTAAAGAGGTTAGAGAGATGAGAATACAACAGAGGTAATAGACAGGAAGGCATTACGGAATACTTGAAACAACTAAACAAGAAATTAATTAGAACAAAGAGGGAAGCTAAGGTTGGATTTATGAACAATTTTATTGGTGCAAGGGGACCACTGAACGATTCATCTGGAAATTTCTATTGCTGTGTTAGAAAACTGAGGATAAAGGAAGGTATTCAGATAATTGTAGACAAAAATGGAATTTTAAAATGGCAGAGATATTGACTGACGGGTTTAATGAGACCACTAGGGACTATCATCCTCTGATGGGAGGGTATAAATCCAAGAAGAGTCTACCTATAAATATAAATAAGGAAACTACAAAATTTGAAATAGATTCTCTGGGAATTACGAAGGTACTCAGAAAGTTAAAAAAATGCCAACCGGCTGGTGTAGATAATATTACTACAGTTGTACTAAAGATTGTGGGATAAAATATTGTGCCTTGTCTTGAAATTTTATTTAAAATGAGTCTTGCTGCTTACCAGAGGACTAGAAAAGAACGATAGTAGTCCCGATTCATAAAGGAGAGGTGACAAATAGGGCTGACGTCCGTGACGGGCAAAATGATGGAGAAATTGATATGCAAATATATCATAAATGTCTGTGAGGAAAGAAACTGGTTTGCAGATCGACAACATGGCTTTAGGCAAGGATATGTGAATCTCAGAAGGTGAGCTATATGCAAGATATTTCGGATGAACTGGACAAGGGAGGCCAAGTTGATAGCGTAGCACTAGGTGTTTATACGGCTTTCGACAGAGTGAGCCATAAAATAGTTTTAAATAAACTGAAAACTATTGGACTGGATGAAAAAATTAGTTACTGTGTTAAAAGCGAGAAATCAAAGTGTTAGAGTAGGAAATACAATATCAAAGGCGTTGAAGTAGGTACATATGGGAGTTCCACAGGGTAGTGTATTGGGACCGCTGATGTTCATTATTCTAATAAATGATTATGTTGATGGTTAAAGGTCAGAATTTAGGTTGTTTGCACATGAAATAATGGTATATAACAGGATAAGACAGCTGCGGGGTGAACTGGGCAGAATATTAAATATGGGTAGGTCAGCATGAAATGAAGATAAATGCCAAGAAGGGTCAGCTTATTAGCTACACAGATAAAGAACTAAAGGTCGTTTGTGGCTATAGGGTGGGGTCAGAATTGATTGTAGAAAGTTTGAAGTCTAAATATATTGGCATAACGTTTGATAATAAACTCAACTGGGGGGAGCACATTCGGCATATGGTATGAAATGTTTACAAAGTTCTTTATTTACTTGAGAGGGTGATGAGAAGATTTGCACGGTAAGCTAGGAAATTTGGTTACAAAACTTTGGTCAGACCGTTGGTTGAAAATGGTGGTGTAATTTGGGATCCATACTTTGAGTATCAAATACTGGAGTTGGAGGGCGTACGAAGAAGAACAACTAGATTTGTTTGTGGATATTATCGCAGGACCCAGCCAGTAACTGATATGATAAAGGAGATAGATTGGGAGTCATTGGAAGACAGGAGGAGGGTAAAGAGAGTTCTGGGAATGCACAAGGCACAAAGCATATGATATAAGGCTCGTAAGGATATTTATCTAAGAATTAGGAGTAGCGCATGGAAAGGAAAAGATAACCATAGCCACAAGCTATCACTCGATTTCATGCATATGGAAGTGGGAAAATTTTCTTTCTTACGTAAGGGTATGAGGTATTTTAACAAATTACCTAGTGTAGTGATGAATAATTTACCAAAAATTCTGAAGGAATTTATAATTAAAATTCGTAAATCGCAAAAGTAGATAGGGAAGGAATTTAACACTCAAATTATATAAGATAATAAAAAAAATAAAAAAATGATAATCAGATGACTAAGTAATTTGCCACCAGAGCGTGTGCTTTATCGCAATTAAATTATTATTAATAAAATAGATTGTTTTTTTTAAAAAAACTTCCGATTTCTTTTACACCTTTTCTCTTAATGCAGCCTTTCACATTTTTAATTAATCCATGTTGCTCTTCCTCCGAAATTAGATTAGGAACATCTCCGGGAATCCGGTACTGTTGCTTGCCACACTGTTCATTACATCGTCGATATTGTTAACATGTTCATTCCATTTAGTTTATTTATGGCTACAGTACAATCGACATAAACGCCTAAGAAGCGTAAAGCGCAGCGTTAGTAAACATTTTTCAACCCGAGGATTAGTAAAATGTCAAAAATGATTCTGCTCGTCACTGACTTGTATGGGTGTAATATTTTTTTTTTTTACCTCTGTGTGTATCGACACACCGGGCCTGGCGCGTGAGCGGTAACCCTCTGGTCTCGCATTCGGGAGGACGTGGGTTCGAATCCCAATCCGGGCATCAAGATTTAGCTTTTCCATGGTTTCTCCAAATCTTTCCAGGTGAATGCCGGGATGCCTATTTCAAAAGACCATGGCCGAAAAATCAATTCACTCCTCGTTAAAATATTTCTCTCTACGTTTGTCGCTATCGATTACTTCCGATCGATAAACTTTTTGCTGCTCAGTTCCTAATTCGCAACTGGTTTAATATTTATTATCAACTAGCTGCCCCTACAGACTTCTTTCTGTCAAAAGTTATTGTCCTGTTGTAGTCCAATAGAAAAAATAAATAAATAAAACGTATTTCAGAGTTATCACTTTACTTATTGATTTAATTTAATGTCTCAATAATAAACAACGATTATTTAAAAAAATTGTTTTCTATTTCGTAAACTGCAAGACGTTAGTAATAATGTGATGATATTTTTATTGTAATGCTTTAAGGTACACGATATTTTTTGTTTGATTACCTGGCGCGTAAACGAATAAAGGTGACGGTTTTCCAACGCGGGAGCAGGCAACATACAACTGTCCATGAGAGAAGCATGGGTTTTCAGGATAGACGCCGCAAACACTCAACGACTGACCCTGAGATTTATTTATGGTCATAGCGAAAGCAAGCCGCATTGCAAAATTGCAGTCATTTAAATTCAAATGGTACGTCATTTGGTACCATTGGATTGCGAGGTATCAACACATCTTCTTCCTCTCGTATTTTCTCTTTAGAATGGTTGCTTCGATCACATTGTTCAGTAATCTTTTCACTGCTAGCCGTGTGCCATTACAAAAACGCGGTTGGATGATATTTCGCAACATTCTGACCACCGATGCTACTTTTAATTGAAGATCATTAGGCGGAAATCCTGACAAATCCAGTGATTTCAAAAATTCTGGTGGAAAGTTGACGACTTCAACTTGGTTAGTTGCGCAATCAACTGATTTGTATGTCCTTCATTCACCAACAATTTCATTTTGAAATTTATTTCATTTAGATCTGTGTTTTTGGCAGCTCGTTCGCTCAACCAAAAATGATCTCTGTAATTTTAAGCGACGTTTGGAAACACCTTTTGTATGAGCTCGGTTTTCGATTCAGTAAACTGACAAACATCGACAGGAAAAATTAATGCAGCCAGTCAATACGTCTACAGGAATTTTGCCATTACCAATATCAGTGAGTTGTTTTGAAAATATTTATCCAGATCGATCAGTTTGCAATTCGACACGCATATTGCTTAAATTTAGTATCTTAACTGTTTTCTAGAAAATGGAGGACTTTAAACATGCATTGAGTTCAACCGCTGGCGTTGACCGTGGAATCACTGGTAATATTTGACTAAAATCTCCAGCTAACAAAATCATCGCTCCATCAAATCGGTTTTGTTTGTTTCACAGATCATTCATAATTTGTCTAATGCCTCCAAAGACTTTTTAAATGCCATCGTGCATTCATCCCACACTATCAATTTACATTACTGCAAAACCTTTGCAACTGCAGAGTTTTCGAAATTTTGCAGGTCGGAGTTTCGTTGCTTTGAATGGTCAATAGTAATTTTAGCGCTGGTGCAATTTCATTGTGTGAGCGAATTGTTGCTAAAATCAATGAAATCAAAGAAGTCTTTCATGTACAATCCAGAGCGTCCAAAAAGTAAATGCCTCCAGTTCCATCATTTAGAACTGTCATAAGTATATTAAATACATACTTTTGTTGTTGGTTCAACAGCGGAACATTTATTGGAACCGATTCCCTTAAAGCATCGAGATCGTACTGTTGTTCACGTTGCAACTCTTGATTAAAAGCGTCGTGCATTCGGCGATTTGGCGCGGCCATGCCTAATTGAGATAATACTTTGTTTGACATCTTCAAGCTCATTTATTCAATTGATATCAAAGCCTTGCTGTAAATTTCTTCTGTGAATTTTAAACGTAGATTTCCTGTTCTACTGCGCATTTGATGCAAGATATCGTCACTCATAAGATGACATAATGCTGTATAAAAGGATCGAAACGGGTAGAGGACTGTAAACAGTTGCAGGGTGATCAGGACAGGATATCTAGTTGGGTTGGTAAACATGGGATGAAGATAAATGCAAAGAAGAGTCAGCTAATTAGATACACAAATAAAAAAAATAATGTTAATTATGAATATAAGGTGGGGAAAGAATTGCTTGTTGAAGACTTGAAATGTAAATATCTTGGCATTACATTGATAACAAGCTTAACTGGGCAGGACACATTGGACAGGTGGTAGGAAAAGGTTTCAGTCCTGCACTTGTTGGAGAGAGTGATGAGGGGATGCACAAGAGAAGTAAAGGAATTGTGTTACAAAACTTTGGTCAGACCATTGCTCGAATATGGTAGTGTAGTATGGGACCCACATTTTGAGAAGTTGGAAAAGGTGCAAAGTAGGGCTGCTAGATTTGTTTCTGGAAATTATCGCATAATGCAATCAGTGACAGATTTGATAAAGTAGCAGGAATGGGATTCATTGCAAGACACGAGGAGGATGAGGAGGGTCATGGGAGTGTACAGGGCGTATAATGGCGATGAGGCATGGAAAGATATTGCAGTAGGTATGAAAAGTAGTTCATGAAAGGGAAAAGATGACCATGACCACAAACTGGCACTCGTTTGCAGGTACAAGGGTGTGGGAAGATTTTCCTTTTTACGTAAGGGTGTCAGGGATTGTAATGAGTTACCGAGAGGAATGATGAATAACTTGCCGAAAGCGTTAAAAGAGTTTAGAGTTAAAATTTGTAGAGGGCAAATTTAGGTGAGTGCAGGATAGGGGGAAGTTGGGTGTGTAGGGAAATTGCCACCGGAGCGTGTGCTCCATTGCAATTAAAATTAAATTAAATTAAATCTTTGTATTTGATCCATAAATCAATTGGTTTTGATGGGAAGCATGTTGATATAATTATAGAAAGCAATGTTCGTATTTGATGAGGTTTTGAAAAAATTACATCATCATTTAAAGTTTGATCCCAATGAGCATCATTTTCTAACAGTTGCAAGCGCTGACAGGCTTCTCTGTAAGAGCCACATAGTTCACTATTAACAGTTCGTAAATGATGGAATGATGTCGGGCCTCGAACATTGACTAATAGCAGTCGCAAATAAAAACACTCATGATTGCTTGGATGGACTGAATGATTCGACCAATTGCATTGGGGTAACCTGGAATTGGTTTTCCTTGACAACAATGATTTTCCTTGTTTCCGTCGTTGAAATTTTTTGAGTAGTATCAATAGAATATTGTGGAAGAAACTGGGGCTAAGTTTAAACAGAAAGAAAACAAGTACAAAAAACGATGGCAATAATAATAAACTTTTCACATGGTGGTGAGGAGTTTCCACTTGTGGGTGGGTACCCTCTGAAGTAGTTGTCTCAGGATATCCTATTTTCAATAAATAGAACTGAAGCTGTTAGCTTCGGAGCCAATTGCTGTCGGTGTTGCTCCCCTCGTCTTCAAGAATCCCTTCTCTATCCACAAGGCAGACGCTACTGTGTTTAGTCGGCGTGAGCTATTTCATTTCGCTAAAGTCCGCCATCTGGGACGCGCCACGTCGGAGTTGCATCTCTTCCCCTGCTACGTCAGCGTTGTAGGTTCGTGCTTTTGTCAACAATCTGGCATTACTAGCAGAAAATAAAGAAGCACCTCAAAAAATGGTTGGAGATGAAAACTGGAACTAACATATAGACTAAACAGGAAGCGGTCTTGTACAAAGCAAAGATTAGACATTATGCAACAGTTGTCAAGCCAGAGGCCATGTTCGGCTCAGAATTCCTGGTACTGAATAAGAAATGGAGACTGAGGGGTTAGAGAAAAACAGAGGAAAATCCTAAGGAAAATCTTAGGACCAATAAAAGGAGAAGATGGTAGGTACTTGGTGGAAGAGGAAAAATTAAGATCTACACAGGTAGGAAAAGAAAAGTACAGACACAATGTAAAAGAGAAATCTGAAATTTTATGGACAGTTTATGAGAAAAAGTCAGCGTAGGTTGACGAAAAGAATCACTAGGGGGACAACAAAATGGACTGAGGAAACGAGAAAATATTTGGTAAAAGTTGGAATCCATCCAGATGAGGTAAAAATAGAACAGTGTTTCAAGCTAAAATTAATAAATTCAAGGGGTTCCAGGAACAATGTACAAAGACCAAGACCACCAAGAAAGAAGGAGGAACCTCAGTGAAAGAAAGAAAAAATTCTGGCATGCGAAGGAAAGGCGAGCCAGTAAACCTGTTATCTCCCGTGGTCCAAAGTGGAATAAAATCGAAAGAAGAAGAAACTTAATACAAAAATAGTATCTGATTGCGGTATCAGTTGTATGATTTAATAATTGGAACACCGACTAGTAATTACCATTCAACTACTTGAAGTTCTATTACAACTTTCCATAGAGAATTGGCGTCCTCCCATACTTCCCACTCCTCCAGATGGTGACGGCATTTTCACTGGCAGCAATTCTTATGGCGCGATACCCTAGCGTTGGCATCCGTTTAATTCAAGTGACGTGTGTTAATTAACTATTGATGTGATTATTATTGTTATGGCAAATATTATGGCCTACAAGTATGAAACTCAAATAACGAACACACTTCCTGCAACTATTAAAAACATACAAAAAAAAAAAACCCTTCTCTATAAATTTAACAGGCAGTGACTTCTACATAGCAACAAGGCACCTATTAACAAAAAAAGTTTCACATATTAAAATATTAATCGGTCAGATTTACATTTCTTATAGACAATAACTCAGTATTTTAAATTTATTTTTTCTGCGAATTGCGAAAATACGGTCGAAGAAACAACAATGCGTTCAATGTTTGATCGCTCAACCTGCTTCTTGAGTTATTGCATCTGTATGCTGCTGCGGAGGTAGCGCATTCGGGCCAGATTGAAGTTGGAGGCATTGTTAATAAATACTTAGGGAGTGTTCATAAACTACGTGGCTTGGTCTAAAAAAAAATGGGGGAGATTTGACCGGAACGCTACGCTGGGATACGTGAGGTGGTTTCTGAGCCAGCCCACTTAGCTTTTCGTTCATATTATTTGTTACAGTTAAAATGAGGTACAGAACATACAAAAGTATGTAAATATTTATATACGTCATTTAATTATCCCCCGTATGTAATTTACGATAGTCTGACAGGAGAAAACAGTGCAAAATGTCTTCTGGAATCAATAGGGAAAAAAGCTACGTGCTACGTGGGGGAGGCGAGAGGTGGCAGAGACAAAAGCCACGCCGGGCTACAGTGGGGGGGAGGGTGGTTCACAGGAGGCCAAAATGGAGCTACGTGGTGTATGGACGCTCCCTTATGAGCTCGCTCCAGATTATAAGCCCCTATTTCAGCTATTCGAAAACATTCATTTCCTTCGTGACGATTTTGGAGAAAATAGGATTTACTGTATGATTATGGAGACTATTTTCATGCTTTTATCTTTATCGGCCTGAAGTTTTTCTTTGAGATTTAAATAACTTTTGCTTTCAATTGTAGATTTGGTTTTCATCATTTGCATGTCATCGTCTGACACGTTACTCTTAATGCTTAGTCTATTTAGTCTCTCCGTTAGCCAAATTAGCTGGGGTGTTTTTTATTTTTAAATAAGAAGCTTGGTGGGGCTGTAAATAAATCCCTTATTTTATCGTCCACTATTCGCCCACTATTCACAAAATGACTTCCAAACTTTGTACATAACCATTATTTTATGTAATTTTTGACTTAACCAGAAAAAGGATAAATAATGCTATTAACGGGATGTGAAACGCAGCTTTTTAGACACCATTTCACTCACAACTTCTCTCTTTGCCGGCGCAAACGCAACTGAAATCAGCTGTTAAATCAGCTAGAAAGTCAAAGTGACAGTGACAGATAAAATGACTACGTTTCTTGCGGAAATTTGGCGATTTTTGATGTATGTTTCATAAAAAAATTATATTTTTTGTCAATCCCGAAAATACAGAGATCGAGAAATTTAATCCCAATAATAGGCGTGTGTCCACTAAGAGTAAACCGGATGGATTGCAGTTTCTAATTATTAATCATGCTAAGGAGATAACACAAAACAAAATTATTATAAAATATAAAGATTATTATTATTTTTTGAAAATAAATTCTGCAAAATAATGTATTCTGTCACGTGACCGCTAATGCCAATCAGAAAGCATTACGTCACGCCCTGCGAAACTCCATAGTAGTCGTTGACATTTTTGTAGAACAGAACAGGTTAATTGATAAATTTTTCGTTTTTAGCAATTTTTGTCAAGTTAATGCGGCTGATCTCAACTAAATGTAGAAAGATAAGTGTAATTCGTCATAGAATCAGGATTTAGCAACGTATACAGTAGTAGTTTACCCATAATTGACGCCGTGACAGTTGGCAGATTTTTCGCGTCAAACAGTTACTTTTGCTTATCAGAATTCCGCAATATTAAAACCTCGAGGCAAGTATAAACAAGTGTAAAATATAGATTATACAGTTAAATAGCATTATTTCAGTTTCGTAAACAATAACTTGTTGTTTGAAAATAAAGAACAGATTTTTTTGATATCTCGCTTGGCTCTCGAAATACGAGCGTATCTTGAATGAAAAGTGATTTGGTTAAAAGGGAGATCTAAGCGAGATTTTTTCTTCACTTCGATACTATCTTTGGCGTGAACAATTTCATAGAATATGGTTGTTGTTCGGTACTATTAATTCTGTGCCGTATCGTAACTTTTCTGTTGCATCACTTTAAGGTACGTTTCTTTTCGCTTTCATATATACTTTTACTAGAAAAGTGTATCGTAAAAACAGGTGTGGCAAGTTGTAAATCTATACCACTGCCAATTTATCCCTTCTGCATATGAGTCTTTCAGTTAAAGGAGAGATATCAAATAATTTTATTCTTTACTTTCGATTTATTTCGCCAAGCTGTATATGAATCTATTATCAAGTTGTGGCGCTACGGTAATCATAGTTCTGTCAGAATGTGTTTATTACATTAAACTTTAGAAAAAGATTTTAAATCATAAAAACAAAACAACTTAACATCAACTTATAGTTTATTATTTTATCAATACCTGAGAAATAGTGATTCTATAAAATTCATCAGTTTTGTTTCAGAATTATATTACGTGGAAACACTTACATCACAATAATCTCCACAAAAATAAAGTTTTGAATCTTCAAATAAACTGTGAGCATCCTTTCGCCTTGCAAGTTTTAACCACTTTTTCCGTATTTGTTCATTGTTTCAAACATATATAAATAACTTGCTTGGAGTTTTTATAGTTTTACTTTTACACTTGTGTACTATACAGTACTTATAATACGAGGAATTCATTTTTAATGAAAGAACACGATTGTACTGTGTGTGTTTTTTTAAGGGTGTCGTGACGTCATTCAAGATGCTATGACAGTCTTAAGTGTTTTCCCGGTAAATTTAAATTGGTTTTTAAAAATGCAAAAATACATAATGTGAATGTTCGATTTTTTTTAAAAAAAAAAATACGTTTCTTTAGTAAAATAGGTAATAAGGTAAACTATTAACCAATTTTTCAAGATTATTCAACTAGTCAATTTTTGGACTGGAAATGGGCAGGGACCCCGAGATCCTCTACTGCTTATTCTCTCATGACCCAGGGCACCAAGATACACGAAGTAGCCACTGGCATCCTAATACCGCAATATCGTTCACCAGTTAGAGAGAGACCGAATGACCGTGGCTCTATCCTCATTTTGTTGTTTTTGCTACACTCAGAATGACTTGGCCTATTATGTGTGCCTATGGTACAAACAAATGCATTTGTTATGTGAGCATGCATTGTGTGTATGCTTGCGCATTATGCTGCGGTTACTTGGATTTACGGGGTACGTCAGTTTTCCTCCACACTACCCGCCGGCCCTGTCCGCCTCCAGGCGTTCCGGTAGTTATTATCGATGTATATTGTTTGGACTGTCTAAATGCTTCAAAAAATATCATATAACATTCATTTCATGCTGAAGTATCAAACTTCTTGATCTTTGGATTTTACTTTATTGTAGAATTTCTTTCGTTTCATTGTTCGTATTGAAGTAAATGAAACGAACCCCGTTGTGTGAAAAACAAACAATGAAGCGTATGTCATAGTATGGCCTTAAAGCAAATGTTTCCTCCACTTTCGTGTGGGTTTCATCAGTTTTAATTCCTGCACTATTCTACAGCGGAAACTAATGAACTACATCTACTCTAGACGTTTAAGTAAGTTTAAAAAATAAAAAATGTACAACTTTGACTTAATTCGTATATATGCTTTGTTTGTGTAGTCTTATTTGGAGATTTTGATATAAAGGCAGTATGATTTAGGAAATATACGGCAGCGATTCGTTCGTAAAGGGACAAAAACGAATAACATTATAGGTACAGTCCTTTTGAAAAATAGGTCTGTTACTACTTTTCTCAAACTTTTTCCAATTACCTAGAAGATATTTTGTACATTTGCGTTCTTAGTAACCTCGTTCGAGGGTGTCTGTACACAATATAGACTCTCTGTTGTGGGAAGTGCCATACGATCATGCAGCAATCACAAATTTGGTTAAAATTTTAGCTTGTGCAAATTTGGCGAACACTGGAGATGTGGAAACTTTTCATCGCATCTTGAGTCTTGATGATATTCCTCATTGACTGCACTCTCAACATCGGAATGCAAAAATACTCGTAAATGTTCACATGAGCTTGTCGCACCATTTGGGCCGCTTCCAGTTGATCATATTGCTTTTTTAAACACATATTGTATCTTTCGATAAAGATCTTCCTGCAAGCATATAATTCGCCGTTCGATATTGTTTTTGATAGCAGTTGAATACTACTCGGTATATATAGTATAACTGTACCACAACATTCTTTACAGCTCACCCAAAATTCCCTTTGTTATTTAAGGATTACGAGTTTTATCATTAGTAATGTCAGTGCTTATTATTAAAGGGTAGAGCAAGAGAGAAAAAAAAAGTTCAGTTCTCCCAATGCGGTTGTCGGGTTTATGGTAAGTTACAGCTGTGCAGTTCGTTTTTGGGCTATTGTTTAAAATGAATTAGGAAATTTAATAGCTGTCTATGTTTTTAAATAGTGAAATACGACGGCCCTGTGGATTGTAGGGCGTGCAGTTGGCGACTGGTTGCGAGCTGAGCGTGGAGCGGCAATCCATCTTCCCTCTTTGCAACGCATAAATAATTAATGGTGAAAGGCGCGAGGCGACTGTGGCCAGACGCCATGAAACTATTATTTTCATCAGCGCGCATTAATCTTTCCATCCCCCTTCCTCTCCGGTCCATACAAAACAGCTAAACCACGCCACCGGCGCTGGAACTACAACACACTTGTCGCCCACTGTTTCAGACAATTTACCAGTCAAAACTTTTCTTACAAATTTAAATTTTAAATTAACTTGTCTAATTGCTTGTCTTCAAGTAGCTGGAGCAAGTGCTTTTGAGGCTGATATTCATGTTCATCGTTCAAGCGAATTTCCAGCAACGACTCGCAAACCTATTGCTTTTCGGGAAGTATGCGCGAGAAGTTTAAATAATAAGTGAAATTTATTACCTTTGTGTCGCTTACGTTCTTGGCAACTTGCCGCTTCAACATTCTACACTTGGGTCTGCTTTGAGAGTGAAGACAGAATTATGTTAATTGACATGGAAAGACATAGTTGGAAACATCTATTTCACATATTGCAAATTCTAGTCTCGAGAAAAAAATAACTTATATTTAATTTAGTTTCCAGATGGGCAGGAGGAGTATTTAGTGAAGTGATATTTTAAAAACTATGAGGTTAACTATACTTTTACGGAAATTTATGTACACTTGAAACCTACTATACGACATTCGCGGAAAGTTGATCAGAAATGGTCGTACCAATTCCAAATCTTACGGATTTGTAGAAATAATATTTCTTATTCTAATAATGCATAAAAGGAAAAGTTTCCTTGTACATGTTGCGCTGTAACTTCATTAAGTACGTATTTTGCAGCTTGCAACTCTTGCAAGTCGTGTGACTGAAATCATCATAGTGGATTGGCTGCTGCTATGTGAATTAAAATCACCAAAACAGTTATTGCAGAGGGTTTAAGTAGTAGTACGACTAACGCACCCACATCATCAAGGATGTTCCACACAAATTTGGATAGCTGTATGTAGGCCTATATACACTCTTAAGTTTTACAGGCATATATCCAGTATTTTAGACAGCAAATGAATCGTATCATCTTCCTACGAATACAGTATCTGGTCGGTAAAGAAGAGCTCTGTAGACTGTTGATAAAATATATGACTTTTATTTGCCGGTTTGGTGTTATTGGAGAACTGTGTTTTCCATTTTACTCAATGATTCCTTCCATCTTGGCAGGTTTCCTTAGTAGCACAACATACTAATAAGGCGATTTATTTGTCACCATTCTCACAAAGTTCGCCAATTTGGCATTTGCCGTAAATGAACAATTTCTCCAGGAGGGTTGGCAGCGAGCAAACATCACTCTCTTTACAAACGTAAATAGGTGGAACCAAATTTTGCAGAATAACGTGAATCAAATACCGAAACTCATGTCGGCTTTTGAACTGCTGAATTTCATCTTTGTAGAAGCTATCAAAAATATTTTGCTTGCTTTTTTTTTTACCGCAATAATCATTTGAAGGTGAGGCGATGGATCTTTTTCCACCCTTGACCAAATAGACTCTAAAACAGAGCTGACAAATAGCGACCGCTTTTCGTATCATTTGATTCGTGTCTTCCTTTTCCCGTCATAAAGCGAGCGAATGTGTTCCTTCTTTCCCACCTAAAGCATATGGCGAGTTCGAAGAGTTAGCGCTCCGCTTTCCATTTCTCGAGCCTACGGCACTGGAAGCAGAGTGCCTTTTCTAACATCCCCTGTGCTTTTTCTCATCGGTACGCTTTAGATAGGAGAATTAGTGGGCCCAAGGCCTGTTCCGGATGTTTAGCTCTGATCCATCGGGGATCGAACCTCAGTCGTTCGGAGCGTTGCCAAGGGCTCTACAGTCTGACAGGGAGACCATCAGACATTTTAAGAACGGATTTCAATTTCCTGCATACTCGTACATGTTGAAGGATATACACTCAATATGTCTATGGTACCGTCTTTCATTCAGATGTGGCTTAGTTTTTGAGATATTCGCATGCAAAAAAAAATATCTTATGTAGGGTACCATAATAACTGCTCAGTGTTTTCAAATGGCTGCGTGGTCTAGATCAGGTGTAGCCAACCAAAATGATCTTGTGGGCCACTTTGGAAATGTATCATAACTCCGCGGGCCGCATATAAAATTATTTATCCCCATATTAGATTTAGACCCACCATAAACATTTTTTTGTAGTGAAAAATTGAAACATAGTGAGTTATTATTATTGTGTATACTACTATTATTACATGTAAACATAGATAATATAATAATAATAATAATAGCCTACTAGAAATGAAGTCTTCACGAACGTACCGCCGGTTGTGTTGATGCTAGGAAAGTCTCCATTCTTACATTATCTTTTCACTGTTTGATAATAAGTTTGTCTTGATAAATTTCCTAACAAAATAAATTTTTTGTTTGTTTTATTTCATCTTTGTCATTTCTATACTTACTTCCATCAAGAAATATTTTTATCGAAATACACAATATCGAGAAGATGATTTTTTTTCTATTTTCTATAATAGATATGTAGTGGTGGCATGTAAATTGGTGGGGAAAAAAGATCTAAATGGAGCTCAGCGAGAAACTGAAAGGACACACAAGTACTTGGGTTTATTGAACCGTTCAACGGAGGAAACTGCGGGACTGCTTAAACCTCCTCCCGGATCCTCCACCAACTACCAGCTACCTAACTCCACCACCACTTCAGGGAAACATGACTCTTCAGAACTACCCGCCATTACAGCGAGGATGGTGATGCTAGACACACTTCGCCACCCGAGTGTGTGCCCGCGGGGCGCGACGGGGGCGCGGTGCCTGCCACGGCCAGACCAAAGAGGAAACCTGACCGTATAGCTATAGCTATCTCCGCGAGTCCAGCGAGCGCCCGGCCCCACCCGTCCCCGCAGGGAACAAGGCGGAAGCCGTAGCGGACCGAGCGCGACGCGGACCTACCCCTTTCGCGCGTTCCGCCGCACCCGCCAGCGACAGGCATCAGGTTCACACGCTATAGGGTACGCTCCAAAGTGAGACGTTCCACCGCACCCGACCGGCACTCCGGTGTGGATGCCTCTGACGAATACGGCTTCCCGCCCACTCGTTTAAGCTCGTAGAGCACCATCGTAGTGCACAACACACCTCGGCCGTAGCCTTGGTGTACGTGTGTCGCTGCCCACACGGGTCATAGACCATACACTACTGGTCCACACATATAAGAGGACCTACTTTGGCAGCAAATGGCTCATACCGGCGGCAAGGGGAGCACAAGTTCCTTGATCACTGATCACCGGTCCCAGCGAGGGCCATTCTATACAATCTGAAGATGACCTCGGCCGTTGCCAGATCACGCCAGCTTACCGGTACCGTCCGTTGCCTCCCATCAGGGTCGCGTCACCTCCCTGCACCACGGGTCTTACTGCCGTGATCCTTCGGTCTTACAGCCCGGGCGTTGGCAATGAGTGCTACCGGCGGGGGGGCTGCACCACGTCACCCCACAACGAACCCAGTCTTCCGAAGACCAGGATCACCGGTCCATTTGTTTGGTCCATATCGGCGGCAGGGGGAACCACTTCACCTGATTACCGGCACTTGCCTCAGCTCAAGCCGCTCCCGAGAACCGGGAAACGACCCCACCTTCTAACGGCAGTAACCGGCTACCGGTACCGTTTGAGTGAAACCGTTCTGCAGGGCACACACTCATCTCCCTGAACCCCGTCCGGCTAATTGTCGGATATAACCGAGGCATCGGCACAGTGTGCATTCCCGGCGGCAGAGTGCACCACATCTCTGGGTGTCCAGCCCGGTTTACCCTGGGAGGACCTCCGGTACAATCCGCCATACCCCTACAGCGTGGCTGATTGAGACCTCCTCACCAATTACTTGGTGCAGTCTCCTTGGCGTGGCAGCGCCGCGGATTCTCAATCCTCTACACTGCAGGTGCCTTCGACGTGGACTTGCGGACCTTCCTCCCTAATTACTTGGGCAGTCTCCACGTCGAGGTCGGGGCCCCGGGTTCGCAATGCCCGCATCCCAGCCCTAAAGAAGGCCGAGAACCCCTGATTGTCGTCTGGTGCCCCAGGAAGCTCATACCGACCGAAGTCGACCTGGTACTCTTGTTAGCGAGGCAAGCCTCACAACGTTTGAAGAGTTGCCGTTAGGGGATATACCCCTACCGCTCATTTCATTGCAGAGTGCCTACGCCCTTTACCCAGGTCCCCTGTGGGATCCCAAGGATCGGGTAGTCGACTCAGTGCTTTACGGGTTTCCGCGCGGTCAGCCGGGGCTAGTCTCGGATACTAGGGCTTGGGCACGGCCAAGTCCCGACACCTCAAACGACTGCCTCCTGCGCATCTCCTGTCCGTGGACATTGGGTTGCCAGCCCGTATCCATCCCAGTTGGCCCGAAGGCCTCGTGTCCTCTTCTTAGCAAAGCTCCCCTTGCAGCGTTTGAAGAGTCGCCGCCGGGGTCACTCTCGTGATACCCCTACCGCTCATTTCATTGCAGTAGGCCAACGCCCTTTACCCAGGTCCCCCCTGGAATCCCAAGGATCGGGTAGTCGACTGACTGCTTTACGGGAGTTCGCCTAGCGGTCCTCCGGGAGCTAGTATCGGATACTAGAGAAACGTACACTCCGACACCTCAAACGAATGCTCCACGCGACCTCCCTAGCTCGGGCACCTCGGGATCGCCAATCCCGTATCTGGGCCGCCGCTAGCAGACGGACGTAGACCCCTGAGGGGGAACTGAAAGGGCAGGTGAAAAACGCGTATAAATGTTGCAAAATGCTTTTCGCAGATTCGAATTCACTAACAGATTCGCCTCGTGACTAAATTTCTTCAGCGGCTACGGGCGAGGCGTATTATGAAGCTATTGTTGGTATATTAGCCGAAATTGCGTTTGTCGTGCCTATTATAAGTAATATGATTTGTTTTAAATATTATTTCACGCAGTAATAGTATGTAAATGAAGGTGAAATCGAATTAAAATAATCATGCTCATTATCTGAAGATAAAAAAAAAAAAAGATTCTCTGATGTTTGAATCAGAGTACGAAAATTACGGAACAGACAGCTTACCGCCTTGATCACGCAGCCATTTGAAAACATTGGTCAATTATTATGGTATAAAAGGTTTTGTTTTTTTTTGGCATGTGAATAGGCTATCTAAAAAATTAGGGTGCATTTGAAGATACGGCGTTACCACCGACATATGGGGTGTATTCCTTTCAACATATATGCAAGAAATTGAAATCCGTTCTTAACATATCTGAAGGTCTCCCTCTGAGCTATTTCGAATCGCCGACATAGTCGTAAATTTTATCAGAATTTTTTGTCTTTATGCATCACTTACTATGGAGCATGATTTGGGTCTAGTTGTCAGACATATCTTGTATCAAATACAGCATGTCGCCTCGTCACGAGGCTACTAGGGGATGAAATAAAATCTATTACATACGCACAGTAGTCAAAAATACAGAAGAATAAAATTTTCCGCAGCTGGGAATAGAGATATAAGAAACATGACTTTGTGTTAACAGTTCTAATTAAAATTAAATTACCGCTTATGTACGAGCATGTATCTTTAAGATTTAATTATATAAATAAAGTTATTGAAATGTGGGTGTATAAATTGCTTATCATAATATAATTATTCTTTTCTTTATCAGCCATTTTTAAATCCTGAATCTGTAAGGCTGTGAAGTGTATTCACCACGCCTGCATCGGTGTCTGATTGGTGGCAATCCCGCTTGCCGGAAGGGGTATTTTCAAACAGAGGAAACTTACATTCTCTGTGCTAGGCGTATTTTTATTTGTTAAAAGTGTGGTACGTGAAAACAGCCTAAAAACCGCAATCAGGATGGCTGGTTCTCAGGATCTAGGGCTCGAACCTGGTCCCGTTGTGCCTCCCCGATCCGTAGGCGAGCTTTAATCAAATTTTCCTGTTTTTCGTTCTCGTTCATCTACAGGACCTAATAGAAAACGACAGCATACTAATCGTTTTTTCTTGAATGTTATTGCCAAACTCAAATTTTTCTTTCACTTTTTCTTAAATGTTTCCTGTCAATAACTTACAGTCAATAATAACAGACGCATTTTAGCTACTGTTAGTCTCCTGTGATTATATACTGTTATTATACCTAAACGTCTTATTTGCAACTTGTTAAGGTATTATTTTCCTCCAAATTTATGCTTTATTCGGGAGTGCAGAAATGATTCTGTAACTGTTTGGAATCAGCGTAAACAATCTTACCATTCCTTCTTCTACTATTAATTTTAGGTTTTCTGAGGAAAATTATCTCCTACTATCTTGTTTGATTTTAAATGTGTCAAATACTGTTACTGAAAAACAAGATCTGCTGATGCATTTATACAACGGAATTTAACCCATCCAGCACTCAACAGTGCCTAACTCTGTTTTCCCTTCCGTTGGTCCAGCCTTTATTCCAAGCTTACAATAATTTTCCGATCAGAATGTTTAATGCTAATTAATCTTTTATTAATATCCTCAAAATTACGTTTGTTCTATATGTTTTCCGGATCTCTTCAACTTACTACCATTTTCTTAGTTATTTTACACACTTATTTTGCTGTATTGTTCATTTCATAAATGTCGGTATTGGTATACCACATCTTCATCTTGAATAAAATTATGATATCTTTTCTGTTTCAGCAATTTCGGTATTTACTTTGCGACCCATAGTTTTGATAATGTCCAAATTTCTTTAGCTGCTTTGATAATATAATGCTTCAATTTATTACATTTTTATTGAGTTGAATTTCGTTCTATGTTTTTCTTTAGTCTAACGTTCAAAATTTCTGTAGATTCCGTTATCATGTCATAATGAATCCCACTCTATTAACCTCGTGGATAGAAGATGGTTTTAAATATTGAGTATTCGTGCAACCATAAATCCTTCCTTCCATTTAACCTAACTATTTCCGAATAACATCTGATCCACAACTGTTGCAACCAAAAGATTCGAGTTTTAACCGTTAAAAATAACCATAATGCAATTTTCTTCTGCGTATCCTCTGATAACCCTTTTGATTCTTTAAAACACTGATTTTTTTATGGGGTTCAGGGTCTCTGTGAGTCAGTTTCAAGCCGCAGAGGCAAGACGGTGGCATGAAATGCGTCAGTGCGTCCTTTTATCGACGACCAGTAGGTGACTTCATATACTGGGGATCCGTGAGTCACCAGAACTACGTCCGTGCGCACAGGGTTCAACTTGTGAAATTAATATTGAGACAGAGAATTCCGGAGGACGCGGGTTCGAACCTTGGTAGAGTCATCCAGAAATCGGTAATGACGGAATAGTTACCTTAAATAACATCAGCGGAACTATTTTCAATTGCTTGTGCGTATTACTTTCCCCGCTCCAGTGACTGCGCCTTAAAGTCTTAACATAGGGAATAAATATTCTCATCTTAACCCCGCAACCAAAATTGGCGTAGGTTGCTTTATATTACATGATGCACAAAAGGATAAATAATAATGCTCTTCGTTTAATTCCCATTTGCCAGTAATTTCTTTTAATGGCATATGGCTATTAGGCCATACAAGGTTCTCCTGTACTGCGCCTCTCTCAACGTAGATATTAAACTTCATACTATATTGCTCTGTTTAAATACAGACAACACAGTATAGGCACAACTCTTAATTTAAACCACCCATGCTGGAGCCCAGACTCTTAACGGCGGCCACTGTCAGTACCGGTGACAACTGTCAGTTTGCTCGTTCGCATTAAAGCCCCGATGTATTGCAGCTCAGAACGTAGAATGTGTCCAGGTTCAAATTTTGGGCCTGACACATCGCTTATCCTGATTACGGCTTTTCGTAAGTTACCTGGCAAATACCAGTCTGAGATTCCATTTCTGTTTCAGAAATTATAAAGTAAAATTAGCAATTATTATGCGAAACATGACTTAAACTGCATTCTTAGAATTCACGGTTAGATGAGGAGGCGTATACTCCTCCATCAGTTAAGTAATCAGAAAAAGCGAAGCGGGGATCTCTGTTTTTCTTTTTTTAATCTTGCTCTCATCAGTCTCTCGGCTGGTTCCTATCTTGTGCTAACCTCTTATCTCATCATATTTCTTACAGCCGATGTCCTCAATTATCTGCTTCATATGTTCTAATTTTTGTCTTCGTAACCAGTTCTTGCCTCGACTATTCCCTCAACTAACAAATCATCCAATCTCGCTTGCCTCAGAATATGACCCACCATCCGGTCTCTTCCTTCTGTTAGAATCTTCTACGCCGGTCCTGGCAGTGTAGGGGCTAGCGCGCTGGCCTCGCATTGCAAGGGCCGCCGGTTCGAGTCCGGCCTCGGGCATGGGTGGTTTTAATTAAGTGTTGTGTTCGTCTTGTGCTGTCCTCATTGTAATGTCAACAATACATAACGAAACCCTGATACAGCAGTTGGAACATAAACAAATTGTAGCTGGCTAAAATGGTCGCAGCGACCGAAGGCCATATTTTTTTTTTTTTAAAAAAAGAATCTTCTACAAACTTCTTTCCTTACCGATCATTTCAGAAACACTTTCATTTCGCACTTTACCTGGCCACTTAATTTTTAGCATCTTTCTATATCACCACGTTTTAAATGCTTCAATTTTCCTTCTGTCTGCTATTCCTAAAGTCCATGCTTCGCTACCACATACAGTTTTAAAAATCCTTTCCGAGTCTTACATCATAATTTGAAACTAAAAGATTTATATTTTTCATGAATTCTCTTTTTACTAGTGCTATTTTGCTTTTAGCATCATTGCTGCTTCGGCCATCAATTGTAATTTTACTTCCTAAGTTGCTGAATTCTCTTACATCTTCTATCGCATCCGATCCTATTTTTTATTTAAGCTAGAATTATTTGTACCATTTCTGCTACATTTCGTCACTTTTGTCTTGCTTTGCTTTATATTTAAACAAAAATCTTCATTTATTGTTTTATTAATGCCATTCCGTAACTTCCCAATATCCTCAGACCGTTCTGCTAACAGGACTATGTCATCAGCAAATCGTAGCATACTGGTTTTTTTCTCCTTGAACAGTAATGCCACATTCGAATATCTTTCCTTCACTTCCTTTATTTTTCTTCTACATACAGGTTGAATATTAATATGCTAGACTACAACCTTGTATCGCACTCTTTTTAACTGATGCATATCTCTCATGATTCTCTACTTTTATTACAGCCACTTGATTCTTATGTGGCTTATAAATGATTCTTCTATCTGGGCATTTTCGACCTGACTTCTTTAAAATTTTGAACATTTTGACCCACCTAACATTATCTAATGCTTTTTCTGAATCAACAAACGCCACTGAAGTATCTTTATTAATCTTTAGGCCATTGTTGCTTCTCTTGTACCGCGGTTTTTCATAAACCCAAACTGATCTTCACCTACTATCTCTTCTACTACCCTATCCATTCTTCTGTATATTATTCTGGTCATTAATTTTGAAGCATGTGATGTTAGGCTTATAGTGCGATAATACATTTGTCAGCTTGAGCTTTCTTGGGAAGTGATAAAATGTTACTTTTATTTAAACCGGTGGGAAACGCTCCTGTTTCATAACTTTTTGATATCAGCTTGCTCTATCACCAGTTCTTGAGATCACGCGAATTTACTTATTTGCTACAGCTTTACATTCACCTGGACTACAGTGTAAAGTTCGTTTCAGCATCAGATAAACGTGATATTGCATATTAAAATATGCACTACTGTTTAGGAAAATTGTAACATCCAGAAGTATTGGTTTGAATAACTAAAAAAATTGTTGGATGTGTGCAACTTTGGAATCACAATAAATAATTAAGACTGCAGAGAGGTGGCGTGCACGTACGCCCAGTAGCGCCTTCTTTTGTGTGGCCGGACATAGCAGTATTATGCCTCGCTCAGACGGTACAGTGGAGACAAGCGAAGTGAAAACGTGCAAGCAGGTGTTGGTATGCCTCGTCGACCTCAAAGGGTGGGATTTCACCATGCCTGTTCGAACATGGAAGAATGATTGGTCTACAAGAAACGGGTTTGTCATACCGCTACATTGCGGTTTGTATATGTCATGGTGTTACGACAGAGATGCGTGTGTGGAAGCAGTGGACAGAAGTGGTGACATGCGGATAGTGGACCATATAATGTAAAAACGACGCGGGATGGCCACCATCTTGCTGCTTACCGATAGAACAGCTTCGTCTAGATTATTAGTTCGAAGTTGGCGAACGCAATCGGGCAGACTGTGTCGTTGAGTGGCACTGTGGACAAACGTGTAGTGTGATGGTTCGGGGTGATATTTACACTGACAAGCGATCTCGTCTCGTATGTATTTAGGGCAATCCAACAGCAATCGCTACATCAAGGAGGTTTTGGAGACTTAAGCACTGCTCCTTTTGTATGCAACTCCACATGGACCACATTTCAGCAGGACAATGCCCGGCCTCGAATGGAAAGAAATGTGGAAGCCTTCTTCAAAGCACGACGGGTACCACCGCTTCCCTGACCTGGTCGTTTGCCTCACATCTTGCCCATCGAACATTCTGGGATGTGGTTTGTCTGCAACTTGTTCATTTTGATCCTTCTGCAACCACTGTCAATGCTTTGAAACGCGCCTAGCAGTGTGTTCTTTAGCAGTATATTCAGACTCTTTGATTCGTTACCACAGCGTATTAAGCAAAGGTTTCCAAAGTTTTTCTTACCTTTCGTCAAAATAAAGGTTCTGATACATCCTCTCTCACCAAAATTTTACTGTCGACTAGGTAAATGCCTACTTCTCTGTGCTAACAATGACATTTCAGTGGAAACACACAACATTTGCTGTTAGGTTTTCAACTCTAAGAGGCGGTGAAAGTGAATGTAGAGATAGGTTATCGTCCACACCCTCCAGTCTGGGAACCTCTAGTCTAGAGGCTCAGATTGCACAACGTGGAGGCTTCACGCCGCCGTACTGCATTCTCAAACATGACTTACAGTTCTGTAGTTCTAATCATTTGTGTATTATCATATCCCTAATTTGAGAATGATGTTTCTTGGTGTTGCAATTTTCGCAAATACTAGTCTCTAAATTCCTATAACCCAATTGTCCGACTGAGCTTTATTACAGTCTAATGATACGTCTCTTGCCAGTAACTCAACTGTCTTTGAAACAAAGTAAACACACATCAGTAAATAAGACCCCAGCATTTGGAGCAAAATGATTTAAACATAGGCCTACACTCAAACTATTTTTTCCCCCAAATAGGTGTTATATATTCAGTAATTGTCAACAAACTTAAACTGTTGTAGAGGAAACCAGATTATGTTACATACACACACACACAAAACACCTCTCCTATTACAAGTAATAGACGGCAACAACTGATTGGAGGAAAATGTAGTTTTCTGGGTATTCATAATGGGTTAACTCTTCATAATATTAATACACACCAATTTTGGAATTTGGCTCTTCATTTCGCATCCCTTAGACTCGTTCTCCCTTAGGAATTAAATAGAATCACTGCATAGTTTTTGTAAACCATGTAACTGCTGTACATGAGATATTTATCAAATTCATCGGTATATTTCTATCTTAAAATTCGATGTGTCCTGTACGAATACTTGATTGCTACTGGGCGCTGAAGTCCTCTGTGGCATATTTGTTGTCGTTCAAAATGTGACGCAGATAAGGCTCCATATCGTATGCTAGAACTGTTTCGGCCAGGGTCGAGTGGCTCGCAAGTAATCCAGTTTGCTTTCGGAGCCCGCAATAATGCTGCCGCAGAAACGCCAAACGCAACGCTTAAAACTCGTCTACTGCCTTTAGGCTACTCACAGTTTCACATAACACGAACAAATCCAATCCAGATCACATAGCTTTTAACTACTGAATTTATTTTTAACGTAACTGGCACTTATGTTATCGAAGAAATCAACAGGAGAAGAATCAATTGAGTTTGTTTTTTTACGTTAAACTGCTATAGAGCACATCTGGCACAACCAAGCCAAGTATGCTTAACTACTGCACCGATCACGACTGTTAAATGGTAACCTAATTCTGGAACACTCCTAAATTTCTGCCCAATACTTACAAAATTTGGATCGAAAAGAACGCGTAAAGCACGGAAGAAAACTACGGTGCGTAGGTAGATGACGACATTGAACCTTCTTATTGTGAGATCTCCAGTCCATGACTGAAGCAGACGTGTTTATTAAACGTCATGCAGATCATTCTGGGATCATGATTTGCATCATTAAATTGTCTTATAAAGAAACTTTACTCCATGTATGGAAACAGATTCACTCATCTGAGATTCAGTATTGGCAGTTTAAAACTGGGTTTCATATAAATCAAAATAATTTTAACAAAATTTTAAGGACGATATTTACGTACTCTTTAGATTTATGTCCTCAACCAGTACCAGAGTCTTACTTTTACATCTGTGTGTGACATATATATGTATAGAGCTCGTGAAGTAGAGTTGAAAGCGACCGTCAAGTTGTCGATTTGAGACCTTCTTTGTCACAGAATTTATCCAAAAAACGTTATTACATAGAAACTTGAAATCTCCTACGTCGACTATTTCATGTATTAAAACGAAAAATACAAAAACACTTATCTCTAATATAGTTTGTACGTCGTGGATAAAATAAGCAAACGTTTTATTTTCATGTTACTGTGCGACCTTAATCTAAGTAATATTATAAATGAGAAAGTTTGGCTGGTTGGATGTTTGGACTACGTATTTGCCTCAATTACGCCTTAATTTCTCAACAGATTTGAATGAAATCTGGCACGAAGTTAGTATGGTTTTTACCCCGCAAAAACGAATAGTTCCTTTCGAAATTGTCATTATCAATTAGCATTTCATCAACAACAAAAAATTTCCTACTTCATAGACGGTACTGCCATGTTTACTCTTTGCTTCTTATGTGACATATTCATTAACACAAACAGATACCTCATCCACATCTTTGCTATAAAGGAACATCCTTTACAAAGGAAGCTGTCACTAGAGAAAAGATCACCGCCAGTGCGAAGAGTGCTCTACTATCAAAAGGATACAAGGAATACGAAAAGATCAAACCACTCATATCAAATAAGCCGCACTGTTCTAGGCTTCCTGTATCCACACGAGCTTCATTTTTTGAAACTTCATATATATTATCTACCCGAACATATCATCCGGAGTAACAACATCAATACAGCAATTTCTGAACAAAACCTGGCCCAACTACATTCATATTTACAGCGAAGGCTCTAAAACTGCGGAAGGAGTAGAGTATGCTTATTATTTCCCACACACCAAAGAGTTCGGACAAACATTACTACCTGCAAAGACGTCCATTTACACAGCGGAAACTATAGCGATGTGCGCAGCCATCAGTTACGGGTTAGACAAGCACCTCCCAAGAATCTTAATTCTTACTGACGCTAAGAGCGCTCTCCAGAAATTACAGAACACAGTATAGAGTAACAAAATGCACCAATACCTTTATGAAATAATCAGACCTGTGTCAGAAGCTTCTTCAGATGGCATATAAGTACACTTTCTCTGGATCAGAGGTCGTACAGAAATACCGCATAACGAAGTCGTCTACCAGCTGGCGAAACAAAGCATCAACAAAGGGCACTTTGGAGGCATTCATCTACCTTGGAGGGATTTTATCCCAGTAGTCACTAGGGAGGCACACCTTAAGTGGAAGGAAGACTTGTACCGGACGCAGCTACTCAAAGGAAAACTCTATGCAGCAATACAACCAACAATTCCAAAGACGCCGTGGTTTACAGAACACCGTATAGCAAAAAGACACATAACAACCATTATCAGGATGAGACTAGGACACGGTTGCTCTCCACACCATTTATGCCGCCTTCGTATACTAGAATGACCGATATGAACCTTCGATCAAGAGACCTCTGACCTCACCCACATCATACTCTCCTGCTCGCGGTACCAACTACAACGCAAGCGATTCTACAGGCGCCTAGAACAGCTTTCTGTCAAATTTCCGGCGAACGTTACTACCGTTTTAAAATAATATATATATATATATATTCAATGGTGTGATCAGTTTAAATGTGCGATACTGGATGCACTTGACAAGCTAATATTTTCGGAGCGGGAAATTAAATCACTTCCTATCCTTAAAATTTTAAAAGCCGCATTCAATTAGTTTCTAGTATTTGAAAGTAGATATAGAATTCTGTTAGCAGATTGTGGAACTGAAAATAAAAGATTACATTTACGTTTCCTCAACATTACTAAATTGAAAAAAGAAAAAAACACCTTAATGCCATATATTGACAGATTGCAATACTAAAAATATGGATAACACAGAAATTTTAACGCTAAAATGTAAATTGGTTGTTTTTAATTAAACTGTAACTAAGTTATTATTTTGTTTTTATGTATTTTTGTTTTTGAAACATCGAAGGTTCATTCCTCACCCAAATCATTCATGCTGATTTTCAAGGAGCTGTATTAACGAAGGTTGTTGACCAGAATGACTACTAATATTTCATGGTGCGGAGTGGATATTGATCGAAGTAGGTAGCGTCCATGCCGACTTCGGGCCCTAATGACGTCTGTATCGGCTCGAGACTTTCGTTGCCACTAAGTGAGTATCTTTCGGCACGCGTTATACCTTTGTTACCTATTTCCCGTTGCCACTAAGTGAGTATCTTTCGGCACGCGTTATACCTTTGTTACCTATTTCCCGGCTTTGAGGTACAGTATTCCTTGAACCAAGGAAACAGTGAACCATATTTTCAAGCCCAACGAAATTTTTGTGCTGGCCATACTTTGAACAGTAACCAACTCTTACACTATAAAACACTTTCAAGCGAACAAAGTCGCGAGTAACTGCTAGTATGTTAATACAGTTTTATTTAAAATGCTTAAATTTAATAGAGGACTCCAGTCTAAAGTTCCTACAGTAAGTTAGGTTACTGAACGATTGCATTACCAGCGACAACGTGGCGACTGGCGAAGCGTTGGAGAGCGGCGGAGCGGAGTCCGCTGAATAACCTGGAAATGTGAATTCAGCCACATGCGAGATGTCTGTTTAGATACAGTACGGATCCATAAATGCTGGAGGATCGACTCGCGTCACGAAAGTACCACAGTAACTCAATGTATGGTATATAGATTTTTTTTTATAAATTGTTGCTACTCGATGACGCAGATGAAGCCTACGTCAGCAGAAGATATGAAAGAAAAAGGATTGTCGATTAATACTGTGTTTTTACTTGTGCATACATCAATTTATACAGTCAATTTCTTTCTCAGTTCTGTTCGATTTTGCATTTTTCTGTCTGTGTTTTTTCTATTTTTTTTTTAATTCAGATTTTTCACTCTTGTAGGGAATGATGTCAGACAGGCAGTGATTCGTGAATTTATATTTTTCAGTTTCTTTTAGAATAATTAGGCAGCGTCCATAAACTACGTGCGCGATGTTTGCGTTATGTACTTTTCTTTAATTATAAATATGCTGAATGAAGTTTTGACACTAGCCACTCCTGGAAATGATCAGTTATTCAGAAATTCTCTTCCTCAAGTAGTCAGGGAACCTTTTCTTCTTGAGGTGTTAACTAAAAACATTCTCCTGATCTCATTCATCATTGTTTATTAATTGATAAAATAGAACAAACTATATATATATATATATCTGTCCTGTCACCTTTATTTCTACACTAGCTCGTATCCGCGACTTCATACGCATGGATTAAGAATTTTTTTGCCAGAATTAAATATAGAAGTTGTTGGTAACGAAGGATTGGTCCCAAAAAATATCGAGTCGGAATAATATGACGGGAAAGCTATCACTATATCATTGTACCGTCGAACCTGTCTCTTGAAGAGAATCAATATTTCTGTCACCATTCGATAAGGTCTCAAAATTTCGTGACTACAGCTGTTAATCATACTAGAAAAAATATCCTATGCCCTTCATACAGATTTCCTTATAAAATTCCATCACAACGATATAGCCATTTAGTCGTCAAAACGTACCAAAAAGACAGAGACTTTCTTCAGTATTTATAATAATATTACTGTGGTTCACACTAACACACTGACTGCGAACAACACCTGAGGCGCCATTATAACGTAAAAAAAGTGTACACCTACAACATTGCAAGACTACCTACGATTTGCCTCGCATTGCACCCATAACTTTCTAATATCTACAGTTTAACATTCAATCCGAATAACCCACGGCCCAGGCCTGACTCTTACGATGAAAAACAATTTTTAAAAATCATAGCCTCCACGGAGATTTGAACCGGAGACCACGACGTTCGTAAGCAAGCGCTTTAACCACTGAGCTGGCAGTGCACTACACGAAAACACCGTACGGAGGCGTCCATATCCAACGTGTCTGTCTATCGCCGAATTTCGAAGTTATGAGACAACAAGTGTTATTTAAACAGATAATTTTTCAACCAAATGTAGACAGTATTTTTCTCCTTGTTTCAAAAGATAAGTGTGCAAACTTTCATCGAGATCGGATGAAAACTGTGGATTTGTATGAAGAACAAACAAACAAACATACATTCATCTATATATATATAGATAATGATTTTTTGTTCCGCTTAAAGCATAATTCATTGACACCGTTTGGGATTGTGAAAACTCGCTAGAAAAACATTTCATATATCGTAAAGTTTATTGTATAGCGCCATTTTCACCACACTTTGAACTTGATATAGCACTTCAGCGACTACTATAATTAAAAGTGCACAGAAATTCACATGACAGAACAAAATTAGAATTATTTTATCATCGAGCGATCCGAATCAAAACAGTTTTACTTCAAACCATCAAATCAAAACTGTCACCGCCTCGGAAGATCTCGTCTGACATCCGTAAAGGAATATTTTAAGTCTAGGCACGGCATATCTGATGTATTTATAATCGTTGTTGTGTGTCGGTTACTACTAAAGCGCTCTGGCTCCGTGCATCCCAACGCGATGACTTCAAGCCACACGCATGTGCTGCTTTGTCAGTATATAGGATATCTAAATTACATACATAGATAATTAAGTGGCGAAAAAAATATCCACAATCTGTTGAGTGTTCTGTAACTTATTTTAAGTGTGACAAACAGTATGAATGTAAAGCTACGTGGCTTGGCTGGGGATTTCCTACCCCATCACGTAGCCCTTTGAATCCATCCCCTCCCCCCTTGACCGAGCCGCGTAGTTTATGGACGCTCCCTTATCACTGACCTCTAGTGGGTGAGCGGTAAAGCTCTTGCCTCGCATTCGAGAGGACGCGGATCCAAATCACCGTCCGGAAATTCAAATTTAGGTTTTTCATGGTTTTTTCAAGATCACTCCAAGCGAATGCAGAGATGATTCTTTCAAAAAGCAATGATCAAATTTTTCCTCGTTCCTTGACCCCAATCTTTTCTCGGCATTAACCTCGACAACGACAAGACTTAAGGTCATAAAAAAATTGTAGAAACTTGAAATTTTGCAGCCTCAGTCAGTCTTTTGAAATTTTAAATGCTATTAACGATGTTTTTCATATCTTGAGTCTTTTCAGCTAATCACGTATTTCTTGTCTTCACTTTTCTTAAAACTTGTCTTTGTTCTTTTTTAGTCTTACAACTTTCCTCAGCGTTTTCTTTTCTTCCGTCTCCATTTCTATCTGTTTGCACCTTTATTTAAAGTCTCATTCTGATCCATATGCTGCTGTTTCATAGCGTCTGGTTTTTGAGTGTATAGATTTTGCATGGATTACTTTTCCTTTGTTGGTTGTATTATGCAGTCCTCTTTATTGTAAATTTTTCAACCCATCCTATCCTTTCTGGAAGTCTTCCCATTGTTCTTTGTTGTGCCTGTGCACAGTTCTTTTAGTTTTATAGTTTGAGGTTTTTAATCTGATCGTAGCTGTTGTTTTGTGGAAACTTTCTATCATTATTTGAGTATGTGTCTTTTTTTTTTATATTGTAACATCGTTGGTAAAAGTGAGACATTTTACCTCAATTCCAAATTCCTTCTGTTTGATAATCTTGTGTATGGTCAGAGGTGCCAGTTTTCGTATTTTCAAATCTCAGCTGTTATAACACCTTCCCTTGGCGCTTTATTGTTTTTTATCTTCATTCTGTTGTGAAATGAATTGTTGTTCTGTCCAGGTGTTAATGATTCTGTTGTGTCAATGGTCGTTCAGAATTTAGAAGATCATTGCATGATTTAGCAAGCAAAGCTGTATTTGTTGGCAGTCCCTGATGAATGTTTGAAGTGGAGCCTCAAGGGTTTGTACCCCGTTAATTCTTCTCTGAAAGTTCTTTTTCAAACCTGACCAACTCCATCTCAAATCATACAGCTTCTACCCAAATGTGTCAGTTAACCAACTGCAGTTTTTTTCCGAAAAAATTACACATTTAATGGGAAAAATTGATTTTTGTAATTTTTTTGTCATAAAAAAGAAGTTGGATAATTTTATTAACTATGGAAAATTATACCCCTCATAGGATAGGACTACTTATAAATTTATTTATAGCTCGTTAAAATATTCCAAAATGTCAAAATTTCATATGTTACTGGAGCCATTTTTTAAAAAATCTAAAAATCTGGTCAAATAACATCCTAATAACATGTAGTTGAGTCAGGGAGCGAGATTGATGTATTTTTGCATTATATAGCTACTACAATTTTTTTTAATGGAAAAATATATTGTATATGAAAATTTTATTGCCTAAGGTTAATATATATTGAAATTATTTTTTAAATAAAATACTGCTTTTGAACGGCTACTATTTTTCATATTAACTAGAGTATATTATTAAAAGTATTTTAAGTACTTTGCGGCCATCCATAAATTACGTCACGTGTTAATGGGGAGGGAGGGCGTGAACAACGTGTGACCAGGGGGAGACAGCGTGTGAGCTCCGTGACGTCACATGTATATTTTGTATCACTAGACATGTGGCGATCCCGCGAGTTAAGCTCGCTCGCTGTACCTACAGTGTCGCACGTCGGACGCCTTTGACAGGCGCCGAAAATACAATGCCGCCTTTGTGGCTTTGACAAAATATGACTTCCGCATACTTATTTAAACGATCGTGTGGCATTTGTGTTCTGCATTTTTCATCATACAAAGAGGTTTTGCGCATCATGAAGATTAGTCCTCAAAGAATTGCAGCCAGACGTGAGAGGGGAACTTCTTGTTTGATAAACGATGACGAAGCTATATGGTTGGATGAAGATGATGTTGACACATCGAATGTTCCTAACATTATCCAATCGAGAACGAAGTGACTACTATGCCAATCATAAATAATATAAAGGTATAGGTTCAACGCCCATAGATACAAGGCGATTAAATTTTGTATCGTTCATTTGATTTGATATAATTTGTCCATTTTCTAAAATGTTTGATTTATTGTTGATTTTATGATACAATAATTTAAATAGGAACTTATAATAATTTTGGAAGTGTTGTTTTAATTTAATAATTTCTAAATTTAAAATTGTAAAATACGTGACGTCACACCAGGGAGGGTGTTACACATATGTAACAACATGTGACAAAGAGGAGGGGGGAATAAAAAAATCATGAAATTATTGTGACGTAATTTATGTCTGGCCGCTTTCCGTATTTTATGGAGTGTAAAATTATCGAAGTTAATACATACTATAAAATCTCTTAAACTTAAATATCTTAAAAGAAGCAATCTCTAGCTTTACAGTAGCATTTTTACAACAGCAATATTTTTATTTACCTACACATAATAAAAATTAAAATCTATAAAATTTTAATAATACTATTTTATTATTATATTATTAATCATTATTGCCCTTGAGGACAGTGTTTAAACTCAAATTATTCATGATTATTCAGTTTTTGTTTGTATTTGTCTTCTTCTCTTCTCTTCCCAAAACCTCTTCATACGCTCACTGTGTTCCTGTTTCCTTTGTTCAGTCCATTTTGTTCCTGTTTTCTTCTGTATTTTAAATTTTGAGTTCATAATTTTGTTCCTGAATTGTCCCCTTTCCCGTGTCATTTCCTTGCTGATCCCTGCGTGATTCAAGTCCTCTTCTATTTCCTGGAACCAATTGGTTTTCCTGAGTGAACCATTTACCACATCAAAGATCCTCTTTGTGAGTCTAGTGCTGTTCATTCGCTGTAAATGTCCATAGAATTGTAATCTACGTCTTCTGATCATGTCTGTCAATCTATCTGTATGTTCGTATAGTTCTTTCGTTGGTCTTTTCATCCATATACCGTCTTTATATATTGCTCCAAAAATTTTTCTAAGGATTTTGCGTTCAACTTTTTCCGCTTCTGTTATGCCTGAAGCCCCAATCGTTGTTGTTTCTGATGCATATAATGCTTCTGGCAGTACCACTGTTTTGTAATGTCTGAGTTTGGCCTGTCTTGATATATTTCTTTTGTTATAATATGACCATGTGAGTCTATAAGCCTTCTGAAGCTTTTCTGATCTTTCTGAATTTGATAGCTTGTTAGATCCTCCTACTTGTATGTATTCCCCTAGATATTTGAATTTCTCAACTCTTTTTATGTTTCCAAATTTTGTGTATATTGTTTGTACATTGTTGTTTTGTTTCTCCATGTACTGCGTTTTCTCATACGAAATTTGTAGCCCTGTTTTGGCGGCAATTTGATGTAGCTGTTCCAATGCATCTTGTGCTTCCTGCCTATTGTTGCTGAGAATTGCCAGGTCATCCGCAAATGCCAGGCATCTGATGATTGTTTTGGTATGTCGTGTTCTTCCTAGCTGTATTCCTTTGACCTGCGTTTCCCATTGTTTTATAACTTTGTCCAATACCATGTTGAATAAAATTGGTGATAATCCATCTCCTTGCCTGACACCCGTGCAAATTTTGAATGGTTCTGATGTTTCTCCCATAAATTTCACTTTAGACGTGGTATCCGTGAGTGTTTGTTGTATCAGAGCCCTTGTCTTCTTGTCTATGCCGTATTCTCTCATTATGTCAAAGAGCGTCTGTCTGTCTATGGAATCATATGCCTTCCTGAAATCCACAAATGTTACTACGGTATTGTTTGTTTGTCTTATCTTCAGGAGTGTTCTCAGATTCCAGATTTGTTCTATGCATGATCTTCCTTTTCTAAAGCCTGCCTGGTATTCACCTATTTGTGGATCTACCTGAGGTTCTAGCCTGTTCAGTAGGGCTTTGGAGAGGATTTTATAAATGACTGGCAGCAAGGAGATACCTCTGTAATTGTTGGGATCCGTCTTGTCACCCTTTTTATGTAAGGGATGTATTAGT
>CM061920.1:94064957-94169668 GCA_031002005.1 Vandiemenella viatica
CTTGCCTCGCATTCGAGAGGACGCGGATCCAAATCACCGTCCGGAAATTCAGATTTAGGTTTTCCATGGTTTTTTCAAGATCACTCCAAGCGAATGCAGAGATGGTTCTTTCAAAAAGCGATGATCAAATTTTTCCCCGTTCCTTGACCCCAATCTTTTCTCGGCATTAACCTCGACAACGACAAGACTTAAGGTCATAAAAAAATTGTAGAAACTTGAAATTTAGCAGCCTCATTCAGTCTTATGAAAAACATCGTTAATAGCATTTAAAATTTCAAATCTCGAGTCTTTTCAGCTAATCATTTATTTCTTGTCTTCACTTTTCTTAAAACTTGTCTTTGTTCTTTTATAGCCTTACAACTTTCCTGGGCGTTTTCTTTTCTTCCGTCTCCATTTCTACCTGTTTCCCCTTTATTTAAAGTCTCATTCTGATCCATATGCTGCTGTTTCCTAGCGTCTGGTGTTTGAGTGGAAAGATATTCATTTTTCGTTGTATAGATTTTGCATGGATTACTTTTCCTTTGTTGGTTGTATTATGCAGTCCTCTTTATTGTAAATTTTTCAACCCATCCTATCCTTCCTGGAAGTCTTCCCATTGTTCTTTGTTGTGCCGGTGCACAGTTCTTTTAGTTTTATAGTTTGAGGTTTTTAATCTGATTGTAGCTGTTGTTTTGTGGAAACTTTCTATCATTATTTGAGCATGTTCTCCTGTTTGATAATCTTGTGTATGGTCAGAGGTGCCACTTTTCGTATTTTCACATCTCAGCTGTTATAACACCTTCCCTTGGCGCTTTATTGTTTTTTATCTCCATTCTGTTGTGAAATGAATTGTTGTTCTGTCCACGTGTTAATGATTCTGTTGTGTCAATGGTCGTTCAGAATTTAGAAGATCATTGCATGATTTAGCAAGCAAAGCTGTATTTGTTGGCAGTCCCTGATGAATGTTTGAAGTGTAGCCTCAAGGGTTTGTACCCCATTAATTCTTCTCTGAAAGTTCTTTTTCAAACCTGACCAACTCCATCTCAAATCATACAGCTTCTACCCAAATGTGTCAGTTAACCAACTGCAGTTTTTGCCCGAAAAAATTACACATTTAATGGGAAAAATTGATTTTTGTAATTTTTTTGTCATAAAAAAGAAGTTGGATAATTTTGTTAACTATGGAAAATTATACCCCTCATAGGATAGGACTACTTATAAATTTATTTATAGCTCGTTAAAATATTCCAAAATGTCAAAATTTCATATGTTACTGGAGCCATTTTTTTAAAAATCTAAAAATCTGGTCAAATAACATCCTAATAACATGTAGTTGAGTCAGGGAGCGAGATTGATGTATTTTTGCATTATATAGCTACTTCAATTTTTTTTAATGGAAAAATATTTTGTATATGTAAATTTTATTGCCTAAGGTTAATATATATTGAAATTATTTTTTAAATAAAATACTGCTTTTGAACGGCTACTATTTTTCATATTAACTAGAGTATATTATTAAAAGTATTTTAAGTACTTTGCGGCCATCCATAAATTACGTCACGTGTTAATGGGGAGGGAGGGCGTGACCAGGGGGAGACAGCGTGTGAGCTCCGTGACGTCACATGTATATTTTGTATCACTAGACATGTGGCGATCCCGCGAGTTAAGCTCGCTGTACCTACAGTGTCGCACGTCGGCCGCCTTTGACAGGCGCCGAAAATACAATACCGCCTTTGTGGCTTTGACAAAATATGACTTCCGCATACTTATTTAAACGATCGTGTAGCATTTGTGTTCTGCATTTTTCATCATACAAAGAGGTTTTGCGCATCATGAAGATTAGTCCTCAAAGAATTGCAGCCAGACGTGAGAGGGGAACTTCTTTGTTTGATAAACGATGACGAAGCTATATGGTTGGATGAAGATGATGTTGACACATCGAATGTTCCTAACATTATCCAAATCGAGAACGAAGTGACTGCTATGCCAGTCATAAATAATATGAAGGTATAGGTTCAACGCCCATAGATACAAGGCGATTAAATTTTGTATCGTTCATTTGATTTGATATAATTTGTCAATTTTCTAAAATGTTTGATTTAGTGTTGATTTTATGATACAATAATTTAAATAGAAACTTATTAATAATTTTGGAAGTGTTGTTTTAATTTAATAATTTCTAAATTTAAAATTGTAAAATACATGACGTCACACCAGGGAGGGTGTTACACATATGTAACAACCTGTGACAAGGAGGAGGGGGGGAATAAAAAAAATCATGAAATTGTTGTGACCTTATTTACGTCTGGCCGCTTTCCGTATTTTATGGAGTGTAAAATTATCGAAGTTAATAAATACTATAAAATCTCTTAAACTTAAATATCTTAAAAGAAACAATCTTCAGCTTTACAGTAGCATTTTTACAACAGCAATATTTTATTTACCTACACATAATAAAAAGTAAAATCTATAAAATTTTAATAATACTATTTATTATTATTATTATTAATCATTATTGCCCTTGAGGACAGTGTTTAAACTCAAATTATTCATGATTATTCAGTTTTTGTTTGTATTTGTCTTCTTCTTCTTCTCTTCCCAAAACCTCTTCATACGCTCACTGTGTTCCTGTTTCCTTTGCTCTGTCCATTTTGTTCCTGTTTTCTTCTGTATTTTAAATTTTGAGTTCATAATTTTGTTCCTGAATTGTCCCCTTTCCTGTGTCATTTCCTTGCTGATCCCTGCGTGATTCAAGTCCTCTTCTATTTCCTGGAACCAATTGGTTTTCCTGACTGAACCATTTACCACATCAAAGATCCTCTTTGTGAGTCTAGTGCTGTTCATTCGCTGTAAATGTCCATAGAATTGTAATCTACGTCTTCTGATCATGTCTGTCAATCTATCTGTATGTTCGTATAGTTCTTTCGTTTGTCTTTTCATCCATATACCGTCTTTATATATTGCTCCAAAAATTTTTCTAAGGATTTTGCGTTCAACTTTTTCCGCTTCTGTTATGCCTGAAGCCCCAATCGTTGTTGTTTCTGATGCATATAATGCTTCTGGCAGTACCACTGTTTTGTAATGTCTGAGTTTGGCCTGTCTTGATATATTTCTTTTGTTATAATATGACCATGTGAGTCTATAAGCCTTCTGAAGCTTTTCTGATCTTTCTGAATTTGATAGCTTGTTAGATCCTCCTACTTGTATGTATTCCCCTAGATATTTGAATTTCTCAACTCTTTTTATGATTCCAAATTTTGTGTATATTGTTTGTACATTGTTGTTTTGTTTCTCCATGTACTGCGTTTTCTCATACGAAATTTGTAGCCCTGTTTTGGCGGCAATTTGATGTAGCTGTTCCAATGCATCTTGTGCTTCCTGCCTATTGTTGCTGAGAATTGCCAGGTCATCCGCAAATGCCAGGCATCTGATGATTGTTTTGGTATGTCGTGTTCTTCCTAGCTGTATTCCTTTGACCTGCGTTTCCCATTGTTTTATAACTTTGTCCAATACCATGTTGAATAAAATTGGTGATAATCCATCTCCTTGCCTGACATCCGTGCCAATTTTGAATGGTTCTGATGTTTCTCCCATAAATTTCACTTTAGACGTGGTATCCGTGAGTGTTTGTTGTATCAGAGCCCTTGTCTTCTTGTCTATGCCGTATTCTCTCATTATGTCAAAGAGCGTCTGTCTGTCTATGGAATCATATGCCTTCCTGAAATCCACAAATGTTACTACGGTATTGTTTGTTTGTCTTATCTTCAGGAGTGTTCTCAGATTCCAGATTTGTTCTATGCATGATCTTCCTTTTCTAAAGCCTGCCTGGTATTCACCTATTTGTGGATCTACCTGAGGTTCTAGCCTGTTCAGTAGGGCTTTGGAGAGGATTTTATAAATGACTGGCAGCAAGGAGATACCTCTGTAATTGTTGGGATCCGTCTTGTCACCCTTTTTATGTAAGGGATGTATTAGTGCACATTTCCATTCTTGTGGAATTTTCTCTGTGGCCCAAATATCTGTAATAATTTTATGAATTTTCTTTGTGAGATTTTCGTCTCCAAGCTTCCAGAACTCGGCAATAATGCCATATTCTCCTGGTGCTCTGTTGTTTTTCAGTTGTTTTATGATCTCCTTTATCTCTTCGAGTGTGGGTGGTGTAGAGTCCGGATTTGGTGTAGTTTCTGTTAGGGTCAATTTTCCCGTCGGTTTCTCGCAGTTGAGGAGATTTTCAAAGTATTGTGCCAGAATTTTGCAGTTAGCTTTGGTATTCATTTCAATGGAACCATCTGGCCTTTTGAAACAAAAGTTTGGAGGTTGGTAGCCTGTAATATTTTCTTTGAAAGTTCTATAAAAATTTCTTGTGTTATTTCTTTTGAAGTCTTCCTCAATATCTTGTATCCTTTTTCTGTCGTATGAACGCTTTTCTTTTCTAATTTCTTTTGAGGTTTGTTTCTGGACTGTGTGAAATTGCTGCCATGTTTCTGTTGTTCGGTTACTATTGAATTTAGTCCATGCCTGAATCCTTCGTTCAATAGCCTCGTCGCACTTCATGTTCCACCATCTATGTCTGCGTTTTCTAGGAGGCTGTCCCCAACGCATTGCCTTTTGGACTGCATTTGCGAGGTCTTTCCAATTTTCTGCTGCATTTTGATTAATTTCTTTCATGATTTTTTCTCTGTTTTTCTTCAGATATTCTGGGTCTGGTCTGGTGGTTACAGTCTTCTTTGTTATTTTCCTATTTCTTGGGATTGGCCTGATCTTTACTTGTAACAAGTGATGGTCTGATTCAAAGAATCCTTTACGCGTTCTCACATTTAAAATTTCTCTTATGCTTTTGTTTGATATGGCTACATGGTCTATCTGAAATTCTCCCCATAAGTAGTTGGGTGAGATCCAAGTCATAAGTTTCCGTCTGGGTTTTTGAAATTGCGTTGACATTATTTTTAGGTCAAAGTTCTGACAGTACTTTATAAGATGTTCTCCATTTTTGTTTGTACGATTATGTGCTGTGTAAGGGCCCGTAAATTCTCTGTATTTTTTCTCTTTGCCTAACTGCGCGTTGAAGTCCCCTAGTAGAATTTTTGTGTGTGTTTCAGGTATTTTGTTGGCAGCTTCCTCCATATCTTCCCAAAAATTTTCAACTTCTTGCGGCTTCTTTCTGTTTTGATCGTTTGTGGGTGCGTGAGCATTGATTATGGTGTATCTTTTGTTACCTGATTTGAAAGAGAGCATGGAGATGCGTTCTGATACTGAGTTGAAGTCTGTGATGTTATCTATGACTGATTTGTGGACAGCAAATGCTGTGCCAAACATTGTTGGTGTTCCTCTTCTTACTGCAGGTTTGCCCTTATAAATCCTATAATTTTCCGTATTGAAATGACTCTCGTCTGTGAATCGCGTCTCTTGTATTGCAAGGATCTTGATCTTGATGTGAAACTTTTGTAGTGTGTTTGTGAGTTGTTTAAGTTTACCTACTTTCACAAGGGTATTTGCATTGAGCGTGCCGATGTAATGCTTACGTAGAGGTTTTGAGAAGCTCCGATCCTTCTCTTCATGATGTTCCTGGTCCCCCAGAATCCGATGACCAGGAGAATCCAGCACATTGACTGGGGCCTGGGGTAGTAGGTTATTTCCTTGTCGTTCCATCATGATTATTTGAAGTTGAGGGTGATTGTGGTATACCTCATGTGAAGTATACGGGTGTTACAACTGGATTGTTGAGTTCCAGAGGATAGCCAGATGGAAGGCTTTGGTGCTGTTTTGGTCCACGGGTGGTATTTTATTTCCCACCTACCCTGCATATCTGCAGAGCGTTCCCCTATCCGCCACCTGGGGACGCGCCGGATGGGGGACAGCAAAACCCCTCACCGGATTAATAATACTATTTAATATCATAATAATAATTTATTAATATTTATGCTAGACAGTAAATCATCCACTAGTTTTTCTCTTTGATTTTGCAGAGAATTGGTGTGGTTTTTTTTATTTTTTGTCAGATGAAATTCAGAGCTTCCACTGGCAAAATGAACAAATCTCATTGTTTACTTGTATTTGCTATAAAAGAAACGTTTTGCTGTTCTTTCGGATAACATTAAACATATGTTTTTGTGATCTAATAAAAACAAAATATCAGGTACCTACCCACTGAAAATTTTCAAAGAAGCATACACATTTCAGATGGTGCCGCTAGTCACTTCAGAAACAAATGCTAGCTAGTGTCACTGAGGTTTCTAAAGGTAATCAAAATATTCCAACAAATTGGATTTACACAGCAACTGGACCTGGAAAGGATGCATCTGGTTGTGTGGGTGGATTATTCAAACACTATGCCACAAAATTCAGTCTTCTGATAGAACCAGCACTGGCTATTAGAAATGTAGCTTCATTTGTTGATACAGTCAACAATGCATTAAAAACTACCACACTATTACTACTTAATACAGAAAAGAAATGGGCTAATATAAAATCTGTAATTGTTGGCTGGTTTAGAGAAATGAAACTTATATGGCAAGAACAGTTGAGCATAATGTTCAAGAAAATGCAAATAGCCACACACACGTGGGAAATTAAAAAAAAAAAAAAACTGTTAGTTATTTCTACGTAGGTGAATTTTTAGGATACATGATAACTGGTGGACTGGATGTATTTCTTAAGCCGATGATATCACAGAATCATTTATGTGACCTCTTGGTCCTCAAAAATGATTTTCAGTGGCCAGAATAATGTGGGGAAAAGATGAATGTACGCTGCCCATAAAATATTTTGTTAAAGGTGAAATATCCCAGTCCATGTGGGCTATCTGTGCGACTCAAGCCTTTGGGAAAAAGGAATTGAAATTCTTACATATTTAAGTAACTGTGGCTGTTCAAAAGTAAGATCTTCTTTTAAAAATAATTTAAATCTAATAACCTTATGCAATAAAACTTTTACATACGAAATATTTTTCCATCTTTTTTAAAAAAATTGTAGTAATTATAGAAAGGACAAATCCTCCAATCTTGCTTAATGTATCACCTATATGCGCATTATTTAGCCAGATTTTCAGATTAAAAAAAAATGGCTGGTCGAAAATGTGAAAATTTGAAATTTTGGCATATTTTAACGAGCTGCTGTATGAACCAGATTCATCGTGGGCTATAAATAAATTTATAAATTGTCCAACCCTGTGACGGATATTAATTTGTATAGTTAAAAAATCCAACTTTTTGAATGAGGAAAAACCACAAAATTATAAAAGAAATCATAATTTTCTCCGTTGAATATGTAATTTTGTGGCTTATTTTTAAATAATTTGTGCTTAATTCTTTAATGTTAATTTATAGTCCATTTCCATATCTTCAAAATAAAAGTAATTTCAGCTCTCTATCTCTTATTGTTTTAGAGTTATATGGAATTAAACACATAATTTTTAACCAATTTCCGAGTGCTATAAAAAAATCTCAAAGTTGCTCTGGGATATTTTATAACTGCAATAATATTATCTACTCTATTTTTTTAAATCGCATTCCGTTAACTGACACCCCCTGCCTGGTTTGAAATGGATGGGTCACCTGTGTTTTAGTTCTTACAGTCGTTATCAATCATATCAGAGTTTTTCTGCTCCGATGATTTTGATTGGCTGTTTACTGATGTCTGTGAATTGATTCCAATACGTTTTATTTCTTACTTACTTTAATTCTGTGTTCTATCGCTTTGTCTCAAGTATCGTACAGCCATCTGCGTTTTCATCTTGCTGATTTTAGCAGTTCTTTTGCCGTTTCTATCATTACTTATCTGATTTTATCACACTCTCTGGACTATTTTGGTGAATCTTTCCTGAATATCCGATTAAAATATTCGCTTTCAGATTTCAGTTTCGATCTGACTGCCGAAATTTTATTTTACTCTCCGAAATGATCCGAATCTAACTATTGGAGGTCGCTAAGACCGAAAATCCATTTGATATTAAAATTATTTAATAGTTGACTGATTCATTATGTATGTCCGTAGAATTTCGTTCTTCCGCGGCTTTGTTCGCTAGAAAATTAAGAACAATGGGTTGGTGACTTACATAACTTTTTAATGCTTTTTTGAAAGAATATCGGCGTGGCGTAGTGGTAACATTCTAGCTTTCTATGTGAGACGTTTGTGTTTGATTCCCCGCGCTCCCAACTTTTTTTCTTTTTTGAAAAAAAATTGTAATCTACATGTTTAGAAACAACTTAGCAGCCTTACGTGTAAGAAGAAAACAAACTTTTATTGATTTTTTTATTGGTGGTCAGCTCAAATTGAAAAAGCTGTTGTAATTTCTATGATAGTCATGGGGACGTAACATGCACTATCGTTCCTGGAAAATGTTCGCAGCTTTTTCAGCCTTGTTTTATTTATTTTTACTGTCAAAATGTACACTTGTAATAAACCAAGAAAACGTCTGTACATTTGAGTTTTTTAAAAAGCTTTGGGGTATTATTTATAAGATACAGAGAAGTCATTTTCTTTAATTTTTGTATGTCTGTCTGCAAATTGGGTTGAGCGGGATTCATGCAAAAATTACTAATCGGATATTGATGGTGTTGCGTTTGATGTGGAGCCCATTGTCTCGCGGGTAAAACAGGATATGTTTCATTTTGATGCGATCTCGAAAAAATGAGAAAATAAAAAAAGTGTCAATTTATCATTGAACGTGATTCATGCAAAAACTGTATAGCACGTGGTCACGCGGGTAAAATAAGCTATGATTTATTCTGATGTGACGTTGAAAATTTTTGATGAACGTGGTATAGCCTTGAGTCCCACTGATAAAATAGTGTATATTTCAGTTTGATGTGACATGGTAAAGTGATAAATTTAAAATAATTCAAAAGCTACTGGTTGTATTTTGGTGGGTTGTCGATTACAGTCCATGGTCTTGCGGATAAAGCAGAGTATGTCTAACTTTGATGTAATGTCTGAAAACTGCAAAATTTACCAAACTACTAGTCGGATTTTAATAGGGTTTCGACTGATGTATAGCCAGTGATCCAACGAGTGAGTTAGGGTGGATTTCATTTTGATGTGACGTCGAAAAAATGAGAAATTAAGGTTTTAGTTCCGTTGAACGCAATTTACAAAAACGCTACTGTTTTTATATTGATGGAGATTCTATTAACACATATAGCTCTTTTTGATTTGACATTATAAAGCTGATAAATATAATTTTTTGCTGAGCGTGATTCCCGCTATAGCTTACTGGTTAGATTTTGATGGGGTTTCGATTAGTGTACAGAACGTGCTTCTGGCGTCGGAAATCTAAGGGATAAAAATAAAAGTGTCCACAAATTAGTATTTATTAAAAGGCAAGTCGCTTCTCTGACGGCTACATGCCCTGCTCAATTCTCAGTCAGAGTGCATGCACAGTTATAATTATTGTGTATTGTCATATACCTATGTGTGGACTAAATTTCATTGTAATCACATGTCTTCTTCATGGTGTAGCAATTTTCACAAATAGTAGCGCAGGTTTCGGTTATCTGGCATGGTTTTAGATCTGCTTCTTAAGGTGGCTAGTGGGGACTAATATTCACATTCGATGACTCCTACTACGTACTTTTAAGTGGAATAGTGTTGAAGCGTTGTTACCACTGCCCCGCGAGTGCCCGTCTGATATCCTGAAGGTGAGTGGGCTGTGGCTAGACCGCTGCATGCGAAAGCAAACTTAGTGGCAATACGTAGGCTGATGTACTACAGTTTTAATTAATGGAGTGTCAATAGTGTCTAGTCAGAGAAGTTCCAGTACCTATTTGCTAAGTATTTGACTCGTTTAAGTTTTTATATTCCAATTTAAAATCTGCAATGTTAATTTAAATGAGATTAGAATTTTGACCTAAAATTATTGTAGGTGAATCGCTTTAGTTTACAGTTTTTTGCTGTGGTCTCTGTGGATCATTTTAATTGTCGAATCAGACATTTCTGTTATAGTGCCTTTCCCAGTACCACTAATCATCACTTCGACAAAATTAGCTTGTTAATTACATGCGTGTAATCTAAACAGGCGATATATCGTATCGATACGTGAAAAAAAGAACTAACTGCCGAATATTTCCGAGAATTAAACTATTATTTAACGTTTTGCCATTTGCCATCGATGTCTGTTTTACATTGTGTTTCCTGAAGTTACGGCGTGATTTTGCTTCATTGTATCAGATAAAACTTACTCATATAGCACACATGGAAACTATACCACCTAATGCTCTACTCCTCCTATCTTCTTTCAGAATGCCTAAAAGTTTACTTCGCGGTCGGTATGTAACAGGAAACAAATGAGGCGAGAGGCGCTGGAACAGGAAGGGATATTTATATTACTTTCACCTATATGATGCATCTCGAAAATCTTTCAATAGATATTTCAACAATTTCCGGATTGACTTGAAACTTTGAAGATTTTTTTTCGGTGATAATACAGTATTAATTAACTGTAAAAACAATCGTTTACAAATTTATATTTATTTATCATATGATACTTCATGACATCTTAGGAAATTGCACTTAATACAAAAAAAAGATAATCAGTTAACAACATACCGCAACTACAAGTACACCTATACATCTATTTGAAAAAATATATATGTAATTGAACGAACGATGTACTAAGCTAAAAGATATAATAGCCTGACGAAACCTCTATAGTTGGACACCTAATTGCCTTGTCGAATTAAAACTCTCCAAACTTCCAGGGAAGGCACGGAGTGGGCAATTCTGCTCAATGAGCATCACAGTTTGCGCGACCAGCGAAGCGAACCTGCAAAATCACAGGTTTGGGGAGTAGAAGCAGCTTTTCGCGTGAGGCATCTGATACTAATTAATCTACTACAAATAAATCGGTGCAGGTCGAATCCTGGAAGTTTTTAACAGGTATTACCAATACGCATAATGCTCTGCCGTGATGAAAATTCCCATTCAATTATCCATTATCGAGAGGACCGGAGGAGTTTGAGGCTATGTTCACAGCGGTTTTCCAGGCATTGCAGTCTTCTGCCAGTTATGATGCGCGTGATATAGCGAAGCTGAACGTCTACCACCTGGCCGTGACATCTATTGATCCAAACAGTAGAGTAAACCAAGGCCAAGGCTATTGTTGTTAATGTGTTTGATTCAGCTCTGCATGTATTTTCAGCTTGGGAACTGTATTTTGAAGATGCTTTCTATAAGTGAGAGACCTTTCTAATGTTATTCCAGGTATTCTGTTATACTTTTATATTGCAGCCTATAATCTCTGAACATTACAGCTGGCCGGCAGTAGCTTAGGTAAATGTAGCTACTTCTGTTTACTGTGCGTTGAATTGAAGGATACAGACTCGAAATTAAGCTTCCATCTCCTGAATGTCACGGATAAGGATTTCTTCTGTCTTTTTGAAGTTAGTTCTTTGCGTTGTAAGATTGATTTCATCAGCGTATACAAACTAGGAAGAGGCAGTATCTGGCAGTTCATGAAAGAAAATTGGGGAGAGACCCGAAACTTATGGTAGACCATTATTTAAATTGTGAAATCTACACCAGCTGAATTCTGTGTAAACTTTCAATAAGCGCTTACATAATATATTTTGCAATATAGTTATTAACCTTTCGCAAGAAAAAGCCTTGATCAATTTAAGCAGGAGCCTCTCTCACCATGTTGGTGAAAGATCGAGGAAGACAGATACATTTGATTTGCTTTTAATATCACAAGTAGACTAAAGTAGTAAGAGACTGTATTTGATTACTACATTTATGACGGAATCCAACAACCAGGATCAGGGTTTCGATTGCCAGAGCTATTCTTTTCAAAATAAGCCTTTCCGATAGGTTTTAAGTGACACAGAATAGAACGGTAACTTTGTGGGAAGTTTGGATCTTTTCTTGTAAGGCAATAAATTTTGGTGTCTCTAATACTTGTGGATGCCTTCCTGATTGCTTTATGAAGCTGAATAATGAAACAAGCCAACGATATGGTCCTCAGTTTTTCAGTAACTCCGAATAAATGCATCTAATTCTGCAGAATTCCCATTTCGAAAAGTTTTTAAATCTTCCTGAACTTTGACGGGGATACACGAGTATGGCATGAGGCTGAGTTTCACGCTTTTGTTGCTTGTTTCATATTTGACCCGTCTACTGAACTTCTTATCCTTTTTTGTTCTGAAACAAGGAAATTTGTTATTGATTCCACAGTAGTGTTTTCTTTAGGATATTGATGTAGAACCTAATTTACTAAGAAGAGACCAGGCTTTTTTCTGCTGGAATGCGTAAAACTGAGATAATAGTTTTTATTCTCTTTTTTTTCTTCTAGCACGTTTATGTGATTCCAGTAGTTCTGTTATCTTCTCCTGGGAGCTGTTTTCCTCAAATTCATCTCTTAAGTTTGACCGGTACTCGCCCCATCCTGATATTTAACATTTTGTGAAGCCTATGGGGACAGTTCTCTTTGCTGCTCCTTTTATGAGCATTACGGACCTTGCGTAACTCTGTAGGAAAACATTTTACCAATTAATTATTTCAGGAACGTTAAGTAAATTTAAATTCCTTACCCAATCGATATGTTTTCCACGGTAACATATTACAAAATACGAACATGTGTTAGGATGGCTGAAAAGGGTCCTGGAGAGTCTGCACTAGCCATCCTCCAGGAGGGAATGAAGGATTAAAAAATAAAAACATGAGCGGCAGCGTATTTGCTCGAACATTGACAATCCATATAACATGAAGTCATCTCTTTGACCATTTCACAAATACAAATTACTCAAAATTTAAATAAATTCATGGGTGAGATCTCTTTCAATTCATTGAATCCGTATGAGAAGAGGTGGAATTTATACCGCTTTAAATTCACGTTGAACTTTCTCGATTTTGTGCTTTGCCTTGCGCAGTATCTCGCTGACGTTGCGCAAAAATTCTAACATGTCTTCAACGTCAGACAGTCCACAATCTCGTTAGTATTTGCATCCGATTAGACGAAATGTCTGTCTCAGTAAGTTATGTTCTAACGATAGCTTCTTGTTTTAGTGCTGAGTAGATTCGGCGGATTTTTCTATGGCTTTCTAGTTACAGTTACCTTATTTCGGGGATTTAATGAATGCGAAGTATCAGTTGAAGTGTTTACTCCGGTTCTAGCTCCAAAACTCTTATTTAATCACCAACACCCACTGCTTAACTATACTCCTTTAGTTCTGAGGCTAGCACTGCGTCAGTTCTTAGTGCCGTTATAAAATCCTGAAGTAGTCATTATCCTTAGAAATACGTTTCATTATGACTGATTGCGCGTTGCTTTTTTTTTCTTGTTATTTGTACGAGACAGTACTTATCGAAATAAATTTTCCTTTGTATACAAGTTTACAGACAAAAATTTGTCGCGTGGTAGCCGAGCGAGCGGTGATACTTAGTTCAATTTGTGGATCCGTCCTAGCGCTTACTTACTGTCGGCTGAGGTTCCAGTCGGCATCTGTAAGCATCTGGCTAGGAATGCAAACAGAGACGTAGGATTACTTAGTTATAATGACGTAGGTATATCCTTGGAATGATCTCAAGATATGCGGTTAAGTGGATTTATCACAATAAACTGATGTAAGTCATTCATCGCAAAGAATGTTACACAGGTTGGAGGTTTTGTCGATAGTGAAATAGTGGATCACGCTATTCGAAATGGTAGCAATTGCTCCCGGAGTCAGTGGAGGGGATGATGGTAGAAATTGCCTAAAAATGGCGGTTATGACATATAACGTGATTGCCCTACATCGTGGACTGGGAGCCGCTGAGCCACCAAGTAGCGCCCTCGGGTTCTGCAACTGCGGCACGGGCGTCTTTCGTTGGCTGAGTATCACGCCGTGTATACGCGTACATCACATGGTAGGAGGCCGCTCACTGTCCTGGAGGCTGGCTAAGTATAGTGGTGTGGCGTTATGCTGGTTGGTTTGTCTTGGAAAACAAACTGCCTTTCTTTAACGTTAATAAATTTGCTACAAAATAAATACTCGCGAAAGCAGTAAGCATTGTTTATGAATGAATTATAACAACTGATTTTGGTTTCTTAAAGTTAAAATTTCTTTACTGTTTTACTTAGTTTCATGTTTGATTGGATATATTATTTTTATAGATTTTTCCCATTCCTTCACAGAACTTACACTGGTGGAAATTAGAACCCCATCACCCAGATGGTGTTGTGATAAATGAATGAAATTTTTCCGCAAATATCCCCACATGAAGAGTTTTCATTATCATCACGAGTGTTCTGCCCAAATCAGGTTTTCACAAGGCTGCTCTCCTTGCTCTTTTACCTTCTGTCTTTCTCTTCATGTCGATGTAGTTGCCGTTCTCTCTGATGTTATCTGTAATTTTGCACCTCCTTCTTCCTCTCACTTTCCTCCCACAAACTATTCCTTCCAAGGCGTCTTTTAGCAAGCCATCCCTTTCATCAAGTGGCCCATCCAGTTCTTGGTGGACACCATCAAGTACTCTTTTAGGACTTGGAGTAGTTATCTACTTTCACCAACCCTATCCAGCATTTCAACATTACTAACTTTATCCATGCAGCTCATCCTCTTTATTTTCCTCACATCGACATCTCAAACGCTTCTAATCGTTTTTCATTTTCTCGCGTCATCATAGGTGCGGCGGGGGAGGTTCGACCAGATCTCACCACAGGGGGGGGGGGGGGGGGTCCTGAATGCAGGAAAAACACCTCACGTAATTAATGGATGCACCCCAAGGCGACGAGTGACGAGAGGTGAATTGGCGTGTTTGAAAAAGGTGCATCATATTGCGAAATCTTCCGAAGGATTAGCCGTAGTGCAATGTCAGCATACAGAGTTGTTACACTAGATGAAAGAATACTCCTAGAGCAGGCACAGGTCCATACAGATGGATAACAGCAAGTGAAGACCGCCATATTGTGTGGGTGGCTGTTGCTGGCAGACGGCTAATTGCAAGCCGGATCCAAGCAATAGTTACAGAGGGAGTCAATCCCCCCCCGGACAGTTGTAAACCAATTGCTTGAAGCTTGGTTACACTATCTGGCCCCTATGCAATTTGTTCCATTAACCTGATTTCAGCAGGTGGAGTGGAGAAACGGCTTACCCTGCTGTGATTTCAGAACGTCACATCGGTACAGCCATTGTGTCATGGTTTGGCGATAATCAGTTCCGACAGTAGGACTGAATTGGTTGTTGTTGAAATCACGACAGCCCACCATTATGTGGACGGGGTGCTGCACCCTATTGTGATACCCTTTATATCCTCCATCCAGATCGCATCTTCCAACAGGATGATGCCCGTCGTCACACTGCGCCATCGCAATACAAGCCTTGCAATGGATTACGATCAAAATTTGAACTACACGGCCCCCAGATTTGTCCCCAATAATGCTAAGAGCAGATACATTAGATCACACGGTCACCCGGCACAAACTGTGCAACAAGTGACTATACAAGACATGCAGGCGTAAAGAGAAATCCCCAAGAAGACATCCGAACACTTATTGATTCAATGCCGGCAAGGATCGACGAATGTATTGGTGCTCAAGGGGGGGGGGGGGGAGGGGGAGCACTTACTGACAGTTGTATCTGAAGGTAATACTGTAATCTTAACCTGATCCATTTCAATTTGTTATCATTTCTTCTGCATATGACCACGGATTTCCTAAAATTCCACCATTCCTGTCTGGGTGTTGGGATTTTAATTTCCGCCAGTGTATTTTAGGAAAAAGAAATTATTATTGTATCTGCTCTTTCCATTGAGAATATATCTAGCCTAAATATTAACCATATTATCCAGTGCAAATGTTACTTTGTTATTTCTTTTTATCTCTTGGTGTGACAGTGGAGAATATTATAAGGGATATTATATCTAGTGATTCGTGATGAATATTATTGTCCGTTTTTGGGCTAAAAAACGTTTAAAAATCTTCCTGATTTCCAGGGTAAGATTTTTGCGTTTGTACTTGTGCAACTGTGTCAGTACGAATGTGGTATTCAATCCACATCCTCACTAATGGTATAAATGCGAAAGTAACTATGTCTATCTGTTACAATTTGGCAATTAAACGGTAAAACCGATTTTGATGAAATGTAACATGGAAATTATGTATATAACTAGGATGGCCATAGGATACATTTTTCGGAATTTTGTCATGCAATTTTGAAAACTAACCGAATGGTTGTCGGAAAGACTGATAGCGTGTGTAAGTCTGTGTAGTGTTATATCGGCCACTCAGTCTTTGTTTATCTCGCAGCCAGTATTTGTATGATCTGTTCATGTACAGACACAGCTTATTATAAAGTATAGATGTGGATTTGCGCTGCACCTGTCTATTATTTTGTGATTATATGTAGTTAGTTCTAATTTTTTCAATTTCCAAAAGCCATATGTGTTACAAAAGAACAGTAAAACCAAAAATGTTGCGTACAAAGCGGTATTGACGTAAGATGTCTCAAGAAAACGACATAATTTTCAACCACAACCAGAAATTTTTTAGAAGAACTGTGGAAGGTAGTCTCTATCATTAACCTTCCTCCTCCCCTTTTTAAACACGTTTTCAATGGTTCTATTTATGAGACAGGTTCAATGGTAGTCATATTATCGCCACTCCGTGCTGCATGGGAAATCTTTTTATATACAGCTCTAGCAATAAAATTTTACGTCCACGCGGGAAACAGCTAGTAATTCATACATTGGAGTTTTCGCTTCTCGCAGGAACTGCCGGACTGTTCTTACCATATAAATTGTGAATATCGTTGGGGTGTATGGGAAGACGGATTTTTTTTTTTTTTTTTAATGCCCGTTGCTCTTAAAACTTTTCTCAGTATCTGAAAAGCAGGTTGTTTGTGCCTGCTCTTCCACCTGCTACCACCTCAGACCACTCACCTTACTCTGGAGTTTGTTGGTATTATGTTATCACATGTGTCTCTTGAACAACCAAACCGAAATCTGTGGAAGCTGTTGCAACGACAATTCCCGATCGTGTATCGTAATGTATTTTAGATAAGATGCTAAAAGATATTTTCATTTATTTGTAATTCCTGAAAAAAAAAGGTGAGAGTGTTGCTAGCTTGGTTTTCAAATGATATCAAAGACCCTTGAACATTGTGAATAATTTACATTTGTAGTTTCAGCGTAATATTTACATTTCCGTCTACCTTTTATCATCTTAACAATTTCAGGCTCTAATGGTCATAATATCTGAGACCAAAATTTTCAATTAATTTTAAAGTATTTATCTATTACAGATCAGAAGTAGGACTTGGTCTGTGCATTAATGATATCATTATTGAAAAGAATGATTTGAATTGACTATATTGGGTAATCCATAAAACCAAAACAATTGTGTTTGTTTTTAAAATGTTTGTCTGCTTTTCTGACTTAACACAAAATATACTTCACAGATTTTAATAAAATTTTAATAGTTTTAAATCTTGAAGTCTGACTTGAAATCCGAGATAGTCTCATCACTCTCCTTCATCTGACAGCGGAGCTGGAAGGTAAAAGCTGTTCTGCAAGTTTTAGTTTTAGTTTCTTTACGCGCTGGATTATGTGTATAAATACGATAAACGTGTATTGCTAGTCTTTTCAAGAGAGAAAAAGGAGTTGAAGTTTGAGTTTCTTTAAAAGACATTCACTATTTCTTGTTGTAGGATTTAAATTTCGCATTTGGTTTGATTTTTGTAATATTTATAAAGATTAACTTTCTTTTCTACGATTTTTGATTTTACGTTTCGACTGGATTTTGTAAATTCCCAAATTGCATCTTCGAATCATAGTATCGGGATAGCCGTCTCTGCATATTTGTTATATAGAAATCCTCTTGATGGAGAATTTGCAGATGGGGTTAATTTGAAAAGCAATTTTTACTTTTTTCCCCTTCGTTTCAAATTCTTTATGTTCGGTTTATGTTTCTCACCGGATGCAGTACTTATACTTACTAATTCTATTCAACTACATACCTACCTTTTACATCGTTATATCTGCAGTCCGCAATTCTTTGTGATGAATGAGACTCGAAGATGTACTTGTATTAAGCGCGTTTTATCCAGCTTAATACTCAATGTTCTTTGGTCTTAAAAATCATATATTCTGAATGAGTAATTAAAGTATGTCCTTTTTCCAAAGGGTTGATTATAAACGAAATGAGGTTTGGTAATAGGTTTACACATTAATGGCGGCACTAACTGTTATGCATGGACTTAGAATTTTATTGCTAGAATTGGATATAGAATGCAGTAAGAAAGTGTCGCCACGAATTTGGTTTATTGTGATGTTGAAATAAATAGATTTTATAGACAGAAATTAATATTGTATCTTTTGCAATTTATTTTCTTTTGTTTGCTCTGTCTAAAATCCTCTCATTCCAACAGTATTTGACCGTGTCTGGAATATTCTTCAATTGAATTCGTTCTCAAGGATTAACAGGTTCTTTTTTATTCAAGATATATTAGATTTTCTCTCGGCAAATATTATCTTCGAACTTCTCACTGTGCAACTATTATTATTTCAAAACTTAATCCTCTGCTCGATTATCCTGTCTCGTTCGCCTTTTCTACCAGCAATTCCCCTTAACTACTTCTTTTTTCCAGATATCCTACATTTTCAAACATATCGGAGCAAACAATCTTTATTAAACCTGCTATTCTTTTTTATTAATCGATTAAACTTTTATTTTGCCGATATTACTCCCTTTGTCAGTCTAAATCTATAATTTTATTTATTTTAATGAACTGCTATGTTACAAAAGCTGTCCCAAAAATCACAGTATCGGAATATAAAGGGGAAGCCATCAACTACCATTCTAACATAGCGCCCATCTCTTGAGGAAAACCAGTTTGCAACATGTTTAAAAATAGCAAAAATCTTACAGCGGGTGGACTTGACTATGGGAGCCAAGTCGAGTCAACGGCGGCACTGCCTACCCTTTTCTCGAAATAATTTGGGCCATTTTCATACCTCAGTTTCTTCGGTCTTACTGATGTTACATACCTCAGATTTCTATTATTCGTAGATATTAGGAATCTTATCAAACGTATTAAATTTTATTTCGTTTGTGTTATTAGTTTAGATGCTATTCATATGTCAAATTCACTGATTTGTTATACACTCACTCACCCACTTATGATCATGAAAACTCTTATGTACTTCCCGCAGTCGTAGTAGGCTGAAATTTGGTACACCGATAAAGTTTTACGCCCAGATTATAAGAAAAGTCTAAAACTCGTAAATTTCCTTATGTCTACCACAAATGTGAAGTCGGTTTCTATCTTAATAACTTAATATGCCTCAGATTTTCACTATAGACCTAGATTACTAACATGAACTAATGTGTTGAATTTTACTTCCTTCCTCCCCTTACTTTGGAAGTTAGCCAAATTAAAAAAAAAAAATCTACGACGACACCCCGATATCAAAATCCACTGTACTTCCCATGGTCGTAGAAACAGGAAATTTGGTATAATAATTTATATACAATTCAATTAGTTTTCTCCCTAACTGAACTAATTACTTTATAACTTATGCTCCAAGCTGCCGCCATATTTTTGGTTGTTTCTCCATTCTTGTTTATATATAGTCTCCTTTGCCTCGACTCCTATGTTACCATTTATTGTTTGCTACCAGAGGCAAAAAAATACGATTAGTATTTTAGACATTTACAATCTGTGTCACAAATAATAACTTACATTTTTCTATATTTATAATCATTAGTATGTTGCTGATATGACCGTTAAGATTGTAAAGGCTTGAACTGGGTACACGACGATTCCTCTAGGATTTTGATGTGTAAAACTCTTTAAATATAGTACTTGAGGTCCGAAAATTTGCTGTTTTCTGATAAGTAATATTATTTTTTAGGTAACGCTCCGAAGTAATTTTGTAATGAATTGTCGTGTTATGTTTTTTTTCGGTCGGTGAATTCGTCGAGACGCTTCGATCGTTATCGTTCGTTCAACCCTATCACGTGATTCGATGTCATTACTGCAGGACTTCAGTCAATCTTACAGACCAGCTGTCTGAATTCCGGCGGTTCTTTGCGTGTGGTTGTATCAGCCTCAAACAGTATACAAGCTGGATATTTTAACTGTCTTCTAAATAGTGACTTCTTTCGTTCCTAACAGAAAAGAATCGTTTCGTTTTGTCAGAAGTACTAATATGTCGAATGAAAATTATTTACTTACGAGCACATTCCTTTCATTGAATTGTATATTCTACCAGAAATAAAGTATTTTCACATAATTTGTGGTTAGGATGAAGTATAGCGACAAGCAATTGTGAAGGTTTTCAAGATCCACTTTCATCGTGGATAACTTTGCTTACAATAATACTTGAAACAATGTATTATACCAAATCACCATTGTAACTATGAACTCAAATTACTCCATGATCAGGCTCAGGGACGAGACCTCTGTTGCGTCACGAACTGAAGAATAGTGATAAACTGATAACGATCTGCAGCGAGGCTGGAAACTCTATTCTCCGAATTAATTTCGCATTTTTTTAAAAATTTTTTTTGGCGATAGTCCTAAGTTCTTGCATACCACTTCCCATCGATTTGTTGATTGAGAGAATGGAACAAATACTCTTTAAAGAAATCCGGACAAAGCAACCAATCATATTGGATCCATTGTCACATCTTGGAAAATCGTTCATATCCAAATTGAAGTTTTCCAAAGTATCATTAATATACAGGCAAGTGAGTCCAGCTCCCAGGTTTGAAGAGTCACTTAGCGGCGTGTAAGCAATGAAACACTCACGCACTTTGACTTCACCATCATTAGTGTCAAAGATAATTGTTCGACGAGATTGACATCAGGACTTCAATTCAGTGTGACGGAAAAGTATTTAGATGACTTAACCATAGTTAAAACTTTATAAAGATCTTGAATCGTTTTAAATACATTTTCCATAATAATAGACATTAGTCTGCTTATCAGCAATATGGCGGTGATGCTCCATCATCACAATGTCATATTTTCGTAGCAGTTGAAATATATCCAGTTAGTTACCATTGTTAGAAGTACTTAGTGTTTCAGATGCAAAGCTTCCCTGAGCAAGCAACAATTATTGCATGTTAAAAAGAATATTTTGGACATCATTCATTCGAGGATAGCAACCCACCGTGATTTTTCGTCTTCAATTTGTATTTACAAATGCTTGTCTATTATATTGAAGTTCGTCAGTCTAATCAACGCTTTTATCCAGTTCAGCATGGTGTGCTGGCGATTTGAGGAAGTTTCATGAGTTTTGAGATTAGTAGCTCCAGTCATCGAATTCTTCTTTTTCAAAATAAGAGACCTGTTGAATAAACAAGAGTAAAAACAGTATACTTTATCTGCAGATTTAGAATAAACAAGCCATCTTCTAAGTTTCTACATTTGATATTATTCTCTGAAAATGCGTTTTTGAGAAATGACGTCCCTGATTTTTTCTTGGATTTTTTCGTTGCTCGAATAATTATTTCATCTCTGATTGCAGGGTCAATGAGCGATCATTTTGAAATAACATCATAATTTGCAACGGTGGTGGTAAATCCCAGTTTGAAGTGCAGACGACGTTGCGGCCATAGCAAAATCTTCTTGTATATGCTAATCTTTATCATTATGAGCCTCGTCTGAAGAACTTCTGTAAAATGTGTTTTCTTCCATCGCGTGTTGAACTAGACATTTTACAAGAAATTTTGAAACCTCCTCAGTTTTGCCTTGGTTTTGTAAAAAAAAAAAAAAAAAAAAAAAAAAAAAAAAAGACACATTACATTTTGTAAATATTTACGCTACCAACGTTAATTGCAATCACCTAAGGTCTAACATTGTAGAAGTAGGTTGAATCTCGCCTCATGCACATGCACCCACATGCAAATGACTGTGCCGGGTCTAGAGGGGCAAACCTGGGCGCTTACCATCGGCATCAAAATAATGTTTAAAGGGGCGATAAGTGACATATTCGTGAGTGGTGATCTTCGATCTTAGCTCTACTACCCTGAGCGCCAATCTTCAGGAGGCGGCAAAATCAAAGAACAGCTATAAACTGCTTCGAGCGGCAAATTCATAATTTCATATTTGAAGGGGTGGCAGTCGCAGGTCTTTGACACTGCTCGGAAAATTCGTAGATCCACCACTGGTGTATGGACTGCAAGACTACAGCCGAAAAGGCAAGAAACAGGGGTGGGAGGCGCGGCGCGGCATCGGAGAGTGCTAATTATGGGGCAAGTTGTAGTTTTCTCGAATGGAGTAACTCGAACTGACTTGACTATATATTAAACGGAAGATCTTACGTTTATAAACACTTCTGGTTTATTAATGTATTAAAAAAATATGTGAACAGCAAGCTGGATTATTATAGAATTTATTTTTTTGCGCAGACGATCTCTCGCTGCATTTTCGGCGCCCTCCATATGATGGAGCCCGGTGCGGTCGCACCGCTCGCACCGCCCTAGGGCCGCCATCCGCCACTGCTCGGCTGTCTGTCCGTTAGCCAGAGACCTCTAGCACTTGTTGGAGACTTCATACTGCTCAAATGTTTCGTTTAACAGAATATCGCATTTAACATTTTTGTTAAATTATATTTTTGGGGGTTTACATACAAATAAAGGGGATCGGAATATTTTTTGTATCCTAGCACGAGCGGCATTGATGGTTATACTCTCTTTATGTAGAGAGCTAAGATTTATTCTCAATTTTTTTTTTTCCGCTACAAAATAAAGACTTAAGTTACAGATAAAGTTGAAAATTTTAGACCTTCTTACAATATTATCGTTTAAAAAACTAAAAGGTTAAAAAATCTTTAAAAATATAAATTTTGTTCAACAGCGCTAATATGTCACACAATTCCGTATAACTTTTTTGAATAAGCGTAAAATAAAAATAAGATCACTGACTGAAAAGTTAACTTTGATGTAAAAATAGTGCGAGGTGCTAGATAATAGTAATCTTATATTTTTATTGCTTGCTGTTCGTACAGGTAGAGTCATTATGTATAAGTAGAGAGCATTGCACTGTTTTTTTTTTTTTTTACTATAAAGTTAACTTTTTAATCAGTGACTTTCTTCTTATTTTAAGCTTATTCAAAAAAGTTATTCTGAATTGTGGGATATCCCAGGACTGTTAACAATTTTTTTTTATTTAAAGATTATTTTTAACCTTTTAGTACCCATTGAAACAAAAACGTGTATTTTCGTTTTTTCACCTATAATTTTATTTTTAACTTTTTAGTTCACCATGGGAGTTTCAGGAAATAAATACGAAATTATCGTATTGTCAGGGGAATCTCAGTTAGTGAGATATGTGCATGATATTTTGAATGAAATGGACAAGGGAGGCCAAATTGATAGTATAGCACTAGATCTTTCCAAGGCATTTGACAGAGTGAGCCATAAAATGATAGTAAATAAGGTAAACACTATTGGAGTGGATGAGAAAGTGATTTGCTGGATGCAAGAATTTTGGAAAGATAGAAAACAATAAGTTAGGGTAGGAAATGCAGTATCAAAAGAAGTGGAAGTAAAAATGGGGGTGCCACAGGGTATTGTTTTGGGACCATTACTATTCATTATTCTAATGAATATTTGTGTTCATGGTTCACTATAAGAAATTAGATTGTTTGCAGATGACATAATCTTTATATATGAAGATGAAAGTATGTTTGTTTGTTGGTTTGTTTGTTTGTTTGTTTGTTTGTTTGTTAGTTTGTTTGTTCTTCATACAAATCCACAGTTTTCATCCGATCTCGTCCCCGGTTCAAATCTCCGTGGAAGCTAAGATTTTTAAAAATTGTTTTTGATCGTAAGAGTCACGGTTGGGCCGTCGGTTATTCGGATTGAATTTTAAACTGTAGATATCACAAAGGTAGGGGTGCAACCGGAGGCAATTCGTAGGTAGTCTTGCAATACAGTAGATGTACACTTTTTTTACGTTATATTGATCCATCAGGGGTGATTCGTAGTCAGTGTGGGTGTAATCTGCAGTAGGAATACTATAAATGCGGAAGTAAGTCTCTGTCTTATGTTACGTTTTGACAATTAAATGCCTATACTGATATTGACGGAATTTGACGAAAAAATCTGTAGGGAGGGCACTGGACTTTGTTTGTTCTTTATACAAATCAACAGTTTTCATCCTATCTAGATGAAACTTTGCACACTTATCCTTTGAAACAAGGAGAAAAATACTGTCTACATTTGGTTGAAAAATTATCTGTATAAATAACACATTTTGTCTCATAACTTCGAAATACGGCGATAGACAGACACGTTGGATATGGACGTCTCCGTACCGTGTTTCCGTGAAGTGGGCTGGTAGCTCAGTGGTTAAAGCGCTTGCTTACTAACGTCGTGGTCTCTGGTTCAAATCTCCGTGGAGGCTAAGATTTTTAAAAATTGTTTTTCATCGTAAGAGTCAGGCCTGGGCCGTAGGTTATTCGGATTGAATGTTAAACTGTAGATATTAGAAAGTTACGGGTGCAATGCGAGGAAAATCGTAGGTAGTCTTGCAATGTTGTAGGTGTACAATTTTTTACGTTATAATGATCCCTCAGGTGTTGTTCGCAGTCAGTGTGTGAGTGTGAACTACAGTAATATTATTTAAAAATACGGAAGTAAGTCTCTGTCTTTTTGGTACGTTTTGACGACTAAATGGCTATATCGTTGTGATGGAATTTTTTAAGGAAATCTCTATGAAGGGGGCAGTATAATTAACAGTTGTAGTCACGAAATTTTGAGACCTTATCGAATGGTGACAGAAATATGTTGGAAATTGATTCTCTTCAAGAGACAGGTTCGACGGTACAATGATATAGTGTTAGCTTTCCTGTCAAATTATTTTGTTTGTTCTTCATACAAATCTACAGTTTTCATCCGATCTCGATGAAACATTGCACACTTATCCTTTGAAACAAGGAGAAAAATACTGTCTACATTTGGTTGAAAAATTATCTGTATAAATAACACATGTTGTCTCATAATTTCGAAATACGGCGATAGAGAGACACTTTGGATGTGGACGTCTCAGTACCGTTTTTCCGTGAAGTGGGCTGGCAGTTCAGTGGCTAAAGCGTTTGCTTACGAACGTCGTGGTCTCCGGTTCAAATCTCCGTGGAAGCTAAGATTTTAAAAAATTGTTTTTCATCGTAAGAGTCAGGACTGGGCCGTAGGTTATTCGGATTGAATGTTAAACTGTAGATATTAGAAAGTTATGGGTGCAATGCGAGGCAAATCGTAGGTAGTCTTGCAATGTTGTAGGTGTACACTTTTTTACGTTATAATGATCCCTCAGGTGTTGTTCGCAGTCAGTGTGTGAGTGTGAACCACAGTAATATTATTTATAAATACGGAAGGAAGTCCCTGTGTTTTTGTTACGTTTTGACGACTAAATGACTATATTTTTGTGATGAAATTTTATAAGGAAATCTGTATGAAGGGCACTGGATATTTTTTCCAGTATGATTAACAGTTGTAGTCACGAAATTTTGAGACCTTATCGAATGGTGACAGAAATATGTTGGAAATAGATTGTCTTCAAGAGACAGGTTCGCCGGTACAATGATATAGTGTTAGCTTTCCTGTCATATTATTTCGACTCGATATTGTTTGGGACCAATCCTTCGTCACCAACAACTTTCTATATTTAATACTCGCAAAAAAATTCTTAATCCACGCGTACGAAGTCGCGGGTACGGGCTAGTGCTATATAAAAGGACCAAAACAGTAGAGAACTATTAACAGCTATAGGGTGATCAGGACAGGATATCTAATTGGGTAGGTAATCATGGGATGGAGATAAATGCGAAGAAGAGTCAGCTTATTAGAAACACAGAAAAAAAACTTAAGGTTGGCTATGATTATAAGGTGGGAAATAATTATTTGTTGAAGGCATTGAAATGTAAATATCTTGTCATTACATTTGATAACAAGCTTAACTGGGCAGGACACATTGGACATGTAGTAAGAAGGTTTCAAAATTCTGCACTTGTTGGAGAGAGTGATGGAGATGTACGAGAGAAGTAAAGGAATTGGATTACGAAACTTCGGTCAGGCCATTGCTTCAATGTGGTGGTGTACCATGAAATAGAGGAGTTGGAGAGGCTGTAAGAAAGGGCTAATAGATTTGTTTCTGGGAATTACCGCAGATAGCAATCAGTAGCAGTTATGATAAGAGCTAGAATGGGATTCATTGGAAGACAGGAAGAGGGTGAAGAGGCTCATTGCAGTATTCAATGTGTATATTGGTGATGAGACATGGAAAGATATTGGTGTAAAAATTATAAGTAATGCATGGAAGGGAAATGATGACTATGACCACAAGCTGGCACTCGATTGCAGGCACAAGGGTGTAGGAAGATTCTCTTTTTTAGGTAAGGGTGTCAGGGTTTGGAATAAGAGAAACTATGAATAGTTCACCAAAAACGTTGAAAGAATTTGAAATTTGTAGAGGGCAAATGTATGTGGGTGCAGGAAAGGGGTGTAAAGGGAAATTACCCCCGGGTCGTACGCGCCATTACAATTAAATTAAATTAAATCTTAATACGTGTGCCGAACTTGAAACAATCGGACTTCAAGAAATGGGCGAATATTGAAATGGACGATCCCATTGCATTCAACCTTTAAACCAAGAAATTGAAATTATTGTATTATGATCGGTTCTCAATACATGTACAGAATTTCAAACAATTCGAACATCAGGAAGTAGTTGAACATTGAAATGAAATATTCCATTGAACTGAACCGCTTTTCTATTGTTACTGTCAAATTAATGAGTAGGCCTATATCAGAAAATATCTATGAAATTATAGTACTGTCACCGCTTCTTAATAAATGTGTACAAAATTTCAAACAATTCTGACACCTGGAATTAAGTTAAAATTCAATTGCAAATTCCATCACGTTCAACTATTTTTCTGTTGTTATTGTCAAAGTAATCAGAATAGCAGGACGTTCTTATAAAATTATTGTATTGTTATTGGTTCTCAATATGTGTGCAAAATCTCAAACAATTCGGACGTCTGGAAGTGCATGAAATGTTCAATTCATTCAACCGCTTTCTTTTGTTAGGCCTACTGTCAAAATAATGACAATACATATGAGGACATACAGTATATATAAAACTGTTGTATTATCACCGGTTCCTAATAAGCGAGCAAAATTTCAAACTATTCTAACGTATGGAAATGGGTGAACATTGAAATGGAAGATTCTATTGCATCCAACAATATTTCTATTGTTACTTTAAAAGTAATGAGAATGGCCGGATGATGCTATGAAATTATTGTATTGTCGTGTGGTCTTAATAAGTGTGCGAAAATTTCAAACAACTCGGACATCTGAAAGTAGGTGAAATTGAAAGATTCCGTTACATACATACATACAAATTTTCAGAAATTACCGATCTGAATTTTTTGCTGTTGATGAATACCATTCAGTACTGCATTATCTGTTAAGGAGACTTCTCCTTTTGAGTTTAACACGTTTTAGAAACATTAAAAAAAAAACTCATGGAATTTTACAGGAACGGTTCATACACTATTCCTGTAAAATTCTCTGATTTTTTATCTATATGTATCATATATGTCAGGTTATATCCTGAAAAGTGCAACATGCCTCTTTGAATCTACAATTTTTCCTTATTTACTTTCTATAAATCCGTTATTGGAACAATGTGCTCAATGTCAGTGAATAATTGAAATTAAGTTGGAGCTGTTGAAATGTTTTTAAATCCTTAATTGAATCTTCTTTACAATTCATGAATGTAACAAAAGCTTCTAGAACATTGTGGAACCTTCTAGATAATTGCACAGTGCGATAGAATCTTCTAGATCAATGTGCAACCATCTTGATAGTTCCAAAGTGCAACAGAACCTTCTAGAACAAATGTGGAACCATTCAGATGATTCTGTGTGTTTGGCCTAGCATACAAAAGGGTATGTTAAAAGCAGAATAGCACTAGCAAAAAAGAGCCTTCATGAAAAAGAGAAACCTTTTAGTTTCAAATATTGATCGAGGAATTAGAAATAACTTCTTAAAACTCTATGTGTGGAGCACACCACTTTACGGTAGCGAAACATGGACTTTAGGAATACCGGAAAGAAAGAAACTTGAAGCATTTGAAATGTGGTGCTACAGAAGAATGCTGAAAATTAGGTGGACAGACAAAGTAAGAAATGAACGAGTTTTGGAAATTATGGGTGAGAAAAGAAGTTTATGGAAGAAGCTTACAGGAAGAAGAGACAGGCTGGTAGGTCATATTCTGAGACATGCTGGATTGGTTAATTCGTTAGTGGAGGGAACAGTCGAAGGTAAGAACTGTAGAGGAAGACAGAGATTAGAATATATGAAGCAGATAATTGAGGACGTGGGCTGTAAGGGGTATGTAGAAATGAAGAGGTTAGTATAGGATAGGAAGGGATGGAGGATTGCATCAAACCAGTCTAAAGACTGACGACAGCAAAAAAAAAAAAAAAATGAATTCACAGTTCCGTTGTCAACAGACAAGCAAAGAGAGTAAGTTCACCAAATTTTTGTGGTCAAAAAGTTTGTTTATAAGCTTTTGTGTAGGTTTTTGTGCGGTGTTTTGCGGAAAAACTGAGTTTGAAATGTCTTCTGATTGGAGTCATAGGAGAGTGAAGTGCGCTGACTATTTGTACCATAAAAAAGTTGTATATAATACTTTTTGTGTTATAAATTCTTTGACAGTATATCAAACATGACACTAACTGAACTGCAATGTTCATATGATCGCAGAATTCTAGGTTAATGAAACGTATAAAAAAACGGACAAGTCTCTGGAATTGAGTGTTCTGTTCTCCGATAACCCAAACACAAATCTCGCATGATAGAAGTCGCTTGGCATTAACGTGAATGCCCCAGACAATTTCAGGTTAAGTAATGAACACCGTTACCCGGTTTTCCAACGCTGCTGATGCTACTATTCATTTACAATCAAATGTACAGCATTTTAAACAAAACCATATTAAAAGATGTCAAAATAATTGTAGTAAGCAGTCATAAAACTAATCATGTTTAACTAATTGTGTCCTGGCACGAGGCCTCATGAATTGTTTACTAGTCCAGAAGATTGCCGGATTTAAGCTGTATTACCAGCTATTGTAGATCTTCGTAGGTACTGTAGCGGATTGGTCGGTTGGGCAGATTAATTGCTTACCTTGCATAATTTAAATCGCCACCTTCTCCTACCTTTTGAAAAGCATATATACTAATTTCAGGAAAAAGAGGTGAAACCATTACTTCTGGTATTAGTATTTGAAAAGATCCTAAAATATTGGTTTATTTGGTACTCATGAATGCTTACAGACAGAGGTATATTTACCGTTAATCTTAAACATCTGTCTATGCAAGATAAAGTTCAACGCAATACCTCGTCTTACAGATGCAAAATAGGAAACAAACAATTATCGTTAATTGAAGCTAAGAAAATTCAATACATGTACATGAACTTTACAAAGATTTACAAATTTCAGATGCAACTGAAGTAAAAAACTCTCTTATGCACATTGAGAGCCATTCTTGTATTACAATGAAAACAAGTTAACATCAGATTTGACTGGGTTTTACAGGATGGCAGGGAATTGATTTGTTCCCATAAATAATAGTTATTGAAAGTTTCCAAACATGGAAGTCAGTCTTTCAATTCAAACTAGGAAAAGAAAACAAAAAAGCGCTCGGCTTTTAGACACAACTTGCTCAGAAATTTTATGTCCGGCGGCATAAGAACTCTCATTCATCAGACCGTTAAAGGGCTGTCTCAATGATTTGTCGGAGTTTCTGGAGAAATAATTACTATGTCTGTCTGGCTGTACGAAGCATCGCAGCAAGGGTGCTGTCGTCACTCAAATAGCGCACCTGTCTCGGTACTACAAGGCACTTGTCACGTCAGCCAGCACATGTGACAACATCGACCGGACTTGTCACTCAGTCATCCAAGCCTCCAGAATGGAACCATCAATACTGCTCTGGCTAGCAGTGGCCAGGGCGATCGTTCTAGACGAAGTGAAGACTTTTCGCCCTCAGAGCTCGTCTCTCTCCTCCTCGGCGTGTATCATGGAAACACAAATTTGTAAAATTTCCAACCACGTGAGGAAATAAACACATCGGATTGGCTTCGCAAAAGTTCCCCTCATTGCTGGCTAATACATTGCCTCTCATTTGCTAACTGTTTTTGGGTTCTATCGGTAGTTCTCGGGAGGATTCGTAGGAATAACTTTTTTCCCACGATACACCGGGTGGACGGCGCATTTACGGATTCCTTCCGCAAATTTCCCAGCGTCCAGCCTTTCTCACTGGTATCAGCGTCGACTTGCCAGTGAAATAAGACCACTATATGCAGTTTAGTTAAAATCAGTTTATTCTTTTTTGCGTGAATCGCCGACAGACAAACAAAAATTTTAAAATTTTCAATTTTTAACCTTTTTGGCTTGCGTATCATTGAGAAGTATGTCGTTTATCTTGATAGTAAGTATTCAGAGTACTAAGCTATCATCTATGTGCAGTTCCGTTAGTATCTTTACATTATATTTTTCGTGATGCGGGAATTCATACTACAAACAGGCAATAATTCCACACTTTACACTTTTGGCATTTTTGTCATCAGTAATGAACATTAAAATTTATATATTTAAAATAAATTTTATGTACAGACACACCTTGTCTTGTATAAATATAGATTACAATTTAGATGGTGGGCCGCGTATTGTTTTATATTATTTGAGATGTTTAGTTTGATTATACATTATCGTGTGGGTGTTTATGAAACTAACGGAGAACGCGTCTACTTTGAAAGCTCGCTCGGCGCACCGAATACAAAAGATCCTCTTACGGGGAATTTGTCTTGGCCTCGGTCCCGATATTAAACTCATTTCAATTATATTGCTGGCCCACCGCCTTCTTTTTATTGGAATTCTGCTTCCGATCGCTGCCGGCGCTAACTGATGGCCTCGCATTTTCTCCGTGGCGGTGCTATCAGATTCAACTATCCTACTGCGCTACGTAGTCAAATTTAATTACGTATATCTCATGTGTACAATTGCTTCCCTTGTACCGCGGTTTTTCCTAAACCCAAACTGATCTTCACCTACTATCTCTTCTACTATCCTTTCCATTCTTCTGTATGTTATTCTGGTAAGTAATTTTGAAACTTGTGATATTAGACTAATGGTGCGATAATTCTCACATTTGTGGGCTTGTGGCTGGCGACTTGTTCTGAAAGCCTAATTATTATTATTATCATTAAGTTATTTAGTTTCTTTCATGAAAGATTAATAATCATTATTTGGTTTTGTTCTATTGCGTTTGCTGCGATCATAAATATATACTGTATACGTTGACGTCATTGGCTGCTAGCGTGTACCAATACATTATTAGTTTGTGTTGTTTGGCTTAATTCCCTGCAATACCTATAAAATTAAAACGATACACTCCACGCGTGACTGTAGGTCTATCCTAACTTTTAGCTTCTGAACTAACCATAGCAAATGATGAAATGTATTTATCGATGGATCATTTAAATTTAGTCCAATGATTTAAAATATTCATTTTGACTTAAGGCCGGAAAACTGCTTTAGCTATTTAGTGCGCATTTAAATGTATCCATCCAAATAATTTCGTCATTTTGTATGTTCGATATTTAATTTGTTCTATTATCATCTTGAATTTCACGCAAATATGTATTCTTTCTTTCTCTCTCTCTCTCTCTCTCTCTCCGACCTGTCAATGTTCTGCATCGAGGCATAATGGAAGTAGGAGCAAATATCTGATTGGAACAAAAAGTCAGTAATGAAATTACTGAAATTCAAAAATCAAAACACCCTTAGCCAAAATTTAACCTTTTAAATAATAAAAAGACTATATATTATCTGGCGGAATCACTACATTGCTTTCGAAGTGTTCCTTTTATAACTTCAAAAAAGTTTAATATCTACTTTATGCGAGTCTTCCGTTTCACCAAAGACCACAGAGTATTTCAATGCTTGGAACACGCGTCAGAACGTTAGCTCCGATCCTATTTCACCCACAAACACGTTCGCGAATTAATTTTTAATTTTAATAACCTATTTGTCTTAACTATGCTTATTATTTTTTTTTCTTTACTGTTGACCAAGATCACCGACATCGACAGAATCGCTAAGTGCCGTCGCCACTAAAAAAAAAAAATTAAATGTAAGCAATGAATGTTTTATTTTATGTAATTTAATATATTTGTAACACATATTATATATAAATTTTAGCTGTTTGCACTTCTCTATATAAACATTATCTATAACAAATCTCACACGCCTCCTTTTGCGCAATATTCTTAAAAAGGGATCCGAAATTTTCGCTTAGCGTATTAATATATAGATTATTTTTTTAAAACCAGCTTTCATTATTTCCGTCTTCAATGCTTTCCATTCGTCATCGGTTAAGCTCCTTTTAGAGTTACCTCTTAGACCTAAGTCTACCATTTCTGCAAATTTTTTTCTCGTGCTAGATTGTTTCCGTTTATTCACTTCCAGTTTGTTCTGCTTATATTGCTTCCTTATTCTCTTGAATTTCAGCCTGCATTTCATTACTGTCAAAATATAATTGTCAGATTCTAAGTCTGCTCCTGGGCGCGCTTTACAGTCTAGAACTTTATTCCTGAATCTCTGTTTGACCATGATATAATCCAGATGATATCTGCCTGTATCCCCAGGACGTTTCGAGGTGTATATACTTCTTGCACAATGCTTAAACAGTGTATTTGCCACAGAATTCTAACAACTTGCTTCCTCGCTCATTTCTTTCTCCTAGACCAAAACTTCCTACAATATTTCCCTCTTTTTTTTTAACTGCTTTACGTCTCTCAACAGCGAGGTCTTTAGAGACGGGAAAGGATTGTGGCAAGGAATGGGAAGGAATTCGACCATGGACTTTTTAAGGAAGCATCCCGGCATTTCCCTGGAGTGATTTGGGAAACATGGAAAACCCAAATCTGGTTCTCTCTTTTGCTTCTGCCACTATCGCATTACAATCACCCATGATTATTAGATTTTCCTCCCTCTTCACATATTGGATTAATTCTTCAGTTTCGGTGTATATTTTCTCTATTTCTTCGTCATCTTCCTGTGACGTTGGCATATGCACTTGTACTAACGTAGACGGGCTTAGTTTCTAACCTCATCAAAATAATTCTGTCACTAAACTGTTCATAATACCTAGCCCGTTTCCCTATTCTCTTATTCAATACAAAACTTACCACTAGTAACTCCACTGACAACTTTGGTGTTAATTATTCTTTGTGCCCCTGACCAGAAATCCTGTGCGTCCTTCCAGTTAATCCCACTAATCCGGACGACTTGTAACTTAAGTCGTTCCATCTCCTTTTTTAAATATCTAACCTACCTGCCCTATTCAGACTTCTACCATTCCACGCTCCGACTCGTAGAATGTTTCTATCCATTCGGGTGACTCCTCCCTGTGTAGTCCCAACCCGGAGATCCGATTGGGGGACTATTTTACCTCGGGAATATTTTACACAGGAAGAAGCCATCATGATATATGTAATTTCAGAGGAGTACATGTCCTCCGGATACCCTTTGGGTCTTTAATGCAGTGGTTACTGTTGCCTTCTGCATCCCCATACCGTTGATCATTTGTGATTCATCCGCCTTCAGGGGCCGTTTCAAACCCCAAGGAGAAGAGGGTGCCCTGGACCACTCCTCGCTCTTCTTCCCTCCTATGGGAGGCCGTTGGCAAGCAGCAGGTGACTCCTTATACCGGGAATCTTTTAGCCGCCAGAGTCTCGTCCGTGCAAACAGGGTGCCCCACATGAGGGAGATGTTGATATTTGGTTGGAGAAGGCTAATATAGGCTCTCCCAAACCCTTATGAGCTACATCTACTATAAGCTCCGAATTAAACGGCCGTTAACTTAGTTCTCAAAAAATACCACTTTCTTTCATGCCGACTGGAAACGTATTTAGTGAATAGATTAGAACAGTAGCAAAGAAGGCATATCCTAATATCCTGAAAATACCATATTTTTCCGGCCGTTGAAGTATTCGTGGCTTTTTTGGCATTTGGCAAATTATTAATATTCTGGTTGCGGACTACAGGAGAACTTCTGCCTATAAACCTTAATCTGCACAGTTGGAACGTCGAATCCAGGATAGCAACACATTATCGCGATCTTATACACTGGTAAATCGGGTGATATCACAGCCTGTATTCTGTATTTTTTTTGTATTCTGTGGAATGTATATTCCTTTTTTTTAGTTTGTGGGTAATATTGTAACGATATTGTAGGTTTCACGAGTCCATTGATCTTGCATCTCTTCTCGTGTTGATGGTTAATGAAGAAAATAAACTTCATTTAATGTAGTTCTTCTACAGCAAACTGCTGCCACTATTCTTATCAGTAAAATTAAATTTAATTTTAGAAAGCATCGCTTGTAAAACGCTGCGTGAAAATTGTGAGAAGCCTCATTACAAGTTAGTTTAAAACATTCTTTCGCAAGTAGGTAATTGTGTACCACAAGAGAAGTTTGCATTACAGAATGGTGTGTGCACATGCGATTAAGTAAAATTCCTTTAGAGATAACTGCGCTTACAAGAACTTCAGTTCAAGGTGCCCTATATATTGATCGTTGATTCTACAGAGTATTTACCAAGGTCTTTCGTGTTCAATCTGATTAACTTTTCTCTCGTGTAAACTATCAGCACATTCACTATCATGAATACTTAACATTAAATTTGAAGGGCTACTCCTTTAAAGTCAGTTTATTGTCGAATGACAATAAAATAATTTAGCCACCTCGAGTCGTACCTAAGAAGTGGATCCAGTCAGGCAATATTCACAAGATAATGGCTCTTTCTAAAATAACGTTACAAATTATATAGGCCTACTTATTTTTCTCTAGTACTGCTAATGCAAACTTACTTTCCTTCCTGCTTTCTTTTAAGTTTGTTGGTTCCATATTTATATTTTAACCAACGAATCATCTATGTTATCTTTGAAACCGCAGATACGAATTTAACACTTAAAAAAACTGAAATTTTTCTATTATTCTAAATAGCATTTTATTGCGAATGTTAGTGTCATTGTTTTGGATGATGAATCATGAACGACGAAGATACGTAAAAATAATTCATATATTGTATCGTCGTCTTGGACAATGAACAAATATTTCTGTTTGTTATCCTTACGTGGAAATAAAATTATTTTTATTCTCATGGTTTTTAAGTTGCTAGCGAATTGAAATACATTGATCGTAACGATGGGACTTGTTTCTTGTGTTTCAGGAGATTGCGGCTATACTCATCAGCTTCGAGAGGCACAATGAATGGCAAAGCAAAGAAGTTAAAATCAGGTGAGAAACAATCCTTTCAGTTTATTAAAGTTAATAGCCAAACTAGTAAACTTGTTTCATCGTGCCTTTTTGCTTTTTTTCTGTCAGCTTTCTCTAACCTAGTTTGATGCAATCCTACATCTCACCCTTTTGATCTAAGCGTACCACTCTGCGTAGGCCTTTTTTAAACATTTTTTTTCAACTATTCTCTCCGCCAGTAAATTAACCAACCCTACAACTTTCAAAATGTGGCCCACCATTGTGTTTCTTCCACAAACTTCTTCGTTCGCCCATTATTGCGTACTCTATCTTAATTTTTAACGTCCTTCTACAGCCCAGTATTACAAATGCTTCAATTTTACCCTCTTTATGGTATTAATAAAGTCCATGCTTCATTGCCATACGTGCAGCCTTAAAAGGTTATTTCTGAGTTCTAAATCAATATATGAAACTACACTATTTCTATTTTTCAAGAAAAGTCACGGTAGTACTTTTCTGCTTTAACATCATTCCCGCTTCGGCAATTAGTTGTAATATTACTTCCTAAATAATGAAATTTCTTTGATTACATCTTATCGTATATTTAATCTGCTGTCATTTCTGCTAAATTTCACTACTTTTCTAGGTTTATATTTAATCTAAATTATTCCCGTAGTATGTTATTTATGCCATTCAGTAGCTTCGCAGTAGCCTCAGTCTGTTCTACTCACCAACCAAAGTCATCAACGAATCACAGCATACTGATTTTTCTCCTTAAAAACTTTTTCCACAGTCAAATCTTTCTTCATAACACTTTTAATTGACACATGCCTACTTTTGTTAGCTACCTGATTCTTTTACAAATTATAAATTATTTTGTTGTTCTGATTAAATTTTAAACATCTTGTTCCAGGAGACATTATCAAAAGCTGTTTCTAAATCTACAAACGCCATAAAAGTATCGTTGTATTTCCTGATTAGCTTTTCCAATTTAATCTGAAAGCCAGAATTGCTTCTTTTGTAGCCCGTTATTTCCTCAGTTATAACTGATATTCTTCTGTCTAGTTTTCAAGTCAATAATTTTGAAGCTCGCGATCTTCTAATGCAATAATTTTCACAATTACAAGCGTGTACTTTCTTTGGGAGTGTGAATACGATGCTTTCATTAAAATCAGTTGGAATTTATGCTTTTCATAACGTTTTGAAGTTATTTTAATAATATTTGGATTCTGTAAGATTTTATAAGTTCTGCAGGAATCGCATCAGCTGCCTCATTCCAATCAGCCACGATATATTTTCTTCGTCCTACACATATTGGATTAGTTTTTCAGTTTCATTGTATCTTTTCTCTATTTCGTTACCATTCTCTTCTGGCGTTTGGCAAATACAGTTATACCACGGCGGTTGGCACGGACTCAGTATCTTTCTTCATCAACATAATTCTGTCACTATATTTTTCATAATAATCTCTTGTTCATTACCAATACCACACCAATCACTCCACTGTCAGCTTCTGTGCTAATTGTTGTAGATTCTCCGGATCATAAATTCTGTGCCTCATCCCACTTAATCTCATTAATCTCAACAACACTTAACTTATGCCGTTCCATCTCAAATTCTAAGTTCTCTGATCTATCTGCCGTATTCAGAATTCTATCTTTGTGCTCTCCGATTCGGAGTCTGATGAGTCCTCACTGAGGAGAGCCCCTAGGGGACCACATTACCTACGGTATACTTTCACCACCAAGAAGCCATCATGCCCGTATAATTTGAGAGGGTTACATGGCCTCGGGATATACCTTTGAACTTTTCCCGTTGCCTCTGGCATCCCGATGCCATTGTTTATTTCCGAACCGTCAACCGTTAGGGGGAAGAGAATGCTGTGGACCACTTCTCTGTCTTCCACACTCACCTTACCTGCAATTATTCAGTCGGCAGTCCCTCGTCCGTACAAACGGTGCGCTTCACGTTATATAGAGGTTAACATTTGGTGGATAGAGGCTAGTATAAAACTTAGTCCACAGCCGGAAGGTTGGTTGGATCTTCCCGAAGGAGGCGTACTTACCCATTGTGTTGGGTGTAGGACGGTCAGTTACTTTCCTCCGGGACCTACAGCTTAACATCCCAACTGCCGATCGGCTTGGCCTACTTCATTTGAATAAAGGACCGCCTATCAAAATTCGGGCCACAGCGGGATTCGAACACGGTACCTTGAATTTCGAAGAGAAGTACCTTATCCACTGAGTTACCAGACCATGATAATATAATCTCTCCCAAATCTTGAAACGCCTGCTTTGGTTATAATTACTTCACGAGTTTGAGTGCAAAGTGTCGAATTAGAGACGACATGTCATAATTAACAGTCATAGCTGTCTATTACCGATTCTAGTGAATCTACTTTTAGGAGATTTGTTAAAAAAATGGAAATAAAAGGTACAGATTCCTGTCAATCCCAAAATACGCAGTGTTAGAAAAAAGTAAAATTAAATTCTTAGAGAGCATCATTCGATATTTGGATGCGAATTCTAGACTATAAATAAGTGAGTAAACTAAAATAATTTACAGTTTTTAAATGAAGCTAAGAATTTCTAGGTCAGAATTTGAGTCCCTTTCTTGTGATGAGTCTTCCACATAGACACATTAAAGGAATTCTTAAATTGGAATCCTTGATTAGTCTTGAATTATCATCTGTGTTTTAGGTAATCAAATTGTAATGCCATTGTGTTTCCTAAGACAACAGATACCTCATGAACAAAAGATTAATTTTTTGCATACAATATACCGCTTGAACATGGAAGAATTTATGTAGCTTAATGAACAGAACCACGTAAAAATTTTATTGCGATGGAACACACACTTCGGTGGCAATTTCCCTACACACACATTTTCCCCCTTTCCTGTACTCACTTACTTATGCCCTCAGCGAATTTCAACTTTAAATTCTTTCAACGTTTTTGGTAAATGATTCACCATCTCTGATGATAATTTATTCCAATACCTGACCCTCATACCTATGAAAGAAAACCTTCCCACATCCTTATGCCTGAAATTGAGTACCAGCTTGATTCTTTGCCCGGTAGAGAATCCGTTTGGGGAACTAATTAACTTATAGAATATTTTATTTAGAGCAAATCCTTTACAATGTAATTTTTTCTTAAATATTTCAATTTACTATTTGTTTTATCTTTGCAAGCCATTCTGTAAATGATGTAATTTTTACTAACGAATTTGTTGAATTCATATGTAGTGGTATTCTAAACATGAATGCCAACTAATTCCAGTTAATTCAGATCTTAATTTCCAGATGTAGATGTTTGAAAGATTTCGAAGTAGTTAATCTTAATTACAGCAGGATTATTAAACTATGTATACTTACGGTTTTTATGTTCTTATTATAGTCCTATTGTTAGTCTCATGTAGAAAATAAAGATTCTCCGGAAATCATCCTTTTTTTGGCAATTATATATGATGTATAGGAACAAGTGTTTAATTTTTGTTTTTTGTTCGTTCGGATAATTAACTACTTAAAACATATACATTTAAGTTGTGTGTTGTGATTAAAATTAACTTACGAGGTCAGCTCTACGTGAGCAACGTTGAAATGAAGAAACTGAAACTGAAGGTGAAGAAACATTGTACTGTTGTCTGATTGGGGAGGGGGACTGCGCCTTTGTTCCTGTGAGATAGGGGGGGCCGTTATCTGACGTGACGACTCGCGTAAGCGTATCTGCCAGATTTATCTGCCTCCGCGTAAGAAACGGGCGGACGACTGTAAGAGGTATGTTAGCATTTCTGTTCCCTGCCAGATATCAGACACAATAGCAGCGACTGATCATGGTAGGCTACAAGGTTTTTTCGTTAGTCTGCAGAGAGATCTTTAGTTCCAATGATAAAATATACTTGCCTTAAATAGTAAATATAATATAATAGCATATATCATTTGGCAAGAGAAGTTGCTGTGAAAAGGTTTTTGCTTTTATTAATTTAATAACAATTTTATGGTAAGATTAATGATATTGAGCACCACCATGTCATCTTCAAAGATTCGAGTTTGTTGAGAGACTTAAGATTAAAATAATACTTTTTAAAACTTAATTTGAAACTTATGGTTGGACACCGCTATGTATTAACAAAGCATTTTCAGGTAATTTGACAACCTCGTAATCCCACATTAAAATGGAATGAATATTCTTAATTAGGAGTTCTAAGGTTAGTTGAGAGCAGTTTGGTAAGTCAGTGATTAAAATGCTTGCTATTAAAAGTTCGTGGTCCGGTCCCGTGACCAAATCTCGATGGAGCCAAGAATTTTTAAGAGTTTTGTTTGATCACATGAGCTACGCCAGGACGTTTCGTGGTTCGGATTCCACGTTAAACTGTAGACCACAGATACAAGGAACTGTCCTTCCTACCTCTGACACAATGGATTTGGGAGGAACCAACCAACTTTCGAGTTATGAACTAAGTTGGTTTTAAAAAAAAAAAAAAAAAAAAAAAAAAAAAGGTAATTTGAACGGGAGATCGGGAAACATTATAGATTTCTTGAGTAGGGAGAAAATATTTACTAAAAACATGGTATTGCGAGTAAATTAATGGTAATATATATTAGTGCGCTTTGAAGAAATTTGAGGCATTTGAGTACCGAAGTAATCCTATGCTGTTTTGCCATCAAGTGACTCACTGCACGGTGGCGCCAGTGTATCTCTGTCAAGCAAGCAGGCAACGAACTAGCTGCCGTTTCCCCAAGCCCTCAAATTTAACTTCAACCGTCTTGTCATAAGAGATTGTCAGCTCAGTCGCTGCTTGTGAAATAGTCCAGTAACGGGGTAGTTCTCACTTGCATCACATCACGTAGAAGATTTTTTTTCTTATCTTGTATATATTGGTGAGAGTATGCAGAAACCAAGTTTTCGACCTCCAACACCCTCGGCACAATTTTCTGTGGCCAAAAAACATCAAAATTTGGGTACTTTTTTCAGTTTTTCGTCTATAACTCCTTCCTGATAAGTCCTATCAAGAAATATTCTATTTCCAATTTGAAAGAGGACAAAATTTCATACAACTTTTGTATTACAAACTTTTTTCTAAACTCAAAATTAAGCGAGCTACAGTTCTTTGAAAATCAGCCAAATTTCACACTTTTCCTAAAAGTTGGGTTTTTACCTACTTTGCAATTCAAAATGACCTGAAACCCCTGTATATATACCCGATATATATGTATTTCTGTATGACATAGTATATATATGTACTATACTTTGATTACTGATGATCCATTCAATAATCATATAGCATTGTTGGCCGGGAGATCCCGAAGGATTGTTTGGCCGCCAGGTTACAGTGTTATAGATAGGCCACGCAGTGCGCTTCTTGTGGCTATCTAATCTGACCAAGTACTAATACCGCATATAGGGAACCTACAGCTTAAGGTGGAATCCAAACCATAGAATCGTTCTGGCTTACTTCATATTACACAGCAAGCTGTGGCAGAGGTAAAGGTCGGGTTAATTGCCTTTGAAAATCATTGCTGAGACCGGGATTTCGATCTCCAGTCAGACGCCTTGAGCTACCAGATCGCTCTATTACTGAAGATAATAGAGCGAACAACAATGCATAATGTTATGACGCAAAGTTATAAAGTCATAATAATTTCGAAATAAGTTAAAAAAAATGGTCATAAATAAATTTCTTTTCCGTTTGGATTGTCCCGGCTTATCAATGAATTATGTCTCTTTCATCCATTGCATCAGGAACAGCTTCCTCGAGGTCGAAGAAATCTTCCTCTCCTTCATCTACTACATTCCAGGAACGCTTTCACGAGGCAGGCGAGAGCAATTTTTGTAAGCAGCTGAACGATGCAGTCCTGATTAGCGACAACTGCATGGAGGAGAACAAGGTTTCTGGAGGGAATATCATACAACCTTCGAAGTAAACTCAAGTGCATCGTCTTTTATTATTGTTTTTCATGACTTTACGCCTCTTCGATGTCGAGTTCATTAGTGGCACGATGGGACTGGGGACAAGGAACGTGAAGGATTTCGGCCATGGCCTTTTGAAGGAAGCATCCCGGCATTCGGCTGGAGTGATTTGAGGAAACCATGGAAAACCCAAATCTGGATGCTTGGACGGGAATTCGAACCGATGTCCTCCTGAATGCATTTATTATTGTAACTGTAATAAGACTAGCCTTTCCTTCATCCTCACGGCAATGGCTACGTTTCTCGACCCAACCAACCTTTACTTGGTGGTACGTGCATATTGAGTGAAACGTTGCCGCATCTGATTTTGGTGGCAACCGTGCTAGTCTGAATGCATTTTTTGGGCAGATTTCTTAATCATTTCATATCTGAGCCTTCCAATGTTCCACAAGCAATTTTGCCGTACTGTTCCAAGATGATCTGTTCCCCTGCGTGTTCTCCAAATGTTCTCTGGAGGCTAGAGTTCTGAGAAGTTAGCATGCATGTTACTTTCAGATATGGTTGGTATTGAATCATGCAGTAGAAGTTTTCTTTCCCATAGCCGAAATATGCTGATATTGTATCACATCCAGCAAATGCATGGATGAAGAGGATGTGTGTGGGTTCAAACTCGAGGTACCAAAGCCCATTAGCAAAATGAGAAAGCCAATCTACTCACTTAGAATCATCACACTGTCGAATTTTGCTGCTTGGGAAATTGCTGCGTCAACGATCAATCCAGCAGCATCTTGTTTTGCCTGTTGATCTTGGATGCCTCCTTTTTCAGTTTTTGCATTAGTATCAACATTACACAGTTCTTGCTGCTCTCATTTGCTGCGTCACTGTAGCAATTGTTTCCTCACTGAAAATGATGCCTGCTGAAGTATCTGATGTTTTCAAACTACAAATCTCTGGTATCCCGTCCTGATATTGCGGCATGCCCGGTAGGTGGCATGGAAATCGACATAGTATAGACGGCGCTGGCATCAGGCCAACCAGCGCCACCGCAGTACAGTTTCCACCACGGCCAATCAGAGCCGACCCGGCTCGGATATAAATAAGCCAGCGCAGCTCCATTCATCCAGTTCGGTGTTCGCTGCGCTTTCAGTCGTGTCTCCGTCAACTGTGCTTCTTCTCTTGGACTCTCGACAGTGTTTCGTCTCGGCTACGTCTACGGTACTCTCTCTCGGACTCAGTGAATCGCTTCTCGGACTCGTGACTGTGCTTGTTCTCGGTGACGTTCGGTACGCTCTCTTCGGACTCTGTAAACCTCACGTCGGATACAACCAGTGCGCGTCTTTGGATTCCGTTCGGCCTGCTCCTTGGACTTGTTCGGGTTCTTCGTGACCATCTTCTGCGGACTGCACCTCCGCCGTTCGACGTCGGCCGCCGCACGGACATAGCAAAATCATTTCGGATGACTTTATTCCTCTCTGCGCAGCATAACTTCGGTATCCGTCAAATATAACTGTGATGTTGAATCTATAATTCGTTGTCAAATAGGCTTCATATTTTCCACAGAAGCAGCCAAGGTATTTACTGCTATGCCACATAACCTTATGCAGGAGGAATCATCCGTGCGTAGCAAAAGTTTTTGTGTTGGGTGTTGTATCTTGAAGAGATTTAAATGCTTCATATAGCGACAATTTTTTTCCATTGTTGTACGGAACAAATTCAAATGGAACACATTGTTTCAATCCATTAAAACGGAAAAGAAATGGATTTATGACTAATTTTTGACTTATTATGACTTAATTTTGACTGCATAAATAAACTTTGTGCCATAACATTATGTTTTCAGTTTTGCAAATCCGTTTTTCAAACTGGTACAAACACCATCAGGTAATAGAACGAAATGGTAGCTCAGTGGTTAAGGTATCTGACTGAAGATCGAAATCCCGTTCTCAGCAGTAATTTTCAAAGGCCATTAACCCGAGCTTTACCTCTGCCACAGCTTGCTGTGTAATATGGAGAAAGCCAGAACGTTTATGTGGTTTTAATTCCACCTTAAGCTGTAGGTTCCCTATATGCGGTACTAGTACTTGGTCAGATTAGATAGCCACAAGAAGCGCACTGCGCGGCCTATCCATAACACTGTCACCTAAAGGCCGAATAATCCTTCGGGATCTCCCGGCCAACAATGCTATATGATTATTGAATGGACCATCAGTAATCAAAGTATAGTACATATATATACTATGTCATACAGAAATACATATATATCGGTTATATATACAGGGGTTTCAGGTCATTTTGAGTTGCAAATTAGGTAAAAACCCAACTTTTAGGAAAAGTGTGAAATTTGGCTGATTTTCGAAGAACTGTAGCTCGCTTAGTTTTGAGTTTAGAAAAAAGTTTGTAATACGAAAGTTGTATGAAATTTTGTCCTCTTTCAAAGTGAAAATAGAATATTTCTTGATAGGACTTATCAGGAAGGAGTTATAGACGAAAAACTGAAAAAAGTACCCAAATTTTGATGTTTTTTGGCCACAGAAAATTGTGCCGAGGGTGCTGGAGGTCGAAAACTTGGTTTCTGCATACTCTCACCAATATATACAAGATAAGAGAAAAAAATCTTCTACGTGATGTGATGTTTGTGAGACCCCCTTTTTACGACCCCGTTACTGGACTAAAAACAATGTAAGGTACTGAAGGCTGGTATGGCCTCATGAGTCCCATTTAACTTTTTAGTGGCTTTGACAGCGGGGCTATATAGCCATCCACAAGCTGTTAATGAGTGGGCTGTGGGGCAGTTCAAATATCCCAGGAAATGTTTGAACACACAAGTTCTTTTTTTTTTAATTTTATTTAATGGTCCTTGGCTTTCGACAATTTCAACCAACCAACACGAATACATTTTTTATATAAAAAATTCAAAACCCACAAAACAGCTTTTGGACATCATTATAGGTAACATTTGGCAGTGAAAACACATTCCAGCATCCTCCTACTTTCATGGATCCATCTTTAAAGCATTATTCAGTGTTAGAGCAAAAATATATGTCTATACTATATCACTGGGCCATCCCTATATCCACAATTATTCGCAAGACACTTGTGTATGCGAGAAAGCCCACACATATATACATCCATATATTTACTCACACATACGTGCATATATAATATATTTTAAAACAAAAGAATCTTATTTGGTAACAAACATAGTACAACTTCGCCACCACAATCAAATAATTTTGTAATAAACATACGTATAGGACTTGTAATACATTAGACATTCATCATCAAAACTAAAAGAGATTGAAACATTATTTAATGTAGTAAAATTATAATCTTTTATATTACATTATGGATCTGTAATTGTAAACATATTTTATCACCCACTATCAAATATTTGTAAGATATAGTCATATATACAATTATAGATACGTACTTTTTAAAATGAAGAAAGAGGAAGGAGTAGAAGGAAAGGGAAAAAAAACATTAGTATCAAAAGCCTTGTAAATATTTAGAATCGATTGTGGTAGTGTGTATAGACTAAATGTTTTAATTCTAAATCCTTCTATTACATTGAGCTACATATTTGCATACTCGCTTTATATTATACATCATTGATGTCGCTAGAAAGTGACATAAGCTCTCTTAGTTTAAAATTTTGATGCATCCGTCTTTCTGTAGGATTGTTTTCCTATGCTCACTCTGTTAGGGGCATTCCACAATAAAGTGTATAATGTCTTCATATGTACCACAATGTTCACAATTCGGCGACGTTGTCAAAACTAATAGTAACTTTTTTGGAATTTAGCTTGGTGTTTATTATTGTTGTTTAGTTTTTGTTTACCTTTGTCTTAAACCATCGTTTTTTCGGGATCTTATGCTGAATTGCAGGCGCCTTTGGATCTGTATTGTGTCGCCCCTATCCAGGGCCGGTGCTAGGATTCTCGGGCCCGGGATAAGCATTCTTAGACAAATTTTTTTCTTTAATCTTTTTATTTTTTGATAAAGTCAGAAAATTTTAATTCAAGAAAATTACATAATGCCTTTTTTTAAAATAGTTTTTAAAGTTTGTTTCTATTTAGTTAGTCACCCTGGACGGAGGGCCCCCTTCGGAGGCTCGGGCCCCGTGTACTTTTACCACGCTTACCCCTCCCTAACGCCGGGCCTGCCCCTATCTCTTCCCACTCAGTCTACAGTAGATTTCTGATTTTACTTAAAAAAATCTCTGCATGGCACTCTAGCCTCAGTTAATTCATAATCCTTTGCTCTCCTTGCAAGTTCGGTCGCTTTTTCGTTACCTCCCTTTCCCACATGCCGAGGAATCAACTGAAATTTTATTTTTTTCTCTAACTGTTGCGTTCTGTTCAGTTTATTTAGAATGTTGTATACTAGAGAGTTTTTTGTCTTTTATTTCGGCTCATTTTTTAAACATTGTAGCGAATTCAGCGAATCAGTACAGATTAAAATCTTTCCTTCTCTCATTTCTAGAGTATATTTGATGGCTTCTAAGATTGCGTATAGCACCGTCGAGAACAAAGACATATCCTCTGGAAGTTTAATTGATTTGCAATTATTTAACTTTTCACCGTAGATGTCTGCACCCGTACTACATCCAATGATTTTGGAGCCATCCGTATAAATTTTCAGCCATGTTTCCCACTTAACAGTCAAGGCTTGTAATGTAGTTTTGCAGAAATCAACGGTAAAATATTCTGTTTTCTTGGCTCCTGTATTCCCTATTGTCTCGTGTGTTTTGTTGTCGATTATTTGAGGCCATGTGGCCCCTATAAACACATTATTCATTTCATGTTGTTCTATTCGCCATTCTTTAATTTCATAGTAGTGTTTTATTGTAATAGGATTTTTTTCCCTCCAGTATTTCCTATTCATAATCTGGCTTATAGCTCCGAGCTTGAAGTTTAATGGGTGATTGATCGTGGGTCTGACTTTGAGAATAAACGTCTAGAGTGAGGATGGTGGTGCAGTTGTTTCTGTCTGAAGTACGTTAATGGGAGTTATACGTAGAAATCCTCCATATGCGCGTAGTGTTATTGATTGCATGCGATCTAGTTTGGCTGGGATTGATGTAGAAGCTGTATCATAAAGCGGACTAGTTGCGCGAGGCAAAACTGTTGGATTAGCTCCTCAATAGGTGCCAGCTAAAGCTTTCAGGATATTTATTCGTTTCATTGCTTGGCTGTGTAGCTCCAATATGTGTTTTTTCCATGTCAGCCTCATGTCCAACCACATACCTAATAATTTTACTTGGTGTTCTACTGTAAGAACTTTACCATTGAGCATAACTCTCACATCATTTATTTCTATGTCTTATAAATACCATTAACTTGCTTCTTCGGGGTGATAACTCCATCTTCTTTTCTTCCAGGGCATTTATCATGTTGTGTAGGCAGCTTTGTAGCTCTAGTATTGCCTTTCTTTACTCCTGTTCCTTACGTATATTACTATGTCGTCCGCATATTGTATGTACATTATCAATTTACTCAACCTATTGAATGCATTGTACAAATAGATAATCTATATTGATAAAGCTCTAGTTTTGGTCATCTGTGACGTGTGTCCTCTATGATGTCCCGCTATGACGTCACGTTTTACACTTTATGTTGTTCTAGGCTATGCACGTCATTTAATAACAGTACTAATTAGCTAAGCTTCAGTAAATAAATTGTGAGTACACTGAAAGAAAAGTACGTATTGTGTTTAAATGGACATATCAATAATTAGATGCTTATACTTACGTATTATTCGTTTGATATATAGAAGTATTCCTTAAATTCTTTGTCCATAGATATGTAAGATAAAAGCTTTAATTTTCGAACATCAATATTAGCGAAAATTTTTGATTAGATTGGTACTTAGCATGTGTCTGAATTAAAACTGGCATTTGACGTTACAGCAGAGTTCGTGAATAATTTAGTTTTTTTTTCTTCAAAATAATTTAAACTGTGTCCAGTTATTGAAATTATTAAAACGTTTGCACACTGATCGCGATCTGTGCAGCCTACACTATAATTAAAATAAATATTATGTGGCATAATGTAAGTTTATAAGATTTATTTTAATTTCCATTGCTTTCACTGAGCAATATTACTGAGGCTATTATTTCAGCAACATGTAACTGTGTCAGCCAATCAATCGTAAAATCGATCTGAATCATGGATAATAAAAAAGAAAGGTGTAAGTACCCGTGAAGATTTTAGATCAAATTTATATCGCGATGCATTATTGCCACTAAAATGGGATACAGCACCTGTATTAATATCCGTGAGAATGAAGTATTGTTTTTCTGGCGGCAAGTTTATCGTAGTATGTGGTTAGGTTGAAATGCAACCTGAACTCGGATGGAAACCTTTTCACGAGAAATTACATTGAATTTTATTTTATAACAATTGTATTTAGTTAAGCAAGTGCTAAGAAATGAATTGTCAGAACACTGAAAGAAAAGTATGTATTTCGTTTATATTGGAATATTAATTACCAGTTGATTTTTTTACTTAAATTATTACGTGGTTTTAATGAAAGAAGTTGCAACAGCCCTCAAATCTAAAATGAAATGAAATTGTATTTTGTGAATCATTTGTAGTAGGCTAGAGTTTGGTTGAATATGATCTTGTATGTTGCAATTAACTGTAAATCAGTGTATATAGGCTTTGTTTTATGAAAATAAATTATTTAAAAGCCATTTAATATGTTTAAGAACAGAATTGTGCAAGAGAATAGTTTAAATGTTCGTAATTCCAAGTATTAATGCAGGTTAAGATGTCTAAAGAACAATTTGCTACGGTTTAAAATGATTTCTGTGAATAATTTTGTGCTTAAGTATCTTTAATTCTCATTTCTGACTATTTTGTATTGATTGTAAATGATTATGTATTAATTCTGATTGATTTTAATTTGTTTCAAGTGTTTAAGTATTGTTAATGTTCGAGAAATATCTGTCGGAATCTTTTGAAGTGTTCTAGAAATTTCGGTGGAGTTTATATAAAGCGATCATCCAAGACAGAGTTAGTTAGTTAGTTTTTGGCAAAGTTTTACCAACTCAGTTTGCTACGGCCGGGAACTGTATTGTATGTGGAAGAATGTATGCTATCTTTGGATTGTATTAATGCATGTAAACAGTATCGTTGACGTTGAGTTTTATGAAAATAAAGCAAGCTTAAAGTGAACTGCACGGTGGACTATTTAATTATCATATTAATTAAACCACGAAGCATCTTATATGGCGACTGTTCAAAAGGACAAGAAATCATTATACATCTGTGAGACGTTAAATTTCTAAAAGAATCTGTGTGGATCGGCAGTACGCCAATCAAATCTTCGGAGAATTACGACGTTTGAAAACATCGTTCGACGATTGGAATCGACGGCGGTTTCACGACGACAGGAAGATCGACGTCTTTCGGCCACAGGATAAAAGCTTTCTTCGAAACTGGGTGATAGGAAGATCGACGTCTTTCGGCCACAGGATAAAAGCTTTCTTCGAAACTGGGTGATAGGAAGATCGACGTCTTTCATAAAAGCTTTCTTCGAAACTGGGTGATAGGAAGATCGACTTCTTTCGGCCACAAGATACAAGCTTTCTTCGAAACTGGGTGATAGGAAGATCGACGTCTTTCGGCCACAGGATAAAAGCTTTCTTCGAAACTGGGTGATAGGAAGATCGACGTCTTTCGGCCACAGGATAAAAGCTTTCTTCGAAACTGGGTGATAGGAAGATCGACGTCTTTCGGCCACAAGATACAAGCTTTCTTCGAAACTGGGTGATAGGAAGATCGACGTCTTTCGGCCACAGGATAAAAGCTTTCTTCGAAACTGGGTGATAGGAAGATCGACGTCTTTCGGCCACAAGATACAAGCTTTCTTCGAAACTGGGTGATAGGAAGATCGACGTCTTTCGGCCACAGGATAAAAGCTTTCTTCGAAACTGGGTGATAGGAAGATCGACGTCTTTCGGCCACAGGATAAAAGCTTTCTTCGAAACTGGGTGATAGGAAGATCGACGTCTTTCGGCCACAAGATACAAGCTTTCTTCGAAACTGGGTGATAGGAAGATCGACGTCTTTCGGCCACAGGATAAAAGCTTTCTTCGAAACTGGGTGATAGGAAGATCGACGTCTTTCGGCCACAGGATAAAAGCTTTCTTCGAAACTGGGTGATAGGAAGATCGACGTCTTTCGGCCACAAGATACAAGCTTTCTTTGAAACTGGGAGACTTTAAGACCGACGTTTTCCGGCAGTGGTGTGATTTGTGTGTGAAAGTGATTAGATTCAGTGAAAAAAGCGTTGTTTAGTGGTGTAAAAGGGCAATTCTATCATTACCGTGGCGCCAAAATATGATGATGAATTCTTACAGAACTCGACAAAATAAATCGAAAATAAAGAATAACATTTTTTGATATCTCGCTTGGTTTTCGAGATATAGCATGTTAAAAATCAGCCATAGGTATAGTTCATTGTGTTTTTGGTGATTTTTCTTCTGGTCCAGGCCGTATTTCAACCTAACAACAATCACTAGGAAGAAAATAAAACAGCTATAGTGCATTTCCACCATGTAGATATGGTGGTTTTGGTGAATTTTTTTTTTTTTGGTCCAGGCAGGATCTCACCCTAACCTCATCACATTTGAGATACAATATCTCGAGAACTAAGCGAGATATCAAAAAACTTTATTCTTTATTTTCCGTTTGTCTCATCGAGTTACGTAAGAATTCATCATCAAATTTGGTTATAGCGAAATTTTTCTTCTGGTCCAGGCCGTATTTCAACATAACTACGTCAATTTTGAGATACGATATCTCGAGAACCAAGTGACATATCAAAAAAAATTTTATTCTCTATTTTCGATTTGTTTTGTCGAGTTCTATAAGAATGAATCATCATATTGTGGCGCCAGGGTAATGATAGAATCCCCTGTAAAAGTGCTACGAGGAGAAATATAAGGTGACGGAAAGTATTTAAGTGGTACCAAACTGACGACGAACAGTGAGTACTGAATATTCAAATATTTGCTGTTGCATGTTCTTTTGTGGCATGTTAGCAAAGTATCAATTCTCCTCAAGTTTGTTTTCATATTGAATTTGCTACTAACTGAAAATGGCTGATAGTCAGAATCTACAATCATTTCTAGAATCTTTAGTAGCCAATTTTTTTTAAAGCAAAATTCGACAGAAAATTTTCTGAATTTAGAAGTGAGTTAAAGAGTGATACTAACAGCAAATTTTCTGAATTTAAAAATGAATTAAATCTCGATAACAATTTATTTAGATCAAGTCTCAATTTTATGAAATCAATGATAAGTTCCCTCAACTGCAACAAAACAATGATACAAAAGTCTCTGAATTAGCTGACTGTTTTGATGAGAAAATCAGTAAGCAATTTCAGTGTTTTAGTTCTCAATCCAAAGAGGATATTAACAATTTAGAAGCTAAATTGGGGAAAGCAGTAGTAGAATGTCAGGAGAAATTTGAAAAGGTTACATAAATTTGTGAACAGAATAAAACTGAGTGTGTCAATTTGGTTTATGAAGAGGTGAAGGAAGTCAGAGCAGATTGTAATAACATGAGGGAGGAGTTTGTCAGTTTATTCCAAGCCAGTGATGTTAAAGCTACCGAACTGAGACATGAAGTGAAACAAAATGTTAATGCATTGGTGTACATCATCAGGAACAGCTTAGGAATTGGAAGCAACACAATGTAACGTAAATCAGTTGGAGAAAAAGATTGTTGGGTTGCAGGTTCAGTTGAGTCAGGGGGTTGTTACCTTAACAGTTAATCCAATTGTCAGTGCTGATATTAAGGAAGAGTTTGAATTCTATGATGACAGTGGAAGACTTCACCCTATAGAATTTATAGATAATTTTGAAAGATCTGACTATTTTAATGTGTTACCCGACAGTAAGAAAATTGCACTTGTGTGTAAACATCTAAAGTCTTGTGCTAGGACATGAGGCGATAGGCAAGCTAGGGAAGTGAATGACTATAAGTTATTCAAAGAAAATTTTCTGAAACATTTTTGGTCAACCAGTAGGCAGATTCAGGAGAAGAGACAGTTGATGACTGGTAGGCCCTACAAACCAGGTAGAGAAACTCAGCATGATTTTTTTCATAAATGTTTGATCCGGTGTAAGTACTTAGACCATCCTTATGGGGAAGAAGAATTCATTGATTTGATAGGAGTTAGACTACCGCAGTAAACAAGAAATTTACTTTGGATGTCATCAATGTGAATAGGGTTTCTGAATTATTGAGGCGTTTGGATGCTCAGGAGTGATTCTCTGATCGGTATTACAATCATTACCGTAGGAGGGAAAGTAGAAGACCTTCAAGGGGGGATCATAGTTCAAGAAATGGTAGATCCAGGGGAAGAGGTCATGATAATTATGCAAGGAGAAATGATAATGGGAAGATGAGGGAACAGAACCCTCAAACTGGAAAGGAAAAGAATTGTGTGGAGCAGTCAAACTAAGAACCACCACTGTGTGGAACAATACAGTTGTGGGTAAGAGTTTGGGTCCAGGTACTGTTTTCCATGAGATAAATGCTATATTTAAAAACACTGGTGGGTCAAAAGTTACTAAAAATTTGGTTAGTGGTGGCTCTAATAATAATAAAATTGTCCAAGAGATTGAAGTCATTCCTAATGATGACCAAGTAGTTGATTTAACTGTAAATGAAGTAGTTTCTGATAGTAATGTATATGTAGTAACATCTCCAGACTTTGACAAGGTTGTAAATCTAAAATGTGAAGAAATTAATGAATTTGATATAGCAAGTAATTTTATGATAGTAGACAATGTAACAGAGGGAGCAAAGTGTGAATTCCATGATATGGGTATAGTAATGAGGGATGTAATTAATAATGTTGATGAGACAAAGGTTGTTAGTAGGTCAGAGCAAGAAGGGGACTGCCATGGTACCTTGTCACTCAGATCAGTGTGTAAAAGTAATAATTTTCGTGTAGAAGATTTACGGAATGGTCACAGGTTAATTACCAAAAGTAATGCAGAATTTGTAGTGTATGGCTGTCTGAAACTAGTGTGATCCAGCATGGGACTGTTTGCTTATAAAGGTGGGTAGAAAATTTGTTAAAATGCTGAAAATAAGGAGTTTCTCAGATATCTTGAGGATGAGGGTAATATGGCGGTGTCGATAGAAGAAGACACAGATGAGGAGGACAGTTGTGAGTTAGAATGTTTGTCTACTGAAGAGAGTGAGATTGAAAAGGCTTATGTACCGATTTATAAGTTGGCAAAATGGTCTGAATGTGACTTAGCTGATACATTATTTAGCTCTTTACTTGATGTGGATAATGCTATTGAATAAACGGGTGGGAGTAAGAAGTTTCCTTTACCGGTTTCTGATTTGGAAAAATGTACAGAATGTGACTTAGGTGACAACATATTTTGTACACTCTTTGATGTAGGAGATAATTGTGAAGTGATAGTAGCTGAGAAAAATACTTATGTTGTGAAAGAAGTCATTAAGTCAGATATTAAAACAGTTGTAGGTACTGATTCAGATAGTTTGGTAGGTATAGGTAGTAATCAGACAATGGATAGTGGAGTTGGAAATAATGACAGACTGAACTGTAGTAGTGATGATAGTAAATTTGTATTACCAATTGAGTTAGCAACATTGCCGTTAAGGGACAAACAATTTGTAAAAATAGAACCAATTGATCTGTCAGCTGTTCTATGGCTATGGCCGAGTCTGCTGTTTCAGATGATTCAAAGTTTGTATATCTTGCAATATATAACGAAGCTCTGTGTATATCGAAATGTAGTATTAGATGTTTATTCAAAAGTAGTAGAAAATTGGAAGGTTCGGAAAAAGTAGCTAATTTACATAGTTTTGGGTTTTCAGGAAAATCATGGAACCCACTTTTACAATAAGATGTAGGAGGCTTTACCAAAGTAGGGGAGGGGTGCCCTAATGTCTGCTATTTTTTTTTTTTAAGAGAAGTAGTTGGTATGCATGGTTTGGGGAGGGGTCACCAGCTGTAGATATCTAATTTTGTAAATAAGATTGTGTCATTGATGTATATAGATAGTTTATTTGAGTACTTCAGTTCAGATGTAGATATAATGATACAGAATGTTTAAGATGTAAGAATTCCAGTGTATATAACAATTTGTAACAGTTTTGTCTGGTGTTTTCATGATGTTGGGACTTGCTACATTGTGGTGACAAATGATCAGCAGTAAAATGTAAACAGACTGTTGTCATTAACAAGCAGACATCAAGTGTGTAATTTGAAGTGAATAATCAATTTGCAACTTAAGGTGACGGAATTAAATGTGTAAAGCAATGTAAATCAGTAACTAAGAAAATGATTGGCTCTGTAAAAAGACAATTATTGTAATCAGTGTCATGAACTATGCACAGATGATGTATGGATTGAAGGCCTGTATATGCGCATTGTATAAGTGTAAAGGTTATTGTGGTTGATTGTAATCTGTTTATGTTGGCATTATGTGTACATACAACCTGCTTAGATTCACTACGGATTCATTCAATTTTAACTATGTAAAATTAAGTGAATCCTGGGGAGGGGTTGTAACAGCCCCATCATTTGTAGTAAGCCGAGTTTGGTTGAATATGATCTGGTAGATTTGTTTTGCAATTTCCTGTAAATCAATGTATATAGACTTTGTTTTATGAAAATAAATTATTTAGAGGCCATTTAATACGTTTAAGAACAGAATTGTTCAAGAGAATTGCTTAAATGTTTGTAATTCCAAGTATTAATGCAAGTTACGATGTCTAAAGGACAATTTACGACAGTTTAAAATGATTTATGTGAATAATTTTGTGTTTAAGTATCTTTTATTCTCATTTCTGACTATTTTGTATTGATTGTAAATGATTATGTATTAATTGTGATTGTTTTTAATATGTTTCAAGTGTTTAAGTATTGTTAATGTTCGAGAAATATCTGTCGGAATCTTTTGAAGTGTTCTAGAAATTTTGTTGGAGTTTATACGAAAGCGATCATCCAAGACAGAGTTAGTTAGTTAGTTTTTTCGGCAAAGTTTTCACCGACTAAATTTTACGACGGCCCAGAACTGTATTGTCTGTGGAAGACGTGCTGTATACAATCGCTCGATTGAATGTATTCATGTAAACAGTATCGTTGACGACGTGTTTAAGAAAATAAACAAGTTTAAATTGAAACGTATCGTAGACTACTTAATTATCGTATTAATTAAACCACCAACAATCTTATAACATGGAGTGTGTGATTGCTCCTTTGTGATGCTTTCTGCTCGAGGCTGCACCACTTTATTCATAGTATAATTTACTGGTTGTGGGGGTAAAACACGTCTCTAATGCCGTCTTAATTGTCTGCCCCGTGTCTGACGGGCCAGACATCGTTCAGTTGAACCACAAAATCTCTAGTCGAACAGTGCTTGTTTGACTTCACTCAGTAAGTTCTCAATATAAGTATTTCATACACTCTCCGTAGGACGCACAAGCTTCCGGTAGGTTGTATGCGGGCTCGATTGGTATACCGGGCCGTTATACAACCTTCCCGATCGGCTGTGAAACAATTCTTCAGACGCGGTCACCAGTAATTCTTCCTATTAATACACTTTACAATTCAATTTGTAGAAAGAAATAAAATATCGATGGAAAGTTTAATGAAATATTTGAAATCCTACCCACACAAGTTTTAATCAGAATATATGTCAGACTTCGATTGTATCCGAGGTTGCGAAATTCTGAGTTTGAACAGTTCACAACAATTTTTATCATACATGCGTCCAACAGGTATACAAACACAAAATAAGAAAACGAGTTAACTTTTACAAATAGGTCCAATTAATCGCATAAGCGTTATTTATTTATTTTTGCTTCAGAATAGTTCGCACAGTTGAAAGGAGAAAACTTCAGAGTCTGTGTATTGACTCTTTGTTGCAGTGAGTGCTATTTAAGGTCTTCAGACGTAGATTTTGACAGTTCATGAAGGAGAGGTAAAAATTTTAACATTTTTACCTTTCCTTCGACATCTGTCATTTTAGGCTACAGTTTGCACCAGTAACCACGTCTCTCCTCGCCTACCTTACTTCAACTACATTTTTCTGAGCTTTGGAGCCTGCTGCATCAAATTACTCTCTGTACCATCCACTAAACGATTATGAAGTTTGAACCATTTTTTTTAACGTATAACAAAGAGTGAAGGGTCATGACCGCATTATTTGATTCATCTGAAACAAATGCCGCACCTGTATGTGTCCTTAAGGGTTTTCTATGCAAATATGGAAAAGTTTTTGCTGAATTTGAATGGAGTTATAAGTAATGAACACTCTGTTGCACAAAACAGGATCAAGGGTGATGACCGCATAAGATTTGGCTGAAATACGAACTTACCTGTATCAGACCCTAATAGTTCACTCCGCAAAATTTGGAGGTTTATTAGAATACGAATAGGTGGATTTGCGCAGACAGACATGGCTGACTATCATATAAATTATCTATTTAGTTATTGTGGTGAATCTTGTAATGTATATGATATTAACGAAATAGGTGTGTTATTATGGACAGATCAGCGACAGAAGATGGTAATAGAAATAGAACCTTTGTATATATATGTCAACGTCACAAGAGGATGATAACAAATTAGAGAAAATTAAAGAATTAATGCAATATGTAAGGAGACAGAGAATGTGATTGGATAGCGCCCGCCAGTGTGGCGCAGTGCGCTGAGGCGCCGCATACTGGATTGCCCAGAGTCTCGCGGAGCAGCCGTGGCGAATACAACAAAACAATACAGTTATCATACTCGTCTCGCAGAGAGTTGGCAACACAGGACATTCCTCCATTCGATAAGGTACGCCGGTCTTAACAGGCTCGCTTAGATTTTGGGCAGGAACTCACTGGCCTACGAGTGGTCGAATCGGAGGGAAAAAATAAAAAAGTTGGGAGTCTTCAGTGACAAACACCAGTTGAAAGTAAGCGAGACAAGTTTGTGATCTGCTCCCACTAACATTAAACGTGTATCTAGAGAAAGCAATAAAGCAGGGGTCGCCAACCCAAATGATCTTGCGGGCCACTTCGAAAATGCATCATAACTCCGCGGGCCGCATATAAAATTATATATCCCCATACTAGATTTAGAACCACGATAGACTTTTTTGAGTGAAAAATTGAAACATAATGAATTATTATTATTGTGTTTACTATTATTCTTACATGTAAAATAGATAATATAATAACATTGATACTAAACGCACATTTTAAAGAATTATGTAACATTAAAATGAAATATAAATTAAATAAATCTTGAAAATATGGATTCACAAATAATGTATTTTATTTAATACATCGGTTTTCACTATTTTTGGCAATTATGAAATAAATATATTTTGTAAAAGTGTGATGAATCTCGCGGGCCGCAAAAATATTGAAGGCGGGCCGCGGGTTGGCCACCCATGCAATGAAGGAAGAAAAAGAACAATTTCAAAGAGACAGAATCAGTGTGCTGCGATTTGTTGACGACATTCTGCTTTTAGCACAATAGACTATAATAACATAGCTGTGAATTTAGTAATAAAATCTAATATTATGTGCCATTATTACAAGACGTTCTTTTTGAAAAATATTCGCGAGTGTCTCTTCACGAAAATCCCAGTAATTTGGGCGAGTAACAGACATTTCCATGTACAGCCGGACAGCGCCAGAGTGCCACCGGCTGGAGGTGCAGGTACCACCGGATTCATCCACAGCAAGTGAGATCCTTTGAAATGATACGCTTAAAACTTTGGATGACCAAGACGAATTGCTGGGAGAACTTCACGGAGGACTCTACTGCGAACTGTATGAGACTTAGGGAAGCCACGCCTTCAAAAAATTACATTGGCATAGTCATAATATCTGCGTACGTTCGGTTTTTCCGTACTTAGCCACACTACCTCAAAAACAAAGGCATGGGCGGGAAACTTTTCGATGTTTGCAGCCTTCCCGGATGGGGTGGCCGGAGGCGCCTTCCATATGGATGCTCCGTCGACGGGTGACGAAAGATAGTGACGGTGTGAGAGTTGTAGGAAGGGGCGGACGAAGAGTGTACAGCTGAGAGAGGATCCACTGATTGAAGAGAACTAATATACTATCAGTTGAGTTATCAACTCTGGTATAACAGATTCAGTGTTGGAATGTCGGTTTTCGAGAGCAGAGTACCAGACGACGAGACGCATTTGCGGCGTATGTGGTGAACGGCTATCCCCAGAGATCATAGCATACTGCCAAAGACGAAGTAAACGAACTGTCTACAGAAATTCAAATCACCATCTCCCGGACGTTAGTTCATTTTCATTTGTTTCATATTTGTTCATGGTATTTATTGTGTTAGTCTCCTGTAAAATCGATGGGTTTCGTGGTGTATCTCGTTTGACGTTGCATTCGTGGTATTTATTTCACTAGCGTAATGTTGAAGAAACCCGTTTCATTTAATATGTGCCATTTCATGCTGAATTCCTGGTAGTTTTTTCAGTCTATAGAAAATTAATGTGTTCGTGATCTACGTCCTTCGTTCAATATATTCATGGTGCTGAATGTGGTAGCCTGGGGCCAAGTAATATTTTCTTGATTATCTAAGGCCGTGTAATGTAGAAATGTTTGTTGATTTAACTTGGCTTATGTGTTAAGTGTCATTGTAATGAAATAAGAATTCTACTTTATTGTGATTAAACTACTGTTATCTTTCGTTTCTAAAAGCCTTTGTAATAATGATAAATATAAGAGCAATAAATTATTAATTAAAATTAGCAATCGAGAAAAATTAATATAAAATTAATGTTCATGAATAATCCTATTATATAAAACGCTAACGTGGCGTCTGCGTGCGTCGTCTATAGCTGCTACTCCTATTAGCTATAGAACGGCCAATCATCAACCACCATATTACATTCCTACCACCATCTTGCTTTTCGTTTATTTACAGCTAGACGCAGAAATTCATATAAGGAGACGGAGATTCAATATTTACGCTATTTTATCTGTATCAGTTAGACGCAGAAATTCATGTAAGGAGAAGGGGATTCAATATTTACGCTATTTTATCTGTATCTGTTATGAGGACTAAGTTAAACCATAACCTAAGAATTTTTGGCAGAAGGTAAGAAGCAATGAAGTTTATTAAAAACTAGGAGAAACGTACATAATGCGAAATGTATTAGTCACATAAATAACAGTTATCCGTTTTCGAAATTATAGTCCCCATTATCTAAAGTGAAATCAATTTTTTTTATTTTAAAATCCTAACAAAATACTCTGATAATCTAAGGAGAGTAACGTATTCATATAACTAAAGATATCATTAAGGATGACTTATTCGTTTCTCCTTATAAACTTTTCCATAATAAATTCCTACTACCATTATATATGATAGCCCTACCCTTAGTTTTTGATACATGTGTTAGCAATTAAATGAGATTTAAGATAACTTTTTTATCAGTTTTAAATCATCAAGGATATGACTATTTACTGTATAAACGATGTGACACTCGCAATTCAACAACGATATTATTGCCGCAAAATAGCAGTGAGCTGTGATATTAGAAATACTGAGAGCAGGGGAAAAAAATAATGCCAGGCAATTATGTGTCACAAAGTTACAATTAGTACGTTCGATTAAATTTACATATTGCTTTTTATTTATCTACGACAACCAGATGGAGAAATTAATGTAAGGAGAAGGGTTTTCATTATTTACGCTATTTTATCTGCCTCAGTTGTAAGCACCAGGTTAAACCGTAAACTAAGAATTTTTTGGCACACGATAAGAAACAATGAAGCTTATTAAAAATTCGCGACATGTATCAGTCAAATAAATAACAGTTATTCGTTTTCGAAATTATAGTCTCCGTCATCTAACGTAAAATGCATTTATTTATGTCAGATCCTAACCAAGTGCTCTGATAATCTAACCAGAGTAACGTATTCATATAACGAAAGGTATAATTAAGAATGATTCTTTTTCTTAGAAGCTTTTTCAGAATGAATTCCTACTGCCACCATAGGTGATACCCATCATTATTCATATGAAGCTATGATTTTCGAACGCAATATTAGTGGAGGTTGTGGTTAAGTTTACCAGAATCGCAACTGACACATTTTGTTACAGCATAATTCACTCTGAAATGAGTTTTACAAACCAATTAAACTGCTTTCATAAGCGCCATGTTACTAAAGATATTAATTAATGCGGGTGGAAGTAGTTTCATATTTAACGTGCTGAATTGTGCCTGGACCAGGAATAAAACTGATATTACATGGATAGCAAAAGTTTTTGGGATTCCTAATCTGATTTAATTTCATTGGTTCTTTACTTCCTGCGTCATTAATTCAGTTGAAGTTACTACTATATGGCTATGCAAACGGCAAATGAAATATGTAGAACATTGCAAAATCAAGGTCATTAGCATTATGAAATATCAGTTCTGTATAATTAAACAACTGCAAAAAATGAACTGCCAGAATATTGTGTTCAAACCGTCATTTTTGACGGGCTCGAAGCTAGTGTGTTATAATATTATCAAAACACAGATGAAAATGAGAGATACATTATATTGTTATCACGAGAGTGAGCACACTGAGATATTGATGAATGGCATGGAACAAAACACAGATTATTTTGGACTAAATATAAACCACAGCAAAAGTAATGAAATGTAGTAGAAATAACAGCAATGACAAGAAATTAAATATAAAACTAGAACCATAGTAGATTCGAGTTAATTTTGTTATTTAGGAAGTATAATTGATGGCCGAAACAGGAATAATGTCAAAAGCAGAATAGCACTAATGAAAAGAGCCTTCTTAAAAAAGAGAAATATTTTAGTTTCAAATATTGATCTATGAATCAGAAATAACTTTTTAAAACTGTATGTATGGACCAAAGCAATTTATTTTAGTGAAACGTGGAGTGTAGCAATACCAGAAGGAATTAAAATTGAAGAATTTGTGGTAGTGTAGAAGGAAGTTGAAAATTAAGTGGATAGATAAGCTATGCATATGAGTTTTTTTGGAAATAATGGTTGAGGAAAGAAGTTTATGGAAGAGTCTAATAGAAACAAGAGTCAGTGCACAGTGGGTCACTTTTTAAGGCATGCAGGATTTGTTGTTTTGTTAGTGGGGGGAACTATTGTATGAAAGCTAGATATCGGAACACGCGAAGCAGGTAACTGAGGACGTAGATTGTAATGTACTGTATATGTGGAGATGAATAGCTTTGCTCAAGATTGGCAGAGATAAAGGATTGCATCAAACCATTAGAGAGACTAATGGCACAAAATGTAAAAGCATTGTAACACTTCTGGATTATACCTACATTAAACTTTCCGAACTCAAAGATATTTTTTTTATGAACATTGAAAGGATTATTGGAGAAAGAACTCCAAAAGCGACATTACAATACAGTCCACAGGCTAGAAGAATAGTTAGTAACCCAGTAACCAGATGACAAGATTCACTCTTTTGATGTGGAAACAAGGGTTTCAATTTCAGTCCATGTAAACAAAAGAAGAAGAAGAAAAGCGGTGTACAGTTATTTTCACTGCGCCTTATGTAAGTTGAAAAATGAGTGGAAACGATACCTATCAGTAGCTAAATTTATTTAGAGTCATCAACTAGAAAATAAGTAGCGAAATTTTGAAATCAGATGCACAGTGCGCTGAAAGAAAGGAGTCATACCGAGTGCCATTCGGGAAGACGCGGGTTCGAATCCCCGTCCGGGCATCCAGATTTGGGTTTTCCGTTGCTTCCCCAAATCATTCCAAACGAATGACGGGATGTTTCCTTCAAAAGGCCATGACAAGATTCCTAAAAATTCCTCCTGGTTGCTTGCCCCAGACCTATCGCGTAAAGCCATATAAAAAAAAGAAAGTGGGAAACATGTTAATCACAGGATTATCACTGGCACCCACTGCCTTTTGGTTGCTTTGCTTGGGCACGAGTGTTTTATCTCGGAAAATTTACAAGATTTAACGGTATACTCGAGTAATTTACATTAATTTAATATTGCCGCAAATTGTAAACATTGAATTTGTTGCTGTTCAACACAATTTAAAATTAAGCTTGTTATTTTAGATTCCATTACCATTATACATACGGTAATAATGTGGTGCCAATCTAAGCTTACACATTCTTTGTGCTAAGCTAAATTGATCTATTAGACTTGTGAAGATAGCTGCAAATAACGGTTGTATCAAACATAGAACATTATTTAGTTTTTGGTATCAAACGAAAAATTTTCAGTTTAATGAGGACCAATTATTTTCAATATTCGAAGGAAACTCGTCAATTTTATTGGATTCAAGATAGTCATTTGCAGGTAGGAATTTTTAATAGTCGTACTGGCGTGCTAATTGTTTTCGTGGATTCCTGTGCAGTTGTTTGTCTCTCGTCTCCGTTGACGCAAGAAAAGCGTTCTCCCCGTGGCTGACGCCTCTCGCTATAACTCTTTTATCTTTGGAGTGCTCCCTTCCTTTGTACGCGGCACCGCCCCTCACTCAGGCCTCGCTTATAGTAGCCGCCACCGATACACCAGAATCTGTCGCCTTAGCTTAAACGGGCGTGAGGTGAAATAGACGGAAGGGGGGGGGGGGTCAACGGAAATTTCACGTGAGGTTTGACATTCTTGAAGGACTGTAGAGCTTTATTTTTTTTTACAAACGACGCGGATTTCGACTTACCGGGGGTTAAAGGTCTAGAATCAACAAGGAAACCGACGTTACGGGGTGGTATAACCGCCCTCAAAAGGAGGATAGCTAAAAAAGTCTCCAAAAAAACTACTAGCTCGATTAGCAGAGGGCGGAGGGGTCCGATCAGATCTCACCAAATCTCACCAGAGGGGGGGGGGGGCGGGGGGAGGTTCCGGAATTCCTGAAAAACAGCTCACGTCCCCCTGACGCTCGGACCACCTCGCTCTCGCTTTGTATCACATAGCAAAGGTTTGGTTCAGTGTGAGAAACCTCCAGTGCTCAATTAATACAGTATTTTGACTCATATTCATTTCGACCGAAAAGACATGTCTGGAATGGAATGGGAAGGCAGCAACAGCCATTATTAGGAATATGGGAATAGGTTGGGGGAGATTACATTCAGAGAAATACGAGTATATTTGCCTGTTTAGAAATTTTCATTCCGTGAGGAAATTTAAACGAATAGAAGCCGGTTCTGCTAGCTAAAAATCTTCTACTGACATGTGTAAACATAAGAACCAGGAACATTTCAGTTGTCAAAAATTGACAAGGGACGATAAGAAACGTGTATCACTGATTTATATAAGATTTAGCGCACTTGTTCTTGTCGATTGAAAAATGAAATGTGTAGCTGCCCGTTGTGATTCTCTGCATTGGGACCAGTCAGGATTCAAACAAATGGAATAACCAGTAATTTTCATTGGTATATGTATGTTCTGAACATAATAGTTTTCGAGATCAACACGCTCGCCTATCAAATCTGGCACACTGGTTTGTCCGAATTTCTGTTGCCGTCTTGATTTTTTTTTTGAGAGGGGGGGGGGGGGGAGATGAGGAGGAATAAATACGAGTTGTATTGCAGTTTGTTTTGCTGGAGCGTCAACTAGCAATAACAAGGAGTATCTAAGCAGTAAGCGGTGTCAACTCTACGGTGTCATCCATTAATCTCATCCTGAGAATCAAAATGTCACTGTAAGAGCAAAAACATCTGCACTTCTGAACACTAATCGTCCAAAATGCACATATTGGGCCTTTCCGATAACTACTTGGTAATCGTTACTTTGGTTTAAGTGTTTTTAAGGTGATCCACTGGTTTGCGAACTAGTGAACAGTTGTGTTGATTGGTTTTCCATTGTTTATCGAAATCATTCCAGCCGTATGGTGGAACGGTTCCATCAGACGGTCTTGGTCGAATTTGTGTCGAGTGTTAGAAAGAAATCTCTAAAAGTTATTTTGCTTTAACAGCACTAGAAATTATTTTTAAAAAAATGGATATACCAGCTGAAAATAACTTTATAAAAAAACTCGTAGTAATTTTGACCAAAGTAAAATTTTCAAAAATATGAAAATCGAAACTAAGAACAAAAGGTGACGGCGTATAAACCGTATCTGGGGTTTGAGAAATCGTTTTGACCTCTGAACCAACACCGCGTGTTCAAGTTACGAGTAATCGCTTACTTTAGACATTAGTTACAAAGGTAGCACTGAAGAAGAAGAAAAAAGGAACTTTGATTTATCGAAAACTGTTAGTTTTCGGGCCATATATTTCTTAATGAAAATCACTATTTTCATTTTCTGTTGCATTTGTAACCCAAAACTGGATAGTTTTTTTTTTCAGAAAATACGTTTCAGAATGCGGCTTTACACCTTTTAATAGTGAGAATATCTGATGCTGAACTCTGATCCCCATCTTGTGAGGCTTATGTCCTTTCGCTAGTGTACCCCTGTGTAGCAAGTAACCTGTACTAGCCTGATGTTCGATCATAGAAAACGTATTTTGCAACTATCCATCATTTCTGTAACAATTTTCCTATTCTCATTTTCTATTTCTGCCAGTTTGCAACAGTGATTTCTTCACTTACGTATCTACAAATTTATCGTTTTATCGTACCGCATGTCATCCTCTCAAGAGCTTAATTGATGTCTTTTTTCATGGGAACTGGTGTTTTTTTGCCATTAAGGAGAACGATTAAAGAATTGCAACCGATTGCCTTTTCTCTCTCTCTCTCTCTCTCTTTTTTGTTAGCCCTAAAAGTATCTTCTACAAAGAAACTTCCACTATGAATAACCATCGTTCTTCTTGCAATAGCGTATCAGTTTATCCTATGAGACTTATTTTCGAGTCCAGCTTAAATAATAATACGTTCTGTCTATTTTGAATAAAAATAGGAAATACCTGACCAGTAATGGTTTTTCTTTGGTCCCAGCACATATTTAAGTAGGGTAGGAAACAGTAGTTAGAAACAGAGTTTCAGTCTTTTATGAAGTTTGCTTTTATCGACTTCGCTGTTATTTAGTAAAAAAATTATTTTTGCAGTGTCTCATTTAATTCTTCCATCACCAGTGCGCCAGAGCTTCCTTAAAGTTACAGTTTTCCCCCCTTGCGCACAGATTCTTTCTTGTTTAAATGTCAACTCTTGTGCTCAGATAATTTCGTGTAGCTATTATTAACATTATCCAAAGTTGTTAGCATTTTTCGTATTTCCATTTTACAGGTCTTCGAGTGCATAATATACGGAGGGAAAACTCACGGAGGTAGAGCGTTGTAGAATGGAATTACAACTGTTGATCTTGCTCGATTTCGTATTAAAAGTCCTTTTTTTTTCAAATGCTTTTTTTTCAAATCCTTTTTTTTTTAAATTAAATACTGTTATTTGCTACAGCCTAAATGAATGATTCATACATCCTTAATCCTTTTGAATTTCCGAAGAGATATCATCGTCAGTATTAATTTTCACTAGTAGGCCTACGTCTGCTATTTCGTTTTCTCCCATACCAAATGTTCGGCTGAGGCTCCGAATCAAAAATTACCTTTCATCTAGTTTTAAGCTTTTTCGCCCATCGTATCCAGCAGTTCATTAATTTTCGAGTAAGGAGGATATATCTTGTAGTTAGTTTACTAGTCTGGCGCACATATGGTTATTTATCGACTTAATCTGATCAAGATCCGTTATGCTCTGCAAGAAAGAACTACTTCGAAAAGTTAGCGGTCCTGCGGTACTTTGGCTTCAATCATCAATTTTTGCCGTTCTTTGAAAACAGACATTCAAGGAAGGAGCAAATGTCTAAAATGGCCAAACACACACCACGTTGACCAGTTTGCTTTAGCGCTCTTTGTTCGTACATTTAATGCTATCGATTGTATCGATTACGGAAATTGCTACCGAAGCATCCGCTCAAACCAAATTAAATTAAATTATGGAGAACTTGTGAGCATGGAAACTCAATATTATGATTTTTGGAGTGGCATACTTTTGATTTGAGGTTTGTTATATTGTTACTGAGACTGGTAAACATTTACTTAGTGTCGTAATTACATTGTGTGAGTAGTGTGAGTTTGTTTTTGCTCATAACTGCTTAGTTTGATATTACTACAGGACATTTTTTCGTGGCCTACTCTAGACGCAAGTATCTTAAGCGCTAAGCACGAACATTCTTAACTACGTTACAATTTTTTTTTATGCTTAAAATATTCTACTCTTCGCTTATACTGTTGAGTTTAACCCAAAATGGTGATTTACACCAGTATAAGTTACAATGAAATCTACTGTATCTAACTTATTTGAAATAATCACTACCCAAACCTAATGGATATAATATTGCGTCCTGCCCAATCGCTCCATAGTTATTTATATTTTACTTGCAGGAAGTCTTAAGAATATTGATTTATGTCATTTCTTGACGGTTGGGTATTTTCGTTCCAGGCCGAAGAGCGGATCGATGCTGCTGTACTCCAGGAAGAAAGTCCGTTACAGGCGGGACGGCTACTGCTGGAAGAAACGCAAGGACGGCAAGACGACCCGCGAGGACCACATGAAGCTCAAGGTGCAGGGCACGGAGGTAAACGCGGATCGCTTTCTTGCTATTTATTACATTCAATTTTCAATGGTTACAGAATTTTTTACTTTCTAGCTGTTTCTGGCTGCCTTAACATGTGACCAGAATTCCTTTCGATTGTGAAAAATATGTTAACATACTGTATATATATATATATTCTCGTGTTATTACGTTTTATCTGTTACTGCATTCTTCGCACCTCTTTTTGCCTTAACTATTCTGAACTGTCTCGCAGCAAGTGTTAGTGAAGAAACCTGACTTACAGCCTTAGCGCAGTAAAATCCTTTTTCAGCAGCCTTTCTTTTTATCTGACCCATCCGTTTCACAGTTAAATATAAACTTTAACTAGCGTGAAAATCGTATTACAAGTTATTTTTTTCTTTCTTATACTCGTGCGCTATCAGCTGCCCGCGATTTTGTTTACATGGACTATGAATGTACAGATCTCTCTTGTAAACGAAAGATCCTTCAAGATTTGGCCGAAACATGGGGAACAAATAACACGAGAAGAAGTATTGTACATTTGGGCATCAGAAACGCCTTTTTATTTTAGAATCGACGGCTGCGTTACGGAGCGTGTGTCTCTACGGCTTGGTGAAGAATACTTTCTCGGCAAACTGTACTTTTTTAATGCTTAAAATGGTTAGAAATGAAGACTATAATGCAACCTTCGCCTAACCCGTCAGAATTTATGCTTTAAATGTTTTTCACACCAAGTCGGATTCTGTTGAACAATTTTACAAGTTACGAAGAAGCGCCTATTTAAAGTTTGAATCGATGCACTCAGAGAATTAAGAAATTCTACAACGCAACCGCGACCTCATTTTATCGTCTTCGGTGTTTATTGAAATAAGTCCCATCTCATTTCCATCAATTTCTAATGTTGTTGGCAGCTGCTTGGTAGATTATGGTACTAAAATGTACCGTTCATCGAACTTCTGGACGAAGCTTTGTGGATTTTGTTTATGCAGCTTAAAGGGCGAGAAAACCTATCACTGGACTTGAGAAACCATTGGTTTTACACCAACGACTCGGGCCACACACATCATTTAGTGCTGCTACCTACGGTTGGCATCAGAGACTGGGAAAAAGGGGGGGTGGTAATTGCATGGTATTCACCAGTGTATTATTTCTGGATATAAGGTGTCATCTGAAGAATTGGTAACTACAAAATTCAAAAAAAGTATCAGAAACTAATAGTTTTGACTGTGTAATGTTGAAGAAACGAATAAAAAATATAAACTGATACCATGGAAACCTCTGGCATGCTATCAAAAACAAGGCACCAGAGGAAACATCGTGCATTTGAGCATCAGAAAACATTCGATTTTAGAATCGACGGCATGTTTAAAAAATTATGCTGTGGTAATGCAGCTGTCACCCATAAATTGCCTCTTTTTGTAATTAATATTCCGAGAAACTCCCTGTCGCTGAAACGATCACTTTCTTAACTCTTGCCTGTTGTTAAATAGTACAAATATCAGCCGAAATGTTTTAAGTTTGAAGAAGGGTTAAAAAATGAAATTGTACCTCGTGTGACTTTCCACTTTCTGGCAGTTAATGACTGTGTTGATTGGTTACGGTCAGAAATTAGGTTTTTTGCAGATGATATAATGGTATACTATAGGATCAAAACAGGTGAAAACTGTGAACAGTTGCAGGATGACTTGGAGAGAATATCTAAATGGGTATGTCATCATGGAATTAAGATAAATGCTAAGAAGAGTTAGCTTATTAGGTACACAGATAAAAAAACTTAAGGTTAATTGTGATTATATGGTGGGATCAGAATTGCTTGTTGAAGGCTTGAAGTGTAAATATCTTGACGTAATATTTGATAACTAACTCGACTTGGCAGAACACATTTGGTAGGTGGTAGTAAAAGGTTACAAAATCCTTCATTTACTGGAAAGGGTGAGGAGAGGATGTACCAGAGAAATTAGGGAATTGGGTTACAAAACTTTAGTCAGACCATCGTTTGAATTTGGTGGTGTAGTTTGTGACCCACATTTTGGCTATCAGATACAGAAGTTGGAAGGTGTGCAAAGAAGAGCTGATAGATTTGTTTGTGCAAATTTTCGCAGGACCCAGTCAATAATCGACAAGATAAAGGATCTGGATTGGGATTCATTGAAGTAAAGGAGGAAGGAGTAGAGCGTACTGGGAATGTACAGGGCATATGTTGGTGATGCGGCTTCTAAGGATATTGGTCAAAGAATTAGCATTAATGCATGTAAGGTCAAAGGCGATCATGACCATAAGCTGGGGCTCGATTTCATGCATAAGGGAGTGGGAAAATTTTCTTTTGTTGGTAAGTGTGTCAGGGATTGGAACAAATGACCAAGCGAAGTGATGAATAATTTATCAAAAACTTTTAATGGATTTAAAATTAAAATTTGTAAATCGGTAAAGTAGTAGGAGAAGAATTTAACACTCCAATAATGAAGAAAATTGTAAAAGGCGCAATTGGATGACTAGGAGAATTGCTACCTGACCGTTGGCTCCATCGGAATTAAAATTAATAATTATAATAATTGTTATAACAATAATGGTGATGATCCGTCGGCCTGTTGCCCCACTAGTGAAACAGGAACTACAGTGGGAAGAATAATTCCAGTCGTCCCATCAGATCTTCTCATAGCTAGAGAAATATGGAACATGCTGTGCAACAACCGCGTGTGGAGACAGAGTTATAGTATAAAGTGATTCAAGGTGCAGTATTGTATGCCCGAACCGAAATAATTAATAACTACTATAGTATGCTTTAGACTCGACCACGGCGTTTCCAGTTCACTTTCATAGACTGCTACCGTCCCCCAGCAAATATGTCACAAAGTTGTTACTTACACTCAATATTGCTAATATCCTAGAAATTGATGATATTAGTTACTTAACGAAGCGAAGGCTTGATTTTTTTTATTTTAAACGTAAATAATTTTTTCGTCTGGATGTATCTAAAAACCATGTACCATTAATTTAAAATAATAATTCACTACTCTGTATACAGAATAAATTAACAGAAATTTCCAGCTTTCTACCAGTTGATTTTGTATCTTGCTGTAGCAATGAAACTATCTTTATAATTTCCTTCATATAAATGTCTTACGATCCCTGTTCTTAAATAAATATATCTAGCTGTTTTGCTTTTTATATATTTGCACAATTGATCTTTCAATGTATTTCCAGCAGTATTGGATTTCTTACTTTCCATATGATGCCTAAATGAAAAAGAACGTTTTCAACGCAGTTGCTGGTGCAACATATACACTGTGTTCATATAACAGGGATTTTCCCCTACGTCCGATGCGGAAGTGATTCTGGTAAAACAAATTTCTGGCACTAACGACTGGACTGGAAGGTCATATTCCTCAATTATCCGATCCGATTGGCAGATGTTAGTTCAGTGGTCATGGTAATTACACTACCACGCCCGGATGCCTAGCGAACGTGACTCCGTGGGTTCGGTTACCGGTCCAGCCACCATGTGTCGGTTTGCCATGTTTCCCGTAACCATGCCAGTCGAATGCCGGAATAGTTCATTCAAAAGGCCATGGCAGAAATCCTACCAATTCCTTGTCGCCAGTCCTTTCCCGTCTCTAATGATCTCGATGTCGACAGGCTTAAAGCTATAAAAAAGAAAACAATCTAATACTGTCAAAGCCGGAATAGCAAAACACTGAGGACACTGGCACTGTCAAAGGTGTAAACGAAATATGTATAAACTGATGAAGGTACTATAGGAAGCTGAGTTAAACGCTTACGGTGAAACAATTAGAAAAAATTCAACTGCTTTGACGTGTAGGTTCAGTAAGCAAACTATAGAATACGTGTAAATTTAGTATTGTGAAAAATCAGTCTAGCGTATTTCTTTATACTCCTCTTGATGACTCACCGATTGCGAAAGCTATTAGATAGGTATTATAATTTTTTTAAGTTATTAATATTGTATTACAAGTATGTACTGATTAAACCGACTAAACATTGTACACGTATAGAAAACTTGGAACTGCCTCGGACAAGATAAACTGACCGATGATATGCATTGCCAAAGCTGTTCTTGAAGAGACGATCATCCAATTACGAAGAAAGATTACTTTCCGCTATTGAAGTGCGCGTGAATGTAACGCGGCAAGAAATAATTTATCTGTGTTGATTGAAGCATTAGTCGTCGGTTCGTAGCCGATGTTACCCGGATACGCCCAGTTTTCGTACTGAACTGGAGGTAGAATCTGACCGAGGTACAAGAAGACATAACAGATTATCATGAAAAACCATCTGAAATCAGACCGAGGGAAAATTGAAAATTATGCTTTTCATCTTCGCACAGAGTGGCCAGAGACATCTTAGCGTGTGACATTTATGTCTAACCCCTTTTGTATAATAATTATTGTCTATTTTGTTTAAAATAGTAAAAAAGTGATTTAATATTAACTGTATCTTTAATGATTTTTTAATTAATACAAATAATTGTAATAAAGATTCTTTGTCTGCGCTTGGAAAGTTGTTGCTTGGTTGCGCGCGGGAGTGCTCGCACATGGGCGCCCAGAGATTTTATTTTTGGGGAACTTTGTAATCAATAGTAATTATGTGTTGGAATTCGGTTTGAAAGATATTAAATTAATTATCAGTGATAATCAAACATTATGTTTTGGTTTATTGAAATTGTTAGAGGGAATCATTAGTATCTTGTGTGTATTTACTGGCACGATATTAGTTACTGGTAACCAAAAGTAAGAGCTGTTTCGGCATGCTGTGTAGGCCAGGCATCCATAACACGCCGAAGGGAGTAGCAGCTTATAAGCGTAACATGGAACTGGGAGAAACTGGAATCGTGCGCGAAACCAACCTGCGAATCGAGATATACCGGATCTTGTCAGCACTACCAAGAGAAAAATAAGTGTGAGAAGTAACATTTTGCGCAGGCTCCCAGGACAGTGGCATAGCTATCGGAGGGCTAGTCTGTGCCGTGCACTGAGGCCCCCAAGTTTTGGGGACCCACAAGCTCAGCACAGGGAGGGGGGGGGGGGAGAGAGCAGAGTTCAGGGAGCCCCTGGCAGCAAACCTCATAGCTTACGAGACTTGGTAAAACTAAAAACAAAAGGTCGCCCATCTGGCCTGAGGGCGGGACATTTTTTTTTTTTTTTTTGGCACCAGGGCCCTTGATTTGATAACCTAGCTACGCTACTGTCCCAGGATGTACAAGGGAATGAAATCCAGAGATGCTTTGTTCAACATGTTTAACTCTCTGTTTTGTAGTAGGGAGTGTATAAGGTAGTTTTCTGCATGCACGAAGCTTGTGGAAATTACGCTGAACGAATCATATCGAATTGAAACTAACCAGCCAGAAGATTCTGGCTTGCCTGACATACGCACACCACGCATCAAAGGAGAGCTACTGGAGAAGAGGAATGGAGTAGGCGAATGTCAAACATCACACATCATATATGCAGTCACACTATATCGTTGCTACGCGTATTAAATTTAGGAAGAGCTTCATTATATAATGGCTGCGCTTGGAGATTAACCGTAGGCTCACCTCCAATCCCTATCGAAGGACTCTGTACACGAAATCAATACCGGCTTCAGTTTTCAAAGAGGGACTTCGAATCTTAAAATAGTGCACGTTGCAAGCATTGAACCGCTTACGATCAAGAATTTAAACTCACAACAATCGGCCCACCTGTTTTAACATAGAAACACCTCTCATGCACGAGGACCTAGTTTCAGCTGCAGATAACGAACTTAAGGTCGCTGAATTGTGGGAAAGATTAATGTGACTAATTTTTTGTGTGACACGGAAAGTAAAGTTGAATATTAATTCTTTGACAAAACAGAATTTGTTTTTTTCTGTGAAAGACAGTAAACACAACATCTCACGGTTTAATCATCATTTATATTAATAAGATTTTATTATTCTATTTACTATAGTAGCTCTCTTAAAAAAAAAAAAATACAACTGCTGATTCATAAAAACTCGTATCACTCACGAAATTTCTGTCACACTTTTATTTTCTTATCAAAACGATTCCCCAATCTCTCTTAATTCCTGTGTGGTCTTCAGGGAACACTTAATCGCATTGATCTGAAAGGAAACAACTGTTGAGGAAAATACCACCCACACGCACGATAGTGACTATTGTAGTGAATATGATTCCGCTGAGGATGGTTGACAACTTAAGACGACGCCAGGCACTGGAAAGCTTAGAATGGAATAAGATCGGACATTATATTTTTTGATGGTAAAACACAAGTTTCTTCTAAAAAATTTCTAGAAGTTAGAGAAAACTTCGTAAAAGGAATCTCACAGACGACCAGAGATATTTGGTTTATTTCGTCCTTTTTGTATCAATACAGAAATAAAACATTAAATTATTGCAGAAGTGGACGTTAATGCTTTATGTTCGATCATTAAACATATTCTCTGCCTTCGCACTTGTTAGTTGTTGGATTCATGTTTTGTTCTATAAAATTAACTTTAAACGTTGACATGTTAAAAAAAAATCTGTTGGTTTGGAAACAAATTTAATATTCTTTCTATTGTCTCCAATGAGGAGAAAACTGAAAGATTACCGAATAGTTTCGAGGGGCGGACGAGATCTTGATATTTTCGCCCGGACAAAGGTTGCGAGTGAGCGGAAGAAGCTATATCGGAAAAGCAGCTGGCGAAGTTTGGCCTGCTGCCTCCTATATATAGGCAACGGGGATCTGCGCGCTCGATAAGCAGGTTGCAGGGACTCGCAGCATTTACTGCTTTTATATGACATGACTGTGGAATGTCTGTGTAAATTTACTAGTGATAACAGTCCCTTGGAAAGGTTGAAAATTGGTTACGACTGGGAGTTAATTATTGACGACAATCGTTTGGAATTTGATTGAATGTTGAATGTTGAATGAGGTAGGAAGATCGTTTCGGAACAATCTTCGGCTTCACCAGGATTTAAACCCAACTCGAGAAGTTAATGGTCAGTTGCGGTGCTGTGCGTTACAAGCGAACAAAGTTACCAGGGAGAATTACCGAATTTATCGTCAGAATCTCACAATTGCGATCACTAATGAAATTTGAAAATAAGGTATTACTTGCTTCTTTTTCTGTACAGTATTAAGAAGAAACTATTAGTTCTCACATTCAAAAGAAACAACGGTAGTAAGTTATTAACCGCAGCAATCGCCAAGGAGTATTGAAAACGTGAACATAGTGACGACTGCCACCGGGGAGTGTTGAAAACTACTGTGCAGAGCAATTTGTTGGAAGTATTGAAAACAACCACTTTGGTGCACTGAAAGCGGTGCATGTTTTCTAGGCTTATTGAAGTCATATATAGAGAAAGTTGTATTCTAATATCGGGCAAATTTTCTGGTCAGAGTTGACTCATTCATACCAAAATGACGAATACATGTAAAAATGTATCGCTTGTTTCGTGTTTCGAAGGTGCCTACACTGATTTTGATTCTCTTTCTTCTGCAGTGCATCTACGGCTGCTACGTCCACTCCGCCATTCTGCCAACCTTCCACCGCCGCTGCTATTGGCTGCTGCAGGTAAGTGAATAGTTCTCTTCTTGTTTGATTGGTAACACTTTTATTTTTCTATATCAATTTAATTCGGTTGGTCGTTTCCAAATCATATCACATGAACTATTTCTTTCTCGTTATTTCGTGCAATCCCTGCTAGTCCACTTTAGTATCCTCGGATTTTACGACAACGGTCGAAAAATTTGGCGTGTCTGCCTAAAAGTTCTATTTAAAATCCCTTATTTAACTTTACTCATAATTATGAATATTAATTTTTAATTTACTTCAGGATTGATTGCAGAAAGTTTATTTTTCCCATACCTGTTACAATCGTTTTCTGTCGTTATACATTAAATTCGATGCTCATACATACATGCCTGCACAACGTATGATGGTTTGGAAGCCAATACCACACACAGCTAGCTCAGAATAAAACTGACAAAACTCGGAGTAGTGTCTCAAATTTCTTCGTGTGTGCGCTTCTGGTTCAGAATAGCAGGCGACACGACTCTGAAAGTCTATAATTACCTTACCATCACTGTTGATTGAAATCAGCACAGCTGCGTGACTACAATCACCACACCACTGCCACTAACACTAGGCGAGTTCACAATTAAAATACTGTTTGCTACCAATAAACTGAGTTCAGAAACAAACTTAGCACTTTGGCTGTAACTATGAAATCTTAGATTATCGTGGCTGATTTCTCCCCCTTCGTCACGCCGGCAGATAGACACCAAGCTCCTGTTCCGACCAGGTTCCGTGACGACCTGGCTCGCCCCCACTTCTCGGTCACTGGACGCCAGTCGTCTCAATCGCGCCAGATTCTTCCCTCAGGACTGAAGTGTTCGTGCGAGAAAACAAAATAACATTTGAAATACGACAGTTTCTTCCGTCTCCGATTGGCTACATTCAGTTTTCCTGCGCGCACGTTGGTCAAAATGTTCGGCCTTGGCTCAGGCAACGCGTCTTCCAAGGAATTTTTGTGGGCTGGTCGTCGATCCATTGTTTTTAATCATTTTCAATCAGAACAGAGATCTCGCCTACAGAACTGTTAACGCGGAGCCCTCATATCTCGTAACTTCCATGTTTATACCCTTTTAACTCTGAACTGGCCATATTACCCGCAGTCATTTCCATATTATTCGAGAGTCTCTTGGGCTGCCTACCTGGCTCATTGTTCGATATGTCCGTCCATTGCCGCCGCGCACAACTCTTCGCTGCATCATGTGAATTATAAAGAATTATTGCGCTGCAGAATAATATTTACGTAGGTACATTGCTCTTGAATGTGTTTCATTATTACTTAATAAATGCTTTCCTCTTTCATTGTGAGCTAAACGTCACTGTTTAAACAGAACAATTAGTGTGGTGTAATTAATCTATAGCAGGGGTTTACAATTAATTTTTCCCAGTACCACTTCGAGAAAGAGCTCAACCTCATCCCAGTCGAATGCTTCGCACAACCACAGAATTCAGTAATATAATTCATACAGACGCAGTTCGTGATTTGGTGATGGTAATTTTCTGCATAGTTTTTTTTTTAATTACCGTATGATTACCTTAGCCAAGAGATTACCGCGGCTACCCCTGTGGATATCACTCACAATAGCAATATTGAAATACTGAATTTGTGAGAACTACTCAGTCAAGTATAAAAATTAATTTAGGAATGGAATTACATCTGAGGTTTGTTTTTAGCTGGAAAAAATCATAAAATACTGCAAATACGGATTTCCAAATTGTTGAACAAAATTGAGGACCAAAAAAACAAACAAACAAAAAAAGAACTTAACATTAGCTGCAACGAATGAAGAATTCTTCTGTCTCAGGCACACGATTTCTTTTTAAATAGTATTATAGAAAACAGTCCTCATTTACGCTATAAAGGTTGGAAGTGATTTAATAGTATTTTTCAACTATACTGAAGAAATATACCGGTAAACTATGAGGAATATTTTTAACAAATCGCCTCTAGATGCAAATACGCTATTTTTTTCTGACTGATATTTATTATTCTTAATATTTTGATTTAATTTTCCACTTACCAAGTATTTATGTGGCATCTGAAATTTTTTTCAGTAGGAAAAGTAAGTTTTGAAAGTATATATATGTATATTTATGTATTTCATACAAATACCAATACAAAAGTTTTGTGTAATAAAGTATTAATTATTATTAAAATGCAAATAATATGATACTGTCAGCATATCTATATAAATAAAGATTAAATGCTGTTTGTAGGTAACTGCATCACTTGAGAACGGCTGGACCCTTTTGGCGAATTGTTTTCCTAAATGTTCGTAGTACTCCGAATAAGGTTTTTAGACAAAGAAAAACTGGAAAAGTTGCCCAGAAAATTGAAAAATTCGCAAATGTTAAAAATTGTCCTTTCTATTGATCGATTTGGCTATTATTTTTTTTTTTTTTAAATATTTGTAATAATTCGAACAAGGTTTATAGAGAGAGAAGTTGGAAAAGTTGCCCGGAGAATTGGAAAACACGCAAAAAAACTGAAACTGCTTTTTTTTTCTATGTTAATCTTTTATTTAATGGTTTGATTAACATTTTCTGTGTATTCTAACATATTATATTTCAGAAAACTGAAGAAATAAATAACCGTAATTACGCAGTCAAAATATCTGTGTCGTACCGTGCGATTGGTCGGTGTCTCATGAAGAGCTTTTATCCTTAGTGCCTATCTTTCATTGACACGAAAAAATTATCATTTCTTGCTCCGTTCCCCGCCCGCGTATAGTCGTAAGATACTGCGTATTTTAAGTCAGATCATAAACTTTCAAACTCTAAAAATCTCATCGAAATTGGTAATGTAGTTTTTTCCGGATGCCTGGACAAAGGGACAGACAGGCGCAGATTTATGATAGCATAGATTATGTAGAGTTTTTTTTGGAACGAACCAACAATCTTTTAGAATCTATCATAAGATTTTGTTCTTAACATTTTAAAAACTTTGGATTTTTGCGTCATATCTCCAAACTAAAAATTCAAAATGCAAAGCAATAATGATTTCTATTTTACTTATTTTCAGCTCGCTATATTTGATTTTGTTTCGATGTTCATGAAGAAAAGTAAATTCACTGAAATCTATTGATACTGCTGTTGTGAATTTTGATTTTTGAGGGTAAAAATGATATTTTGAGAAATTTGTCAATTAATATTGTAATTAAAAAAAATATTGTATTTAAATCTTGTCTCCTGGCGTTAAACATTGTCTTACATATCCTGACGTGTATCTTATGCGTGATTGTAATTCATCTGTAGATAACTGCAGTTTCGTGTTGACGAATATTTATGTCTATCTATACCCATATAATGCTAATTTTGGTCACGATGTACAAATGTCTGGCACACGGTGACGTCACGGTATGACGCCACGCTTCTCACTTTCGTTGCCCAACTTACAACGACCAGAGATGTTCTAGGTTATGCGCATTTATGAACAGTTCTATTTGGTTAAGTTTTTGCTAGTAAATTAACTGCCAGAACATTAAAAGAAAAGTATGTAGGCTATTTCGTAAAAATAGACATATTAATTATTAGTTGATTTTTCTTAATAAAATTCGTTTGACGCAGATTTTTCTTTTACTCTCTCTACAGCGATGCCGTTGTTGCAGTAAGTTAAAAAAAATCATGTACATCATTTTCAAGGTTATGAGGGTTATTTGATGAAAATTGTATTTCCTTAGAGAAGAAACGAATTCTCAAAATACTGCAGTCATCTCGTCATTTTTGACTGTCTTACAAGATATTTATATTCGATGTAGATATTTTAAGTCACTGTTATAGTGTAATTGAAGAAATGATTTGCCGAAACAATTAAATAAATGTATGAATTGCTTTTAAATTAATATATTAATTATTATACATGAATTACTATGTATTAATTACTTTTATGATTAATGTCACTATATTAGCCACATGTAAATATTTCTAGTGGGTCACGTTTAGATCGGTAGATTATACAGTGAATGTATTCGTACATGTATGATATAGGCTGAGTTATGATTTTTGAACAGTAATATTAGTGGAAGCTGTGATTAGGCCTACAGTAACGACGAATTTAAGCTGCTTTCATAAGCGCTGAGTTACTGAAGTTATTACTTCATACGGATGGTCGTAGCTCCGATTTATCGCGCTGAATGAAATCTGGATTAGGGTAAAACCAGAATCATGCGGTATAGCATAAGCTTTTTAGGTTCCAACTGTATCGCTGTGTAAACTACAATCGAAATATGTACAATAAAAAATAACGTTATGAGCATTACATAACAGCAATTCTATTTATTTAGGCAACCGCAAAGATATGACTTGTTAGAACATTCTTTCACCCGTTGTTTTTGATGGGCTTAGAGGTTAGTCATTACATAAAATAGCTGTTCCATCCGCAAATAAAACAACTTTTGCTAGAGCCGCTTGGGAAATATTACATATGAAGATACGTATGTTAGGTAGTTTTCAACCGTGCTTCATGAGGGACTGCTGATGAGATAAAACATAGGGTGGGTTTCTTTCCAGGGACTGTAAACCCTGTGATCAGAATGATTAACCCAGATTATTTTAACGAGTACGACGGAAATTTAAACTCAACCAGTTTTCGATTAGGTTGATATGACAGTCTCTTTCAAATCATTTTGCATCATCCAAGTACACGAGTTAATTAATTTCTGTTAATTATTTCCACAATACCAAATATTTTTCTGTATTGATCATTTCTTTGTATGTTCTTTATGGTTATTAAAAGGGTTTTCTTGAAAGCTCCAGCTATATAATGCAAGAAATATGCAGGCCTATAATCACCAGGAATGATTTGATTCGTGTTTGAATTCTGTGTGGTACAACTTTTACTTTTCATTTGTTGGGGCAATTGCTGATGATATGCATCGAATTTGTGAATTGAGAAATGTATCTTATGAGATTAAGTCCCACTCTTACAGTTCCTGAGGATTAGGCCTCCTCAGATCTCATCTTGCTAATGTTATTTCTGATTCGTAATCCTTGCAAGTTTTGTCTGCTATCTTCTGACGCCTGAGTGTGAACTACGCTTATAGTAGGGTGGGATATCACTAGGGCCCGGATATATATGCACGTAAAACATCTAATATATGCATGCAAATATGCACAAAAAAGTCCTAAAATATGCACTAACAATTAAAGAATATGCACTAACAATTAACGAATCTACACTAACAATTAACGAATATACACTAACAATTAACGAACATGGACTAACTATTAAAGAATATACAGTTATCAAATGATTTATTTTATGTCAACTCACTGATATACACGTTTCATTCCTTACAAAATGATGAATCACAATATGTTACCAACAGTTTTTCAATGTTTTCAGGGGTCAAAGATTTTCTGTTGTCAGACAAAATTAGTTTATAAGCCGAAAATGATCGTTCCACGTCAACGGACGTTATTGGGCAATACTTGTACGATGGTGCTGACTGTTCGGAACATTCATCTGGCAAAGATTGTGTGGTTCCACTTAAATACGTATTAATTGATTGAATCTTTTGCAGACCTGGGTTTGAGTCTAACACCCTGCTGAGTTTAGATTTAACTTTTTCTCCAATTTCACCAGGGACGGCATTTAAAGAAGAAATTGTTTTGTGAAGCAACTGAATAGACTCGTGAAGGGGTGCACCGCTAGTTTCTAGACCCTTAATAGCATTAGAAAGTGACGAATAGTGTACATGGATGAAATTGATATCTCGATATACAGTATCACAATCAAATGCGCACTTTGCTTCACGAACACACGCAGCACGATCGTCATGACCAATACTTGTAACCACATCTTTCACTTGATGAAAGTTCTCCTGGTAGAACAGCACTGCAGACAACCAAGTTCCCCATCTAGTGAGAACAGGTTCCGGTGGAAGAGGAACCTCAGGCAGACGATCCTTATAAAACTGTACACGCGCTGGTGCTTTTAGGAACACTTTTTTTCCACTTGAAATTACTTTGTTAACTGAAGGAAATAGAGAACGTATCTCTTCTGCAATGCGATGTAATCCATGCGCCAAACATGTAACATGGATCAGATTGGGGAAAAACACTCGAAGCGACTGACCAGCTTTTAACATATATGAAGCTGCGTCTGTGATTAAAACACGCACCTTGTAACAATCACTCTCCGATTCAGTAGGCCACAGAAGTCGCAGGGAATCGTTTATAAATCTTGCAATTGTACTGTGGTTGGTTTTCTCTAACACTTTGGTTGAAAGTAAATGTGGTTTTCCGGGTTCTTCTTGACATAGTTTGCCCACTATAAAGTTCGCTACGTATCGGCCACATGAATCGGTTGTTTCATCTACCGATATCCAGACACAGTTCCCTCCTATGTCAGACCGAATTGAATCCAGGACAGAATCGTGTAGAGAGAGCAAATAATTTTTCCTGAGGGTGGATTCATCCGGTATCCTTTGATTAACACAATACTTTTGAAGAAATGCTCGTAGATCTGGATTATTCAATTTATGCAGCGGGATATTGCTGCATACAAAAGCCTTACACAGGTCAGCAGAGAATGTATTAACAGACCGTGATACCTGAGTTAAAAGTAGCTGTTGCGTGTTCCTATTCTTTTCTTTTGACCTGAGATGTACAGCTGTTTTAGAATGCTGTTCAAGTTGAAATTTTTTCTCACATTTTATATTCTTCTCACATACTTGACAGTACACAACTTCACCGTCACTAGAATAGTCACTGTTGCCTGAAATCCACTGCTTAATTAAAACTGATCTTGTGCATTTTTCTTTAGGCATTTTTGGAGTCAGATTAAAGAAACTTAATCTTAGCACACGAACACTCCTGTCAACACAAACTTTGAGAGGCTACTGTTTTTGGAAAGGAATGTACACGTCCCTTTAAAAGTACGAATCCCTCAGGTCTGGAAGCCAGGAATCTGTTCTCAGGAAAACTGGCTCGTACCGCAATTAGGGGAATATTCCCGAAAAGATTAAAGAAAACCGCTGGCCTTCCCGGTAGTTGTCGCACGAATAAACACACTGGTAGATAACGAATATTCCAAGTGGGGGTAAATACTTGTGACTGTCGTCTCCTCAAACAAGAATTTGCCGCCTGAGGGAGAATAGAGCTATTCTTTGATTTTGCCGACCCCACCCGCCCTTCCCGTGAATGTTACCGCTCAGGGCAGTAGAGAAGGTCGCCGCCACACAAATTTTCCATTTGCAGCACCTCCAAACATGTCACTGTGTGAGTTTGGATAAGGTAGAAAATTCTCTACATGTGAATGCCAGTACAAAAAAATCCTGTTTACTCCAAGAATTTAACTTACTTGTTGCGGTTGCCAAGGATGTCCAACATACAGGTACATTAGGCTTTACAGTTTCTTCAGAAGTATCGGATATTCAGTTATGAGATGAAATAAAAGCTAAAATATGCACATATCCATAAAATATGCACTAACCCTCAAAATATGCATTTGCATATGCGCATATGCTTTTTTGAAAAATCCGGGCCCTAGATATCACTAAGAGATACCACGTTTGTTTTTGTGGAGTATGTGCTCCACAAGTTGTTTTTTTTATTATGCTAGTTGCAAAAGAAGTACAGCTTCATGTAATATTCTTCATTGAAGATGCGATCAGATGGCTAGAAACCATACTGTGCTATGTTATCGTAATCTAGAACAGTAACGAGAACCTTGATATTAAGTCGACCTTGCCAGGTCTTGACAGCCTCCTCAACATTACAAGAATTTGGATTTTCAGCAAGGTTCCATTGTTAAAGACCTTTCGATGCTGAGAGTATGGAACCATTCCAGGTTGTGAGATATTTCATGTAAAAATCTTCATATTTTACTATTTTGTTACTATTGGAAAAGCAACAATTTGGGAACAAAATTTCGCTGACACTTGTTTCAGTCGTGATAGGTCATAATTTTTTTTCATTTTAGGTACCAACCTCACTAGAAACTAGATTATTACGACGAGAGTTTTCGGATTTTTTCTTATCATCATTGAATCATGTGTTGTTTGCTTCTTCATTAGAAATGTTTATATCGCTTATTACAAGTTGCTTTTCCCGTATGAAATTCGCAAAGATCGATGTTTCCTCACAGATTCCTGCTTGTCACCCGTTATCATTATTAGCGAATTTAGTCATGTAATGAAGGGGCCTGCTACAATCAGGCTTTCATCGGTTTTGTTTAGGTACGGTCTTGAGTAATTGTCTGCATCCTCCACCCAGGGGGGAGGGGGGGGGCTAGGGGGCTCAATGTAGTTCTACGGATTCGAGACCCGTAGAGGCAGACTCAAGGCCCCCCCCCCCAAAAAAAACGAAAATCCACTGAAGGCAACCAAGCACTCTGAACCAAAATTCACTCAAGCCAAGCCCCCCAAACCAAAATCCGCTCAAGCCCCCCCCTCCCCCAAACCAAATTCCTGGATCCGCCCCTGCCTCCATCTAATATATATCCTCAACTGTTGTAAACATAATTGTCAGCATCAAGAATAAAAATTCTGTAGCTGATAATGTGTATGTATCGTAATATAGAAACATATATGAAAATTGATCCAACTTCGTAAGCGTTCTAAGATCGTAGATCGTAAGAATTCGCTGTCATGCAGCTGACGACGATCAGTGCTGTGTGCCTCATTAGGACATCAGCGGAGAATTGGCACAGGAGTCAGCGATTTCGCTTTTTTTTTTGCTGCTGCATCCTCTCTCCGAAAATAGATGAAATTAGCTCATTTAAAAAATCCCAATGAACTACATTTTCCTCGCATTAGTAGATTTTTCTCCTACCTTAAATTTTTCCTTTATCCTTTTATTAGTATTTGCTATCCGATTAATATTCCATTAGACAACCATGAATACAAAAATTTCATTCTAATGTTTTGAAGTATCCCATTTGCACTAGGGTGTACGAGAAGGCAAACTTAACATTGTCTTGCCCGTGACATCCGAATCCCGCCATCACAGTCACAGTAAGTCGAGAGATATATGTGTTGAGTGCTGTAATTTGTCGAGCCGTGCGTCAAGCTTGTTTTACAAAAAGTGGGAGGCGCCGTGGGAGTTGTCTGTCGTGATTGAGCTGCGCGCACAGCACTGATTTATGCATGTCGGAGGCCACTGCCTTCCAAAAAATAATAATAAATAAATATATAAAAAATGCCACGCGCTTTTGTAATGGTAATACTCCCTGTCGGTCGAAGCCCCGGAGTAACATAAAGACAGCCGTTTCCCGCGTATTTAGTGCATTCATCTTGTGCAAAATGCAGTGGCAATTCCCATTTGTTTCTAAAATGGTCGGGCGTAAATTCAGACAGACAACTTGTTATTTCACCGAATGATACACACAAATAAGTTCGGTACTGGATGCTACTTCCTTCTTTTTTCTTTTGCACGGGACACTGTTCTTACGCCGAATCCTAAGAAACTGCTTCACATTAGGTGAAGAATTAGCTTGTTTTCTGCAAGAATGAAGTCTTTCTTAGCGTAGAATGTTGATGTAATAGGTTTTTTATTTGGTAACAAGCACAGTAAAAATGACGAAGCAGAATGTGTTTTTTGCAGGGCCGGCGCTATAGGATTCTTGGGCTCCGGTAAGTGTTATTAGCCCCCTTTTCTTAGTCTCCCCCCCCCCCCTCATTCATAGTCCCCCCTCCCGTCCCCCGAATTTTTTTTATTGTAAACTTTGATTTTAGAATAAAGTCAGAAAATGTTAATGAAAAAACATCAAAGATTTTTAATGTTGGATTGCTATTGAATTTGGGGTACTTTTTACCTACTTACCCTTCCCCCCTCCCTAACGCCGGCCCTGGTTTTCTGAAATGTGTAAAAATTACCTTGCTCTCTCAGCTTGTTGCCAGATAGTATATTATCAACAGGTTTTCTTTGAACCATCCAATGAATTTTACATGGAAATGGTATAATGTTTCCGCTGACAGTCTCGTCAGTCAATTAAATGTCTGATAGTAGTAAGTTTGTTTGAAATTAATATCAAATATTACCAGCCAAATAATCGATCTTCAAGGGACTAATTTAGTGCTCACATATCACATTATTTCTGAATTTGAGATAAATTATATTATTTGTTATCTGTAACTCCTTAAATTTTTTCTTTTGAGGGGAGGTCTTATCATCAAGGAAGTATGGAAGAAGCACAAAACATACATAATTATTAATGACATATAAATCTTAACTGTAAGAATCATTGTCTTCAAAATTCATTGCTTCTAAATACCCAAGAAAAAAGTGAGTTTAGTGAGTTAATACTGTCTGCAATTCACATTGGCAGAAATCAGTTTTTGATGTAAAATGATTAAAAAATTTCTTGACCCAAGTATGTAGTGTGAAGAGCTGTTTGAGCTTTTGTATCTATGCATTTAATAATTGGACAAAGCTCATATTTAGATATTCTGTGCTCAACACGTTGTTTTGAGATTATACACCCAATTGTGATTGTAATGTGTGTTCCTTTCAGAATCCTGACATTGTTTTGGTGCATTACCTGAATGTGCCATATCCTGATGACAATAAGCTGGCAGTAATTACCCCAAGCTTAGCACTTTGGGGTGACAAGAAGGAGTGGACTAAGGAGGAGTTGGTGTCTCAATTGAAGCCCATGTGTGAGTCGCCAGCCCCCTCATGCTACTCCAGTGTCCAGGGTGAAGTGGAACAGATCTGTGTTGCCTGCTGCATGTGTGCAATATTTCTTATGTCTCAATTTGCTGTTGCATGTAGCCTTTAAATTGTCACTTTCTTTTGGGAAGAAAAGAGGAAAGGATAAAGTGAATATAAGTTACTATTGAACTATAAATCAGCTGATTGTCATATTTAGTCTTCATTACTAATTTTTTAACTTCTTGTTAATTTTGATTGGCATTTTTTGTTACATTGTATCTAATATTCTTTGAGATTTGGAAAGAGGAGTACACAAATTACTAGTGTCTTTTGAAATCAGAAGAGAATTAGTTTCGCGATAAGCATCAGAATAACACAATGCTGTTCACTGGAGCTTCATTTCAGAAATGCCATATTAAATTGCTATCAGATATGTTGCACACAAACTAGTTTTAACAATGCCAGTGGCTTTTACATAGTTGCTGATAAACCATAAAATAGGAGGAGTAATAAGTGAACATACATGTGAATAATAAAATGGTGCAAAGTTAATAGCCTGACAAAATTGTGTTCAGGTTTTTTCTTTTCTTTTTAAATAAGTGAAGATACATGCAAATAATAATATTAATAGCCTGACAGAAGTTAGAAAAATTTGTATTCAGTTTTCTTGTTTTCTTTTCTTGGTGCTAGTTTATGATTAAGACAACCTCTTCCCCTACTGTTCTCAGTTCTTCTCCCAGTATCTATCCAGTCCATTTTCCAATGTGTGCGTTATATTGCTCAGCTCTCTCTTGATCTTCATCCTGTCTTTCAGTGACTCCCAACCAATTACTTTATCACGTGAATTGATACATCTGTTGGTAATTTTTGCAAACAAAAGTAGCTGCTCTCATTTGAACCATTCCAATATCTGTGTTTGAAATACATATTGTGAATCGTATACTGCTCTGCCAAAATCCGGAGTAATTTATCACCATCGTGCTAGCTATTATGAGGTTATAGTTGCACACAGTCATAATTTTTTATATAACCAAGCATCTACAATGTACCAGCACTCTTTAAACAAAAGAAATTTACTTTGGCTACGAATCCAGTCTTCTCACAATAACTTAAAATCAAAATTGATTTTTCCCCTTCATCACTGTTGCAGAAAATATTATCCAAACAAAAGAAGGACAGAGGTGAAATTTTAGTCTCTCATCAGAGACCTTTTCTCAAGTTACTTGCTTCTTACCTTTATTTCTTTTCTCTTACCCATAATTACCTTCCATCTATTCCTTACGGATAATTCATTCCACTCATATTTCCACACAAGAAACTTTCAAAACTGCCAATTTCCTCATAATAAACCAATTGAATTCATAATTTATTGCAACCATTCTTTTACAGAACAATTTTCTGAGGGAAACAACATTTGAAAAATGTTTTAATTTCATTTATACCATCCCTTTCTTGTTAAATTGGTACTTGCTCCATAACTTCTTTCTCCTCTTTACAAATCTGGGTACTTTACTCCATTCACACAGAACAAATTCATTCACTCCTTGAACATCAAAATTAAGAATGACACATTAAATTTCACATTACCCTTTGTAGAAGAAAAGCTGAAAGATATGGGGGTTAGATTGCACTGCTTAGCTTCTAACACTGACTGTGTTAGTTCCTATAACTGACAAGACACTGTTTCTTTTACTTAGTATAGCTAGATTCAAGTCACTTAGATTGGCCACCACCTTCATAAGAAGGAATGGTTACAAAGGGATCACATTAAGTGACAGGTGTTCATTAATTATTGAATGAAAAATGAAAGTCATTGGAAATCTTGATTGTTTTCTAGTTCTGATATTAGTTACAGTAAATTGTCTAAAATTGGTTTCGATGACTCTGAAAGATATCAGGTTCAACTGATGACAACAACCTCATGGTACAACCAAGAATCATTTGCCTAAACCCCCTCTTCAAATATAAAAGTTCATTGAATTTATGACATAGTCAATTTAACTTCAACCTTCTAAAAGTTCTCATAATGAAAGTCATAATTTGCAAACCACTTCACTTCCCACTATCAGAAATTTAAAACTTACATCTCACACGCAGCCATGTGGTTACCAAAACCAGTACTGTTTCACTCACTATTACTGGTTCTCTGTGGTATTCCTATGCGCACTGACCACACCACATACACATAACCGCACCAGCCAAAGATCGAGCAACCCGTAATTTGAAACAGCTGCCTTTATTCACTTTGCTCAGAATGAGTCCAAAAGTGTATCTGAATTTATTTGTGTTTCCTTCTACTAATTATTTCAAACTTTTTGACTTTATGAAATTACCTTAAAAATTATCTTATGAGTTTAGACCCTTTTAAATCTTCTCAACATGTGCTCAATTAAACTCTTATTCTTTATTTTGATTCTGTTGGTGATCTCTTGGTTGCTATGGTAACCTACTTGTTATATGGAATTACTTATAAATTTTTCTGAAACTTTATCAATCTGCAGATATGAGATTTATCAATATTTTCTCACTTAGTGATTTTTCCCAAATAAGCCATACTTTTACCGTAATTAGGTTCTGAATTTGACACATGTTGTGAACATATGATTTATTCTTTCTTTCTTCATTATTAATCTTAGTACTTTTACTGATACTTTGTTTCTCACACCCTACCCTATCTTATTTTGTTCCTGTTTTTTATTACAGTCGTTTATTCATAGTAAATTGCAAATGGTAAGTAAACAATTAACATGAGCCTTTGTCTTTTGCCAATTAACTCGCAAATCTATGTTCTATCATCTTAAAATCAATTGAGTGTAATGTTTTGTTTCTTATTCTACATCATAAATTACAACACTTCCTAATTTACCACTGAATTAATGATTTGTTTTGATGTTGGGTCAGTTTGTTTGTTAATGAAGGTACTACTTTCTTGCTCAGCACACTTCTTATTTAAATTTCAATTGAAGTACTTATTTCTCCAATCATTTAATCTTGTTATATTATTCTTTGATCTTTCTAGTTTCACTCAAAGAGACATAGAAATATAAGGTTTCATTACCTAGCATTCAACCTGGAGCTGTAATATTCTTCATGAATGCATCTTTAGTCTCCATCAGTGTTGCAATTAGTTTTTCATTCAGTTTTTTTGAGAGATTCGTACTGCTTTACTGATTTCTTACACTATTCTTATATTCTTTCCAACCTCTTTAGCATCCTGTTATTCTGTGATTTTCTTTATTTGTTTGTTTTCCCTCTTACTCTATCTTTATCTGAAATATCATTCCAGTTCTTAAACCTATGCCTTTATTCACCTTTATTTTAGGCTACCTGTTTATTAAACCCTATCATATATATTGCAACTGCTTCACCATCATTTATAACTCTTGCAACCTTTCCATGGTTTCCCAAATCACTCCAGGCAAATGCCGGGTTGCTTCCTTCAAAAGGCCATGGCCGAATTCCTTCCCATTCCTTGCCCCCCATCCGTTCCCATCTCTAAAGACCTTGCTGCTGAAGAGACGTTAAGCAGATAAAAAAAAAAAAAAAATCTTGCAACCTTGGACCTAAAGCACTTATCATTTAACTTTATCACAAAGATATCCAATACGTTCTTTCCTCCTGTATTTTCCTCTGGTACCCACTTTATGTAAAGTTGTCTTTCCTCACTGCAGTATTAGTAATTCTATTTCCTTTCTTTGCCATATGGTACCTGTTATATTTAACCCCCTTTCACCCCCAAAAAAGGGAATTAAATTTCTGTTGTGAACTGTGAATATGCTGTTAGTGAACATTGCTTTTAAAAGTTCTTAATTTTAATATATAATTTGCCCAATATGTGCAATCAAATGAATTAGGAATTTATTTAATCTGTATTATTTCCTTGGAAAATTTGTCGATCCATCAGTCCATCATTTTGTGATAGGTTTATATATAACTCCTTGTACAATGTTTTGTGATAGGTTTACATAAAAATCCTTGGAAAATGTCTTCATGATTTCCATGGAATTCTATAATTAACTGTGTAGTTTTCGGGTTTGTCGGATTTCTTGTTAATATTTTTAATCTATTAAAGTAACATTGTGGAGTTAATGATATATCAATGGCATTTTTAAGCTTAGTTTTATGAATAAGTTAGCAGGTGCCAAGAGACATTTGCAGAATACTAGTAAAACCATGCTAATGGTAAGTACAAGAAATATGGGTGTTGCGCTAAATTCAGTCTTACATTGCACACTGTAGAAGGGGGAAAACAAGGCAAACAACCAAAGGTATTTTTTGTTTCATTTGGGGGGGGTGGGATATGTATTTATTTTTGGGATAATCCTTCCTATTACAAAGTTTCAAAATAAATATACACAAGGTCAATACCAAAAATAGTAGGACTGATTTAAAAAAAAAAAATTATTGAAGATATGTTTACAATTCCTTAATCATCTTTGAAATAGCAACCTGCAGCAGCTAGACACTTAGAATTATGCTGCTGCCATTGGCCATACGCCTTCTGGAAGTCTGATTCGGTGATGCTGTTGAGAGCCCTCGTGGATGCTGCTCAAACGTCCTGAATCGAGTCAAATCGCTGTCCCTTCAGCTGCCTTTTCATCCGTGTGAGTAAGAAAGTGTCAGATGGAGCCAGATCAGGACTGTAGGTGGGTTGCAGCAATGTGGCAATGTTGAATCGGTTCAACAGTTGCCTCATGACGAGCGTGCCATGGCACGGCACAGTGTCGTGATGCAGTGTCCAGTTGTCGGACACAATTAACTCGATCTCGCAGGTGGTTTAGCACTTGCACTTAAAATTTTAAATTGACAGTTTCCCCAGGGTGAACGAACTCCTTATGAATTACCCCACAATGGTCATAAAACACTATCAGCATTGTTTTAATCTTCGATTTGCTAATGCGAGCCTTCGTTAGACGGGAGGACGTGGAAGTCATCTGTTGGACCGATTCAGCGTTGCCACTTTGCAGCACCCCGCCTACAGTCCCAACCTGGCTCCAACTGACTTTTTATTTTATTCCCACAGATGAAAGGCAACTAAAGGGACAGCGGTTTGACTCAATTCAGCACGATCAAGTAGCATTGATGAGGGCTCTCAACAGCGTCCCCGAATCTGACTTCCAGAAGGCGTACGGCCAATGGCAGCACCGTAATTCTAAGTGTGTAGCTGCCCAAGGGTACTATTTCAAAGAGGATTAAGGAATTGTAAACATATCTTCAACAATTTTTTTTTTTTTTTTTTTTTTTTTTTTTTTTTTTTTTTTTTTTTTTTTTTTTTTTTAAATCAGCCCTACTACTTTTGGCATTGACCTTGTATGTTAATCCTTGCCTAACATCTCATGAAAATCCTGAATTGATTGACTGTCATTTATATTAACAACAATCTAGAAAAAATAGGGCAAGTTGTACTTAATCCATAAACCTTACAAATTCATTAAAATTAGTGTTTTCATTATTTTGCTCTCTTTGAGTATTTGAAGTTGTTTTTCCCTTTGTGTAGCTCATTAGTGCACCAAACATTTATTTATTTTATGTAATTTAGCCATGGCTGATTTAAAACTGTCTTCTATATGGCTTTCATGCATTGGTACAGCCTTAGTGGCCTGGTCTTTTTTTTTTTTTTTTTTTTTTTTTGTTGCTTGAAATGCTTTTTAGTTTTCTGAAGATATTTTACAATTCTCTCCAAAGCACAATGTAAATTGAGTGTGTTTATGCAAGTTACAAATTGGAATGTTTTGGAAATATGTTAACCAGTAAAAAATTTTAATTAATGGTACATATTTATGTACATTGCATTTAGTAGGTATTTTAGCATTTAGAGAATAATAGTGCATGCTTCCTGTTTTGTATATTAGTGTAATATATTTTTAATAATTTTAATTGTATATTTCAAGACTTTTTGTGCGTAAATGTTATGACTAAGTACAAAGAAAAAAAATTGCTTTACTGGTCTTCGATGTAAAGCATAACTAAATGCTCCGCGGTAATTTGAATTATTCCTTGTTCTTTTTTTATATGAAGAATTATATTAACTAGTCACCAACTCTAATAATTTAATAGTAGAACCATCCAATGAGGGGTAAATATCAAAAGATAGTTCAAAATGCAAAATTGATTATAAAGTCCAGTATTTTGTTTTCAAATTTCTCAGGCATCAGTAGCCTGGCAATAGAAATAGTTGCAAATGTTGCAGATTAATTCCAGGATAATCATCTACACTCCATTCAATCACTATAAAACTATCTTCACTTGAAACCTCCTTCCCCTGACAAGGTTTTCATAGCTGATAAGTGAAATTCTGGAGAAGAATTCATTTTCTGAAGTTCCATTCCAAAACTAAAATGACTCCAGTACAAATCTTCAAAGTTCAGCTTCACATGATGCCACTGTTCCTTAACCATCAAGCACGCTCCTCACCCTTACAACTTTCGAAGTGATGCCAACGCCGATGAAAATTTTCACTGTGTCTTGCCTGCTATATGTCGTCCTTTGTCTACCCTCTCTCTCTGTCTGGTTTGAGTTTCACAGGCTTTTCCCAAAGTTTTTCCGATCTTCCTGAAATATTTGTAATAATGTAGAACTTTTTTTATTTTAAGTACTTTATGTCCTAATTAATTTTATAGTATGTGTTTTTGTTTTCTCGCTATCAATGTTTAAATTCCATCTTTAGATTTACGCTCCAAACTATTTGTTCTATTGCATTAGCTATAATGTCAGATAATTCTACATATTTCTATGATTAGTTTAATGTATTTTACTCACATCTAAATGCCTTTATTTAAAAAGATGTAACCTCTCATAGCTTTACACTTCCTTTGTCCGCCATTATTAAATTCTTCAAAATTCAGTACGGTATCTTACATTAGCAGCAGGTTATTTTGATTGAAACTTACTTTAAAAAAATTGCTCTTTCATAAAAAAATAGGGTGCCTCCCAGAACATGAATTCGGCATAATTTAGATTTGAATGTCCTCATTTCTTCTTCACTAACAGTGTCACACCATCTTGTGGATCCATTCCAACCTGACAGGTTCATAAATTTTGCTTTGAAATAATTTTAAAAATACTTCCATTCACCCTAACAATCTCATACTACTGTCATCTTATCTCCAAAATAAGCTCTTTAATCTAATGTAGTTTGATTTCGTTTACCAGTTTTATCCACAATTTTTTTTTTTTCCTTTAGTGAAAAACTACCTTGAAATTTGTCATATTTACTTTAAATTTCGTTTGTAGCTGTCTTTTGGACTTCGAAACCAAGATCCATTACTTTTATCCCTGTATCTTAATTTGTTGACTACCATTCTTTCATACCCATTGTATATCCATCGCATATTGCCTCACCCACACTACAAGGCTCTCTTGTTCCGAATCTATGATTTCACTTAACTCCCTTTAGAAACTTTGTATGACATTGGGATCAATGTGATTGATATGTTCCCTACTACACCTGATAGTGTTATCTTCTAGGGGCAGTATCACTTTGTGTATCATACCCAAAATGATACCAAGCATTCTCTACTTCTCATTTACAGTTTTCTATAAAACCAACTATGTTACATAATCATTAACAAGTTCAACTGATTAGATATAGTATAGAATAACAACTTTATTTATTGAATATAACAATTTTACAAAAACTTTTCTTTGTTGTCGAAAATGATGAACTTAAATTCTTCAGGAACATGTTAGCAAACATATTATGAAGCAAACTTTTGAAATTAAGAAGCCATTAACAGCGAAGTGATTTTCTATTCATAAGCAGTTCACTGATGCGTACTCTCTTCCTGACATGCGTCACAAAAAAATTAACAGATCAGGAAACACTAATATAATTAATATAACATTGATGCAATATGATGTCTTCTTTGTTGTGAATAAATGATCAACAATTATGCTTTAAATGTCTTAATTAAAGTATATTCATTGATTATGTGTATTCTGATATATTATTTGTTTCTGTATGTGTTGCTTCAGCATTTTTAACTTTTGAGTTCGTGTGAACTCTTTGTGTGTGTATACCTTATAATGTTGCTCGCTCCATCCTTGTAACTGCTGTGCTGGTAATTTTTGTTGAGATGGCCTTAATCATTAAAATACTTGTGTAATCTTAAACATTGGTGTTGTTTATGTTGTAATAAAGCATCTTGTTGCTGTGCCATCAGTATTGGTTCAATATTTACAAGTAAGTTTCACTTCACTGTGTAGTAATTTTTAAAGCTTCTATTTTAGATAATTCAATTTTACAACGTGTACAAAATGTATGTCCACAATATATTTATTTTTAAATTAATGACAGAGAAAGGAATAGTAGCTTATTACAGGTAAGGGCAAATTAAACAAATTCACAAAAAGTGGAGATACTTAGAGAAAATTGAATTTTAAGGTACACACTATTAACTGGCAGAGTAGCTTAGTTTACATTTATTAGTCAAATGTACTTAACAAAAGAAATCTGATTGTATGAGAAATTTTATTGAAAAAAGTGACACTATGAAGGGTTATAAAAAAATTCAAAGAAATCATGATTTTTTTTCTTTACTTTATCCATAAAAATGGACTTATGAAAGTCTGTAACTGGTTTTCAATTGATTGGTAAGCAAATAATTTTACTGCAACACAGTTACTTTTGATGATGTTTTAATTTGCGCTGTGCGTGAAGCGTTTCAAGAAGTGATTCTCATTTTCAAACGCAATATTAGTACATTTTTAATGAATTTTTAATGTGTGAAGTGCTTGTGTCAGTTTTTGCAGGACATTAGTAAAACTTATGGAGTTTTTGTTTTTTAAGGTTTCTTAAAAACTCAACACGACAGAATGTTTGACACCGTTTGAAACTTTCAAACAGTGTACATCACAAAATACCCATATTTAATGTTATGAGAATGTGTACATGTGAGTTTCTGTCATGGCGAGTTTTTAAGAAACCTTCAAAAACGAAAGTCCAAAAGTTTTACTAATGTCCAGCACAAACTGACACAAGCACTTCACACATTAAAAATGCATTAAAAATTTACTAAAATTGTGTTAGAAAATGAGAATCACTTCTCGAAATGCGTCACACACAGCATCAATTAAAACATCATCAAAACTAACTGTTTTGCAGTAAAATTATTTGCTTACCAATCAATGATTTTTTTTTTTTATTCTCTGCCAGAACAAATTAGGGTCTGCTGGCTGGGGAAAATGGGTTTCTCTTTGCCATAATCCATGGTTTATGTGTGTTGTTAGAAGGTGTTCTCTATGCACATCATTTTAGTTTGTTTATGAAGTATTAACATAAGAATATACCATTTTTACCCATTTCTTTTTTTTAATCTTCATTTTTCATTGTTAGAAACAGTGCTGAAGGTCATCAAATATAATCCTCTTCAGTAATATCACTATTTTATTTTTGATCTCATCCACAGTTTGGAAATAGGCCCCTTCTAAATTTGATTTTACCTTGGAACAGTTAAAAGTTGCATGAAGCTAAATTTAGTGAATAAGAGGAGTGGTCTTCTTAATTACAGAAACTGTCATTTTGACAGCACATGGTAGATGGGAGCATTGTCCTGATGCAGAATCCATGTATAGTTCTTCCAGAACAAGGTCCTCTTCTTCTTCACTTGTTACCAAATTTGTCTAAAACCTTAAGGTCATAGTCCTGATTAACAAACTGATACTGTAATACCCATATCTTGGTGATGAAAAGGGCATTAACTTCTGAATTCTTCCATCTCCCATCCTCCATTCTCATAACATTCCCCAGCCATTGGAATCTTTTCATTTTTAGTCTCTCTGCAAACACTACAATCTTTATTTTTTCTGATCCTATTATTCCCTTCTGACATTTTCTATTTCTCTCAATATAAATATGCCCACCATATGTGTGTGTGTTTTTATGTATTTGGGTGTTTCTCTGCTACTCTACCTTGTGCTGTGGTAAGTTTTGGCCTTCTTCTCCATTCTTAATACCACACCTTCATCACATCAAACGCTCTCTCCCCTACAGTCTAGGCATTTGGGGTAGTCACATTTGTTCCAATCAAGAGGCTCTTCAACAATATGCCAGCAATATCTCTGAAGCCCTGATTTCCCACAATTACCCACCAGATTTAGTTCACAAACAGGTTTCACATGCCACATCACAACCCACGCAACCTATCAACAATCCACAACCCTCTAAAATTCACTATAGCCCTGTTTTGATCACCCGTTACTACTCAGGCTCTTGGAATCCGTCAACCGAGTCTTGAGAAAAGGTTACGGCTTCCTTCAAGCCTGCCCTGAGATGAGAAACCTCCTTCCTAAAATCCTCCCTCACTCACCCAGAACCTGCTTCAGCAGACCTCCAAACCTCAACCAATTCTTGGTCCATAAACACGGGGCCCCCCAGCCTGCAAGACAGCCTCAAGGTTTATTTCCTTGCAATAGATCCTGTTGCAAATTATGCAGTATGCACCCGCCTTCCACCACCTTTACCAACCCCGTAACTGGGGAAAGCTTTCCCATCACAGGACTTGCCACTTGTGTATCCTCCCACCTTATATACCAACTCACTTGTAACCATTGCCCAGCCTCCTACATTGGACTCACAACAAATCCAGTGGCCATCAGAATGAATGGACACAGACAATCGGTACACACCCAGATGTACCAACATTTTTAACACATGTTTCTTGGTTCGGGCCATCAGAGTCCTCTCAGATAAAAGCAGTATTTCGGAACTTAAAAGGTGGGAACTGGCTTATCAGTACCAACTGCATACCAGACAACCACCAGGTCTAAATTTAAGATAGAAACAATTTTCCTCCCACCCATCCCCCTCACCTCCACCTTCTCCCTCACCACCCTCCACTGTTCACCAGAGTCTATCTTTATAGATTGTAACTTCAAATTTTGCTTATTTTTAATTTCAAATTTCCGAATATTTGGTTTTTCAGCTGTTTGCACATATGTACATTACTTAATAGGAATTTAGGACCATTAACTGAGATCCACTGCACTTTCGCAACGGGTCCCTACAGTTTTACTTTTTATTTTCTATTCATTATCATTTTCCAGCCTATGCTTTTCTACCCTCTCCCTCACTTCCCACCATGTTGTTCCCCCCCCCCCCCCCCCCCACCATTAGCTACCAGCATTTTAGCTTACGCAGTTGGCTGCCAGCCGCCAACGTGCAGCCTTCTCACTCCTACTGATGAAGAGCCATGGGCTCAAAATTTATATTTCATGTGTGTTCGTGTGTTTTTTTTCATGTACCAATGCTGCAGGAATCCTCTTCTATGGTAAACGGTGGTTTTTATCTTATCCTAATGTTTAATGTAATTATTGTGATATATAACATGGTTGACTGATGTTTCTCGTTTGGAATTCAAAATTCTGGCAAAATTCGTAATTTGGGCTAACAAGATTTATTCCCCCGTCTTCATTATTTTCTTTTTTAATTGTTAATATTACTTGTGCTTTGTTCAAATTACATATTGACCTTCTTGATTCTGTCTTATGTGGAAAAGCTTGAGCTGTTGAAGTTATCCTCCACATTTAATTAACTCTTTGAGCTTTGTGTACCTTTCAGCCCTAATTTCAGTTCTGCATTCTTAGCATCAGTATTTTTATATTACTTAAAATACTTTTTACTTTTTTATAATGTTTGTTTTTAATTCAATTTTGTTCAATTGTTGATGAATACAAGATGGTATTCAAAGGTAGAGATGGTAGTCAATCAGGTTTTTGTAATGATGATGGAGGGATTGGTAGAAGTAGTAGAGAGCTCCATATTCCCTTTAAAGTATTTGGCACTAGAACTAGTGCTGTAGTTAGTGACTTTCCCCAGACTTTACTTATCAATTAGTTTCCTGTGTGTTATTTATTAAAGAAGGCCTTGATAACTGTCTAAAGAAAAGTCATTGGAATAAAAATATTTAGTTACAGGTTAGTAATTATTGTGCAGTGGTTGAACACCATCCAACAGTGAGCACTTATTACATTGGTGGGAAATACACTAGCATCAGCACTTCAGCATTTGAGGAATATAGTTGTGAGACGACTGTCAAAACAACATTTGTTTCATTATTGTTTTGGCTAGGAACCCAAGAAATTCCTGAAAAACTGTTATTCCATAGTTTTTTCTCTAATTTTACAACAATCATTGAGTATTGTCTGCGATAGATAGTTTTAGCTGTAAAGTGATACGACACCTGCGTCTTTGACAGAAATATGAAAGTGGTGCAGGTCGACCACTATCAACCACCATATCTCCCACACCCCCATAACTACTTACATCTAACCACCATAGCGCACGATAGAAGACATGATGCTACGACCACACACAAAACACCAATGGTGTATGCTCTTAGTTGTGGCAGAAGAGTGACATATACCGAGACACATGGCTTTGGTCGAAATGTGAAAATATCCTTGATTGACCACTTTCAACCACCATATCTCCCACACTCACACAGTTACTGAAATTCAGCCAATGTTGTGATCAAACGGTGACTCTGTGTTACTACCACTCACACAGACGCCAGTGACCTGCGATAGATAGTTTTCGCTGAAAAGTGATACTCCAAGACACATGCGTCTTTGGCAGAAATATGAAATTGCCACAGGTCGACCACTTTCAACCCCCATATCTCCGACACCCCCATAGCTACCGACATCTAACCACCATTGTGCATGATAGGAGACACAATTCTACTACCACACACAAACACCAATGGTGTATGCTATGTAGTTGTGGCAGGAAACTGACATATGCGGAGACAGATGTCTTTGGTCGAAATACGAAAATATCCTTGATCGGCCACTTTCAACCACCATATCTCCCACACTCCCACAGTTAATGAAATTCGGCCAATGTTGTGATCGAATGGTGAGTCTGTGTTACTACCACACACAAACGCCAGTGACCTGTGATAGGTAGTTTTCGCTGAAAAGTGATACACCAAGACACATGCGTCTTTGGCAGAAATATGAAAGTGGCGCAGTTTGACCACTTTCAACCATCATATCTCCCACACCCCCACAGCTACTGACATTTAACCACCAAAGTGCACAATGGGAGATTCACTGCTACTACAAGACACAAACATCAATGGTCTATCCTATGTACTTGTGGCAGGAAAGAGAAGTATAAGGAGACACCAATTTTTGATCGAAATATGAAAATGCCCTGCATTGACCAACTTAAATCATCATATCTTCCACATCCCCACAGCTATCGCCATTCGGCGAATGTTGTGCATTAAAGGAAACTCCATGCTACTTCCTCACACAAACACCAGTGATCTGTGCTATGTATTGGTGGCTGGAAAGTGAAATATAGGGAAAAACACGTCTATTTTTATATATATATATATATATATATATATATATATATAAGATTTCTCCTAAGCCTTATATTTCTTCTGTCTCTTTTTTGTGCTCATTTACCTTGACAATTCTATAAAGGGGATTGAGTTCTGTGCATTGTAAAACAAGTGTTCTGTCTTCAGGTTTTTAGTCATTAGTTCATGTTTTAACTGAACATCAAAGAAAAATGTTACAAAAACAAAATGAACAACTTGAAAGCAGTGTACTGGCTAGTATCTCATGATCAGATGAAGGGATACCATTTAATATTACCTAAAAATGAAATAATATTTTTCAGACTGTTCAATATTATTTACAGTTATAAATTTTGTACAATAACAGTCTTGGAAACGGGTAAAAGTTGTATTCAACAAGAAAAAATTTCAACAATTTTTTGGATGACAGGAATTATTGTGTGAATTATAAACTGAACCTTCCTCAGAATGTACTGAAACCTTCATCTTTATTTATATCTGAAGTGCTAAGCAACTTGACTGTTTCTGTTAATGTCAAAATATTATAATACCTTTCAACTTGAAATTATTGTCTGTGATTTGTACAAATATGTTTCATAACACTAATAAAATCTAAGATAACAACTAGAATGGAAGGATCCAGATAGCAAACATAGTTTTCTTATGCTGTTGCATATTTATGGATGCACTTAATTGTAGACATTGAGCAGCTTCTTTGGCCTTCATAGTGAGCTTACACAATTTAATTTTGTCTTATAATAACATTTATTAGACTCCATTACTAAAAGTTGTTCTTTATTTCCAGTTTTCAGTGAAGATGAGCCAGACCTCAATAATGAGTTGGAAATATCGGTGAGTGCATCCTCATTTGTTTGTCCAGAATATTATAAAATTGATAGTGTAGTACTAGATCTTTGAAAGGCTTTTGACAGAGTGAGCCATAAATGCTGCTAAATAAGGAAAAACGCTATTGGAGTGGATAAAAAAGTGATTTGCTGGGCAGAAGAAATCTTAATAGTTAGAGAGCAAAATGTTAGGGTAGGAAATGCAGTATCAAAAGTGAACATGGGAGTCCCACTCGGTAACACTTTGGGACCATTGTTATTCATTATTCTAATGAATGAGTGTGTTGATGGTTTGCTGTCAGAAGTTAGATTGTTTGCATATGACATAATGTTATATAATAGGATCAAAATGGTAGAAGACTGGACAGCTACAGGGTGATCTGGACAGGTTATCTAACTGGGTAAGTCAACATGGTATGAACATAAACACAAAGAAGAGTCAGCTTATTAGGCATGCAGATAAAAATCTAAAGGTTCATTATAATTATAAAGTGGGGAAAGATTTGCTTGTTGAATACCTGAAATGTAAACACCTTGGCATAACATTTGGTAACAAATGTAACTGGGCAGGACACATTGGACAGGTAGTAGAAAAACAGATCAAATTCCTTTACTTGTTGTGAGAGGATTTACCAGAGAAGTAAGGGAACTGGGTTAAATAACTTTGGTCTTTGCTTGAATATGATAGGGACCCACATTTTTGGTATCGAGTACAGAAGTTTGAGGGCTGTTAGACTTATCTTTCGAAATTACAACATAACACAATCACTGATATGATAATGGAGCTGCAATAGGATTCATTGGAAGACAGAATGAGTGTTAGGAAAGTCACTGGAGTGTACAAGGCATATATTGGTGATAAGGAATGGAAAGACATGGGTGGGAAAATTAAGAGATGTGCATGAGAGGGAGAAGGTGACCATGATCACAAACTGGCACTCAATTTCAGGCATAAAGGTGAGGAAAGATTCTCTTTCCTAGGGAAAGGGGTCAAAGATTGGAATAAATTAGACTGAATAAGATCTGGTTTTCTTTTCCACTAATGTTTTTGATATGTGGTATGAATGTTTTTAAAATAAAATAGTTTTCATTGTGATTGTTTTTCATCAGCTATGCATATTTATACTAACCATGACATGTTCTACATCTCAGAGGTCTTTCGTTAACAAGGATCTATAGAACTATAGCAACAATGATGATGATAATAATAATAGTATTATCAGAACTTTTGCATATTTATTTAACTAAGACCTGTTGAAATTTACATTTTATTTTCTATTTTCCTCTCTTGAATTCAGTTATGAGGTATTCAAAAAATAAATACCGGTATGTATAAAGTAGAAATCTTTCCCCCTGATACATATACAATTTGGTGTTTCTGTGGTACAATATTATGATTTATTAATAAATGACATTAGTGATTTTACCATCAGATGACAACATGAAAAGTTGTTGATGGGAAAAAAACATTCCCCACTTAGTTCAAGTGCAGAAATGCTGAACCTTCATTTTTTATGGTCTTTCCAAAGCAGAATTTTTGAGGAATTGAGCTTGTTTGAAGTTGTAGGACAAAGATATCTATGGAATTCTGGGTATTAAAACCGTTTCTCGAGTGTCACAGCCAATTACAATAGGGCCCTCAATGGGTGATTTGTTCAAATCAATAGCTTGCAACTATGTTTCATTGTACAATTTCAGTGGTTTTTTGATAATATAATCAGGGCTTCTAATTTCAAAACCAGAGTGTGTTGTGTCAAGCCAGGCAGATGAAATTAATTGAGGAACAGTATTATTCAGTGAACAGTATAGTATCCACTGAGTGGTTCAGTTGCCTCTGAGCATTAAATTTTTTCAATTTGTTCAGTAGTAGGTGATCACCATTTAAATATGTAAATCACTCAAAAGACTTAAAATGAATAAATTGAATTTGGATGTAGTGCAGTACAGGAAGTTTGTTAAATATTTAATGAACATTTTCTTCAGTTGCAGAGATATTAGTCATAGAAAAAGGATCCACAAATACTGCCCTAAGGCTTCTTCAGACTGCTTTCCTAAATTGTGTGGATGCAACAATCTCAGAAATAAATAAACTTTTGAAGCAATTAAATCCCAAAAATTCTTATAGCTATGCCAACATTCCATGTAAATTAACTGAAAAGAAGTTCAGATGGTATCAGTCACATACTCACATCTGTAATGAGTCCTTAATGTAAGGTGATTATCCAAACAGACTAAAATATGCAGTTGTAAAAAAATTATTTAAAAAAGGAGTACCATCCCAATTCTTTACTTTCTAGATTGTCCAAAGATTTTTGAGAAAGTCTGTTGTAGAGTAATAAAACATATTGCTCACTGTAATAGTCTCACTACTTTATAGTGTGATTCCAAAAAGAATCAATTTGTCTATATATTCATTTTAAAATAAAACTCATGAGAAACTGAATAATAAATGTGCTTTGTTGGAATTTTTTGATATCTTGCAAAAGCAGTTAACTGTGTTAATCATGAAGTAATTTCGAAAAAAATGGAATACTATGGTATTTATAGAACCACAAGTAAATGGTTTTATCCATACATGGAAAGCCAAAAGCAAAAGGTATCCTTTTTATTCTAAAATCAATAGAGATGCTTTGTCAGATTGGGGAAAAATAAAACATTAATGTTCCACAAGGCTCTGTTCTAGTACCCCTTCTGTTTTCATTAGGGGCATCCATTAATTACGCATAGGTTTTGTTTACGGAATTCCGGACTCCCCTCCCCCCTTCATGGTTAGATTTGGTGAGATCTAGTTGAGTTCTACCTCTCCCCCCCCTCCCCCACCCCCTCCTCCTGACCGATCTCGTAATTTTTTGTGGATCTTTTTTTTCTGTTCATCAAAAAATTAGGAAGATGATGTGAAATTTGTGTTGACACCCTCCCCCCTTTTCATCAGACTTTGTGAGATTTCGCCAGATTCCCCCTCCCCCATTTCACCTCATGTAATATAATAACACTTTATGAAAAGTTCAAATTTAGGAGAGAAAAAATAGGATTTTTGAAGTTTAAATGTTGCGGCATTGTCTTGTTCTTCTTCGCATAGTTGCTTATGTTACAGATAGAAATCAAAATTTAAGAAAAGCACCACTGAGGAGTAAATGAGGTCCTCAAAAATTAGAAAAAATTTCCCTCAGCAACATACATAAATTGCAGCTTGAAGTAAAAAGAGGTTAGCCAGATATTAATTTTAAGTTTCAGTCTGACATCAAGGTTAGCTGTTAACTGTAAACAGGTTAATTTAACTAGCTTGGCGTACCAGTTTTCAAGAACCCTGCGAACTTAAGGAATCTGATTCAAGTAGTATAAACTGTATTAGCAGTGGTCACAGCTAATAACTAATCTGCACCTACTCCCCCAATCAACAGTACATCATTCCTATGCCACTTCTCCTTTTTTTTAAATAAGGTTTTATATAAGCATATATTTTAGTCTGTTAGAAATACAAACCATTCATTACATATGTGGACATGTATATGACTTATACTATTTGAACATGGTTTGACCGATTTGGCTCTTTACAGCTGGTTATCCCTTTTTTTAATTTTATCACTTTCCTAAAGTTGTTCGACTTGTCTTTTATCCGATTGTTGTGCTTAGATCTGCTTCTATTTTGACCATCATACAGACTTTTATTTATTTTTATTTGCTTTCTGAACCCTTGACTGTCTGTTTGCTACTTAATTTTCTTGTATTATTTATTTAGTATCCAGATTGGCCTTACCTGACCATTGTGCTTGCTTATTCTGGAGTTGTCATTTTATAACAGTTTCTTAAATATAAGACTGGAGATTTTCTCGGCATTGCAAATGAATAAAATGTTCTCGGGTAACTAGCCGAGTTAGTCCATCGTTTAACCACGACGTTTCGGCGGTCACAACTCTGCCGCCATTTGTCAGTTTCTTAAATTTTGCTATGTGAACATTCATTCAGACATATTGTTAAATGTTATTGTATGAATTGCTTAGAGGCGTACATACACTAATGACCAGAAAAAATGAATATAAAGTATCTATTGCTTCATGATCAGTTTTGACCTCAATTATTTTACAATGCCTTAATTAAATTTCAGAGAAGGCAGTAGTATATTATTAATAAGGTTATGTATGTTTGTTCATATTTCCTAAGGAATTAGTTATGCAAGAGGTAGTTGTCTGAAGGCTCAGTTGTTAAGGTGTCTGACTGGAGATTGAAAGGTTCATGATTCTAATCCTGGTCTTGGCAGGCATTTTAAAAGGCCCTTAGCCTGGCCTCCACCTCTCACACAGCCTGCTTTGTAACGTAGATATGCCGAACATATCAGTGGTTTGGATTCCACATTAAGCTGTAATCCCCTATATTGGTAGAATAATCAGAATAGGTTAGTTTGCTAAGGGACACACTGTACGGTGAATCAAAAACCTGTCACCAGGCAGGTTAACAATCCTTTACGATCTCCGCAACAACAATGCCATTTGATTTGAATTGATTTTATTTGTGTAGGAGTTAAAAAATAATAATTATTCCAGACGGCGGAAACTGTGGAAGCAATTGTAACACAGCTTATGGAAAAGCAGCGTGTTGCTCGAGCAGCTGCTCTTAGCAAACAGCTAGAGTGTGGTTGCCCTGATTCGACATGCGCTGACAGTAAGACATGCTCACACCCTATGAGGCGCATCACATCTGCTTCAACTGAAGTAGACAGCAGTAACCAGGTATTTACTAATACAGTTAGTAAAAGGCATAAGAACAAAGTTAAAACTCTAATAATTTTCTCTGTGAAATGATGCTTAGCAGTTATGACTACTTTTGTATAAAGTAATCTGTTCTTTACAAAATATTTACTCTTCCTTTTTATACACTGGTATAATACTTGATACACTCTTTACTGATTTTATAAACATCCATTATGGCTTTCTTGCATTGAGAGTTATATTGCACACAAGTACAGAGCTCTGAAATTTCAGAGCCATGTGTGGTATCACTGTGCTCTTACTTAAGATTCTGTTTGTGGGTACAATGTTTTACTGACAGTTTGATTACAAATTATTTTTGAAGTTATTAAAGATTAACTAGGGATCAGAGCCACTAATATTCATGTAGAAGACGTATTGTTGATGTCAGTAATGCAGTAACTGAAGACAGTGGATGAGAAACAATATTATGGTTGTTAATTTGAAATTTTTTCCTATAGTATTGCTTTTGTCAGGCATTAATAAATCTTTTGTGAGATAAAAAATTAAGATACAATCATAGTTTCAAAATTGTTGTCTATGTTTTAGAACATTGATGTATTTATTTCAATCATGATTAACAACTGTAGATAACACTCTCGGGATTCTAGCCGCGTCAAATAAAAGTCGACTGGCGACGTTTCGAGAGCCGGCACTGCTCCCATTGTCAAGCCCTGCTTAACTAACTAAAACTGCCTAGCGGTAGTCTTATATAGGGCTACCGGACGGGAGAGGAGGGGAACTCGCGCGGAGGGCGGGTCTGCTTGGTGACGTCATGTTCCGGTTGTTGTTATGCCCAAATATGGTCCGTTCCCGTGTGTTTCGTAATTGTCTAATAACTGGCCTCCATGTTTGACTTATGTTAAGTCCTTGATCCCGATTTATCACATTGTTATTAACTCTGATTTCAATCGCCTCTTTCACGACACTATCCCAAAAATTATTAGCATGGCAGAGGCGTGTCGTCTTGTCAAAGCACGGCTCATGACAGTTTTCAAGGGCGTGCTCTACTATAGCCGATTTTTCTTTCTGCCCCAACTTAAAGTATCTTATATGCTCTTTGCGCCTTTCATCGATCGTTCTCAAAGTCTGTCCTATATAGGAAGAGCCACACTCACAAGGAATTTTATACACTCCAGGGGCCCGGAGATTTATACAATCTTTCGGGGTTCGTAATAACTGACGGATCTTAGGCGGGGGCCGAAAGATGGAGCGGATGCCTTGCTTGTTGAGCAGCCTGGCTATTTTGATGTCACCGCTCCGCAGAAGGGCAAAAAGGCACGTGGGGTTTCTCGTTCCCTGTCATCCGTTTTGTTTTTGTTTCTTCTTCCGATAATCGCATGTCGAATTTCTTTGGAACTATAACCATTGGCCCTAAACACGCGTTCTAAGTGTCGCAGCTCTTCTTGTAGATGCTGATTGTCGGATACCGCCTTTGCCCTGTGGACCAACGTATTCAGTACGCCGCGCTTCTGAGATGGGTGATGAAAACTAAGGGCGTTTAGATAACGATCAGTGTGTGTGGGTTTTCTATAACACTGTGCCCCAACCTTCCGTTCGGCTTTCGACGTACCAATACATCCAGAAAAGGAAGTGCGCCATCTTTTTCGATTTCCATCGTGAACTTGATATTGGGGTGAACGCCGTTGAGATAGTTCACAAATTCATATAGGGCTGGTATCCCATGATTAACAACTCTTTTATATGATTGAAAATTAGGTTTAGGATGGAATGTGGTATACATTGTTGTGGATAAAGTGAAGTGATAGCTACTGTTTTTACTTTCTGTTCCACAGTTCTGGAACTGCTTCGCTGTATAATGTATGTAAAGGGTATTGCAAGAAGAGTGCTGCTTTTGTTATATGAAATTATGAAGTTTATTTTCACGAAACATAGTACCATGTCCTAAATCTTCCCAATTCGGATATGGAAAATGATTTTAGGCATATGTCCCCCTCCCCTCCTCCCCAAATTGCACTGGCATGTGT
>CM061920.1:94170668-94220682 GCA_031002005.1 Vandiemenella viatica
ATTTCGCTGACACTTGTTTCAGTCGTGAAAGGTCATAATTTTTTTTCATTTTAGGTACCAACCTCACTAGAAACTAGATTATTACAACGAGAGTTTTCGGATTTTTTCTTATCATCATTGAATCATGTGTTGTTTGCTTCTTCATTAGAAATGTTTATATCACTTATTACAAGTTGCTTTTCCCGTATGAAATTCGCAAAGATCGATGTTTCCTCACAGATTCCTGCTTGTCACCCGTTATCATTATTAGCGAATTTAGTCATGTAATGAAGGGGCCTGCTACAATCAGGCTTTCATCGGGTTTTTTTTAGGTACGGTCTTGAGTAATTGTCTGCATCCTCCACCCAGGGGGGAGGGGGGGGGCTAGGGGGCTCAATTTAGTTCTACGGATTCGAGACCCGTAGAGGCAGACTCAAGCCCCCCCCCCCCAAAACGAAAATCCACTGAAGGCAACCAAGCACTCTGAACCAAAATTCACTCAAGCCAAGCCCCCCAAACCAAAATCCGCTCAAGCCCCCCCTCCCCCAAACCAAATTCCTGGATCCGCCCCTGCCTCCATCTGATATATATCCTCAACTGTTGTAAACATAATTGTCAGCATCAAGAATAAAAATTCTGTAGCTGATAATGTGTATGTATCGTAATATAGAAACATATATGAAAATTGATCCAACTTCGTAAGCGTTCTAAGATGGTAAGAATTCGCTGTCATGCAGCTGACGACGATCAGTGCTGTGTGCCTCATTAGGACATCAGCGGAGAATTGGCACAGGAGTCAGCGATTTCGCTTTTTTTTTTTTTTTTTTTTTTTTTTTTTTTTTTTTTTTTTTTTTTTTTTTTTTTTTTTTTTTGCTGCTGCAGCCTCTCTCCGAAAATAGATGAAATTAGCTCATTTAAAAAATCCCAATGAACTACATTTTCCTCGCATTAGTAGATTTTTCTCCTACCTTAAATTTTTGCTTTCTCCTTTTATTAGTACTAGTGATCGCCCAGCGATCGAAATTCGACCGTAATTCATTAAGTTGTGTAGTTTCTTTCATGAAAGAGTAATAATCTAGTAATCCTCTGCATTACCTATAAAATTAAAACGATACACTCCACGCGTGACTGTATGCTAAATTTTAGCTTCTAATCTAACCATAGCAAATGATGAAATGTATTTATCGATGGATCATTTAGGCCGGAAAACTGCTCTACCTTTATGAAACATGCGCATTTAAATGTATGTATCAAAATAATTTCGTCATTTTGTGTGTTCGCTATTTAAAATTGGTCTATTATCATTTTGAATTTCACGCAAATAAGTATTCCTTATTTCTTGTCTATCTCTCTCACTCTCTCTCTCTCTCTAATGAAATTACTGAAATTAAAAAATCAAAAGACACTTAACCAAAGTTTAACATTTTAAATAATCAAATAACCAAATAGTATCTGGCAGAATCGCTACATTCCGTTTCAACGTATTCCTTTCATAACTTCAAACATTAATCTATACTTTATTCGAGTCTTTCGTTTTACCAAAGACCACAGAGTGTCTCAATGCGGGGAATTCACGTAAGAGCGTTGGCTCCGATCCTATTTCACGCGCACACGATCGTTCGCAATTTAATTTTTTATTTTAATAATCTATTTGTAACATGTATTAACTATGCTTATTATAATTTTGGGTGGGGTGGGACATTCTCCACCAGTGAAAAACTGTTACTGACCTGTTGAAATTTGTATTAACTGTTTCCTTATAGTGTCCTCTTCACGTTTAGCACTCTTCTTTTCCGGAAAAGTCGCCACGAATTAAATTAAAAATGCCGAAATATGGGATGCTCCGCAACCGCGAAATGTTAGCAGCACTGTAAAAATGACATAAAAATTATCGGTACAGGGATCATATCAACCTAAATAGGTTCGTTTTGTCGTAGTGATCGTGGTTAGGATGAAATTCGGCCTGGACCAAGAGTAAAAAGTTTGCGGGAAATTCGTTCTGCGCAGCCCTTGTCGCAAACCAGAGACAAACTGCGCATTTGTTTACAACTAAAGCAATCGATTATCTCTGACTGATTATATCGATTCCAAGGTTTGTAAAATATTATATATAATAGCTTTCTGTATTTCTTTAAGTTCCTCCGTTCGCCCAATATTCTGGCCGCTTGCTGCGCCATCTACCAGCCATCTGAGCGAACTACGTAGGCGAGCGAGCGTTTTATTTTACTTAATTTAATGTATTTGTAACACATTTTATATATAGATTTTAGCTTCCTTCACTTCTTCTCCATATAATCTTAAAGTATGCGCGCAATATTCTTAAAAATGTAACATAAATTTTCGCTTAGCGTATTAATATATAGATTTGCTATCCGATTAATATTCCATTAGACAACCATGAATACAAAAATTTCATTCTAATGTTTTGAAGTACGGTATCCCATTTGCACTAGGGTGTACGAGAAGGCAAACTTAACATTGTCTTGCCCGTGACATCCGAATCCCGCCATCACAGTCACAGTAAGTCGAGAGATATATGTGTTGAGTGCTGTAATTTGTCGAGCCGTGCGTCAAGCTTGTTTTACAAAAAGTGGGAGGCGCCGTGGGAGTTGTCTGTCGGATTGAGCTGCGCGCACAGCACTGATTTATGCATGTCGGAGGCCACTGCCTTCCAAAAAATAATAATAAATAAATATATAAAAAATGCCACGCGCTTTTGTAATGGTAATACTCCCTGTCGGTCGAAGCCCCGGAGTAACATAAAGACAGCCGTTTCCCGCGTATTTAGTGCATTCATCTTGTGCAAAATGCAGTGGCAATTCCCATTTGTTTCTAAAATGGTCGGGCGTAAATTCAGACAAGCAACTTGTTATTTCACCGAATGATATACACAAATAAGTTCGGTACTGGATGCTACTTCCTTCTTTTTTCTTTTGCACGGGACACTGTTCTTACGCCGAATCCTAAGAAACTGCTTCACATTAGGTGAAGAATTAGCTTGTTTTCTGCAAGAATGAAGTCTTTCTTAGCGTAGAATGTTGATGTAATAGGTTTTTTATTTGGTAACAAGCACAGTAAAAATGACGAAGCAGAATGTGTTTTTTGCAGGGCCGGCGCTATAGGATTCTTGGACTCCGGTAAGTGTTATTAGCCCCCTTTTCTTAGTCTCCCCCCCCCCTCATTTATAGTCCCCCCTCCCGTCCCCCGATTTTTTTTTTATTGTAAACTTTGATTTTAGGATAAAGTCAGAAAATTTTAATGAAAAAACATCAAAGATTTTTAATGTTGGATTGCTATTGAGTTTGGGGTACTTTTGACCTACTTACCCTTCCTCCCTCCCTAACGCCGGCCCTGGTTTTCTGAAATGTGTAAAAATTACCTTGCTCTCTCGGCTTGTTGCCAGATAGTATATTATCAACAGGTTTTCTTTGAACCATCCAATGAATTTTACATGGAAATGGTTTAATGTTTCCGCTGACAGTCTCGTCAGTCAATTAAATGTCTCATAGTAGTAAGTTTGTTTGAAATTAATATCAAATATTACCAGCCAAATAATCGATCATCAAGGGACTAATTTAGTGCTCACATATCACATTATTTCTGAATTTGAGATAAATTATATTGTTTGTTATCTGTAACTCCTTAAATTTTTTCTTTTGAGGGGAGGTCTTAGCATCAAGGAAGTATGGAAGAAGCACAAAACATACATAATTATTAATGACATACAAATCTTAACTGTAAGAATCATTGTCTTCAAAATTCATTGCTTCTAAATACCCAGGAAAAAAGTGAGTGTAGTGAGTTAATACTGTCTGCAATTCACATTGACAGAAATCAGTTTTTGATGTAAAATGATTAAAACATTTCTTGACCCAAGTATGTAGTGTGAAGAGCTGTTTGAGCTTTTGTATCTATGCATTTAATAACTGGACAAAGCTCATATTTAGATATTCTGTGCTCAACACGTTTTGAGATTATACACCCAATTGTGATTGTAATGTGTGTTCCTTTCAGAATCCTGACATTGTTTTGGTGCATTACCTGAATGTGCCATATCCTGATGACAATAAGCTGGCAGTAATTACCCCGAGCTTAGCACTTTGGGGTGACAAGAAGGAGTGGACTAAGGAGGAGTTGGTGTCTCAATTGAAGCCCATGTGTGAGTCGCCAGCCCCCTCATGCTACTCCAGTGTCCAGGGTGAAGTGGAACAGATCTGTGTTGCCTGCTGCATGTGTGCAATATTTCTTATGTCTCAATTTGCTATTGCATGTAGCCTTTAAATTGTCACTTTCTTTTGGGAAGAAAAGAGGAAAGGATAAAGTGAATATAAGTTACTATTGAACTATAAATCAGCTGATTGTCATATTTAGTCTTCATTACTAATTTTTTAACTTCTTGTTTATTTTGATTGGCATTTTTTGTTACATTGTATCTAATATTCTTTGAGATTTGGAAAGAGGAGTACACAAATTACTAGTGTCTTTTGAAATCAGAAGAGAATTAGTTTCGCGATAAGCATCAGAATAACACAATGCTGTTCACTGGAACTTCATTTCAGAAATGCCATATTAAATTGCTATCAGATATGTTGCACACAAACTAGTTTTAACAACGCCAGTGGCTTTTACATAGTTGCTGATAAACCATAAAATAGGAGGAGTAATAAGTGAACATACATGTGAATAATAAAATGGTGCAAAGTTAATAGCCTGACAAAATTGTGTTCAGGTTTTTTTTCTTTCCTTTTAAATAAGTGGACATACATGCAAATAATAATATTAATAGCCTGACAGAAGTTAGAAAATTTGTATTCAGTTTTCTTGTTTTCTTTTCTTGGTGCTAGTTTATGATTAAGACAACCTCTTCCCCTACTGTTCTCAGTTCTTCTCCCAGTATCTATCCAGTCCATTTTGCCAATGTGTGCGTTATATTGCTCAGCTCTCTCTTGATCTTCATCCTGTCTTTCATTGACTCCCAACCAATTACTTTATCACGTGAATTGACTACATCTGTTGGTAATTTTTGCAAACAAAAGTAGCTGCTCTCATTTGAACCATTCCAATATCTGTGTTTGAAATACATATTGTGAATCGTTTACTGCTCTTCCAAAATCCGGAGTAATTTATCACCATCTTGCTAGCTATTATGAGGTTATAGTTGCACACAGTCATAATTTTTTATATAACCAAGCATCTACAATGTACAAGCACTCTTTAAACAAAACAAATTTACTTTGGCTACGAATCCAGTCTTCTCACAATAACTTAAAATCAAAATTGATTTTTCCCCTTCATCACTGTTGCAGAAAATATTATCCAAACAAAAGAAGGACAGAGGTGAAATTTTAGTCTCTCATCAGAGACCTTTTCTCAAGTTACTTGCTTCTTACCTTTATTTCTTTTCTCTTACCCATAATTACCTTCCATCTATTCCTTACGGATAATTCATTCCACTCATATTTCCACACAAGAAACTTTCAAAACTGCCAATTTCCTCATAATAAACCAATTGAATTCATAATTTATTGCAACCATTCTTTTACAGAACAATTTTCTGAGGGAAACAACATTTGAAAAATGTTTTAATTTCATTTATACCATCCCTTTCTTGTTAAATTGGTACTTGCTCCATAACTTCTTTCTCCTCTTTACAAATCTGGGTACTTTACTCCATTCACACAGAACAAATTCATTCACTCCTTGAACATCAAAATTAAAAATGACACATTAAATTTTCACATTACCCTTTGTAGAAGAAAAGCTGAAATATCATGGGGGTTAGATTGCACTGCTTAGCTTCTAACACTGACTGTGTTAGTTCCTGTAACTGACAAGACACTGTTTCTTTTACTTAGTATAGCTAGATTCAAGTCACTTAGATTGGCCACCACCTTCATAAGAAGGAATGGTTACAAAGGGATCACATTAAGTGACAGGTGTTCATTAATTATTGAATGAAAAATGAAAGTCATTGGAAATCTTGATTGTTTTCTAGTTCTGATATTAGTTACAGTAAATTGTCTAAAATTGGTTTCGATGACTCTGAAAGATATCAGGTTCAACTGATGACAACAACCTCATGGTACAACCAAGAATCATTTGCCTAAACCCCCTCTTCAAATATAAAAGTTCATTGAATTTATGACATAGTCAATTTAACTTCAACCTTCTAAAAGTTCTCATGATGAAAGTCATAATTTGCAAACCCACTATCAGAAATTTAAAACTTACATCTCACACGCAGCCATGTGGTTACCAAAACCAGTACTGTTTCACTCACTATTACTGGTTGTCTGTGGTATTCCTATGCGCACTGACCACACCACATACACATAACCGCACCAGCCAAAGATCGAGGAACCCGTAATTCCACACAGCTGCCTTTATTCACTTTGCTCAGAATGAGTCCAAAAGTGTATCTGAATTTATTTGTGTTTCCTTCTACTAATTATTTCAAACTTTTTGACTTTATGAAATTACCTTAAAAATTATCTTATGAGTTTAGACCCTTTTAAATCTTCTCAACATATGCTCAATTAAACTCTTATTCTTTATTTTGATTCTGTTGGTGATCTCTTGGTTGCTATGGTAACCTACTTGTTATATGGAATTCCTTATAAATTTTTCTGAAACTTTATCAATCTGCAGATATGAGATTTATCAATATTTTCTCACTTAGTGATTTTTCCTAAATAAGCCATACTTTTACCGTAATTAGGTTCTGAATTTGACACATGTTGTGAACATATGATTTATTCTTTCTTTCTTCATTATTAATCTTAGTACTTTTACTGATACTTTGTTTCTCACACCCTACCCTATCTTATTTTGTTCCTGTTTTTTGGATTACAGTCGTTTATTCATAGTAAATTGCAAATGGTAAGTAAACAATTAACATGAGCCTTTGTCTTTTGCCAATTAACTTGCAAATCTATGTTCTATCATCTTAAAATTAATTGATTGTAATGTTTTGTTTCTTATTCTACATCATAAATTACAACACTTCCTAATTTACCACTGAATTAATGATTTGTTTTGATGTTGGGTCAGTTTGTTTGTTAATGAAGGTGCTACTTTCTTGCTCAGCACACTTCTTATTTAAATTTCAATTGAAGTACTTAGTTCTCCAATCATTTAATCTTGTTATATTATTCTTTGATCTTTCTAGTTTCACTCAAAGAGACATAGAAATATAAGGTTTCATTACCTAGCATTCAACCTGGAGCTGTAATATTCTTCATGAATGCATCTTTAGTCTCCATCAGTGTTGCAATTAGTTTTTCATTCAGTTTTTTCGAGAGATTCGTACTGCTTTACTGATTTCTTACACTATTCTTATATTCTTTCCAACCTCTTTAGCATCCTGTTATTCTGTGATTTTCTTTATTTGTTTGTTTTCCCTCTTACTCTGTCTTTATCTGAAATATCATTCCAGTTCTTAAACATATGCCTTTATTCACCTTTATTTTAGGCTACCTGTTTATTAAACCCTATCATATATATTGCAACTGCTTCACCATCATTTATAACTCTTGCAACCTTTCCATGGTTTCCCAAATCACTCCAGGCAAATGCCGGGTTGCTTCCTTCAAAAGGCCATGGCCGAATTCCTTCCCATTCCTTGCCCCCCATCCTTTCCCATCTCTAAAGACCTCGCTGTTAGAGAGACGCTAAGCAGATAAAAAAAAAAAAATCTTGCAACCTTGGACCTAAAGCACTTATCATTTAACTTTATCACAAAGATATCCAATACGTTCTTTCCTCCTGTATTTTCCTCTGGTACCCACTTTATGTAAAGTTGTCTTTCCCCACTGCAGTATTAGTAATTCTATTTCCTTTCTTTGCCATACCTGTTATATTTAACCCCCTTTCACCCCCCAAAAAAGGGAATTAAATTTCTGTTGTGAACTGTGAATATGCTGTTAGTGAACATTGCTTTTAAAAATTCTTAATTTTAATATATAATTTGCCCAATATGTGCAATCAAATGAATTAGGAATTTATTTAATCTGTATTATTTCCTTGGAAAATTTGTCGATCCATCAGTCCATCATTTTGTGATAGGTTTATATATAAATCCTTGTACAATGTTTTGTGATAGGTTTACATAAAAATACTTGGAAAATGTCTTCATGATTTCCATGGAATTCTATAATTAACTGTGTAGTTTTCGGGTTTGTCTGATTTCTTGTTAATATTTTTAATCTATTAAAGTAACATTGTGGAGTTAATGATATATCAATGGCATTTTTAAGCTTAGTTTTATGAATAAGTTAGCAGGTGCCAAGAGACATTTGCAGAATACTAGTAAAACCATGCTAATGGTAAGTACAAGAAATATGGGTGTTGCGCTAAATTCAGTCTTACATTGCACACTGTAGAAGGGGGAAAACAAGGCAAACAACCAAAGGTATTTTGTGTTTCATTGGGGGGGGGGGGGAATAGGTATTTATTTTTGGGATAATCCTTCCTATTACAAAGTTTCAAAATAAATATACACAAGGTCAATACCAAAAATAGTAGGACTGATTTTAAAAAAAAAAAATTATTGAAGATATGTTTACAATTCCTTAATCATCTTTGAAATAGCACCCTTCAGCAGCTAGACACTTAGAATTATGCTGCTGCCATTGGCCATACGCCTTCTGGAAGTCTGATTCGGTGATGCTGTTGAGAGCCCTCGTTGATGCTGCTCAAACGTCCTGAATCGAGTCAAATCGCTGTCCCTTCAGCTGCCTTTTCATCCGTGTGAGTAAGAAAGTGTCAGATGGAGCCAGATCAGGACTGTAGGTGGGTTGCAGCAATGTGGCAATGTTGAATCGGTTCAACAGTTGCCTCATGACGAGCGTGCCATGGCACGGCACAGTGTCGTGATGCAGTGTCCAGTTGTCGGACACAATTAATTCGATCTTGCAGGTGGTTTAGCACTTGCACTTAAAATTTTAAATTGACAGTTTCCCCAGGGTGAACGAACTCCTTATGAATTACCCCACAATGGTCATAAAACACTATCAGCATTGTTTTAATCTTCGATTTGCTAATGCGAGCCTTCATTAGACGGGAGGACGTGGAAGGCATCTGTTGGACTGATTCAGCGTTGCCACTTTGCAGCACCCCGCCTACAGTCCCAACCTGGCTCCAACTGACTTTTTATTTTATTCCCACAGATGAAAGGCAACTAAAGGGACAGCGGTTTGACTCAATTCAGCACGATCAAGTAGCATTGATGAGGGCTCTCAACAGCGTCCCCGAATCTGACTTCCAGAAGGCGTACGGCCAATGGCAGCACCGTAATTCTAAGTGTGTAGCTGCCCAAGGGTACTATTTCGAAGAGGATTAAGGAATTGTAAACATATCTTCAACAATTTTTTTAAAGTCAGCCCTACTACTTTTGGCATTGACCTTGTATATTAATCCTTGCCTAACATCTCATGAAAATCCTGAATTGATTGACTGTCATTTATATTAACAACAATCTAGAAAAAATAGGGCAAGTTGTACTTTATCCATAAACCTTACAGATTCATTAAAATTAGTGTTTTCATTATTTTGCTCTCTTTGAGCATTTGAAGTTGTTTTTCCCTTTGTGTAGCTCATTAGTGCACCAAACATTTATTTATTTTATGTAATTTAGCCATGGCTGATTTAAAACTGTCTTCTATATGGCTTTCATGCATTGGTACAGCCTTAGTGCCCTGTTTTTTTGCTTGAAATGCTTTTTAGTTTTCTGAAGATATTTTACAATTCTCTCCAAAGCGCAATGTAAATTGAGTGTGTTTATGCAAGTTACAAATTGGAATGTTTTGGAAATATGTTAACCAGTAAAAATTTTAATTAATGGTACATATTTATGTACATTGCATGTACCTAATGTTAGCATTAGTAGGTATTTTAGCATTTAGAGAACAATAGTGCATGCTTCCTGTTTTGTATATTAGTGTAATATATTTTTAATAATTTTAATTGTATATTTCAAGACTTTTTGTGCGTAAATGATATGACTAAGTACAAAGAAAAAAAATTGCTTTACTGGTCTTCGATGTAAAGCATAACTAAATGTTCCTGCGGTAATTTGAATTATTCCTTGTTCTTTCTTTATATGAAGAATTATATTAACTAGTCACCAACTCTAATAATTTAATAGTAGAACAATCCAATGAGGGGTAAATATCAAAAGATAGTTCAAAATGCAAAATTGATTATAAAGTCCAGTATTTTGTTTTCAAATTTCTCAGGCATCAGTAGCCTGGCAACAGGGGCAGATCCAGGATTTTGTTTTTTTTTTGGGGGGGGGGGCTTGAGCGGACTTTGGTTTGGGGGGGGGGCTTGGCTTGAGTGAATTTTGGTTCAGAGGGCTTGCGTTCAGTGGATTTTGGTTTTGGGGGGGCTTGAGTCGGGAAAAAGGTAGTATTTATAGCCTCCTCGGGCCTCAAATCCGTAGAGCTAAAAAAAAAAAAAGGTCTCAAAACTACAATGTCAGGGGCGGACCTCGATACGTTTGCCCCCCCCCCCCCTGGATCCGCCCCTGCCTGGCAATAGAAATAGTTGCAAATGCTGCAGATTAATTCCAGGATAATCATCTACACTCCATTCAATCACTATAAAACTATCTTCACTTGAAACCTCCTTCCCCTGACAAGGTTTTCATAGCTGATAAGTGAAATTCTGGAGAAGAATTCATTTTCTGAAGTTCCATTCCAAAACTAAAATGACTCCAGTACAAATCTTCAAAGTTCAGCTTCACATGATTAGCCTACAATGTGCCACTGTCCTTAACCATCAAGCACGCTCCTCACAAGTCCTCACCCTTACAACTTTCGAAGTGATGCCAACGCCGATGAAAATTTTCACTGTGTCTTGCCTGCTATATGTCGTCCTTTGTCTACCCTCTCTCTCTGTCTGGTTTGAGTTTCAAAGGCTTTTCCCAAAGTTTTTCCGATCTTCCTGAAATATTTATAATAATGTAGAACTTTTTTTATTTTAAGTACTTTATGTCCTAATTAATTTTATAGTATGTGTTTTTGTTTTCTCGCTATCAATTTTTAAATTCCATCTTTAGATTTACGCTCCAAACTATTTGTTCTATTGCATTAGCTATAATGTCAGATAATTCTACATATTTCTACGATTAGTTTAATGTATTTTACTCACATCTAAATGCCTTTATTTAAAAGATGTAACCTCTCATAGCTTTCACTTCCTTTGTCCGCCATTATTAAATTCAGATTAAATTCTTCAAAATTCAGTACGGTATCTTACATTAGCAGCAGGTTATTTTGATTGAAACTTACTTTAAAAAAAATTGCTCTTTCATAAAAAATAGGGTGCCTCCCAGAACATGAATTCGGCATAATTTAGATTTGAATGTCCTCATTTCTTCTTCACTAACAGTGTCACACCATCTTGTGGATCCATTCCAACCTGACAGGTTCATAAATTTTGCTTTGAAATAATTTTAAAAATACTTCCATTCACCCTAACAATCTCATACTACTGTCATCTTATCTCCAAAATAAGCTCTTTAATCTAATGTAGTTTGATTTCATTTACCAGTTTTATCCACAATTTGTTTTTTTTTGTTTTTGTTTTGTTTTTTTTCCTTTAGTGAAAAACTACCTTGAAATTTGTCATATTTACTTTAAATTTCGTTTGTAGCTGTCTTTTTGACTTCGAAACCAAGATCCATTACTTTTATCCCTGTATCTTAATTTGTTGACTACCATTCTTTCATACCCATTGTATATCCATCGCATATTGCCTCACCCACACTACAAGGCTCTCTTGTTCCGAATCTATGATTTCACTTAACTCCCTTTAGAAACTTTGTATGACATTGGGATCAATGTGATTGATATGTTCCCTACTACACCTGATAGTGTTATCTTCTAGGGGCAGTATCACTTTGTGTATCATACCCAAAATGATACCAAGCATTCTCTACTTCTCATTTACAGTTTTCTATAAAACCAACTATGTTACATAAGCATTAACAAGTTCAACTGATTAGATATAGTATAGAATAACAACTTTATTTATTGAATATAACAATTTTACAAAAACTTTTCTTTGTTGTTGAAAATGATGAACTTAAATTCTTCAGGAACATGTTAGCAAACATATTATGAAGCAAACTTTTGAAATTAAGAAGCCATTAACAGCGAAGTAATTTGCTATTCATAAAGCAGTTCACTGATGCGTACTTTCTTCCTGACATGCGTCACAAAAAAATTAACAGATCAGGAAACACTAATATAATTAATATAACATTGATGCAATATGATGTCTTCTTTGTTGTGAATAAATGATCAACAATTATGCTTTAAATGTCTTAGTTAAAGTATATTCAGTTGATTATGTGTATTCTGATATATTATTTGTTTCTGTATGTGTTGCTTCAGCATTTTTAACTTTTGAGTTCGTGTGAACTCTTTGTGTGTGTACCTTATAATGTTGCTCGCTCCATCCTTGTAACTGCTGTGCTGGTAATTTTTGTTGAGATGGCCTTAATCATTAAAATACTTGTGTAATCTTAAACATTGGTGTTGTTTATGTTGTAATAAAGCATCTTGTTGCTGTGCCATCAGTATTGGTTCAATATTTACAAGTAAGTTTCACTTCACTGTGTAGTAATTTTTAAAGCTTCTATTTTAGATAATTCAATTTTACAACGTGTACAAAATGTATGTCCACAATATATTTATTTTTAAATTAATGACAGAGAAAGGAATAGTAGCTTATTACAGGTAAGGGCAAATTAAACAAATTCACAAAAAGTGGAGATACTTAGAGAAAATTGAATTTTAAGGTACACACTATTAACTGGCATAGTAGCTTAGTTTACATTTATTAGTCAAATGTACTTAACAAAAGAAATCTGATTGTATGAGAAATTTTATTGAAAAAAGTGACACTATGAAGGGTTATAAAAAAATTCAAAGAAATCATGATTTTTTTTCCTTACTTTATCCATAAAAATGGACTTATGAAAGTCTGTAACTGGTTTTCAATTGATTGGTAAGCAAATAATTTTACTGCAACACAGTTACTTTTGATGATGTTTTAATTTGCGTGAAGCGTTTCGAGAAGTGATTCTCATTTTCAAATGCAATATTAGTACATTTTTAATGTGTGAAGTGCTTGTGTCAGTTTTTTGCAGGACATTAGTAAAACTTATGGAGTTTTTGTTTTTTAAGGTTTCTTAAAAACTCAACATGACAGAATGTTTGACACCGTTTGAAACTTTCAAACAGTGTACATCACAAAATACCCATATTTAATGTTATGAGAACGTGTACATGTGAGTTTCTGTCATGGCGAGTTTTTAAGAAACCTTCAAAAACGAAAGTCCAAAAGTTTTACTAATGTCCAGCACAAACTGACACAAGCACTTCACACATTAAAAATGCGTTAAAAATTTACTAAAATTGTGTTAGAAAATGAGAATCACTTCTCGAAATGCGTCACACACAGCATCAATTAAAACATCATCAAAACTAACTGTTTTGCAGTAAAATTATTTGCTTACCAATCAATGATTTTTTTTTTTTATTCTCTGCCAGAACAAATTAGGGTCTGCTGGCTGGGGAAAATGGGTTTCTCTTTGCCATAATCCATGGTTTATGTTTGTTGTTAGAAGGTGTTCTCTATGCACATCATTTTAGTTTGTTTATGAAGTATTAACATAAGAATATACCATTTTACCCATTTCTTTTTTTAAATCTTCATTTTTCATTGTTAGAAACAGTGCTGAAGGTCATCAAATATAATCCTCTTCAGTAATATCACTATTTTATTTTTGATCTCATCCACAGTTTGGAAATAGGCCCCTTCTAAATTTGATTTTACCTTGGAACAGTTAAAAGTTGCATGAAGCTAAATTTAGTGAATAAGAGGAGTGGTCTTCTTAATTACAGAAAGTCATTTTGACAGCACATGGTAGATGGGAGCATTGTCCTGATGCAGAATCCATGTATAGTTCTTCCAGAACAAGGTCCTCTTCTTCTTCACTTGTTACCAAATTTGTCTAAAACCTTAAAGTCATAGTCCTTATTAACAAACTGATACTGTAATACCCATATCTTCGTGATGAAAAGGGCATTAACTTCTGAATTCTTCCATCTCCCATCCTCCATTCTCATAACATTCCCCAGCCATTGGAATCTTTTCATTTTTAGTCTCTCTGCAAACACTACAATCTTTATTTTTTCTGATCCTATTATTCCCTTCTGACATTTTCTATTTCTCTCAATATAAATATGCCCACCATGTGTGTGTGTGTGTGTGTGTTTATGTATTTGGGTGTTTCTCTGCTACTCTACCTTGTGCTGTGGTAAGTTTTGGCCTTCTTCTCCATTCTTAATACCACACCTTCATCACATCAAACGCTCTCTCCCCTACAGTCTAGGCATTCGGGGTAGTCACATTTGTTCCAATCAAGAGGCTCTTCAACAATATGCCAGCAATATCTCTGAAGCCCTGATTTCCCACAATTACCCACCAGATTTAGTTCACAAACAGGTTTCACATGCCACATCACAATCCACGCAACCTATCAACAATCCACAACCCTCTAAAATTCACTATAGCCCTGTTTTGATCACCCGTTACTACTCAGGCTCTTGGAATCCGTCAACCGAGTCTTGAGAAAAGGTTACGGCTTCCTTCAAGCCTGCCCTGAGATGAGAAACCTCCTTCCTAAAATCCTCCCTCACTCACCCAGAACCTGCTTCAGCAGACCTCCAAACCTCAACCAACTCTTGGTCCATAAACACGGGGCCCCCCAGCCTGCAAGACAGCCTCAAGGTTTATTTCCTTGCAATAGATCCTGTTGCAAATTATGCAGTATGCACCCGCCTGCCACCACCTTTACCAACCCCGTAACTGGGGAAAGCTTTCCCATCACAGGACTTGCCACTTGTGTATCCTCCCACCTTATATACCAACTCACTTGTAACCATTGCCCAGCCTCCAACATTGGACTCACAACAAATCCAGTGGCCATCAGAATGAATGGACACGGACAATCGGTACACACCCAGATGTACCAACATTTTTAACACATGTTTCTTGGTTCGGGCCATCAGAGTCCTCTCAGATAAAAGCAGTATTTCGGAACTTAAAAGGTGGGAACTGGCTTATCAGTACCAACTGCATACCAGACAACCACCAGGTCTAAATTTAAGATAGAAACAATTTTCCTCCCACCCATCCCCCTCACCTCCACCTTCTCCCTCACCACCCTCCACTGTTCACCAGAGTCTATCTTTATAGATTGTAACTTCAAATTTTGCTTATTTTTAATTTCAGATTTCCGAATATTTGGTTTTTCAGCTGTTTGCACATATGTACATTACTTAATAGGAATTTAGGACCATTAACTGAGATCCACTGCACTTTCGCAACGGGTCCCTACAGTTTTACTTTTTATTTTCTATTCATTATCATTTTCCAGCCTATGCTTTTCTACCCTCTCCCTCACTTCCCACCATGTTGTTCTCCCCCCCCCCCCCCACCATTAGTTTATTCAGTTGGCTGCCAGCCTTCTCACTCCTACTGATGAAGAGCCATGGGCTCAAAATTTATATTTCATGTGTTCGTGTTTTTTTTTTTTTTCATGTACCAATGCTGCAGGAATCCTCTTCTATGGTAAACGGTGGTTTTTATCTTATCCTAATGTTTAATGTAATTATTGTGATATATAACATGGTTGACTGATGTTTCTCGTTTGGAATTCAAAATTCTGGCAAAATTCGTAATTTGGGCTAACTAGATTTATTCCCCTGTCTTCATTATTTTCTTTTTTAGTTGTTAATATTACTTGTGCTTTGTTCAAATTACATATTGACCTTCTTGATTCTGTCTTATGTGGAATAGCTTGAGCTGTTGAAGTTATCCTCCACATTTAATTAACTCTTTGAGCTTTGTGTACCTTTCAGCCCTAATTTCAGTTCTGCATTCTTAGCATCAGTATTTTTATATTACTTAAAATACTTTTTACTTTTTTATAATGTTATTTTATGTCAGGGGATTTTTTTTGTTTTTAATTTGTTCAATTGTTGATGAATACAAGATGGTATTCAAAGGTAGAGATGGTAGTCAATCAGGTTTTTGTAGTGATGATGGAGGGATTGGTAGAAGTAGTAGAGAGCTCCATATTCCCTTTAAAGTATTTGGCACTAGAACTAGTGCTGTAGTTAGTGACTTTCCCCAGACTTTACTTATCAATTAGTTTCCTGTGTGTTATTTATTAAAGAAGGCCTTGATAACTGTCTAAAGAAAAGTCATTGGAATAAAAATATTTAGTTACAGGTTAGTAATTATTGTGCAATGGTTGAACACCATCCAACAGTGAGCACTTATTACATTGGTGGGAAATACACTAGCATCAGCACTTCAGCATTTGAGGAATATAGTTGTGAGACGACTGTCAAAACAACATTTGTTTCATTATTGTTTTGGCTAGGAACCCAAGAATTCCTGAAAAACTGTTATTCTGTAGTTTTTTCTCTAATTTTACAACAATCATTGAGTATTGCTGTTTTTAGTTAGTCGTGTATTTTAAAAAAAGTTTTTACATTGATTTTGTCAAGACAAATTTTCTCCTTAAAAAAAAAAAAAAGTAATAAAGTATTTTGTACAACCAATTTTTATCTCTCTACTTTGTGGTTTTAAGAAGAAAAACAAAAAAATGGAAGAAAAATTAGTTTATGGCGATATGAAAACTTTATAAATGGGCTGAGGCAGATTGAGCCAAATTAATACCATAAATTTTTATGATTTGATGGTCCAAGATTTGATGCATTATTTTAGTTGGTTCCACCTACGATTAAAAAGCAAATTGCAACCATGACAGATGCAATTCCAACATTCTTTTAAATTGACTTTTAGTAAATGATACTAAAAAAAAAAATTGGAACTTTCCATTATTTGGTTATAAGATTTCTCTCTTTAAATTTATTTAACAACTAGCTGGTACGCATGACTTCGTTCGTGTTTGTGACGAATTTGATTTGACAGCTACCGACATCTAACCACCATAGTGCATAGTGCACGATGGGAGACTCGATGCTATTACCACACACAAATGCCAGTCATCTGCGCTATGTAGTTCAGGCAGCAAAGTAAAGTTTATGGACACACATGTCTTTGGACGAAATACGAAAATATCCTTGATCGGCCACTTTCAACCATCATATCTCCCACACTCACACAGTTACTGAAATTTGGCAAACGTTGTGATCTAAAGGTGTGTTACTACTATACACAAATGCCAGTGATCTGCGATAGATAGTTTTAGCTGTAAAGTGATACGACACCTGCGTCTTTGACAGAAATATGAAAGTGGTGCAGGTCGACCACTATCAACCACCATATCTCCCACACCCCCATAACTACTTACATCTAACCACCATAGCGCACGATGGAAGACATGATGCTACGACCACACACAAACACCAATGGTGTGTGGCAGAAGAGTGACATATACCGAGACACATGGCTTTGGTCGAAATATGAAAATATCCTTGATTGGCCACTTTCAACCACCATATCTCCCACACTCACACAGTTACTGAAATTCAGCCAATGTTGTGATCAAACGGTGACTCTGTGTTACTACCACTCACACAGACGCCAGTGACCTGCGATAGATAGTTTTCGCTGAAAAGTGATACTCCAAGACACATGCGTCTTTGGCAGAAATATGAAATTGCCACAGGTCGACCACTTTCAACCCCCATATCTCCGACACCCCCATAGCTACCGACATCTAACCACCATTGTGCAAGATAGAGACACAATTCTACTACCACACACAAACACCAATGGTGTATGCTATGTAGTTGTGGCAGAAAACTGACAAATGCGGAGACAGATGTCTTTGGTCGAAATACGAAAATATCCTTGATCGGCCACTTTCAACCACCATATCTCCCACACTCCCACAGTTAATGAAATTCGGCCAATGTTGTGATCGAATGGTGAGTCTGTGTTACTACTACACACAAACGCCAGTGACCTGCAATAGGTAGTTTTCGCTGAAAAGTGATACACCAAGACACATGCGTCTTTGGCAGAAATATGAAAGTGGCGCAGTTTGACCACTTTCAACCATCATATCTCCCACACCCCCACAGCTACTGACATTTAACCACCAGAGTGCACAATGGGAGATTCACTGCTACTACCAGACACAAACATCAATGGTCTATCCTATGTACTTGTGGCAGGAAAGAGAAGTATAAGGAGACACCAATTTTTGATCGAAATATGAAAATGCCCTGCATTGACCAACTTAAATCATCATATCTTCCACATCCCCACAGCTATCGCCATTCGGCCAATGTTGTGCATTAAAGGAAACTCCATGCTACTTCCTCACACAAACACCAGTGATCTGTGCTATGTATTGGTGGCTGGAAAGTGAAATATAGGGAAAAACACGTCTATTTTTATATATATATATATATATAAGATTTCTCCTAAGCCTTATATTTCTTCTGTCTCTTTTTTGTGCTCATTTACCTTGACAATTCTATAAAGGGGATTGAGTTCTGTGCATTGTAAAACAAGTGTTCTGTCTTCAGGTTTTTAGTATTTGGTTCATGTTTTAACTGAACATCAAAGAAAAATGTTACAAAAACAAAATTAACAATTTGAAAGCAGTGTACTGGCTAGTATCCCATGATCAGATGAAGGGATACCATTTAATATTACCCAAAAATGAAATAATATTTTTCAGACTGTTCAATATTATTTATAGTTATAAATTTTGTACAATAACAGTCTTGGAAACGGGTAAAAGTTGTATTCAATAAGAAAAAATTTCAACAATTTTTTGGATGACAGGAATTATTGTGTGAATTATAAACTGAACCTTCCTCAGAATGTACTGAAACCTTCATCTTTATTTATATCTGAAGTGCTAAGCAACTTGATTGTTTCTGTTAATGTCAAAATATTATAATACCTTTCAACTTGAAATTATTGTCTGTGATTTGTACAAATATGTTTCATAACACTAATTAAATCTAAGATAACAACTAGAATGGAAGGATCCAGATAGCAAACATAGTTTTTTTATGCTGTTGCATATTTATGGATGCACTTAATTGTAGACATTGAGCAGCTTCTTTGGGCTTCATAGTGAGCTTACACAATTTAATTTTGTCTTATAATAACATTTATTAGACTCCATTACTAAAAGTTGTTCTTTATTTCCAGTTTTCAGTGAAGATGAGCCAGACCTCAATAATGAGTTGGAAATATCGGTGAGTGCATCCTCATTTGTTTGTCCAGAATATTATAAAATTGATAGTGTAGTACTAGATCTTTGAAAGGCTTTTGACAGAGTGAGCCATAAAATGCTGCTAAATAAGGATAAACGCTATTGGAGTGGATAAAAAGTGATTTTCTGGGCAGAAGAAATCTTAATAGTTAGAGAGCAAAATGTTAGGGTAGGAAATGCAGTATCAAAAGTGAACATGGGAGTCCCACTCGGTAACACTTTGGGACCATTGTTATTCATTATTCTAATGAATGAGTGTGTTGATGGTTTGCTGTCAGAAGATAGATTGTTTGCATATGACATAATGTTATATAATAGGATCAAAATGGTAGAAGACTGGACAGCTACAGGGTGATCTGGACAGGTTATCTAACTGGGTAAGTCAACATGGTATGAACATAAACACAAAGAAGAGTCAGCTTATTAGGCATGCAGATAAAAATCTAAAGGTTCATTATAATTATAAAGTGGGGAAGGATTTGCTTGTTGAAGACCTGAAATGTAAACACCTTGGCATAACATTTGGTAAAAAATGTAACTGGGCAGGACACATTGGACAGGTAGTAGAAAAACAGATCAAATTCCTTTACTTGTTGTGAGAGGATTTACCAGAGAAGTAAGGGAACTGGGTTAAATAACTTTGGTCTTTGCTTGAATATGATAGGGACCCACATTTTTGGTATCCAGTACAGAAGTTTGAGGGCTGTTAGACTTATCTTTCGAAATTACAACATAACACAATCACTGATATGATAATGGAGCTGCAATAGGATTCATTGGAAGACAGAATGAGTGTTAGGAAAGTCACTGGAGTGTACAAGGCATATATTGGTGATAGGGAATGGAAAGACATGGGTGGGAAAATTAAGAGATGTGCATGAGAGGGAGAAGGTGACCATGATCACAAACTGGCACTCAATTTCAGGCATAAAGGTGAGGAAAGATTCTCTTTCCTAGGGAAAGGGGTCAAAGATTGGAATAAATTAGACTGAATAAGATCTGGTTTTCTTTTCCACTAATGTTTTTGATATGTGGTATGAATGTTTTTAAAATAAAATAGTTTTCATTGTGATTGTTTTTCATCAGCTATGCATATTTATACTAACCATGACATGTTCTACATCTCAGAGGTCTTTCGTTAACAAGGATCTATAGAACTATAGCAACAATGATGATGATAATAATAATAGTATTATCAGAACTTTTGCATATTTATTTAACTAAGACCTGTTGAAATTTACATTTTATTTTCTATTTTCCTCTCTTGAATTCAGTTATGAGGTATTCAAAAAATAAATACCGGTATGTATAAAGTAGAAATCTTTCCCCCTGATACATATACAATTTGGTGTTTCTGTGGTACAATATTATGATTTATTAATAAATGACATTAGTGATTTTACCATCAGATGACAACATGAAAAGTTGTTGATGGGAAAAAACATTCCCCACTTAGTTCAAGTGCAGAAATGCTGAACCTTCATTTTTTATGGTCTTTCCAAAGCAGAATTTTTTGAGGAATTGAGCTTGTTTGAAGTTGTAGGACAAAGATATCTATGGAATTTTGGGTATTAAAACCGTTTCTCGAGTGTCACAGCCAATTACAATAGGGCCCTCAATGGGTGATTTGTTCAAATCAATAGCTTGCAACCGTGTTTCATTGTACAATTTCAGTGGTTTTTTTGATAATATAATCAGGGCTTCTAATTTCAAAACCAGAGTGTGTTGTGTCAAGCCAGGCAGATGAAATTAATTGAGGAACAGTATTATTCAGTGAACAGTACAGTATCCACTGAGTGGTTCAGTTGCCTCTGAGCATTAAATTTTTTCAATTTGTTCAGTAGTAGGTGATCACCATTTAAATATGTAAATCACTCAAAAGACTTAAAATGAATAAATTGAATTTGGATGTAGTGCAGTACAGAAAGTTTGTTAAATATTTAATGAACATTTTCTTCAGTTGCAGAGATATTAGTCATAGAAAAAGGATCCACAAATACTGCCCTAAGGCTTCTTCAGACTGCTTTCCTAAATTGTGGGGATGCAACATTCTCAGAAATAAATAAACTTTTGAAGCAATTAAATCCTAAAAATTCTTATAGCTATGCCAACATTCCATGTAAATTAACTGAAAAGAAGTTCAGATGGTATCAGTCACATACTCACATCTGTAATGAGTCCTTAATGTAAGGTGATTATCCAAACAGACTAAAATATGCAGTTGTAAAAAAATTATTTAAAAAAGGAGTACCGTCCCAATTCTTTACTTTCTAGATTGTCAAAGATTTTTGAGAAAGTCTGTTGTAGAGTAATAAAACATATTGCTCACTGTAATAGTCTCACTACTTTATAGTGTGGATTCCAAAAAGAATCATTTGTCTATATATTCATTTTAAAATAAAACTCATGAGAAACTGAATAATAAAATGTGCTTTGTTGGAATTTTTTGATATCTTGCAAAAGCAGTTAACTGTGTTAATCATGAAGTAATTTCGAAAAAAATGGAATACTATGGTATTTATAGAACCACAGGTAAATGGTTTTATCCATACATGGAAAGCCAAAAGCAAAAGGTATCCCTTTTTTTATTCTAAAATCAATAGAGATGCTTTGTCAGATTGGGGAAAAATAAAACATTAATGTTCCACAAGGCTCTGTTCTAGTACCGCTTCTGTTTTCATTAGGGGGCATCCATTAATTACGCATGGGTTTTGTTTCCGGAATTCCGGACTCCCCTCCCCCCTTCATGGTTAGATTTGGTGAGATCTAGTTGGGTTCTACCTCTCCCCCCCCTCCCCCACCCCCTCCTCCTGACCGATCTCGTAATTTTTTGTGGATCTTTTTTTCCTGTTCATCAAGAAATTAGGAAGATGATGTGAAATTTGTGTTGACACCCTCCCCCCTTTTCATCAGACTTTGTGAGATTTCGCCAGATTCCCCCTCCCCCATTTCACCTCATGTAATATAATAACACTTTATGAAAAGTTCAAAATTTAGGAGAGAAAAATAGGATTTTTGAAGTTTAAATGTTGCGGCATTGTATTGTTCTTCTTTGCATAGTTGCTTATGTTACAGATAGAAATCAAAATTTAAGAAAAGCACCACTGAGGAGTAAATGAGGTCTCAAAAATTAGAACAAATTTCCCTCAGCAACATACATAAATTGCAGCTTGAAGTAAAAAGAGGTTAGCCAGATATTAATTTTAAGTTTCAGTCTGACATCAAGGTTAGCTGTTAACTGTAACAGGTTAATTTAATAGCTTGGCTACCAATTTTCAAGAAACCTTGCAACTTAATCTGGTTCAAGTAGTATAAACTGTATTAGCAGTGGTCACAGCTAATAACTAATCTGCACTACTCCCCCAATCAACAGTACATCATTCCTATGCCATTTCTCCTTTTTTTAAAATAAGGTTTTTATAAGCATATATTTTAGTCTGTTTAGAAATACAAACCATTCATTACATATGTTGACATGTATATGACTTATACTATTTGAACATTTTTGACCGATTTGGCTCTTTACAGCTGGTTATCCCATTTTTTTTAATTTTATCACTTTCCTAAAGTTGTTCAGACTTGTCTTTTATCCGATTGTTGTGCTTAGATCTGCTTCTATTTTGACCATCATTCAGACTTTTATTTATTTTTATTTGCTTTCTGAACCCTTAACTGTCTGTTTGCTACTTAATTTTCTTGTTCTATTATTTATTTAGTATCCAGATTGGCCTTACCTGACCATTGTGCTTGCTTATTCTGGAGTTGTCATTTTATAGACAGTTTCTTAAATATAAGACTGGAGATTTTCTCGGCATTGCAAATGAATAAAATGTTCTCGGGTAACTAGCCGAGTTAGTCCATCGTTTAACCACGACGTTTCGGCGGTCACAACTCTGCCGCCATTGTCAGTTTCTTAAATTTTGCTATGTGAACATTCATTCAGACATATTGTTAAATGTTATTGTATGAATTGCTTAGAGGCGTACATACACTAATGACCAGAAAAAATGAATATAAAGTATCTATTGTTTCATGATCAGTTTGGACCTCAATTATTTTACAATGCCTTAATTAAATTTCAGAGAAGGCAGTAGTATATTATTAATAAGGTTATGTATGTTTGTTCATATTTCCTAAGGAATTAGTTATGCAAGAGGTAGTTGTCTGAAGGCTCAGTTGTTAAGGTGTCTGACTGGAGATTGAAAGGTTCATGATTCTAATCCTGGTCTTGGCAGGCATTTTAAAAGGCCCTTAGCCTGGCCTCCACCTCTCACACAGCCTGCTTTGTAACGTAATTGCCAGAACATATCAGTGGTTTGGATTCCACATTAAGCTGTAATCCCCTATATTTGGTAGAATAATCAGAATAGGTTAGTTTGCTAAGGGACACACTGTACGGTGAATCAAAAACCTGTCACCAGGCAGGTTAACAATCCTTTAGGATCTCCGCAACAACAATGCCATTTGATTTGAATTGATTTTATTTGTGTAGGAGTTAAAAAATAATAATTATTCCAGACGGCGGAAACTGTGGAAGCAATTGTAACACAGCTTATGGAAAAGCAGCGTGTTGCTCGAGCAGCTGCTCTTAGCAAACAGCTAGAGTGTGGTTGCCCTGATTCGACATGCGCTGACAGTAAGACATGCTCACACCCTATGAGGCGCATCACATCTGCTTCAACTGAAGTAGACAGCAGTAACCAGGTATTTACTAATACAGTTAGTAAAAGGCATAAGAACAAAGTTAAAACTCTAATAATTTTCTCTGTGAAATGATGCTTAGCAGTTATGACTACTTATTGTATAATCTGTTCTTTACAAAATATTTACTCTTCCTTTTTATACACTGGTATAATACTTGATACACTCTTTACTGATTTTATAAACATCCATTATGGCTTTCTTGCATTGAGAGTTATATTGAACACAAGTACAGAGCTCTGAAATTTCAGAGCAATGTGTGGTATCACTGTGCTCTTACTTAAGATTCTGTTTGTGGGTACAATGTTTTACTGACAGTTTGATTACAAATTATTTTTGAAGTTATTAAAGATTTACTAGGGATCAGAGCCACTAATATTCATGTAGAAGACGTATTGTTGATGTCAGTAATGCAGTAACTGAAGACAGTGGATGAGAAACAATATTATGGTTGTTAATTTGAAATTTTTTCCTATAGTATTGCTTTTGTCAGGCATTAATAAATCTTTTGTGAGATAAAAAATTAAGATACAATCATAGTTTCAAAATTGTTGTCTATGTTTTAGAACATTGATGTATTTATTTCAATCATGATTAACAACTGTAGATAACACTCTCGGGATTCTAGCCGCGTCAAATAAAAGTCGACTGGCGACGTTTCGAGAGCCGGCACTGCTCCCATTGTCAAGCCCTGCTTAACTAACTAAAACTGCCTAGCGGTAGTCTTTTATATAGGGCTACCAGACGGGAGAGGAGGGGAACTCGCGCGGAGGGCGAGTCTGCTTGGTGACATCATGTTCCGGTTGTTGTTATACCCAAATATGGTCCGTTCCCGTGTGTTTCGTAATTGTCTAATAACTGGCCTCCATGTTTGACTTATGTTAAGTCCTTGATCCCGATTTATCACATTGTTATTAACTCTGATTTCAATCGCCTCTTTCACGACACTATCCCAAAAATTATTAGCATGGCAGAGGCGTGTCGTCTTGTCAAAGCACGGCTCATGACAGTTTTCAAGGGCATGCTCTACTATAGCCGATTTTTCTTTCTGCCCCAACTTAAAGTATCTTATATGCTCTTTGCGCCTTTCATCGATCGTTCTCAAAGTCTGTCCTATATAGGAAGAGCCACACTCACAAGGAATTTTATACACTCCAGGGGCCCGGAGATTTATACAATCTTTCGGGGTTCCTAATAACTGACGGATCTTAGGCGGGGGCCGAAAGATGGAGTGGATGTCTTGCTTGTTGAGCAGCCTGGCTATTTTTGATGTCACCACTCCGCAGAAGGGCAAAAAGGCATGTGGGGTTTCTCGTTCCCTGCCATCCATTTTGTTTTTGTTTCTTCTTCCGATAATCGCATGTCGAATTTCTTTGGAACTATAGCCATTGGCCCTAAATACGCATTCTAAGTGTTGCAGCTCTTCTTATAGATGCTGATTGTCGGATACCGCCTTTGTGGACCAACGTATTCAGTACGCCGCGCTTCTGAGATGGGTGATGAAAACTAAGGGCATTTAGATAACGATCAGTGTGTGTGGGTTTTCTATAAACACTGTGCCCCAACCTTCCGTTCGGCTTTCGATGTACCAATACTTCCAGAAAAGGAAGTGCGCCATCTTTTTCGATTTCCATCGTGAACTTGATATTGGGGTGAACGCCGTTGAGATAGTTCACAAATTCATATAGGGCTGGTATCCCATGATTAACAACTCTTTTATACGATTGAAAATTAGGTTTAGGATGGAATGTGGTATACATTGTTGTGGATAAAGTGAAGTGATAGCTACTGTTTTTACTTTCTGTTCCACAGTTCTGGAACTGCTTCGCTGTATAATGTATGTAAAGGGTATTGCAAGAAGAGTGCTGCTTTTGTTATATGAAATTATGAAGTTTATTTTCACGAAACATAGTACCATGTCCTAAATCTTCCCAATTCAGATATGGAAAATGATTTTAGGCATATGTCCCCCTCCCCCCCCAATTGCACTGGCATGTGTGAAGTCTGTCCATCAAATTTGCAATGACTGCCTGTAGCATAGCCATATGATAGAGGCTGCTTCCAAAGTCGGTGGCCCGGGAGATAGAAAACCGGCTGTGCTATTTGAAATACAGCCGAGTTGATGTTAAATTTCCCGCCGGTCCGTGGGAGTACCGTGGAAGACCCCGGAGTGCATGCCGGCTACCGGAAGACAATTAAAAACGCCCGCGAACCCAACTTGTGGTACCGGCTAGTCTTCCTGGGGCAGCCGAGCTCATCGGGCACGCCACCCATGTGCAAGTTTTTCCCGAACTCTCTTTTTTAATGTTGAACTCTAGTTGTGAAAATGCGAGTGTAATTTATAAAGTATTGCTAATGTGAACCGTTTTTAACTTAGGATTCTGCAATCTTCGGGTACATATATATATCTAGAAGTCCGATGTAATATATGTTCACGACTGGTGTGGGTTAAGATATGAACGCTATTAAACTTGGAAATTTAATTTTGTTATTCTTTTTTTTTTATGTGATTCTTAATAAGCTGAATCACTGGCGACCGCGTCAGCAGAATTTGCTGTTTCAAACATTTTCGTAAATGTATAAATCCCACCATCCGCGAGCATTAGTCTGCTTTTCTAAGAGAAGAAATGCAACATGGCTACCTATGGACAGGACTCTCGCGACCTACGAATAAAGTGATTTATTAAGTAAACCGACGAGAAAAAAAGTTAAAACGGTACATCAACAAACTTGTGAAGTGATAGCAGTGCGCCAGAAGATCCAAAACCAAAGAAGACGAGGAGCGGAGATATTTTATGCGGCCGCAACAACAGAGGAAGACCCGGCAGCGATAATTCGGGATAACAACTGATTGGAAGAAAATTGGAGGGCTCGCAAGCGGCGCAGAACGTCGAAAGATAAGTGCAGTGCAGATAAAATTGAACAGTTAAAGGGAAACCCATTATAGGCGATTTTTTTTTCTCTCCTCTTTTTAAATTTTCACCATGAATAAGGAAAGCAGTTTTGAAAATGGGGGGGGGGAAGCTAGTAAAGAAGATCCCCCAAGCCAGGAACCTTTGTTAGTATTTTTAAACACCGAGATACCAATCAATGAAAGTTTGTCACCAGCTCCTGAAAGCAGTCCACCAAACTATGAAACTTGCTCTCCCATACTCACTACAAATGCATCAATATTTGAAGCATTTGAAGGTCCAGCAGATCCTGAGAAGGATAATCCAAACCTGATAGTTAAGATTTTCACAATGTTATCAAATTTATCAACTGATATCCAAACTAAGTTTGAAATACAATCAACTGAAATACAAAATAAATTCAAAAGTCATGCTGAAGATGTCCATAAAAGTTTCAGTAATGGACTAGCAGCTCTGGAGTTAAAGTTAGAGGGTAAAATAAAGGAGGAATTAAAAGGGGTGACACAGAAACTTGATGAAGTCTGCAGTGAGATAGAAAAGTGTAAACAGTCATGCCAAGTTGTTAGACAGGAGACACAGAAACAAGTTGAATGCCTTGAAGTAAATGTCAGGCAAAGAATTGATAGTAATGAAAACAATATAGCAAATATCAAACAGCAAAATACTCAGTTGAGTATAAGACTTGAAGGAGTTGCAGAAAGAGTAGATGAAGTCGGTGAAAAGTATATTAAATTGGAAGCAGCTGTAGATGAAGTTGCAATAAGCTGTGAAATATTGGATAAGCGAGTGGGGAATTTAAGTGAGGAGATGACTAAAATTCCCAACTTCGAGAGTCAAGTAACCAAAATTGGGGAAGAATTACAAGAAGTGAAGTGCCATCTAAAGAAATCACAGGTGCAACATGTAGTTGGTTTGGCAAACCCAATGTCCCTGGCTATACCAGAAAAAATAGAAATTGAGAACTTTAGTGACAAGGGAGGGATCCATCCAGTAAATTTTATCAACAGTTTTGAGAAGTACAGGATTTTCAGTGTTTATGATGACAGTGAAAAAATGAACAGTGTATATCAAAATTTAAGGGGTAGTGCTCGAATTTGGGGAGAAAGGCAGCTTCAGATTTGTAAAACGTATGGCAGAATTCAAAGCAAGTTTCCTAAATAACTTCTGGTCAGAGGAAAGGCAACATGAAGTTAAAAGGGGTCTCTGGTATGGCAGGAAATATCAACCTGGGAGGGAATCACTCAAAGATTTCCTTCTAAATGAAACTTCCAAATGTTATTACCTGAATAACCCACCACCTGAAAGAGAAATTGTGTTGGATGTTGCTCACAGGATGCCAGGGGAGATTCAAAAACTTTTGGTCATGCATGATGTCAGAACGATTGAGGCAGCGAGTGAGTTTGTGCACCGATATGAAACCCAGTGCGCTAAAGATAGATTCAAGGAGAGCTACCAGAGCAGGAACCAGTTTAAAGATCAACGGGAATTCCGTCATGAAAGGCGAATGACATATGATCAGGAAAGAGGAAGAAATCAATTCCACGCCAACGGAGGGGGGAGGAATTCTCCACCACATAGAAATAGTGAAAAACAATGTTCGAAGAATTGGAAGAAAGGGAAGTCCTAAAGAATACTTTAGCCCAACAACGGTAGTAAGTAGTAATGATGTCACAAATGATCCCGGTACAAGCCAACAAACTAATGGTAGTGATACAAAAAACTGAAGACTGCCGAAGTTTTTGGCCCGACTGAGGCAGATGGGTTAATAGGGTCAATACAATCAAAACAGAGGAACCAGCTTAGAAGTATTTTCCACAACAACCCGAGTGTAGACTTAGCAGAGGAAGAGTTCAGAAGGAAGAACAGTTGGTCCAGGCTCCCATAATCTTAGTGACATGTCGTGGAAAACAAATTGAAGTAGCTATTGTTGGATTCAGGTGCCGAAATTTCATGCATCTCAGAAAATTTGTTTGAGAGTTTACTGGAAGTTGCAAATCAAAGAAACTATAAAGTGGTTTCCTTACCAGTAAGTGGGATGTCAGTTATCACTGCCACAGGGGGCAAGAGCAAATTAGTGAAAACGCAGATGTTGTTAGAAGTAAAGTTGGAAGACTATTTCTTTGAGTTTGTTGTTTTTGTGGTGCCAGGGCTTACGATCGATTGTATTTTTGGCATCGATTGGTTGTGTGCTTTTAAAACCATCTTGTATTTTGAACAAGGATTATTGGATTTTCAAGTTAATGGGTCCAAGGGAAGAACTAGTATGAAGAAATGTTGGAAGGAGAAGGAAATGGCATCAGTTAATGTACTATCGTGGGGAAATGCAGTAGCCAGTGGGAAAGAACCCCAATTCCTTCAAAAGTTTATAAGGTTTTGTGTATTGTCAATGCAACCGAGCAGACAGGTGGAGAAGAATGAGTTAAGAATAGTGGACAGTGTTAGCAGTGAACACCGTACAAAGCTAAGAAATCTGATAGACGAGTTTAAGGAAGTATTTTCAGACCAGCCTGGACTCGTAAAAGGTTACGAGTGCAATTTTACCGTCAATTGTGCGACACCTTTTTTTTGTAAAACCTTACGTCATTCCAGTTTCAAAGAGGAAGCAAGTCGATGATGAGATAAACAGGATGTTGCAATGGAAAATCATAGAAAGATCCAAGAGTCCTTATAACAACCCACTCGTTGTAGTCACAAAAGCAGACCAATCTGTCAGGTTAGTTTTAGACGCTCGCACTTTAAATAAAATTCTCGTCACTGAAAGAGACCATCCGCCCCCGGTTGATGAAATATTACAAAGCTTTCAAGATAAGAAATTTCTAACTTCCTTGGATTTAACTGCATCCTATTGGCAAATTCCAATTGCAGAAACATCCAGGAAATATACTGCATTCTTGTACCAAGGCCGGAGTTACCAGTTCCGAGTTTTGCCATTCGGCTTGAATAATGCAGTCGCGAATTTCATCCGTGCGTTGGATCAAGTCCTTGGTAAGGAATTATTGAGCAAAGCACATGTGTACGTCGATGATATATTAATTGCAAGCTCAACCATCGAGGAACATTGGAGTACATTAAAAGAAGTATTAACCGCTTTAAAGAAAGGGGGGATGACTATTAAAGTGAAGAAGTGTGTTTTTCTGACAAGCAAAATTGAATTTTTGGGTCATACTATCACTCCATCAGGAATAACTCCCAATGAGGAAAAGCTTAACGCTATCAAGAATTTCCCAAGACCCAAAACAAGGAACAACTGTTGAGTTTTCTTGGACTTTGTAATTATTATCGTAAATTTATCAGAGGTCAAATACTGAACAGCCCACATTTTGGGAAACTCAAGAAAAAGAATGCACATTGGGACTGGACTGAGCATTGTGAAGAAGATTTTCAAGAAGTAAAAAGTAGTTTATTAAAGAAAGTACATCTAAGTGCCCCAGATTGGAATCTTCCTATCTGTATTACCACGGATAGCTCGGAATATGGCCTGGGTGTGGAGATCTTCCAAGAGATAGCAGAGGGAGATGAAATAATAAAGAAACCCCTCGCTTTTGCTAGCCGGATTCTAAACCAGTCTGAACGCAACTACTGTGTTACACAGAAGGAAGCGCTGGCTATTGTTTGGACCTTCCAAAAGTTTCGTTACCTCCTTTTAGGCAGGAAGGTGATAGTACATACTGACCACAAGGCACTGTCGTTTTTGAAGAAGTGTAAATTAGTCCATGGAAGGTTGGCAAGATGGAACTTACTACTCCAGGAATATGACTTTGATATTAAATATATTCCAGGAAAGGAAAATTTTGTAGCAGATGCCTTGTCAAGGTTACCAGTAGGTTTAGAAGAAAGCGAGTCAGCAATGTCAGTAGGGAAAGAAGCTCGGATATTTTACATTAAGGGAGTGGATGGAGAAAAGGAGGTTAAACATTGCCTGAAGTTCATGAAAGAGGAGCAAGAAAAGGACCCCAATATAAGGGAGTTATTAGACAAGTTAATTGAGAGTGACCCACAGTCAAAGTTACGCAAATACTACATGCAGGTGAGTGGAATTTTATTCAGAAGAAACCATGAAGCTAGTTCAGAGTGGAAAGTATGGGTGCCAGAAAACTATGTGGACCATTTTATTAAGCAACATCATCTTAGTTACGGCCATTATGGTATAAACAAGTGTCATATGATCATGAAGGAAACCTTGTACTTCCCTAATATGTCTCGGCGGATACAGCAGGTAGTTTCTCGTTGTGAGTTATGTCAGAAAACTAAAGCAGATAACGTCAGGAGGGCCGGGGAGATGCAGTGTGTGATCCCTGATAAACCACATGAACTAGTTGCTTTAGATATCTTTGGCCCACTGCCTAGGTCCCGTGGGGGAGTAACTCAAATTTGTGTGGTCATGGACATCTTCTCAAAATATATAAAGTTGTACCCACTGAAGAGGGCCACAGCCAAAGTAATCTGTTCAAAGTTAGTTCATGATTATATACCACAGGTAGGAAAACCTGACAAAGTATTGACAGACAATGGACCCCAGTTCACAAGTAAAGCCTGGGCTGAATGCTTTAAAGAGTTAAGTATTGAAACAGTTAAGACGTCTTTCTACCATCCACAAGGGAATGCAATAGAACGAGTAATGAGAGAGCTTGGTAGGTGGTTCAGGACATACTGTGAGGACAACCATAAGAAGTGGGCATACGAATTAAGTGAAATTGAAGGAGTTATCAATACTATTCCCCATGCTTCCACTTCACTAACACCATATGAAATCATGTTTAAGAGGGAACCTCCCCGAATTGTTTATGAGCTCCTCCACTTTCCGATGAGGGATAGTGATTATCCGGACAAGATTAAGATAGCTTTGGAAGAGTTGAAGAAGTGTGCCTTAAGAAGAAAGGAGGCCCATGATAGGAACCTCAAACCCACAGCATATGGGATAGGTGACCTAGTTCTGTTAAAGACACATTTTAAATCATCATCTATAGACAATGAAATTAAAAAGTTTAAACTGTTGTACGAGGGACCTTATGAAGTCGTTTCCCGAACCAAGGGAAACTGCTATACTTTGGCTCACCCTAAACATGGTAAAGTTAAAGGAAATTATAATGTGGTGGCACTAAAGCCTTTCAAGACAGTTAATGTGACATACGGTGGTGTTCCAATATAAAGTTTCCTCCAAAATGAGTTAATGAAAGTGGAGTAATAAACCGTGTATGTTGCTGCGTTCCTGACATGAATCAGTGCTGAGGGAGTAAAAGGTGGTATGTTAACATGAGAGTCAACAATCCACATAGAATACACCTGGAGCATCGTCCAAGACAAAGAAGACATCAATCATGAGTAATAAGTGTTCTGGATGTGCATCAGGAAGTGGTTTTTATCATTATTATTATTAGTGTTATTTGCTCCATTGTTGCCGATGAAGGACTCCATGAATATTAATTGTAACATGAAATTCCGTAACGGCTCTGGAGTACAATTCGTGTTAAGTTTATTTGGATGAATATAAATGACTTTGTATTGTGTATTTTGTGATTTAGCATAAGCAGACTACCGTTGTATCTTTGTTCTTTCTCTCTAAATATGTTAATGTTCAGTTTACAGAATTTTCTTAGAGGGAAGTGATACTTTAGTAAAAGTGACAATAGACATTTGGCATGGACAGTTAAAACTATGGTCTAGAACAATCATCGCACCCCAAAAGATGCAATTCAGATAATAATATATTGTGTGGTCTCTTTGATATAATCTTGATGTGTTTCCCTGTCTCCTTGTGAAGCTATTTTGATGTTTACTGTTACTTATAAATTATTTTCTGTGTACATTTTAATAAGGATGTGTTTGGAAATATGTATTGAAGCCCCACACCAGTAAAGGGATATTATGTATGGTATTTAGGATAGGAACCCGAGGTTGCAATTTGTATGTGAGTGAATGTGGAGTGAAGTTTGTAAGTAATCTTGGGGAGCATTAGTCCATTGAAGAAGTTCATCATGGCCATTTTGTCTGAATATCCAAAATCTTATGTTAAACTTGAGGGGGCTGTAGCATAGCCATATGATAGAGGCTGCTTCCAAAGTCGGTGGCCCGGGAGATAGAAAACCGGCTGTGCTATTTGAAATACAGCCGAGTTGATGTTAAATTTCCCGCCGGTCCGTGGGAGTACCGTGGAAGACCCCGGAGTGCATGCCGGCTACCGGAAGACAATTAAAAACGCCCGCGAACCCAACTTGTGGTACCGGCTAGTCTTCCTGGGGCAGCCGAGCTCATCGGGCACGCCACCCATGTGCGAGTTTTTCCCGAACTCTCTTTTTTAATGTTGAACTCTAGTTGTGAAAATGCGAGTGTAATTTATAAAGTATTGCTAATGTGAACCGTTTTTAACTTAGGATTCTGCAATCTTCGGGTACATATATACAGGGTGCGTCACCAAAATCCGGACAAATCGAAGAGTTTTTTGAAACAATTTTTTTTTCACAAAATATTAAATATAACAAAAAATACTTTTGCATGGTTTATCAGGGACCTCTATAGAAAATAATTATTCAATATATCCCCCTTTAGCTTCAATAACTGCCTCCAGTCTCGGCCTGAAGCGGTCGCATGCTCGACGTAATGCAGCCGAGTCCATGGCGGCGAATGCTGCTTCAATGGCGGATCTCAATGATGCGACGTTTGGATGTCGAGACTTGTTGGACATCCTTTCAACTACGCTCCAAACGTAGTAATCCAGAGGATTTAAATCGGGACTGTTTGGAGGCCAAAATTCCTTTGACCAAAACATGTCCAAATTATCGGACATCCAGTTTTGAACCAAATGGCTCGTGTGGGCTGGTGCACCGTCTTGCTGGAAAACATACGGAGTTCCAGACGCCACTGCATCAATCCACGGCTTCACAACACTCGAAATAACGTTCAAATAAACTTCTTTTGTCACAGTTTCCTTGTTTTTAAAAAAATGTGGGGGCATGACATGACCCTCGCTCGACACAACACTTAGCACGTGAACACTGGCAGGAAATTTTGTTCTGGCAACAATAGGGATATCCTGTGGATCATGTGCAAGCTAACGGTCATTTCTTCGATTATTTTTGGCATCAACTGTAAAAATCTTTTCATCAGAAAAGAATCTGATACGCCCAGCAGCATCATTTTTCAGTGATGACAGAAGCAAATGGCAGCGGCTGACTCTTTTTGTCCTAGCAGTCTCGGAGAGCATTTGCCTAACCTTCAGTGTGTAGGACTTGTATCTAAGGTCTTCTTCAGCAATTCGACGCATTGTTGGTTCGCTTACACCAATGATTTTTGCCAGAGATCGCAATGACTGCCTTGGATTCTCTGAAATCAGCTCTTGAGCCCTTTCGATGACTTCAGGTGTCCTCATTGTGCGGTCTTTCGAGTTACGCTTCCTTGCCGGTACTTTGGAACCTTCGTTTGACTGTTCGTTTGACTGTTCTAACGACGAATATTTTGCTACAACATCATAAACTGTCGATTTTGGGTACTTGAAAAACCGAATTATTTCAACTGCTGAGCGCCCAGCGCGAAGACCTTCGACAATCGCGGCTCTTTTATCATACTCCGCACTTCGCTTCAACATCATGGCCATTTTGAGGTTACCACTGTTTACTAGAAACGTTAGACACTGCAGAGCGCCAAACACGATCTCTGGCGGAAGAAAAATGTGGCGGGAAATTTAAATTTAAAATTGTCCGGATTTTGGTGATGCACCCTGTATATCTAGAAGTCTGATGTAATATATGTTCACGACTGGTGTGGGTTAAGATATGAACGCTATTAAACTTGGAAATTTAATTTTGTTATTCTTTTTTTTTTATGTGATTCTTAATAAGCTGAATCACTGGCGACCGCGTCAGCAGAATTTGCTGTTTCAAACATTTTCGTAAATGTATAAATCCCACCATCCGCGAGCATTAGTGTGCTTTTCTAAGAGAAGAAATGCAACATGCCTCACAAGACTTCGCGTAGCAAACAAGTTGTTGAATTTCTGCCTTTAAGTCATAGATATTTTGGGATTTTATTGACATACAACAATGATATCAGATAACTCCCAAAGGAGAAAATTGCAAGCGATTAAGTCACATGACCTTGGTATCTATTGTCACAATTATGCAAGATCAGGCGATCCAGAAACTGCTTGTGGAGCATCTCAGTTGTTGCACAGAATGTGTGACAGTTGGATCCATACTGGTGAAACCATAACTCTTGAATGTCCATTCCATTTAAATGAGGCCACAAAAAATCTCTTATCATTACATGAAATTGGTTTCCATTAAGTGTCACAGCTTGTCCTGCTTCATCTTCAAAGAAATAAGGACTTATGTTTCTGCCATCCCAAAAGACACTCTAAAGCATCCCTTACTATGGATGTAATTCCTTTTTTTGGCACCAGTATGGCTACAATACAATACATTCATTTTCCATTGATCCCAATATAAGAGACTGGCTCTGTGGGATGTGGAAAGTTGTCAATTTACAGATAAACAGTTGCATAACAAAATAATAAGTACACCACTAGATGTACAGTCGTAGTATACATGGTACATTAAACACTTCCATTACAAAATAATACATACACCAGAAGATGTACAGTCATAGCATATACGGTACATTAAAAAAAAATTCCATATCAAAATAATACATACACCACAAGATGTACAGTCATAACATAAATGGTACCGTAAACAATTACGTAACAAACTAAATACATACACCAGGAGATGTACAGTCATAGCATACATGGTAAATTAATTATGTGAACTATATTTACACAAGATACTGGCAGTTATTTTTTAGATACCTTAGAAATAAATTCTTCGACAGAATAGGAGTTGTCCATTAAAAATTCTTTCAATTTTTTCCTGAATTTATTCTTATCATCTACTAGACATTTAATATGTGTTGGGAGCATATTGAAGATATGTATCCCTGAATATCGGACCCCTTTTTGAACAAATGACAATGACTTGTAAGTCTTGTGAAGATTATTTTTACTTCTAGTGCCATAATTGTGTATTTTACTATTTGTTTCAAACAATGTATAATTTGCGACTACAAAGGACATTAATGTGTATATATACTCAGATGCTAAAGTTAAAATCCCTAACTTCTTGAACAGCTCTCTACATGAAGTTCTATTGCTAACCCCACACATAATTCTTATTACACGCTGTTGGGCTTTGAACACTTTGTCTCTATGGGTGGAATTGTCCCAGAATATTATTCCATATGACAATAAGGAGTGAAAATAAGCAAAATAAACTAGCTGCCTCATATGGAGATCACCTAAAGCTGAAATTGTACGAATTGCAAACGTGGCTACTCCCAATCGCTTTAGTAGGTCAGAAACATGTACTTTCCAATTTAAATTATGATCAATATACAAACCTAGAAATTTCACACACTCTACCTCTTGAATGGACTGGCCTGCAAATTTTATGTGTTATGGTGTTAATCTGTGTGATGTACTGAATTGCATATACTGAGTTTTATCAAAGTTTAAAGACAAGCCATTAGCTGTAAACCATTTATTAATCAGTTCAAAGACATAATTTAATATATATTCTGTAGATAAATCTGGAGTGTTTTTAATTCCTATGTTTGTGTCATCTGCAAACTGGACAAATTTTGAGTTTTTAGATGAAACACAGGGTAGATCATTTATATATATTAAAAACAATAGTGGCCCCAATATAGAACCCTGAGGTACTCCACATCTGATTAATTTCCACTCAGAAAACAGTGGACCTCTTAAGGCAGCCTTAAAATTCTCCATTGACACTTTCTGTTTTCTATTTAGAAGGTAAGAACTAAGCCATTTATTAACAATGCCATCTATACCATAATACTTAAGTTTCTGTATCAGAATTTTATGATCTATACAGTCAAATGCTTTAGGTAAGTCACAAAAAATTCCCACAGGAATTAATTTATCATTTATTCCTTCTAAAATATTGTCAGTGAATGCAAATATAGCTTGTTCTGTTGCATGACCCTTTTGAAAACCAAATTGTGATTTTGTTAGAATATTATTATTTTTTAGATGTTCATAAACTCTATTGTACATTGCTTTCTCAAAAACTTTGGAGAAGGCTGTTAGTAATGAAATTGGTCGGTAATTCGATACGGCTGCCTTATCTCCCTTTTTATAGAGTGGTTTAACTACAGCATACTTAAGCCTTTCTGGAAAAGTACCCTCAAGTAAAGATATATTAAATAGATAACTTAGTTTATTACTTAATTCTGTGGAGCACAATTTAATTAATCTGCTGGAAATCCCATCATAACCACTTGAGTATTTGCTCTTAAGGGATTTGATAATTTTTCTTAATTCTTCTGGAGTAGCTAATTTTATAGACATAGAGCTAAATTTTCCCTGGAAGCCTTTTTTGACAAAATCCACACTCTGTGTCACTGAGCTATTAACAGTAAACATATCAGCAACAGATAAAAAATGTTTATTAAAATTATCAGCAATTGAAAAAATAGATTCTACTGAATTTTCTTTGACAAAAATATCATTACTTGTTTGATTACTCTTTCCTGTTTAATTTTTTACAATGTCCCATATTGTCTTAATTTTATTTTCAGAATCATGAATTTTATGTTTGTAGTACATACTTTTAGATTCTTTAATAACCTTTTTCAGTATTTTGCAGTACTGTTTGTAATGTGTTTTAACATTTGCATTCTCACTGTTCCTAGAGGCAATATACAACTTCCTTTTATTAATGCATGATATTCTAATGCCAATAGTTATCCAAGGCTTTTGTTCTTTTGAGAAGCACGACACTTTTTCAAGGGGAAGCAATTTTGAAAGAAATTTAATGCAATGTTACTAAAAATGTTGTATTTTTCATCCATACCTTGAGCACTGTAAACCTGTTCCCAGTTTGTGGTATTCAGGCACTTTCTAAAACAAGTAACTGGCTCATCATTTATTACATGCTGAAGTTTAAAGACATTGCTCTTAGTGCTAGTTCCTATTGAAGTGTTGATGGTAAGGATTGCAATCCCGCAGTGTTTTCAATCCCGCGGGATCCGCGCGGGATTTGTGCCAATCCCGCGGGATCCGTGCGGGATTGGTACAAGCAGTTTTTTAACGCATATGTTTAAAACATAGTTGCTTAAAACATTAATTAATTAAATTAATAATTCATTTTTAATGTTAAATGATAAAAATTAACAGTTTTGATTGGCAAAATGACATTAAAACTTTTTAGCTTGTCTTAAGTATTTCGAGGTTTTACATTTTTGTTTTTTAATCTAAATCAATTTTTAAATAAATAAGAAAAATGGAAAATATTGTCTTCGGACATATTATGTGCCTTACAACACATCACATAAGTTTAAAAATATGGTTTGCTTAGTGGCCAAGTTACCAGAAGGTTTTTTTTTTTTTTTTTTTTTTTTTTTTTTTTAATTCTAAATATACGTTCCATAACACCGAGAAAATCATTCCATTTCACAAAGTGAATATACTCTGTAAAGTGTAGACTTGGCTCAGAACAAGATCTCATAACTTTTTGTCACTGCACAAGCACGAGACTTGGCCTTTCTTTTTTCTTACAAAAATTGTTTTTGTGGAATTAATTATTATAGCTCCCAATTCCTTGATTGATCTTACAGTTAATTCAATGTTATTAAAAGAAACTACTCACCTACACGTAAAGTGTCAAGTATTTCAGATTTACTTATGTGGCGTAACGACGTTTTTAGAGTGGAAATTATTACTTTTTAGTAAGAAAGGAGACTTTCTCGGCGAATGATTGCAGTGAAGTCTTCATACGTTGTATCTCCGGATTTCATTGTAAAAACACGAAATTTCACACGTCAGGGAGACGGCGGAGGCAGCCGTCGAAGTATGGTGTTCCTACAACTCAATTCGTCGATACACCCGTGAAAACTTCATTATAATTTTTTTTTGCCTTTAGTCGAAATAATAACAAGTAGAAGAGGGATTAATCGATAGCCTGAGCGGCACATGTAATCAGGTGGCTTTCGTCAAAGAAACGCATTGAGACAGCGGCCAAAACAACAATAAGTCAAAGGATATACAATTTCCTTTTGAAAGCTGTTAAATAAGTAGGTACGCGATCGTTAAAATTACGATAACATTAGTTTTATATCAACGAATAATCAAATTTTAGCCGCAAATTAGGAAATTGTCACAATTACTTAATTTGCAAATACAGAAAATGGGAATAATGAAACCGTGAATAAAAAGCTGTAACCGTGTAGTTCAGATAACGTGTGCGACACTTAAAAATTAATTATATAGTTAGAAAATCATACTAAATACGCAACATAACTCAAATTACAGAAATGTGTACTCGAAACAAATGCAAGTTTTGATGAATACGTAAAAGTGTATTTATTTACTTAGGAATGAAGAAGGTTGACAGAAACAAACGTTTGTTCACATGAGTCAAATGCCAACTGCATGGGTACAGGCAAACAGTGCAATACATCCGACAGAGACCGAGTGGGGCAGCGATTCACGCATACTGACAAGCGTTTCCGCCGGATTTTGTGGATTGCGGATCCGCTTAATTTTGTGCGGGATCCGCTAGACCGTCTAATGATGCGGGATCCCGCGGGATTGCGGGATCCCGCTTTGCTGGATTGCAATCCCTAGTTGATGGTTAATAACTGGGCATCGTGATCCGAAAGTCCATTGATGGATGGCTTGATGGTATAACTGAATTTTGAGGTATCTAGGAAAACATTGTCTATAGCTGAGTGACTGTTATTCATTATTCTAGTTGGAAAATTAACTACCTGAGTTAAATTGAATCAACTGACTAATGATTCTAACATGACTTTACAGGGTAAGTTATTTAGAAAATCTACATTAAAATCACCACATACGACTATATTGACTTCTTTTCTGTTTAAAAATGTTAATAAGAGTTCAAACTGGTTCATAAAAACAGAAAAGTTTCCCGAAGGTGCTCTGTATACTGTTACTATTATGAAAATTTCATTATTGAAACTTAGCTGTGTAGCACAGGCTTCAAAATGTTGGTCAACACAATATTTGCTAATACTTATATCCTCAAAACTATAACCATTTCTAACATAAGTGACAAATCCTCCTTTCTCCAAGTTCGTTCTACAATAATGAGAAGCTAAATTAAAGTCAGTTACATTTGACATACCTATTCCTGAAGTTATATGGTGTTCAGACAAGCATAAAACATCAATTCTATTGATATCATTTAATTCTTTTATGTGGACTAGCAATTCATCCACTTTATTCGTTAACCCTCTGATATTCTGATGTAATAAATTAGTCGCCACACAATTTTTAATTTTGGTATCTGAAAACTTATTATTGTTTAAACTAATTTCTTTTAAAACTCTCTGCCTAATACATGATCCTAATCTAAAAAAGGAGCTGCCCTAACACCATTAACAACAGGATTCTTTTCATGTGAATTTGGGCCCCAATTAATTGTTTTGCTATGAGATCTGAAAGACCCCCCTTCCCTCTACTATTGCGGGAAGGGGGTTATGTTTATGCACATATCCATTTATGTGATAATGTGCCTTGTTACTAAATAAGATTTTGCTTGCAAAGTTGTTGTCTTCCTGTCATTGTCTCAAAAATCAATCAAAAAAATGTTGCCTCTTCTCGCAGTCAACCGCTTTCAGGTTATGCATTAACTGAATTTTATAAGGGTGGTAATTCACTTGGGAATGCTGATGAACTGATGTCAATGAACTAACAGCCACATTTGCATTAACCACCTCAATATTTTGCATAGAGCAGCCAGAACAGGGATGCACAGAACATTTCATATTCACTTTTGAACCCATTTCATTAAACTTTACCATAACTCTGCACACTATTGATTCATTCGGCGCTTTATTTTGCCTTAAAATCCTGTGAAGATGTCTCACATAGCTTTCTCAGTTCTGATAAAATATTTTAATAATTAACACACAATGCATGATAGTAAACTCCTCTATGGTTAGACCCACAATGAATCAGCAATGTGAGAAAATCAGACTGCAGCACCAATCGGAATGTTTACGAATACCGACTTGATACACAAAAAATGTGACTGTCTGACAAATAACAATATATTGCGTGATTCAGAACTGGCACCATTATTTTAACTCCCTATATATAGCTGTCCTACTTGCCAAAAGAGCACTCTCTTTGGCCAAAGGTCATCAGTACTGATTGTTTTATGGCTGGAATGTCAGTAAATAGCTCATGCAATAATTACATTAATAAATTTCTACTGATTCTAGTAATTTCTCTGCAAGATATGAAATTGGAGCAGTTTTTTACCAATATTTTCTTATTTTAATTGCAAGACCTTGCTGAAATATTAATTTAAATAGGATGTGATTAATAATTATTGGATTTAATTTTGACAGAAGAACTCGTGTTTAAATTATTTTTCCAACTTGTAGAGAACATTTGTCATATTTACCTTGTGTGTGAGTAAGTGTAGTGCTACTCTTTCATACAGTAATGAAGCTTGAAGCAATGCTGTGTTAATATTTAAATGATAGAGAACGTAATCACATGACTTTCCAAAATTAAAGTCAATATGACTGTGCAAGGGGAGGGGGGAAGAGAACATTAATTTTGATGACTACCCCTATTTAGGCCAGAATAATAGAATTCACTTGACTAGTTTGGGAAGGGAAGGAGGCAGGCACCTGTGGTGAAATTAGCCACATGTATGGTTCACTGTGCACCATTTTGTTTTAAATTTTGGCAATTGGAACAAAAAAAATATGTAATTGTTGCGAATGGCAGTGGCAAATTACTAAAAATTTTAATTGATAAATAAATAGATTTTCTACTTGGGGATTACTGTTAATTAAAAAACAATAGTTATACCAGGGGAAAAAATGAGCAGTTGAGGGGTTTTCTGCATGTAAGATTTGATTTGGGAGCTGTGTATTATCTGATCTGTTATTGAGGCCTGGAGCTTGTCAGTTGCTCACAAAGGGCTGATAGAACAATTCCCACCAGTGAATTTTGGATGTGGCCATTTCAAGGCATTCATAATTAGAATGTTTTAATGGAGTGAACTGTCAAAGGTAAGAACTTAAAGAAAGACATAGATTATAATATATGAAGAAGCTTTTAACTGATGGTGGAGGTTGTAATGGATATGTTAAGTAAGGAATGGTTGATTATGCGAAATGTAAAGACTGATGACCTACTAAAGATGACTAGAAAAAATGAAAGTAATGCTTATGATAATGGTATATACTGCTGTAATGTTGCACTTGAATTTCTTGAAATTGTTTCATTATTGATTTATTATTTATCACTACACCACTGCAGCTATGAATTATTATTCCTATTACATAGTTTTGTATTGAGTATCATCTTCATGATTCTAATATATTTATCCTAAAGTTTATATCAATTTTCTACTAACTGTGTTTTTAATTTTCAATAATATTGAATCTCACAATGCTATTAAATATTTTACAGGTTTCTTCGACAACTGGGACAGGGGGTCTACTACTTTCAACAAGTTCTGGATCTTCTAATGGAAATGGGTCTGCAAGTGGTGCTAGCACACAGAGACTTCATCGTTCTACATCTGTTTCTACAGCATCAAATATTCATCAGTCATCAGCGACTCCTCTTGTTCTTAGTCTATCTCAAATACAAGGTTGTTCAACAGGAAGTCTACTCATTCTCAACAGCTCTGCTACTAGTGGTAAGGACAACAGAATACATTTCTCTGGTAAAAGTTTCATTAAAATGTTTGTGTTAAACCTTTGCTTGTGTTAGGTAATTTCAGTAACTGTACAAGATTATCAGATGTACTTCTTATTTTGCTTGTAATATAAAATTTCACCATCTGTTGTTTTTTTTTTGGTTACAGGAAATACAGGTACTTCTGCTGGCACTGTTACATTCTCAAGTAAAGATAAAACAGTAGTGTTAAAACAAGAAGCCATGGATACAAGTTCATGTCGCTTACAAGATGTCAGTAACAATAATAGCAACAAAATGGATGTTACCAACGGAAATGCTCCTGCAACTTATGATAACAGTGCATATCACAGACAACTGCGGCACCATGACAAGAGATCATCGAGTGATCAGCTTCCATTATTGCTTAGTAGTGCCCCTCCTACTCCCACTAAACACATGGATACAACTAGCTCAGAAGGAGATCTGGCCAGTTATTGTACAACTGATACTGTCCTTGTAATTGGTACAGGATCTTCCAACAAAAATAATGGGGTGGTGGGCAACAGTGGAATTGGTGATTCTTCTGTCTCTCTAGGTTTCTTTAATGAGACACTAGACCTCTCACAGGAGGATATTCAAAGAACATTACAGGCAAATATGCCTTGTGGGAGTAGTTCTAATGTTGAAAAATCTCAACATGGCCAACACCAGGCTGATGATGATGATGTGATAGTGTCAGAGATAAATCCTATGGACTTTATAGATGGGTGCTGTGATGTTGTTGTATCACCTGATGAATCACATTCTGTGGCTGGTACTACTGTTGATGATGATGTGTTTGTTAACTTGGATGCGTTTGATATGTTAGGTGATTTTCCTGAACTGGAAATAATGGAACCAAGTGTTTCGGGAGATGAGTCAATTACTGTTCATAGTGGGGGTGGTGGAGTTGAAGACCAAGAAAATTCTACAGTGATTTCTGTTGAGCAACAGCATATATCACAGAGTCTTGATAAAGATGGTGATCAGTCATCACCTCAGATGGACTACCGTGAAGGTACTGCTAACATCACAGATTACTCTCCAGAATGGGCTTACCCTGAGGTAAGTTATAATCACAATAAAACAGATAATAAATGACTGAATATAGTAATTTTTCTAATTCTGTTTACAACAAAACACTGAAGAGGTGATTACCAATGTAAAAGGTATAAAATTGGAAGGAAATAAATAATAATAATTACCACCCCCATTGGGTACTGCTTACACAAACTTTTGGTGCAGTCTTTTCAATAGGTAATTAAATAAAAACAGTATAAATATGGTGAAAAATCAACTGAAATTGGAGCTTAAAATTCCAAGCTGAGGTAAAATGTTAAACTTCAGTGAAAGCTCATATTCTAAAGCTATGAATTGAGATCAGTTTATTACATCTTTTCACCCAAAGATTAAATCTATCATTGGCATTAGTTAGATTTGCCACTAGCTAACAAAGCATATTTTACCCAGGTTATTGTAATCTGTTGTTTGTTGGGTGAGCTATGAAAGAAGAGACCCAGTTTTAGTTATTTTTATTTATATTCTTCATGGCATCATCAGCCATCCTTTCTTGTAATTATATTTTGTTACAAACTTGTAATTTTCTGGATTTTCCTTCTATTCCTCTGTAACAAAATGTGTTTCTGTTAGTTCTTGTATGACAGTTAGAAATTAAGTTGTAGCATGCACAAACAAGCTGTCACTATAATCATAGTAGTTGTCAGGATATCACAATCTCTGTGTTCTGGGATGAGAAACTGGTGCAGTGATGGCACAGGTGGGCAATGTTTTCAACATGATACCATCATCTTTTCAATTTGTTACACCACTGTTTTACCCAACCTCGCATTCGGGAGGACTGCAGTTCGAATCCCCGTCCCGGCATCCAGATTTGGGTATTCCATGGTTTCCCCAAATCACTCCAGGTGAATGCCGGGATGCTTCCTTCAATATGCCATGGCCGATTTCCTTCCCGTTCCTTGTCCCCAGTCCCATCCCACTTCTAATGACCTTGGTGTTGACGAGGTGTAAAGCCATAAGTAAAAAAAAGTGTTTTACCCAAGCTCATAAAAGAGTTTTTTCCCCAAACTGTGGGAGTAAACAGCACTGATTTCCAGCAGCATTTTGCATTTTTGTTGACGAGAAACTTAATAATGTGTTGTGTAACTGCGGGCTGTACTTCTTTCTCACTCATTGTGATTGATACTGAGGATAACTAACATTATTGCTGCCTTCCACTTGAGCCTTCTCGACTGTCCAAACCACTGCAGACCCCTTACACCACTGACAGGCATGCAATTTAAAAATGCTCATTTATATTTGTTCTACCTTTGTATATATGATGCTATATCTATTGTCTCCCATTATCATTCCTTGTTTGAAATCATCGCTCACCTGCATTTATGAGAATTTAGGATTAATTTAATAGAAGCCTATTTTGGGACTAAATCAGGTTAAAACAGATAGAATAAGATTCCAGGTAGCCCATATGTAAATAACGACTCATGATATTAAGTATTATTTTTAAAAGTGTTTTGCTGACGTCACAAAATCAATTGATTCAATAAGTAGAGGACAGCCATCCTGGCTGGCATGCATTATTTCAGTAGTTTTTGGTACAGGCAGTTTGTATCGCTGGTGGAGCAAATAGCTCCTCATGGTCGGTAATCATAGTACATCCTAATAATGTGGTAGTTACACATTCATCTTGGTTAGGGAGCCAGATGAGAGTTTGTCTTCTCACATGAGTGTGTTTTCCTGCAAATCTTCTATGGAACTATTTGTCTGATCACCTTATTCAATAATCAGGTACCAAAATTCTGTAAGAGAAGTTTTGGAAGATAACAAATTTTATGAAACTTTAAAATTGTGTGCAGTGTGCTCATTTCACTTCAACCTTTCACATTTGGGGTATTACAAGTGTGTGGCGACTGGATAATTCGAATATTATATGTACCAGAGGCCACAGTCATACTTCTTATTGTTAAGGTTAGGATATTGAATTTGATTAGCCTCCAGCATCAACCATGTGCCTTACATTTAGCACCACAGTTATGTAAAATTCTTAACTGCTGAAGAATTTTTCAACCATTTTCATGTCTTCATGTAATGTTTTTGTGCTGTAATCCTGTCTTCAATCATAAATGAGGGATTCCTTCTCTATCCTTACTATCTTGGCATATTAATGAAAATAAGGGAGGATAGGAAAAATAATCTCTCACTGTTTAATAAACTACCTAATCGTATAAAACAGCTTTCAGATAATAAAGATGTATTTAAACAAAAACTTAGAGATTATCTTATTGGCAACTCCTTCTACTCCATTCAAGAATTTGAAGAAAATAATTAATTGTACTCATTATGACGTTTGCAAAACTCAGTTGCAAAAATGTATGTTTATTATTATTTCTTGTATTTGTAAAATATGTATATATATATATTTACTATGATATGACTCATATTATGTGTATATGTATCAACAATGACATGTTTCACATCCCAGAGGTACTTCCTCAGCAGGGATCCATGGAACAAGATTGATAAATAAATAAATAAATAACAGATGAAGGCAGTAAGGTTAAACAAGCACAAAAAAACACAAACATGCTTTACAATATTTTGGTTTAAAACCTTGTTCATTCTGCCATTTGGAAAGGAGGGGTGTGCATGCACCATGATATACTACATGACTAGGTGCACATCCACTCTTGCAAAATTAACCAGTACTATGTCATGACTAAGGTTTTAAACCAAAGTATTGTAAAGTATATTCATGTTTTCGTTTTTAAAAGCTTGTTTGGGCTTCCTGCCTTCATCTGTTATAAGTGACTGGTTATTTTTCCCATCCTTCCTTATTTTAATAGCCTCATGGCACTTTTATTGTCACCATCATGCAACTAACTTATTAATGAATTATTAATGTATACTAGAGAGAACAATTTGAAATAAGGCTAGCAATTATGGACACAATAACATTAGAGGGAAGGAGGAAGAGTGACAGTTATGAGAGGGAGAGAAAAAGAGTGAAGAAATTTACTTCATATAGATATCTAATATCCTTTAAGATTTGAGGAACACAATCCCATTTATAACTGGTGCTCTCAGGAATGAGGCTGTTTAAATGAGTACTGAAGAATAGGGGTTGAAGGTGACAACTATATGATTTCAAAATTTTATTCAGTTACTGATTGGTGTTCTTCATTATCTGCTGTTTGCACTTACTGGAATTAATTGTGCATAATGTTTTCCATATTCAGTTTTAATTATAATATTTTGTCTTATCACATTATTTTAACTTTCTCTTTTTTATGTAAGTATTTGTGCTTTATATATTTGTTGAAATATATACCAAATCTGAAAACTTCATTATTACTGATACTGTTATTTGGATCTATGTTTTGTAGGTTCATCAATATTATGTTAATATACTTATGCTCCAGGTGACTTTTCATTATGTTAGTATTATAGTAAACATGAGTTAGGAGTTGGAAGCAGAAAGAGATCTTTTGATGGTTGCTTAAATCTTCAGGGTGGAGTAAAAGTTCTGGTGACAGGTCCTTGGTACTCAACAACATCACCATACACGGTTTTATTCGACACATTCCCAGTGCCTACCACATTAGTTCAGAGTGGGGTACTAAGATGTTACTGTCCAGGTGGGTATCAGTCATATTAATAACTATCTATATTGTTCTTAAAGCATCACTATAATATAAAGAGTAATAGATTTCATATTTTTATTGTTTAAACACATGTATCTTTTATTCATTTTCAGCTCATGAAGTAGGCTTGGCTACATTACAGGTAGCATGCGAAGGATTTGTGATATCTAATTCTGTGATGTTTGAGTACAAAGAACCAATAGGTGCTACTGGGCAAACAGCATGTGAAGAACGTGAGTCACGTGACAAGACTGGTGGGGATAACCTGCTGCGATCACTCTTCTACAACGTCTTGAAGCTATGGATGGCCGTCTCCAAATCAAACAAGAGCCTGAAGGATCAGATGTGGTAAGTTTTCTTTTTCTTTCTGTTTTTTTTTTAATATGATTTTTGTGGTGTACTTGTGTCCTTGAATTAAAGGTTACAAAATCCTTCATTTACCGGAGAGGATGTGCCAAGTTCAAAAAGTTTCAAAAAAAGGAAAGTTGTCAATACTCCAAACAATGAACTAGGTAACGGCTGGATAACAAAGGGTATTAGAATATCTTGTAAAACAAAAAGAGACCTGTACTTAAAAGTAAGAGAATCAGATAACTACACACTTAAAGCTCACTATAAACTTTATTCTAAAATACTAAGAAATGTAATAAGAAAGGCCAAGAACAGGTATATATCAAAGAAAATAGAAAATTCAGACAATAAGATGAAAACTATATGGAATATAATAAAAACTGTAACATGAAAATCTGTAAATCACTCTAAAGACATAAAAATAGAACAAAATGGATCTGTCCATACTGAAGTAGGGGAAGTTTGTGAAATATTTAACAAACATTTTACTACAGTTGTAGAGAAATTAGGCATAGAAAAGCAGTCCCCAAATAGTGCCCTTAGGCTTCTTCAGACTGCTTACCCAAATAGATTTGTGGAAATGCAATTGCCACCAGTAACAGTCTCAGAAATAAATAAACTCATTAAACAATTAAAACCTAAAAATTCTTCCAGCTATGACAATATTTCAAGTAAATTACTAAAAAGATGTTCTGATTGTATCGATCGTGTACTTGCCCACATTTGTAATGAATCGTTAATTCAAGGTGTGTTTCCAAATAGACTAAAATATGCAGTTGTAAAACTGTTGTTTAAAAAAGGAGAATCAACATGTGTAGATAACTATCGTCCCATTTCATTACTTTCAGGATTCTCACAGATTTTTGAAAAAGTCATGTATTGTAGAGTAATAAAACATGTTACGCAAAATAATATCCTCACTAAATCCCAATTTGGGTTCCAAAAAGGATCATCTATAGAAATGGCTATATATTCATTTTTAAATAACACATTTGAGGAACTTAATAATAAAATGAGCCCTGTAGGAATATTTTGTGATCTTGCAAAAGCATTTGACTGTGTAAATAATGAACTACTTTTGAAAAAAAATGGAATACTATGGTATTTATGGAATTGCAGGTAAATGGTTTAGATCATACATGGAAAGTCGAATGCAAAAAGTGTCAATTTTTGATACTAAAATAAACAAAGATGCTTCATCAGACTGGGAAAAATTAAAACATGGAATTCCACAAGGTTCTGTCCTAGGACCCCTCCTCTTTTTTTTGTATATCAATGACCTTCCTGGAAACTTATCTGACAACGTTAAGAGTGTTTTATTTGCAGATGAAACTAACCTGACTGTGAGAAAAACACCAAATAGCAATCTAGAATTTAATGTAAATTAAGTACTTAGTGAAGTAGCAAATTGGTTTAAGGCAAATTCATTAAAACTAAATTTTGAAAAAAACACATTATATTAGGTTTAAAACAAAAAATTATGCACAGCCAGATTTACAAGTAAGCTATAAAAATAACACAATATTAGAAACAAAGAGTATAAAATTCCTTGGTATTAAAATAGATGAGAAACTCTGTTGGCATGAACATATCACTTCACTACTGAAGAAGTGAAGTAGTGCCACCTTTGCAATACAAACACTTTCTCTAACAGCAGATCTAGAATTAACGAAACAGGTTTACTCCTCATATTTTCATTCAGTAATGTCATATGGCATAATTTTTTGGGGAAACTCTTCACAAAGTAAAAAAGTTTTCATAGCACAGAAAAGAGCTATTAGGATGTTGTGTAGGGTAAAACCAAGAAGTTCTTGCAGATAACTTTTTAAAAAACTCAGTGTTCTTACAATGAGTTCTCAGTATATATATTCTCTCATGTGCTTTGTCATAGATGATTGTAACCTGTTTACTTCTAATTCACAGGTACACAATCTCAATACAAGAAGCAGAAATAACTTGCACAAACCACAAATATCTCTGTCATTAGTACAAAGAGGAGTTAATTATTCTGGTATACATCTGTTTAATAAACTTCCCAAGGGTATAAAACAATTTGCAGAAAATAAAGATATATTTAAAGAAAAACTGAGAGATTATCTTATTGGCAACTCCTTCTACTCCATTCAAGAATTTCAACAAAACAATTAATTGTATTCAATATGACTTATACAAATCACAGTTGTAAAAATTTATATTTATTTTATTGTCTTTATTTTTTCATTGTAACATGTAATTGTTTTTTACTATGATTATGACTCATATATTATGTATGTATATTAACCATGACATGTTTCACATCCCAGAGGTGCTTCCTCAGCAGGCATCCATGAAACAAGATTGATAAATAAATAAATACCAGAGAAGTTAGAGAGTTGGGTTACAAAACTTTGGCCAGATGGTT